>CM057819.1:94943635-95600635 GCA_030067965.1 Latrodectus elegans
GCAACCACGTCAAGAGCCGTGAGTCAAGAAACGGGGTCGTTTAGAAGACAACAAGTGTCTGCACGAACAGTTCGACGACGTTTGCAGCAGCATGGACTTTCAGTTCGGAGACCATGCCTGCGGCTTCCCTTGACTTCTGCGTCATAGACAAGAGCGCCTTCAATGGTGTGATCAACGACGAACCTGGGCGCACGAATGGCGACACGTCATCTTTTCAGATGAATCCAGGTTCTGTGTACAGCATCATGATGGTCGCATCCGTGTTTGGCGGCATCGTGGTGAACGCACACTGGCAGCGTGCATTCGTCATCATCATACTGGCTCATCACCTGGCGTGATGGTATGGGGTGCCATTGGATACACGTCTCGGTCACCTCTTGTTCGCACTGACGGTGCTTTGAACAGTGCACGTTACATTTCTTTTGTGTTACGACCCGTGGCTCTACCCTTTATTCGAGCCCTGCGAAAACCTACGTTTCAGCAGGATAATGCCCGACCGCATGTTGTCGGTATTGTACGGACCTTCCTTGATACGGAACATGTTCGGCTGTTGCCCTGGCCAGCACGTTCTCCAGATCTTTCACCAATAGAAAATGTCTGGTCAATGGTTGCCGAGCGACTGGCTCGTCACCAAACGCCAGTCACTACGGTTGATGAACTGTGGCATCGTGTTGAAACTGTATGGACATCTGTACCTGTACATACAATCCAATCTCTGTTTGACTCAATGCCCAGGCGTATAACTGTTGTTATTACTGCCAGATGTGGTTGTTCTGGGTACTGATTTCTCAGGATCTATGCAGCCAAATGCTTTGAAAATTTAATCCCTTGTTATATCTAGTATAATATATTTGATGAATAAATATCATTTTGTTACCTGCATTTCTTCCTGGTATAGCAATTTTAATGGCCAGTAGTGTAATTACCTGGTACCATATGACATTGTCATTGGAGTTGCAAACAACCTTTGCCTCATTGTCTTGATGCTGGTGGATGTTGTTCACATACAAAAGGAATAGAAGAGAGCTGAGAACAGAACCCTGTGAGACTCCTGTCCAATTTCTGTCTTTCGCGAGTATTTTTCCTTATATCTCTCTTTCTTCTCTTTCACTTCCTTCTTCTTCTCTTTCACTTCCTTATATCACTCTTTCAAGAAATTTGCAATCTAGATTAGGGCATTACCTCTAATGCTATGACTATAAGTATTTTGATGACTTTTTGTCTCTAAACAATATTAAAAGTAGATGTCATTTCCTAGAAAACTGCAATGGTTTTTGTGGGTTTCTCTTGACAACCATCAACGATTGATTGATTGATATAAGTATGATAGAGTTTTACCTTTGATTGCCTGATATTTTCTGTAAGCCGTTTGGTAAAAATTTAAATGTTTTTTTAATAGCTTGCCCATGATGCGTGTCTGAACTATGCGTTCCATTATTTTACATAGAATGCTTGTTAGTGCTACAGGTCTGCAACTTATACACTCAGTGGCCAATTTTCCTGGTTAGAGTATTAGGACAATAACAGAAATTTTCCAAACCTTAGGGAGTTTTTCCTGTTTTTCATGATATATTAATTATATCGAGTAGACATTGAGTTGCAATTTTTACAAGATGTTTGATCATTTCAGAGGTCATTAACAGGAGATTTTCTCTTACCAAGATGTCTCATTGCCTCTTAAGTTCTTGAATGAATATATTCCCTAACTCTGATGGTACTGTTTAGAGCACTGACTGGACATGACTTCTTACAGGACCACCTCTGTAGAATTGGAGTACTAGAGTCCACAAACTGTGTTTCCACTAACTCTTATCAATCAATGATTTTTAAACATCTAAATTATTGTACCGTATTTTCTCAATATGAGGATATTGTTAATAAATATTGGGGAGCCCATGAACTCATGGCTTAAGAGCTTATGTTCGGCATTTGTAAAATAAAAGAAGGAAGTTTCAGACGTGACTGCAGATAAAAAAATAATATTTCAAATACACATAAAGAAATACGATAGAAATCAATAAATGATTGAATTTACAGTCAAAAACAAAAGAAAAATTAAAAATTATTTATTGAAAATGCATTTTTAATTTAGAAAAAAAAATTTGATTACTTAAACAAACAGTTTCTCACCTCAATTGCATACGTCATACTTTTCATAAATACCATCACGAATTTTGTATTTTTTTCATTTAATTTTAAGAGTTCTTCTATTGAGGAATTTAATAATACAAATGAAGGAAAAATAATATTTAATTTAAGATGATAACTTTATTATATGAATCATAAAATTTCTATCATAGGAATAGTTATTTACTTTAATCCCCAATATAAAAATATTTTTCTTCTTTCTAAATTCTTAAAACTTAATCAATACTGGGCCTTTATTAAAATTTGAATATAGAAATTGAATTCAATCCATATAAAACTTTATATTAAATGATTTAGATTAAAAATGTCTGAAATTATACAATTATTTTTATAAGAAGTAATTATTTAACTTAGTGCCGTTCAAGATTTGATTGTTTCTAATACAAATTATAAATAAAATTCATTAGGCGAATTGATAATTTACTTAATTTTTATTTAAGCTATATCGTAAATTGTTTACATATTTCAACTTATTTTCTAATATTATATGCAATAGCAAATCTTATAGAAATTTTTTATTGTTATTGAGAAATAGTATTTGAATATTTTCCATAGTAATGTGCAGTTAATATAATTAATGAGGCATGAAAATTTATGGTACAAAATTATTAAAACTTTCTGAGTGATCATTGAAATTTAAGCAACAAATTATCATCACATTTTAATATAAAATATGAAAATTAGTATGAAGTTTTTTATAGATTAATTTAAAGATTTATTATTACTTTTAAAAATTTAAAATTAATATAATAATATTTTATTAATAATATAACAAAGTAATTTGAATAATTTTAAATTTAAAAAATGGAATATTAATAAGTGGAAATGCTTAAGAAATATCACAAAATGTCTTATTAACTTCATTTGACATTTGAACAATTGCACTCTTTCAAATATACAATTACCATTTTAAATATTGGGGATTAATTTTTCGAATCTGTGTTATCTGTATGTGCGAAAAAGATCTCGAATTTCAACCCATTGTTTTGGGTGGTGATAATATAATCAACATATCAGATCTTAAGCCTTATCATTAAGTTGGTTTTCGCTGATTGTTTGACAATCATATATTGAATGCCAATCCATCTCTAAAGAATAATCAATTATTTCAGTTTTATGTTTCATATAAAAGAAAAGCTATAAAACGTATGAGAAATTGTACCAAACACAGTTGACTTATGTATGAAAATTGTGATACTGGTACACAGTATCACAATTTGTAACAAATCATAAAGTGAAATTTATAACAAAGTTTTACACAATCGACACCACAATATAGTCAAATTTAAAAAGAAATTTATGAATTTCTATATATTCATAATAATAAGAATTATCTTGCGTTATGGAAAATTTTTAAATATTATTATTATTAATATTTACGAAAAAAATTTTGAGCTACCATTATTAAAGAAAAAAAGCATGAATTAAACATCTGTTATCATTGCCTTCTATTTGTGGTGGTGAAGTTACAATGGAATATTTTATTTAATATCTTAAAAAAAGCTGCTGTGTTAATAAGTAAGAGAAGATATTCTCCATAAGAAAAGAAAGTATTTGTACTTTCTTTTCTTATGGATATAAATGTATTTGTACTTCTTCTCTTATGGATATATTATGGATTAAACTTAAAATGTATTTTACATTCAAATAAGAACTTTGTTATTAAAAACAAAATTCTGTTAGAAATATTTCTATTCTCCTAATTTCATAAATCTGGATAATTATTCGAATATTTCAAGTCTTTCTACTTTTTTTACCCTTTTTAAATAAACTAATGAAATTATTTATGTATAAGTAAATTAAAGGTAATATATATATATATATATATATATATATATATATATATATATATATATATATATATATATATATATATATATATATATATATATATATATATATATATATATATATATATATATATATATATATATAAAATAAAATAAAGAAATTGAGTGCTCTTGATTGCCAATGATTTGCATAGTTTTAGTAACGCTACGAATCACTGCATCTGATGTTTGAAAGTAAAAAATTTGTATATTAAATATCTTGATAATTATAGTAATTTAAAATTAAGTAATTCAAACAATAATGCTATCATTTAACAAATTTAATTCTTTAGAAGTAAGCAAATGCTTTATTTATCGATAAACGTGATTATATATAAGTTGTAGAATTAAAAATGGTATACTAAAGCTGCCGTAGTATTAGCATTGATGATTTATATTAAATTAAAAAATTTTATTGGTTTTAATGGAAAATATAAGGTATTTGTTTATGAACAATTTTATTTCATTAATATATAGCTTTTAATAAATAAATAATAATATATATTTAAACATTTCAGAATATTTTAACATAAACATAACAATTTGTAGTGAAGTGTAAAAAAATATGAAAGAAAATTTTAATAAAATGACGATATTATAGTTTACAATGATTTATATAGCTAAATTCCTAAAATTATTAAGGTATCTGAAATTTTTACCAAATAAATTAAAGGAATTTGAGTATTTGTAAGCAAAGTTAGAGCTAACACATTTTTATTCTTCATTCTTGACTTGTTGAACGAGAAGAAAAATTACCAAAAATAATAGCAATCATAATTACATTATTATTCCTTTCATTTTATCATATAGAATGAAAAAAATGAGAATTATTGATTTTATATCCTCCTCTTTGATATCTATATTGCAATTTTGTGTTAAATTTCTGTTTAAATAATTCTTTGTCATGAAACTATATTACATTATCCATGAATCGCGTGTTCAAGAATATCATAATAAACTAAATCGTGTAGAAAAATAAATGAGATTTCAATGTTTATATTATTAGAACAGAGTTCTTTAGTATTATCAAAAATTAATCTTTTAATGTGAAGAACATCTTTTGTCTGATATTTTATTAACTAAGAATCAATAAGTATACAATCACTTCTATAGTGAAATTCATATGGTTGTAATGTGTGTGTTTAAATCTTTAATATAATAAGTAACATAAATATTTACTTATTAAATAACTTAGAAAAAATTTCATAATATGTGTGTGTCATATTGATTATGAGTTTGCAAAAGGACTTATAAAGGATAAAAATTTTATTTTATTTTCTAATTCAAATATCTTTAATCAGAGTTGCATTCAAAATGTATGATTTATACATTTTTGTATTTAAATGTATTGATTAAACTGTTATTGTCTACAGCTATTTCATATTTAATAATATCAGATGCTGTGTTCTACACTCTGTATCATTTGTATCATAACTATTCAGTATCATTTGTTATAACTATTCAATCTGAGTATTTTATTCTTATTTTCCAAGAGTCATTTAACTATACGAGGTGAGTGTTCGGATGGATTGTTATCTGTAACAAAATGTGTTAGTATGTGTAGGTATCTGAAATAGATAACCATGTAGATTAAAAATTCATCAAAAAATTATAAATGTAATCAAAGAACAACAAAGAAGGGTTTGAACCGTTGTTTGTCATTAATACACACACCCACAATATATAATTTCTCCCCACACAATCACACCAATAAGACATACATGGATTGAGCTCCTGAAATTCTTCACATCTTTATTTTTTTCTGGGAACGAAACAAGTCGTGGTTCATTGGTGAAGAGTACCTCATTTTACCACAAAGAAATCCAATGGATAGCTTGTCCTAATGGCACTGCCACTGATATTTTTGAAACAATGTCATTAACACACAAATTGCTAACCATCTCTCACCTAGATAATACTTGTACAGCGATTTATGAAAACAGCGCCAATATATCATTTTTTCTGATGATGTCATAATTCTCAAATCAAGATGAAGAGTTGAAGCTTCGAGCAATTTCAAACTTCGAAATATAGATTATTATCTTTAATATGTTCAATGTCGTCTTTCGTGACACCATGTTCACTCTGATAATATCCGCATTATCTTATTATATGCGGACGCGTATAAAACAGCTAACTCATACATAAAATTTCCATTTGAAAAATAAAAATAAGTTGTTAAATATTGTAAGGAAGTTCAACAGAGAGCAAGAAAAATCATATTCTAGCTGTTTTCATATTTTTTCCATTACAGTGTCAGTTGTGTTTTTATGTAATTTTTCATAACCAACGGAAGCTTTCAAATAAAATATTATTGGATTTTTTTAATCGAAAGTATCAATTATTTAAATAATTTAATATATCAATGCATACGCTAAAGTTATACGTAGGAAATATTGCTAATAATGTAAGATTTAGCCACACTACAATACGAAAGAAAATTGTTATTATTTTACTGAAATTATCCATTTTAACTTTGAAGTAGCTCAAGAGAGGAAATGGCTTAACATCGTGTAATCGTTTAAAATATTTAAGATCATTCGAGAAATGTGATACCTAAATTAATTAATCTCAAATAGTTTTTCTAGATTTGAGAACCCAGTGAATTTCGAATCTATTGAATTAATTTTTTATAAGAATAATGAGAATTTTTTTTCAGTTTAAATATGTTTGTGTCATACATAGAACACACAAATTGATATCGTTACCTTAAATTCATTGAGAATGTTCCCATTCAGGTAGTCAAATTCAAATAGTCTTTTGAAAATGACATTTCATCTCTCAATATGAGGAAGTCTACACGAATTAAATCTTCCTTTATAAACAAAAGAAGTTCAAACAGTTAAAGGGAACTGTTTCGAATTATCGGAAGTTCACTCTCACGCATGTTTGATCATTAGGATTACATCCAAACAAACAGCTCGTTCCCTCTAAGGTATACTTTCACCTAATTCATTGAACACTATTGTAAATAAGCAAAGAAGCTTATGCAGTCACGAGATATTACAATAAAATTCAATCATTGCTTTAAAAAATGTTTTCTTAAAGTTAAATTTGCAGTTTCATTAGAGCAACAACAACAATTAAACATTGATTTTAGAGGACTTGAATATTTTTAAAAATATATATAAAAGACAATACAATAGGTCGTGAGAAAAATAACGAAAAACTAATATTTCGTCAATCAAGTAAGATTATGAGATACTTTTAGTAACTATATTAAAAAACTTTTTAGAAACCTGTAATTTCATAACCTATTTCTATATCTGATTTCAACTGTGAACACTGTGTCCACGAAATGATATACTCTATTAATAGATAAACGGAAAAATGAAATATATATATAATCGTAAAACTCTGCACTTATTGCGCCTTGTTAATAAACTATTTTCCTAAAATGACGATTATTATTTACATATCGATTAATTTCAGTTAGATTCACATTTCAGTTTGTTTTATTTCTTACGTAGAAATTTTTACCCTAATACATACACGTACTCAACTCGACTGTCAAGAATTTTGTTCTAAATTATTCACAAGCACCTTTTTTGCATAAAATATAGTTTTCTTTTATAAATAACTAAAGTAATGCTTTTTTGAAATATTTTATCTACATTTTTCAGAAATTCAAATGAAAAATTTTGAATATGGGTTTAATGTAAGCTCATTACTGCCATTTATTAGAAAATTTTTATATACTCGAATTAATAAAATTATTATATACATTTTTACTCTTTAAACAACGACGCTACTATGATCTGTTTAATGTTTCTTCCTATCAACTTAAATTGTTATTTTAAAGTGACTTTCTTCCTTAATATGTTGGTTTAAAAAATGAATTAAGAGATTATCACATATTTTTTTCAGCAAAATGTAGAATTTTGGCGATTAGTATTGAAATATTCAAGCAGTTTTAATTTAATCTATACAAATATTTTAATGCTGCTTAAAACAATTTTACAGCAGAATGTGGTAAAATGGATTCTATTCTTTGTATTTAAAACTCACAATATTTTTTTTTCAAAATGTTTAAATCAGGATATAAATCATTGTGTTAATTAGATTTACTTTATTAAAAATATTTGTTTCATATTTTTTGTTTTATTTAATTTCTTATGCAGTATATTACTTTTAACATTAATTATTCAGTATTTCTTAAAACAATAAAAGATATTTTCAAACTCAATTGCTCAGTAATATTTTTAGAACATTTCGGCTATTAAAAAGTTAGTAAGCAAAAAATAAATAATCGCACTTTCTTATAAAATTATTCCATTTACTTATTATGAATTTTAGACATAATATATATGAATAAATATATTTATTCATTTCTTTTTAAAAACTTTGTAAAGAAAATAAATTTTACGGCCTTTCATAAGTTGTTCAAATGTGTTTAATAGATATTTTTTCCCAGAATACCTTCTTAAAATATTTTTATTGTAATGTATTTTGTGCTATATATAATACTCCACTAATTAAAATAACTTTTGATTTTCTTAATTTTTATGCAGCAAATATTTTATTAGGCAGACATGTGTGAGAAGGATACTTGCGGATATACGTCGCCGAGCAAATTTTGTGTCAAGCCGATTTAGCACCACGGGAATCAAGCATTTAATTCAAGTAGCAGGAGAAGTAGCAAGTAAAGATCTTTACTCTCGCGTGTTTTATTCGAAAAATTAATAATTTATAATACTGTGATTAATAGTAAAATTGGCTGAGATCACGCTATCAAGTAAACACTGTGTGAAACTATATTGATATGCTTATTTTATAACACACAAAAACGATGATATAATGTTTATACAAAAAAATTTTTACACTTCCATAAAAATCCTTTTATATTTTCATCTCTCATTGATAATTTCAGAAAACACTCAGTTTTTATTCAGAACTTAAGTAATATAGACATTTCTCTTTATTTGTAATTTGTATTTATTGTTTTAGAATATTCATTGATAAAACAAGTATAAATTATATTGATCAATATTTCATTCTATAAATACTTTGATAAATTGTGAGAAAATATTTTATTTTCGCCAAATTTAAAGCTTAAGATCTTGTTTCATTAAATTGATATTTTAAAAGATTTTCACTTCACATTTAGTAAAAATGAATGAATGCTTTATCAAATTTGTAATCAAACATTTAGTGAAAGAAATCCTTAGTTTTGAATTCTCGGCTGTATTTTCCAGTAATTTATTTTAACAACTGTAAATCTCTTCGATGAATACCAAATAATTCTAATTGTCCTTAAAATATTGTTATTGCTTACAATAAAGAAATAAAAAATAAAAATAAAAAAATAGAAAAACGTGATGAACCGAATGCCTTATAATATTTTCGGAGCATGAAAACAGCCTTACATATAAATCAATTCTCCCGAAAGCACTTAAAAAATAATAAAAAGTTTCTTACAAATTAGTTTCTTCAAATGTTAATACATATACAAATAGAAAAACAAAACCTTCTACTTTCGATTTCAGGATTTACCTTTCGGAAACTTCAACGCACGAGTTCCTCTCTTCACATCACTTCACAGAAAATAATCGTCTTTCGATCAATTGCGAAGAAGAAAAAAAAAAAGTTAATAAATTTAACAAATGCGTTCCAATTCGAATCGAATAAAACTACAGTGTCCGGTAATTTACGAAGAAGAAAGCGCTATTTCTTTTTAGAAAATTCTGGTATTGTCCAGAAGAGATGATAGCGATAAACTCCTAAATTTATAGCTCAACTCTTCGAAGTCGCGTGAATCTTGAAAGAAAGCGTATCTTTAGAAACATATTGTGTTTCTTTTCACCGCCATATTTGTTCCCATCTTTTTTTTTTCCTCACTGCAGTAGCTAATAGGAACCCAGAAACATCCTGCAGATTATTTTCCACTCCTCTATTCTCGATAATAATGTACCTGACTCGATGTATTTGAACGTCTTTTTTTTTTTCTACTCGGTTTCGCTTGAGGAATTGCAATAAAGGATCGGCTCTATAAATCCCACCATATTTGGTCATTGTTTTTTTTTCTAAATGCTCATATTTGGTACATTTATATTTTCTTTTGAAACTTGCATAAAGTTTTATAAACCACATAATATTTTCTGCATTTAAAATAAACGTGATAATTTATATTTTGTATAAATTAACAAGTATACTTCATTAAATTTTTATAATTGTTTCAGTCAAATCAACCGCTTATATTATTGTATGGTTATTGATGATAGAATAGATAAATTAATTCACTTTGTCTAGCTAGTAAAATTGCGAACAGAGAGTATTATGCAATTCCATACTGCTTAAATATAAATTTTATTGTAAATCAGAAAATATATTTTCATGAGAAATACAAAAATACAAAGCTTTTATGTATAACAAAACGTAGTTTTTAATCATTAAATTACAAAATTAGTAGCATTTACTGTTGTACAACCAAATTTCCTCTCAAAATGTCAATCTGGCTGGCAGTTAACTTAAGAAAAATAACATAGTAAATTAAAAAATTATTTTAAGTTTATCTTTTTAATAGAAATGCCATCATCTATTCTATATTTCTTAGAAAAATTTGTCATCGAATTAAATCATAATTAATTTCAAAATATATAGCTAAAATGTTGAATAATTATTGATGGTTATAAAAACATGTGTATCAGTATTATGAGATACATCTGATTGATAGATAGATATAATATTTTATACAAAGATAAAAATTAATAAAATTTTCATCAAATTTAATTTAAGTCCATTTATAATAACTATATTCATGCATTAAATTCTGCATCAATGTGTAAATTTTAAAAAATTAATGCATATGCGTATAAGAAACATATAACAACATAATGTAAAAATACGAGGGTCACTCTGAAATTTTTAAGATACAACTAAATTTTTAAAGTTATACTTCTAAAATTTTAGGTGTGTTCAAAGTAGTCTCCAGCATCAATGCACTTTTGTAGAAGAATTTTTCACAGATTAATTGCCTCAAGCCAGTCATTTCTTAGAATAGATGAAAAAATGCATTTATAGCCTCATCAATCTCTTCTGAATTGAAACGACGTTTTTTAGATTAAAGAATAAACAATAGTCGCATATAGCTAGATCATGTGAATACGGTGGATGTTCGATTACTTTAATTTGTTTTTATTTAAGAAACTCAACTGTTAATCCGGCTGTATGTGAAGCATTAGTCCTCTAACATTCAGTTCTTGTAGAATTTCTGGAAGATATTAATGGTATACCAGTTTGCTGTTACTGTCTTCTGTCTTTCCATGCATCACTTTTTTCAGTGCGCGTTGTTTTTTCATTATCGTCGGCGTGGGATCATCTTCAAAGACCCATACTTTGCTTTCTTGACGTGTTGGAACTTCAAAAAAAGTATGTGCGTTTCATCACCTGTTACAATTTTAGAAACGATGCGGTGGCCACCATCATTTAGCAATTTAAGATTTCTTTACTGATTCTGACACCTCCTCTGTTTGGTGTTCCGTTAGATTATGGGGAACCCAACGGCAAACTACTTTTTTCATATGTAATTCTTCATGAATGATTTTGTGTATGGCTGCGGATCCAATGTTCAGTTCCTTCTGTATCATTTGATAGGTACAGCGATTATCATCCATTAACATTTTTCGTATGGCAGATACATTATCCAGGATTCCTGCCGACGGCCGCCTTCCTGTGTGTTCTTCATCCTGAAGAAAATTGCGATCTCTTCTAAATTCTATTAACCATCTGAATGCAGTAGCATGAGCTGGAGATTCACCACCAAATGCTAATAGCAACCGTTGAACGCATTCTTCTTGATTTAATCCTGCATTAAAATCGTAGAAAATCATAGGGCGAAAATGTTCTCGCGTCAACTCCATTTTCTCTTCTGTTTAAAATGTATTCTACGCTAAACAAGTTGAAGTAAGTCAGTAAAAAATCGTCTTCTGCGTTAAAATACTTTGTATTTTAAAATTAAACCGTTATTTTTATTTTGTAAATTCTCGTCTTCGCGTATCTCAAAAATTTCTGAGTAACACTCGAGTAATTTTAAAATGTGTATGAAACAAAATTTTTGTAATATTAAGGTTATATTCATGAAAATCTTTTATTAAATCTGAGGATGTGTGGGTATATTATATTAAATTATTGATACTTAGAGAAAAGTCACAATTACTCCATTTCTTCTGATAAATATTTGAAGGTAATCACCTGATCATGATTTCAATCGGTAAAAAATATCAAACATTTAAATTTAAGTCAACTGGTAGTGCTATAATATGATATAAAGGAAAGGAAGATGAAAAATATTAAAGAAATGACAACCATTTCCCTTTACTTACACTCTTGTGTAATAAATGTGAGGTTGTTGGTGAATATATTGGAAACATACCATCATATTTTTAAAGGCTGCACCATAATTAGAATCAAAGATTTGTTCGTAAATGATGCTGGCTCAAATTTCCACTTCATCAGTCAGTTGTTCTTATACACGTGATCTTTGAGTGCATATCATAATTCATAAGGATATAGAACTATTGATCTGGTTGACCAGACATCCAGAAAAATATTTATGATGATATACTTTTAGGAAATTGTTTTGAATCGTAGTGTAATGTGCAATACAACTTATATGTATTTCATATACATCTATGTAAGCTGTTACTAGATCTGGAATAAGCACCATCATTATTCCAGATATAGTCAGCTGCCACAAGTCCGTAACAAAATGATCTGGAAGTTATCGTTTGTGTTAACTGTACTCATAACAACTTCATTTGATGATATTTGTTCGAAGAAATAGACCTAGTAGGAATAATCAGCTAAGTCGTTGACGCGTGAATTGCTATTACCTACTATAATCCTTGTCGAATAAAAATAATTAGTATATTTTATTGTTAATATGAGTATTGTGTGAGTGCGGTATGTAATATTAATAATTTATTTGGTCTTTTATAAAAATCGTAAAAAAAAAGAAACAAAAATTGCAAGAATGATAGCCGCATTTTAAAACTGTCAATCTTAAGAATGTTTCGGAAAATCATGAGCAGAGTTGGACAAGGAATAACACACACTCGTGTTTCACTACGCTCATTGGAATGGTACTTTTTGAATATTCTGTGTCGAATAAAAAATAATTAATAACTTTTATTCTCGATATGTGTATTGGTTACGGTATGTGTACGATTAATAATTTATTTGGTCTTTTATAAAACTCGTAAAAAAAAAGGAACAAAAATTGCAAGAATGATAGCCGCATTTTAAAACTGTCAATCTTAAGAATGTTTCGGAAAATCATGAGCAGAGTTGGACAAGGAATAACAGACACTCGTGTTTCAATATGCTCATTGGAATGGTACTTTTTGAATATTCTGTGTCGAATAAAAAATAATTAATAACTTTTATTCTCGATATGTGTATTGGTTACGGTATGTGTACGATTAATAATTTATTTGGTCTTTTATAAAAATCGTAAAAAAAAAGAAACAAAAATTGCAAGAATGATAGCCGCATTTTAAAACTGTCAATCTTAAGAATGTTTCGGAAAATCATGAGCAGAGTTGGACAAGGAATAACACACACTCGTGTTTCAATACGCTCATTGGAATGGTACTTTTTGAATATTCTGTGTCGAATAAAAAACAATTAATAACTTTTATTCTCGATATGTGTATTGGTTACGGTATGTGTACGATTAATAATTTATTTGGTCTTTTATAAAAATCGTAAAAAAAAAAGAAACAAAAATTGCAAGAATGATAGCCGCATTTTAAAACTGTCAATCTTAAGAATGTTTCGGAAAATCATGAGCAGAGTTGGACAAGGAATAACAGACACTCGTGTTTCAATATGCTCATTGGAATCGTACTTTTTGAATATTCTGTGTCGAATAAAAAATAATTAATAACTTTTATTCTCGATATGTGTATTGGTTACGGTATGTGTACGATTAATAATTTATTTGGGCTTATATAAAAATCTTTAAAAAAAAAGAGATTTGCGAGAATGATCACTGCATTGTAAAAAAAAACGTCAGTCTTCAGAATGTTCCGCAAAACCATGAGCAGAGTTGGATAATAAATAACAGATATTCGTGTTTCAATACACTCATTGAAATACTTTTAGAAAGTGCGTATGTTGTGTGCACACATTATAGTAATATATGCTGTCATTGAACTTGAAACTTTCTCCCCAATTGTTAATTTAATTGCATACCATCCAATTTCCCAGTATGATGATTAAGGATATGATTTTTTTCTCATTAAAAAATTATCTGACATGATTTATAAACATAAATTTTCCCTCTGATTATTTCAACCATCCATATATGGGCCATTATCAAAACCGTGATATTATTCTGATCAAATGATTTTGTTTGCAGTAAAAGATATTTCATGTTCAGGACAATGAAGACCTTGGATGGATAAATAATCAATCAAAACTGCATTCGATGACGGTTTCAACAATGAGCCACCATCTGTTGACAAAATAAAACCAATTTTTCAATCTTTAAATGTATGATTGATCTTGCACAAATATAGAAGCTTTATAAAAATTAGTTTATTAAAAATATAGCCATCCATATCCGTTAGTTTCATTTCATAAGCCTATACATGTTGACCAAAATAATAACTGATGCGAGCAGTTATTATTTTTGAACAGATTTGAACATAATTTAATTACAATATTTATTGATATTAAAACAAATGCTTATACTTGAAGAAAATTGTTATGTTATTATGTCTTTAAGAGGAAAATTATATGTATTTTACTTTTATTTTAAAAAGCTTATTTATGATTGAGTAAAAATACTCAAAATGCAGCAAAAATTAGATACTTTTTCTTTCATTATGGAATGAGATGCAAATCATCTTATTGGTATTATTTATAATTTTTTTTACTTTGATTCTTTTTAATTAAAACTTTTCCCAAGAAATGGAAGAAAATTCGATAAAAAATGTTAAATTATTAAGACAACTACAAATTAATATTTCATTTAATTAATTAAAATTTGAATAAATTATTACTTTTTACACCTAAATTTAAATTATTTATCTATGCTTTTTAATATCTCTCTAACTGTCCCAAATACATTCTCTTAAAACGTCTATTATTTTATCAAGCATAACCCAAAATGGCTGAGTTCTACCAGAACAAACAAAAATGGCGGTGATCGAATGAGTTTGAGATTCCAAATCCGATAATCACAAAGATCTTGTGATACCGAAGAATGGGCGGAGAGAAATCAAGTTAACACAAGAGAGGGGATTGGGACATTAAAACAGCTGCACTTTCGTAATTTATTTTTTCACAACTGATCATTTTATTTCATTGTTGTATCCCCTGCCCACGAATCTATTAGCACAAAAGATCTCTTTTTTATCAATGGCTCATCATGCTATAGGTGTGTGTTTTTTCTCTCTTCGCAACCCTCTTTTGTTCCATCCATGTCGTATTTTCGTACTACGATTTGTCCCCGTTCTCAGACGTTATCATTCTAATCGCAATCACCATTCTCAATTGAAGACTTGGGCACACAAACTGTGTGGTAAATTTAGTGAAAAACTCTGGCTAAAAATACTGATCCTTTCAGTCACTAAAGCGTTGTTTGACCAGTTATTCTTAAGTGGAAATAAAAATACCTACTAATGAAAATTTAGAAAGAAGATTTACTTTTATTGATTCTTAGTTTACTATTTTACTTATATTTGTATTTTGTTAATAGTGTATTTATATCCTTTGTTGGAACTTTCTTTTTGAGGTAGATTAAGGTTGCAATTTTAAAAAATTATTCTGAAATACTGACCCATAATTTTGACTATTACTAAAACCAGTAATAAAGTTTTCCCGAATCAGCTGACAGCATTATTCGAAATTCTAATGATGTGTTATGCAAGTACTAACAAAGCCATGTATTTTAAGTGTTTTGGTACATTGTATTCGAAGAGAAATATGTTCTGATAATATATAACTTCTTCTATGGTTTATTAGAGTTAAATATTGAGAAAAGAATGCATATGAAAGTACTTAAGAAATTAATATTACAGATATTTATGAATAATGCAGTTTTCCACGAAAATTTAGTTGTTTTTTTTTCCCTTAAGAATTATGACTATCATCATACAAATTTTATAATACCCTTTCTTCTATTAAATTTTTAATCATAGCTTTATACAGTTAAATTACTCCATGAATGGGATTATGACCATTGTTATAACAGCTGCCTTTTTACTTGCCAGAAATTAAAGCAAATGCGTAAAGAAAAACTATCGTAAGGAACAAAGTCACAGTGAAGCGCATGCGATTATGGGATAGAACAGAGTCTTTTACAGTAGACGATCGTTTCTTTGAACAAGTAGGTACCACTAAAAGTGCTTGTAAAATTGAGAGTTAGTAAAATTGAAAAATGGATTCTAATTAGATACTTAAAATACTATTCTCTCTTCATAACTAAAGTGCTATCAGAAAAATTATTTAGTATGTTCTACATAAGAAAAAAACGCACACACAAAATGAAATTCATACATTAAAACTAATTTCTACTTTCATTTTATTTATGAAAAATATCATAAAAATTAAAAGCTTATTTCTGTCAAAATCCTATTTTCAAAAATATTTTTCTAATGCTGCAAAGCATTTTATTGCAATCTTTCTCAAAAAGATATTTTAATCTTAACAAACAATCTCATCAGCTTGTTTTGTAGACGGTTGTAGTACTAAGATATTTTCTTCTTGTTTGATATCGGATAGCACATTTTATTATTAATTAATAAAAGTAAAAAAATAAATATTCATTATTCAAAGAAGATTAATTATTGTTGTTAATAATTTGATCATCTAATAGCTCCTACGTACAAATTATACACTGAATTAGGGAGAGAAAGGGGTATGCAAATAGTGTTTCACTGCTTATCATTCATTCGCAAAAGAGGGCCCCGTGGTTACTTCATATATAGTACGTACTGTGGTTGTTCTGAATTAATTGTTGGAAGAACCAGTATGGGTAAAATGCCTGATTTAGATACTTTCTAACGCTGATAAATAGTAGGGGCGCGATGCATGGGACATTCAATTTACAAAATCGTCAGACAACTAGGATTTTCAAGGTTTCAAGGTCAATAATATCAAAAGTATTCCAATAACACATGGATAGTGGACTAAAAGCTAGTGATCGGGCAAACTGCAAAGGACAATTAGCCTTGACTGTACATGGTGAGAGACATCTCACGTGTTTTGTACGTATCTAGTGAAGCCAAACGTTAGCTTAAATTATCACACCCAAGATTTCATTTTCAAGATCCACAAAATCAAGAATATACCAGGAATCCATGGATGGTGGACAAAAACTAGTGATCGGACAAATTGCAAAGGACAATTAGCCTTGACTGTACATGGTGAGAGAGATCTCAGGTGTTTTGTACGTTGCTGGCGAAGCCAAACGTTAGCTCAAATCACCAAATTTTAGTTCGTAAAGGGAAAATAAAATTATTATTTCGCCCATTGAGAGAGATCACGTTAATGAATAACCACTAGTTCGTAATATTGTTCAGTTTATAAATTAGATGTTCATCAAAATTTGCGTTTATTGTAAGTTCTTCCTGCTTTTTAAGAATTACTCTTTATAATTACTTAAACGTCTTGCATTACTTTGTCGAAAGGTGAAGCATTTCTTGAGTAAAAAAATGTTTCACAATAACATTTGTAATCGATTATGTTGATCAGAATAAATGCCATCATTAGTTGTATTCCTCGGCAATAAGTAGTTAACAGAGAATAACACCACGAACCTTTGAAAAATACCCAGATTAACATATCATCATGCCCATGTATGACTTTTATACTTCTATTAATAGTTTTACAGTGAAAAACAATTACTTTTTCATTGCAATGTTATCCTAAAGCATTGAAATAGGCTATTGTGATGCAGAAAAAAATTAATTTTTGAAAACAAGTGTTAAGCAAATTACACATAAGAAAATCCTCGTAATTTGATAGTTATGTTGAAAGTAGAAAAATGTTTATAAATTTAAATGCCTAAACGATATTTGATTTCATATTATTTTGAAATATTAAACATACAACGTGTTCCTTTAACTATCTGAAATATTCTCGAATGTAGAAAAGTTTTTTTATGCCATGCTAGCTCATATGGTGTTTTCAAGAGGCTGAGCTCAAGAATCAGTTTTTGCATTGAATCATTATTAGCACATGCAAATATTTTAAAAAAAAATTTACATATTAATTACCTTACCATTCTTGTTTTGTTATTTTTGATTAGTCATCACAATGAAACAGGAAACTATACAATATCGAATATTATTTCTTCCATGTTAACATTTCATGTTTTGTAAGTGTTGATTATAATTCTCTTTCAGACACCTCATTTACAATAAACGCTTATGCATATTTTATCAATTAGGAAGAACCTACTTGTATGTTATACCGAAGAAACATGATGTAATTCTTAGAGCAGAGGGGTAGTTTCTTTAATCATTATAAAAATTTTAACCGTCTTCAATTCTCAGCACGTTTTCCATGAAATCCTTGCTTTGTGATTTAACAATTATAAAAATGTGGCCAAACCTTATTTTTTTATGAAACACTCAACACACAGAATGATATGATCTACAATCCACAAAAATCCACTGAAGAGGTTTTGTTATTTATAATCAAACATATAATTTTCCCCGTGATTGGTTTCAAGTTTTACATGTTTCATTATGCGTCTTAAGACCATAGATACACACAAAGAGTATCTATGTGGTTTCAAACGCATGAAGAGAAATAACCCTTACTGATATGATTAACTTTTCAATGACGCCACACATCAGCGGAAAACAATTAAGGCAGAGATGCTGTATAATACAGGATGCCAAATTCTCAGTTTGGTGATTTTTTTGGCAGATTTTTTAGCGTATCTTGCAACCTGGTTTTTGTTAGTTTATTGAAATGGAGACCTATAAGAATAATGTAGAAAATTCTATTTTGGCAACCCTAGTAGTTACGTCACATGACGTCATCTAAGCATCATTTCTTCATCGCCAAAAGAATTCAGAATTTGCCATTTTGGATTATATGGCATCTGTGCCACTATTGCATATTATATAATCATTTGTGAGGCCGCAGTTGCCTAATTAAAAATATCATCTCTCTCATTACAAAAAAATGCAGTTTTTATACAGATCCAGCTACAGATCCGCTATATTCATAAAGGACGTGGGCGGACTTGAAAATAGCTTGTTGTCACAAGCTCCTCCAAGTAAAATGATGCTTGTGGTATGACAGACCAAGTTTGAGGGTAGGGCTGGCTAATATTTTTTTTCTCAGATTCTGAATTATGAGGATTCATCAACTTTCGGGGAGACAATGACTTACCAACTGGGTGGACCATAGAACTAAATGCTGTCAATTTCATTCCTTGTGGCTTCAAATGTTTAAATGTGTCTTAAATAGAGGAGCATTGTAAAAAATATAGCTGTTTGTCTCGTGTTTGTCTTGGTTCATCTCACTATGTTCATATTTCTTCGCAAAAAGTCTTATTTAACAGTCTCGCTTCTGTATTTTAGAACTCTCCACAAAAAATAGGAATATTTTACTTTTATGTATGTGATATAGACCAATCTAAGTATCTGTCTGCACTGAAGTGATTGCATGCAATCATTATTCTCTTTTGCTAACATATCTGACGAATATTATCAAAAGGTCGTCATTCAAACAACAGAAAATGAAGATATTATCATCATTACCAAATAATACGTAAATTTAAGGAGACTGAATATATAGATAGAGAATATAGAGTAAGAGTTGTGCATAATTCAGGAAAGCTTTAATATTAAATTGATAAAACGCACAGAACTTTTCTTAATTATATGAAACAATGGTCTAACTGTACATGCTATTTGCTCACATCATTACTTCTTGGCCATAACAATCAATTGTATGCACAGAATGCTTTTTCTAAAGACTGGTTTTCAGAATCATTGAAGATGCTGAAATATGACTCATTAGAGAGCATCACTTTAAAACTTTGCCTATGATGCCAACGAATATGCTAAGAAACACATCATCCTGTCAAGATAGATAATAAGCATCATCTTTCTTGGAACGAGGAAATATTTCTTAAATGTGAATGTATTTTGTAGATTTACGTATTTTTATTTCAGTAGATTAAATTATTGTTGCAGATACATATGTTCAAGTAACGTTAAAAAATTCTGCTGCTACAGCTCAGGAATAGTTCTTTCTTAATTTCTAGGATGACGCAAATATTATTTTGAGGGATATCTATGCACTTCAACAGGTTTTTCTGCAGAATGTTCGACAGCAGAAATCATTTTTGATTTTTATATCCTTTAACCGTAAGGAGTTCAATGATATTTTACTCTGATAAGGTATTTACCTACACTACTGGCCTTTAAAATTGCAACACCAGGAAGAAATACAGATAGCACAATGATATTTATTAGACAAATATATTATACTAGAAATAACAAGTGATTAAATTTTCAAAAAATTTGGCTGGATAGATCCTGAGAAATCAATACCCAGAACAACCACTTCTGGCAGTAATAACAGCAGTTATACGCCTGGGCATTGAGACAAACAGAGATTGGATTGCATGTACAGGTAAAGATGCCCATGCAGCTTCAACACGATGCCACAGTTCATCAACCATAGTGACGAGCCAGTCGCTCGGCAACCATTGACCAGACGTTTTCTATTGGTGAAAGATCTGGAGAACGTGCTGGCCAGGGCAACAGCCGAACATGTTCCGTATCAAGGAAGGTCCGTACAATACCGGCAACATGCGGTCGGGCATTATCCTGCTGAAACGTAGGGTTTCGCAGGGCTCGAATAAAGGGTAGAGCCACGGGTCGTAACACACCAGAAATGTAACGTGCACTGTTCAAAGCACCGTCAATGCAAACAAGAGGTGACCGAGACGTGTATCCAATGGCACCCCATACCATCACACCAGGTGATGGGCCAGTATGACGATGACGAATGCACGCTGCCAGTGTGCGTTCACCACGATGCCGCCAAACATGGATGCGACCATCATGATGCTGTACACAGAACCTGGATTTATCTGAAAAGATGACGTCTCGCCATTCGTGCACCCAGGTTCGTCGTTGATTACACCATTGAAGGCGCTCTTGTCTATGACGCAGCGTCAAGGGAAGTCGCAGCCATGGTCTCCGAGCTGAGAGTCCTTGCTGCTGCCAAACGTCGTCAAACTGTTCGTGCAGACACTTGTTGTCTTCCAAACGACCCCGTTTCTTGACTCACGGCTCGTGACGTGGTTGCACGATCCATTACGGCCATGCGGATAATATGCCTGTCTTCTCGGCTACTAGTGATAGGTGGCCGTTGAGATCCCGCATGGCGTTCCGTATTACCGTCCTGAACCCATCGATTCCATATTCTGCTAACAGTCATTGGATCTCGACCGACGCGAGCAGCAATACTGCGATAAGATAAACCGCAATCCCGGTACGCTACAATTCGACCTTTATCAAATTCAGAAACGTGCAGGTACGCATATTTCCTTCTTACACGAGGCATCACAACAACTTTTCACCAAGCAACAACGTTCAAATGCAATTTGTGTATGAGGAACCGGCTGAACAATTTCCTCATTTAAACACAATGTAGGTGTCGCTACTGGTGTCTGTTTTATCTGAATGCGCTGAAAAGCTAATGATTTGCATATCACAGCACCTTCTTCCTTTCGTATAAATTTCACGTCTGTAGCATGTTGCCTTCTTGGTGTAGCAATTTTAATGGCCAGTAGTGTATTTATTCGAAATCATATTCCCACATAAGATATATTACAAATGTTTTGCTGTTGAAACAAAAAATTTATATTTCTATTTTTACTCCACATCCTAGATTATCTAATTATTTGACTTACATGTTTCAAAGTATCTGTAGATCATTTATTTCCAACAGAAATGTTTTTATAGACCCCTTAGTCCGAAACATTCAAAAACACTTAATTCGACTGATATAAAAAGAGACTCAAAATCCATCGTCAGTTGTTCAATAGTAGGTTGTATTGAAATAGAAACCTTCCATTTTCGGCTAAAGAGGTTTTACTGCAATACTTTGACGAGACAATAGGGGTTTCTACACAAAAATGGGTATTTGTTGTCCAAGTCCTTGCTTTGACATGCAACATAACTACTTAGAAATATGAATTAGAAAGCAATGCTGGTTGTACTACGTCTTAAAATTTTACAAGCCCTTACACTAAAACATCTATGAAATTTACCTGCAATTGCATAGACAACTGGAAAGCAAATTTCCTTAAAATTGATAAATCCATTGAATTTGCTAAACACTGTAATTGTTAAATAATTCTTATTTTTCAAGCAATTAAATAATGATTAGTATTCAAGTAACATTTTATATTATAGCCAATGTAATGTTATAAAATATTAAAATTTGTTGCAATTGCAAGTTCATAGGTATGATTATTCAATACCAGAACTCAAAAATGTATACATATCTCATCCATTTAACTTCTTTTATATAATTTTATCTAAGTGTTGCTTTAGCTTTACACACCTCTTATTTTATTCAGAAAATGCCAATTGAATAAATATTTATCCAATTCTAAATATCTATCAGTCAAGATGTGATACCTGAAATAAGGAAATGTAAATCTAATAAATATACATTTTATGCATGGAAAATATATTGAACATGAAAAGCATACAACTAATATATATATATACTATTAGAAGTTATCAATTAGCTCATGTAAGATAAATTATTATGTAGATATAAATTATATATCAGTGACTTTATTTCATAAGTTTATTAGTTTCATTAATTAGTTATTGATTTTTGTAATAAAACAACTGCATTAGTACTTTCTATTGCTAGTGATGAAAATTGCGAACAATTTTTAATATTCAAGAATATGACATCATTAAAAGATTTTTATTTATTATTACTCATGTCATTCCACGGGTATGTCGTTATCATTTCAAAAAGTATCCTCTGAGACCATTTTATTGTTGCCAACAAATTTCTAGTTCCTTTAGAATCCTCCTCCGTCTTAATTTGAGTCTGTCTCTAAAGCGAGTGACCATAGTGAATAAGAAATCCGTTTAGCAAACTTAAATTCTGTTCTAATTTTCAAATGCAGTGGGTTGTCGGTTAACGAGCATAATCTGTTACAAAACTATGTTCGCTATCTGAATTGTTAGTTAACCTATCATCGATTTACCATTGATTTTTTTGGAGTGAAAATCGATTAATTTGTTCTGGAGATCCTAAAAAGTAAATTAAAGAAAAAAAGCTGTATAATTTTTAAGTAAGTTTATTAAAAAATACTTAATATAATCTTGCATATTAACCAATTTTTTTTATTTTCAAAATGTAACAAATCAATTTCTATTTTCAATAAAATCAAAACTGAAATCGATTGGCTGTTTTGGCTATAAATGTTCTATTGTGAAATTTTTTTCCAATATAGAACTTTGAAGTTTGATTATCAAGCAACATAATTTAAAAGAGATGAAAAACTATTTTGAGTCCGTTGGGTTTGGAATCTTGAACATTATGTTCCGAAAGAAGAGAAGTATTCGTTAAAATTCATTTTAGTTCATTTTCCAAATATAAAAATCTGTATTGTGCGATTTATTCGTAGTCCAAACTGTTCGCTAACCATTCATCCATTGTATTTAAAAATCCATTCTAACACTCATCACGGAAAAGTCAATTCAGAATTTATACAAACTTTAGATTTCATTAAAATGGTTTTTCTGGTCTTGGGTAGGATTGTTGATCTCAACCCAACCCAGTTCCTGGAGATAACGTCAGAAAGGACTAGTTCTCTAACATTATCTTGAGGAAAAGGAAACCAATTTATAGATTATCATTTATACAATTGTTAAAATTATTTTCATAAAGATTTTAATTAGCGATAAACGTCATTGTTATGATCGTAACCAACTAATAAAACTTTTTCTTACATCATCCTGAAGACTTTAACTGTCAGCAAAATCATCATCGTTTACAGCTAGATATAAATTAGACTAAAGTTTTCTAAATCTATCTATGACTAGATATTAATACTATACATAAATATTGTCAATTGCAAACGGTAAGGTATCATTGCTGACTACAACTCGGAGAGCTGCATAAATTTGGTCGGTTAAAATCTCATAAATTAAAAAGCCAATTTATTTTTTAAATCTAATTCTTTTTAACAAACTTTTCCTTAAATGACAGCGTAGTACAGAAAAATTTCAGCAAGACATATAAGTAAATTTGATAATATTAAATCCTTATTTAGAAAATCACCACAAAAATCTCAAAATAGGAAAGATTGGCTATCAATACATATATTAATGTCCAAATGCTCAAAGCAAGCTGGGCCTTGATGACTCAGAAGATTATATTAAAATGAAGCCAACTTTATTAGAAAACCATCATATCACTTTTATATTTTTGTCTGCTCATATAGCATAATTTGTTATAGCAAATTTTGCCTTTGAAATTTCAAAATATTATTAAAAAGGACTCATTAATAAAGATTTCTATAAGAAGTGTGATTTAAAATTTTATTTTATTATCTCTGAAGATTTCGAAATGAATAAACTTAATCCACTGTACTCCAATACAATAACAATATTTTGAACGCATACAGGGTGACAAATTTATCCTGTTAACGAAAAGAAATTGTATTAAACTAAAAACGTGGAATTTATTTTCAAAATACTAATTTTATCTAAGTCATTTGTTACTTACATACAATATATTTAAATATTTTCAAAATAGCTCCTTGGGCATCGATACAAAGTCTTAACCATCGCGTAAAATTTTCAGCAATAGGCCGCAGTTCATTAGGCGTTAATTTAGCCCATTCCTTCTTAAGAGTAGGCTTTTAGCATTCGGGGTGGCTTAAAGCATACTCATGATCGCAGAATAGACCAAACACTAGATCCATTGGGTTTAAGTCAGGTGAATAGAAGGAAAGCTCGACATCTTTGCAACCGTGTTCGCTTGTTTTGCTGAGCTAATTTCTGTACTTTTCAAATTTCATATGGCTTAAGTCCAAGTTCTTCTTTTGCAATTTGTCTAACTGATTCTCTAATAACCCCTATTTCCTTAGCTGTTTTTCGCATTGAGTTTCTTGGATTTCGATTACTTAGCTTCTTGATAATTTTGCGAATTTCAATTTTATTCACAGTTTTTTTTTTTTTTTTTTTCGGTGTATATTACTATCATGGTCAAGCTCCAAGAATCGTTTTGTAGTAAGTGATACCGTTTGTTTATGGATATTCAGCTGTTTTGCAATCTGATTTTGCTTTAATCCAGCCTTAAATAAAGCAATTATTTGTCGTCATCGGTTTTTCATATTATTTCAAACAAGGAAATAAAAACTACTTATTTGTTTTACTAACATTAAGATCTCTTATGCAAATGAAATTATTATAAAATGTGGTGGACATGAATTAAACCAATCAAAAGTAATACAATTCTGTCAACAGTATAAAGTTGTCACCCTGTAACTCTCCAAAACACAATTACAATTAAAAAATAGATTACCACATTGTTAATTCTACGAACACAAAACTATTACAATAACGTGTATTCGCTTCATGTCCTTTTATTCTTTTTAAGTAAGTAAAGTTTTTGTCCTCATCGGTTTATTGCTTTTAAAAGAAAAAATGTATTTAGATTTACAGCTTTTCTAAAATATTGTTCTTTCTGTTTGCGTGTTTGTTTTGGTTAATTATTTCAGAATGCTTCATGATTCAAATTTAAAGTAAATTAAAATTGCACATTCGGAAAGAAATGACAACAAATAAATCTTACTTCGATGTTTTTTGTAAATGGCAAACATCATTCCAAGGATAATAGCTATAAATATTCCCATGAAAAAACCATAACCTATTTTCCATGAAGAATTATCTAAATAGATTAAAAAAAGGTTTTAGTAATTTTACAATTATTTGGTTACAATAATTTCGTAAATATTTATGCGTAAAAGCTGCTTGTTTAATTATGCTTTTCTTTTTATTTCGAATATTACAGAATTATAATACTGAAATCTAAGGCTGTACTAGATCAATATTACAAATACATTTTACTTTTGAATTAAAATATATATTTACTATTAACAAGTAAAATAATTATTAATAATACAATTTTAAATATAAGGGAATAAAATTATTAATTAAATTAAAAAAGTCTTATATATAATTTTATTGCTCTTAAAATTTATGTATTTTCTTAGAATTCATAAATTTTAAAAAGAAATTTGAACAAAAATCTACATACTTTCACATGTTATCATGTAATGTTCACCACCTCTGGTAAGATAACCTTCTTTACAGATGCATGCGTAACTTCCTACAGTATTCAAGCATATGGTATCTGCATTCGGACAAGAGCTGGCGTCAAGACATTCATTGATATCTTGTGATAAAATATGTATCGTTTAAAATAAATTTTTTAAAAACTCAAATTAAAGCTTTCAAAGTCTATGAATTATCACAGTATTTAAATGGATTATTTTAGCGATTTATTTGATTTTAAGTGTTGTTTTATTAAAATGTAAGAAATAAAACTAGTTTATGCTTATATTATATAAGCATCATACACTACAAGGTAAGTAAGAAATTTCTTGCCATTTTAATTGACCCAAAAGAACATAACCTTCAGAAAGTGTAGCTTGTTTTTAGTCCTCGAAGTAGTTACCATCATCAGCAAGCAGCTTTTACCAACGTTCCTCCAGTTGTGCAATAACCTTGTGGTAAGACTGGAGGGTTTGGGAACACAGAGAAGTCCATGAGTGCTTGGATCAAGCCTGCTTCATTGGTGAAGGATTTTTCAAGAATATGATTGTCCAGGGAATGGAAGAGGGGGTAATCTAATGATGCAAGGTCAGGTATGTAAGGAGGATGGCCTAAAGTCTCCAAGTCAAGAGGCCTTCCGTTATTGGCCAAGAACAGAATACCCTTGCCAATGCTTGTTCTTTCTGTTATAATGCATGTCTCATGTTCCGATAGTCCAGAGTGCAAGTCCGCAGTTACCATTTGGCCCGTTGGTAACAGCTCATAGTGAACCACTTGACGATTAATTCATCAGAAACCAACCTCGTCACATAGGGGTTAATTTCCCGACTTGTGAATTTGTAAAACCAAAGCTTTGGCGTACGTTCATTCACAGCACTATCCCCAACAGCTTGACATATTCGGCGACTTGATGCAGCAGCTGATAAGCCCACTTTGAAGTCGTAAAGCAAACAACACTGAATGAGCTCCTTCGGCGCATTATTTTCTTTTCGCCACTGAATGAGGTACGTTTGATGAATGTGCACGATGGACCTGCTTTTATAACGACTGATATTCCTACTCCTGATTGACTGGTGTCTCTACTACGTCATATACTAATTTGCATACTTATTCTTACTTCATTCAATGGCAATACGAAAACGGCAATAACTTTCTTATTTATCTTATATTTTGTGATGGTATATAATTTGACTAACGCTTGAAAATCATTTATCTTTTATTTTATTTACATATATTGTATAAAATCATATTTTTAATTGAGTTTCAGCCTTAACTGAAAAATTCAAAAACCGCTAGATTTTGGTCTTTATTACTAAATAATGTAACAATTCCAAACCTATATTAAAAATAAAATTCTGTAATTAGCGAAGAAGATAAATTCTTACAAGTTAATCTGACATCATATGCAACTAATTCATGAATAATAATTTTCATTAAACGACTGTAAGACAATCAATCATAAATTTAAATATTAATGATTTGAATAGTACTATAGTAATTAATTGAAGAAAAAACTTCTTACTAAGCGTTTACGTTTATTTGACTGGATCTTACATCAATATTTCGTATAGGAAAATACCAAAAATACTTCAAAAGAATATCAACAAAATTTATTTCGTACTGTTTGTTTGTGTGTATGCATGGTTTGCAAATGTTAAATGGCGCTTTATCTCTATTATAATAATTTTAGTAACATTAATTGTGATGATTTTTATTAATTTTATACATTAGTAACGAAAAACAAAATTATTGATGGCTGCCTTGTAATTTATTTGTCTGTTCACGAAGTCAAAATATTAAATTTGTCTATTCATCTTCCAATGAAAGTCTTAATAAATCAAAACTTAAATTTTTATCAATGTGTATGTAAAATGTTCCAAATCCCTTCTATTATTATATGGATATACCTTCGCAAATTATCCCACCATTTAAGCTTGATGCTCTGAAATCATCTTTACAAACGCATCTGTAACTTCCTTGTGTGTTGATGCATTTCGTGGTGGTAGGACAAACTGATGAATTTTGACATTCATTTATATCTGAAAAAAAAGTTAAATTTTTGTGCATTAGTACAAATCACTAATTTCCCATCGAACAACAATATTTTAAATATATATTATATAATTTTTACACTAGATGATTGAGACTGTTATAAAAACTGAATGCTCTTTCATAAATGTACACTGAAGATTTTTTTGAACTTAAAACAATTAGATGAAGAGCAAAAATGTCTGCATTTGTGCCATTTTGTGACATCCGCGCTGTTATAAAAAGATCACTTTCTCAAAATAAAAAATGCAATTTGAGATGTCATTACGTTTTATAATTTTAAATATGCGACTCATTTATTATAAGAGATGAAATACTGTCACATAGAATTATTGGAAACTCGAAAAACAGTATAGCAAAGCTTTTTATTGTAATCACAGATCAGTACACACTTATTGACAAAAAACAGAGAACTAATTCACCCACTTGTTCTTTTATACGCTTGTGGAAAGTTCTGAAGCACTTTTTCAGCAAATCCTAGAATTTTCTAGAACAAGAGAAAAGCATATGTAATTAAATTAAATTCAAAACTTTCACAGCAATTGTTCTGGGTTTGAACCTGGGCCCGTTCAATAAAAAGTAAATTACCATGACCATTAAGCCTCAATGAGCAAGACAGCAAAACATTTTATGTAGCAATACGAAGAATTCATTCAGATTGTTGGGAGGTGAGAGCTGAGGTACCATCTGAATGATTAGCACTCTTGTCTTGGGTTCAGTTGTCTGTGGATTCAATTCCCGCAACGGATTCAGATGTTTCTATTATTTCCGAATTCACCTTAAACTGCAGACTTCAGCCAAATTAGCCTCGAATGTAAAAAATGAAAGTTGATTGACAAACAAATCAAAGAAAACCGGATTAATTGAATGTGTACTCTATCTAGATTCGAGATTAGTTAGAATTGAAGAGAATATCCATTATTTTTTAATTCCACTGTTTTTAGTGTATATTAACTTGATTTAATTACAAAATATGTATTCAAATGCATAATCGATGCCTAATAATTTCCAATAATATAATAATATTATTGAAACGAAAAAATTTAGGATTTACAATACAACATAAATATATATATAATACAACGAAAAAATTTAGAGATTTCCAAGAAAACTCTTGGCAATACTTATAAGGTTAATTTTTAAATAAATAGTTAAAATGGCACAAGATCAAACTCTTTAATTTGATTGGTGCACAGATAACTGCTCAAATCTTTGAAATTTAAGACTTCAGTTTAAAAGATAAAACTGCTTTGCATTTAGTGAAATACTCAAGTTATTATACTGCAACAATAGAATAGTAATAGGGCTGAAATAAATATCAATGTCTCACCAAAGCACAATCCGTTTACCACTTGAAACCCTGAAGGGCATTCACAAATTTTCTTTTTATTGATGAACGAACAGTTAGAATTTTCTCCACAATAGCAAGCTAAAATATAAATGTATCTGAAATAAGAGCTGACATTTCTACAAATGGTTATGAATTATTACCTTTAGAACTTATAATTTTTACTTCCAATATGTAGTTTACCTTTTAAATTACAATAATAAAGAGCTATTACCATGAATTAGCAAAATTCCCTGAATGAACGAATAGCAGGTTTCGCTAAGTAATGTTTCTTTTAAGTTTGAAAGTATAATACAATTTTTAAAGCAATGAAATATACAAGGTGTCCCAAAACGACTCTGCTCAATTCCTCGTTGGGAGTACATAAAAACTGTCCAAAGAAGCGTTCCTGTATGCTCCATAGCTTACGAAAAATAAAGTTGACGTCACTTCCAGTGAAAGAAAAAACACTTTATTAAACATACCAACAGCAGTATATGCACAATTTAAAGCAGTTGTTCAAAGTGTCGGCCTTGAATGTCGAGGCAGGCTTGAGCACGCCATGGAATGGCTGTCATGAGACCATGCAGTACTACCGGGTCTACCGAAGTATAAGCAGCTAGCAGACGAGCAACTATGTCCATTGGTGTTGGCACTACGTCTCGATACACCAGTTCCTTTAGATAGCCTCATAGGAAAAAATCCAATGGTGTAATATCTGGCGGACATAGAAACGGACACCTGCGTCCAATCCAGCGGCCGAGATATTCCCTATCCAGCCAACCACATACTATTCCATGGCGTGCACAGAAATGCCCCATCATGTTGGAACCTAAGGCATTTCCATTACATCGGCCTTACATCAAGTACATGTCTTAGTAGTCACGAACGGAATACCTGGCCACCATAAGACCACCGGTAGCTGCAAGATGCAGCCTTTTAAATATCAATTTAACGACGGTTTAACGTCATTCCATGGCACGCGCACATGCATGACGCGATATGCGCGAAGAACGCTTTAAACATTATGGTTTGGAAAGATATGCAAATACTGTTGTTGATTTATCTAATAAAGTGTTTTCTTGCACCGGCATGTGACGTCATACTTTGTTTTTCGTGAATTATTGATCGTACAGGAACGCTTTTTTTGGGCAGTTTTTATGTACTCCTAACGAGGAATCTAGCTGTGCAAAGCTTATGCGATCGTTTTGGGACACCCTGTATATTTCTCGGGTAATTATATACACACACACGAATTATTTCAAACAAAATATACTTAAAATCACCACTGATAAATACATTTTAATGCATAAAATGGACAATGCCTTAAATTTCAATAGCATGATGAAGTAAGTAATTTATGAAATAATTTCTGTCTTAAAATTAACGAAAACTTTATACTCTGTAAAACCAAGCGAGTGTAACTAAATAGGATTATTTGGGAAAATGATTAAATATTATAATTTTAAATTATTAAAGCACAAAATAGATAACAATTCATATCGATGCATCTGCCATCCATTTCCACGCATCCGGTTTCACAAATGCATTTCACTTTTTCACCTGCATGGTTGTATTCACAAGTCCCATAGTCCCCACAATCACAGCCTGAAATAGTACAGAATATTATTTATTTGGTTTCATAAATAATTTATGATTGATTTTATTTTAAAGAAATATTGCAATGGAATGTTGGCTTGTGGGATTTAAAAGAAATGTATGTTTAATAAAATTTGATGTTAATGATGCGAAATTTATTTATTTATTTTTTTAGATGTAAGAACAAATATTAGCTGAAACTTGATAAAGAGAATATTAACGTTTTATTGAAACTCAAAATAATTCAATGAAAAAATAAAATTCATTTATCAGCCATGATAATGTATCTTAGTACTTACATGATTAGATACTCTCATGGTGTCTTCAATCATAGCAAATTCAAAATAACAATTTTCTCCACAATGGCGATCATCCAAAATAAAAAAAATGTATTCCCTCGAGATAAAATGCTTTCATTAATCGAAAAGTATTAATGCTTTATATATTATTGGTAGAACATAATGTTACGAAGTAAGATTCCTTTCATTATGAAAATAAATTAAGCTAATTTATTTCTGATCATAGAAAAGAAAAGATTATATGTTTCTTGCTTGATATTGTCAAGAAAGTAGCTGTTTTTGATGAAAGGTATGTGCATTTGTTCATGAAATGTGGTATCCTAAAAATTCATTCTGGACATGTCAAACAACATGTGATTGTCATTTCACAACTCATAAAGTGTATCATTAGATATTCAGATTATATATGCCATTGATTAGTGGGCGAGCATTTAAATACTAGGGAAAACAGAGTTTATAGTCTAGGAAGATATAGAAATTTATACAAAAAAAAGTATTCACTATCATACACGATGCCTGACTAAGGCAGCGGCATACTGAGCAGTTGCCCCGAGGGCTCAAAGGGACCACCAAATTGAATAGAAGTTTCATTTTGTGTTATCAATCGAATAGAATCGTTCAACAAATTAAATAGAAAGTTTCTTGTTGTAAAGCAGATGGGGCCCCAACGAAGTTTTTGCCCAGGCCTTAATTAGGCTAAGTCGTGAGCTAGTCATACATCCGCAAAAATCATCCACACGTCTAAAGATAAGTTCTAATTTGGTTTTTCTAATCTTGTTTCCATCGTGAACTCTTTAAATACGTAACTGAGAGAGGCTGCCCACAACATGAAATGTACATTTTACATAAGCATAATAATCAGGACAAAGAACACAAATATTTTTATATTAATGAATTTCATAATTGTATAACAATAAAATTTCATTATACAGCGAAATTTCAAAATATTATAAAATATCAAACGGTCTTTATAAAATAAAAATTTACCTCCATCATTTTTTTGATTAATAAAATTGGTTTGGATTATTCTCAGTGTATATTTAAGTCCATGTTAAATATATTTATATGTATTTGCATTTTTTTGTTAATAAAAGCTACTAATTTTTAATAATGGAAAGTTGGCTAACCATCTCTTAACAGAAAGGTTCAAAAAGAAAGATTCGAGGATTAATTCAGAAACTATTGAGCAAGGAGAGTGATTGTGCACTTTAGCATTCCGTGAATACACCACATTATCTATAAAAAGTCATCTGCCAATTCAAAAGACTCCTACGATCAAATCCTTATAATGGACTTCGGCTGGAAGATAGTTTTTTGGACATTGGCGAATATGAGCAAATAGCGAAATATACATTAATGAGTAAAATTTAAATAAATAAAAAATTCAAAAGACTGATTAGTGTCAGGTACAATGAGACATGCGTACATTCCGTATGATCCAGTGAGAGGATGACGAAATGGAACAATGTCAGTGCAAAAGAACAATGTCGGCGTACTACCCAGATTTCTGAAGAAGCTGTTGCGCGACTCGGAAGCATTTAAATTGATCATTTTAAAACTTGTCAAATCGATGCATCACTATAACATACCTAACAGATAATTCTTTATACAGTATCTGGATGATTTCATACGAGTTCGAGTCACTAAGAAGTTTAAGGAAAGCGATGCGTGATTAACATGACTGAAAAGTTAAGAATAGCACACATAGTATCATTTCGAAGGGGATTTCAACAGGTAGGAGTAACTATCTGATGTTTGAATGGCGGTTGCTTACATGCAACAATATTTTATAAACGAGAAGGAGCAGTCAGCAAACAACAGGCGAAATTACAAGGTACTTATAACAGACTACAGATATTACATTTTCCCATGCCCCGGGAGTTTGCACAATGGGAGTTTAATTGCACATCGACCAACAAGTTGTGTGGTATTAATTATTTTTCATCTGATATGTCTGCTAATCTAGATACATCAGAACTTAAGAGATGAGTAATGTTTCTCACAGATGAATGCAAGTCAGTCCAACGGTAAAAGCATTCTCATCTGGAAAGAACGATAAGGACTCAATAACTTCTCTAATATAATTGAAAAAGAACCTACAGAGATGGTGAAGCTTTCGTCTAAATCGGTGTCGTGTCCTATATTTGTACTAAACTTCTGCTTTTCCAAGGTCGTTCAGTCACTGATGCAGACTATTGCATCAAAGTTACTCTTCATCACAAGAGTTTTCCAGAATTATATAGCTATTATGTTCTTAATGGATGACAGTACTACATTTCATTTTACAAAAGCTGTGGCAGTATTGTTGAAAAATGAATATATTCAACATACAGATTAAATCACTCTCTCTTTTTTCACATTTTCACGTCATAACAATATTATGATATTGTTTGTACTCTTTTTAAGCACTTCTGACATTACTTTAAATATAATCGTCTTGTTCTCAAATTTTCAAAGCCAGAGCATTTTATATTGCCATTCTGTAATTAAAATAATTAAACAAAGATAAAATGAAAACACCAGTAAGAAACATGAAGATAAAACAACTGCCTTAATAATTCATTAAAAAATAGTCTGAAAAAAAATTCAAAATTCTCTTTTGAAATAACCTGACTCAGTTATCTAATGAATCTTGAAATTATTAGTTGTAAAAAGTTTTAAAATAGGATCGTAATTGCGATAGCAATAAAGTTTAATGTTCGAACTTGTAATTATAAATAGAAGTTTGATTGATCCCTTGGAAATTTTATAAATCCTTCAAAGAACTGGAAGGTCTTATACGGCATAAAGATTTGCTAAGGTGTCTGATATTTAAATAATGATACTATCGCCTCTATTATTGCTCTTATAAAATTTTTATGGAAAGATGTCTCTCATGTCTAATTATCCAATTAAGGATAGATTTACACAGAGTCATATTTAAATATAACTAAATACATATATAATAGGTTATCAAATTATTTTAATCTGCCATCAAAATTTTTATCATTTAAGGTCATTCATCAAATCAAATTACCAATCAATAAAATTTCACTCCCTAATTCAATTTTTTTTATCAGTTTCCAGCATAAATTAATGTATTCGTATGAAATTTATTATATTTCCCTTTTTTCAATGAAGAGTGTGGTGTCAAATTATTGTAATCAAAGTTTATATGTTTTAGATTTATATTTCGATTAAGTTATCATCCCATTAGACAAAAACTTACTTAATTATTCAGTTCATTGAACTGAATTTAGTGGCATTGTGCAATGTATATGTTAATTATGGATTATTTTTGATTTTTAAGTAATGAAATAATATGAAATTTTTTAATGGCTCAAACATATACTTTATGAAAAAACATCAATAATTCATAAGTTGTCTTTACGACTGAAACAGAAAACGACAGAAGATCATGCTGACACAAATACATTCTTTTAAGAATTTTTTTAACTTATATTAGCTTTCAAAGGAGAGTAAAAAATATATTGCAAATTTCAATAAGTATAACTTTTGTGATGCCTACATTGAGTAACTGGAAGAGATGTCTAAAAAGCAATTTAAAATATAATAACAGAAATATAGCGTAAAGTGAATTCTATATTAATTGTATTATTTTACGCCATCAAACATTAGTAAAATGAAAAATTGTTTATACTAAGTTAACATTAAAGATTTATTTCATAAGTAACATAGCTTAAATCTCTAATATTTCTTATGTAATATTATTTAACAATCTATTTGTTTTAGCAGTAAAGTAATTTTTTTGTTTCTATATAACATCCTTTTTTGAATTCTACAAGATTAGCTTCAATCAGATATGATTCTGCCGAGGTGTTCCGAACAGTGTATTAGAATGTATCTACTATCAGTACTAGATTGTATTTTTTAGCACTGATATAAATAAGAAAGAAGAGCATGAAGTCATCTTTATTTAAAAAATGGCAAACAAGATAATTCCTTTCTAAAAGTTAAATAACAAAGAAAAACCTGTATAATAATATTACAAGAATACAAAATTAAAAAAAAATCACAACAATGTAATAAATAATCGAGAAAAAAAGCATCAAATGAACTTTGTTGGGGAATAAAAATATAATTATATATTTTGAACTGAAAAATATCGCTTACTTTTGCATTCACCATTATGTTCTGTAAATCCTTTGTTACAAATGCACTTTTTCTTGTTATTTTCGAACTTTCATTTACCTAAAAAACAGCTACCTGTAAATAAAGGTAAATTAATTATCAATATGAATCTTTTTTTTATATTTTAGAAATTATAAAATATGAAAGTAATTTCTAATTATACTGAAAAACTTTTCAGTAGAACTGTGTATTTTGCATTTTTTTCTTTTTATGAAAGCATTTGAATTCGCTTAAAGTTTTTATTTCACATCTAAATAAGTCTTACAAGACACATAAAATTTTATATAAACACGTCAGTTCACAAGTTTTTTGAAATTAAAAAAAATGTCTTTAAAAGCTTTGAATATTGTGATTTTTTAAACTCAGGAGAAAATCTATAAAAATATTTTAATTCAAAAATTTAAAAAGAAAGGTTTTATTTAAAAAAAATTACTAATGCAGTCTAACAAATTAAATGCCTAAAATGCTTCAAACTAGGCTTTAAATCAGAAATTATTCAAAGAATGTGTGAGAAAACATCATAAAATATTTTTACAATATTTTATACTGATTTTGACAAAATTAAACAAACTCTGATCTTAAATTATATATTTAAGTATTTAATTTTTTTCTCCTTTTTTATTTAAATTAAATAAAATGGTCCGAAATTGTAGTCATTTTCCATCCAAATTTCAGTTCGATTTAAAATTTAGTAAATAACAATTACAACCTTTAATTCATATTTACGATTGAGAATTTAATGCTATATGTTTGCAAAATTTAAATTTTCTTAGATTTCAGTTATTATTGAATAATATTCAATATTTTGTTCAATATTAATAAATATTAGTTATATAAATTTAATATTAATCATTAAGATTTAAGCTTTCTTTTTTTAATTTTGATTCTTATTGCATAATATTCAGAATTCTGTTCCATAATAATAAATATAACATAGTGAAAGACTTCTATTTAATTATAATAAAATGAAACTGTAAAAACATTAAATAAAAATAATTAATATTTTCTGAGTGTGTGTGAGAGAGAGAGAGAGACAGATCGGAAACGGTGTAGAGGAGAGCTATATCCAGCGCCGGTGTTTTCTCCTAACTTTTCCACCAATAAGAAATCGGATGGAACATGACGTAACAGCGCGCTAAGCTTTGCCCAAGCCAACAAGAGGGAACTCGCCGTTTGAGCGAGAAAAAGATTGGATACAAAACACAAACACGTTGATAGAAGACAATTATTAAAGATGTATAATTTTTATTTTAGCAATCAACAGCTTTTTTCTATCGACATAATTAATAGAAATGTTTTAATAGACTGAAGTAGGGTTATGTTTATTACCACTAGAGTAAAACATCGCTACTTCTCTCATAAATTAATTTTTTTAATCATGAGCTAGAGTGAGAAAAAAGTGGTATTGCTTATGGAGATTAGAATGGAAATCCTTTTGTCTCTGTTTTACTGCGATTGATTGATATAATATTCTGTTAAAAACAAATTTTAAATGCTCTGACATTCTTTCTTCCATGTATATACACTATAATGCTTATTATAATTTTTGTGTATCTATTTATGCTTTCAGTTTTAGTTGCTTTTAACATTGTTCTCTATCTCGAAAAAATCCTTCAGTTATGTTCTTAAAAACTTAGAGAGTTTTACAATCAAAATGGCACATCTAAGTCGGCGAATTACGTATCGCACATTTGCTGATTATATGATAAAAGCATTAGATATTTATTAAACCCTTTGAAAATTATTAGTAACATGTTATTGCTAATAGGAAGAGTATATATAAAAGTTGTGTATAAAAGCACTTGAAAATTGCAATCGAAACTGAAGTAATCTTTTCCCTAACCAGCGATGACATTTGAATCTATTATTCGCAAGTGGATAATTTTAGTAAGTCTTTCATAAATTTGCCAGTAGGAACCTGACAATTTAACAAATCTATAGATTAAAGTTTTAGCTCAAATATTTCACTTTTCGAAAAAGATAAACATCATATTTTTAAAGAATTTTTTTAGTAGCACATTAATATAACATATTACTTATTGATAAGAATAACTTGTTTAATAATAGTTTTAGAATCAATATATTAACTTAAGTACAATTATCAAAAAAATAAATAAATAAATAAATAAATAAATAAATAATTCTGACGAATCTAATCAGAAGAAACCTAGTTTGCTTTCTTTAATCTCAAGTTTATTTTCTATGTGAGAAATCTTTCTCTCTCTCTCTCTCTCTCTCTCTCTCTCTCATGGTATTTTTTAGTTATTAGAGCTAATATTTTGTTCTAATAATTGAATAATATTTACTTTCGTATGCATCTTTATTTTGTTCATAACCGTATTTACAGATACATTTTGTGTTTCCATACAGGTCAAAATCACAAGACACAGCATTTTTGCCACAATTGAAATCTAATAGAAAATTGAAAGGAAAATTCAACACAATTGAAATCTAAAGGAAAATTCAATTAAAATTTTTTATCCTGAGCTGAAGAATTTTTTAAATTAAATTTACATAACATTTTTTTACCCATGTAAATTCATTTTTATTAATTTTGAATGTTTATTATTAATTTAAATGTTACTGAAAATTTTGATTCTTGTCAAGATAAAATAATAGTATTTAGAAATATTTTATCTTTAAAATTTACATAATATATTATAAAAAATAACTTTCTTCCTCTTTAAAATAATTATATATTTATATATATATATAATATATATATATATATATATATATATATATATATATATATATATCATAACTTTTAAAGCAAGGGACTTTTATCCAATTTAATTTTATTAAATAACAATGTTATTTTTCAAGACTCATAAATCAGTTATGAGTTATTTTTTAAAATCATGAGTAAACTAAGATAAACTTACTCATGTATATTAGAAGAGATTAATTAGTTTAAATGGAAATCATTGTTTAGAATTCAGAGTGCAAATTTAAAGATTTGATTATTTTAGTTCACTGATTGGTTACTGAACTGTCATGGTACATCTAATTATACATTCATATGTATGTGTGTCCATTCCCACTAAAATCTCTTGCCACCTGGTTAATTTTGCAATGACTACTGTTATATTCATAAAAGCAGTACCTAATAATAGTAAAGTAAGCATGCGCTATTGAATAAAACCACATAGGCCGTTGGAAAACCTGGTGGAAAATTGTGTACCATTCCTATCTCGAAAGAGGAAGGATAGGGGAAAATGTAGCTTACAAAATTACAAAGTATCGTCGATTTAGTAAGAAAAGACACCTTGAGGACATTAATGGAAAGAATGTAGATGGTGAAATGTACTTTTGCTTTTTTGTAATTTCCTACTCTGTGACGGTTAGAAAAATGACCTGAAAAAGGAAAAACAACTATATTTATGATGACATGCTTTAACTTGTGATGCTCAAAACGTCAGTACGTACATTTGGATCCTCGTTGAAAGCAATGTTGCAGAAGTTGGAGCATAAAGCGTAATAATTTAGCACAAGCGTCTGTAATGTATACTTCAAGGTCCTGCAATGTTTTTGAAAAGGTCGAATATACCGACTTTTTCAAGTATCTCAACAGAAAAAATTCCAGTGAAGTTAGATCAGGTGATCATGGGAGATAAGTTTGTGATATCACCATACACAATTATTTGATATCCGAATTCTTTGGTGAAGTACTGATTTATTGGAGATATCTTATGAATAGGCGTGTCATCATTTTGATATTGCAGATTCCTGAGATTAAACAACAGATTCTCTATAAAATTGAGAATCACGTTTTGCAGAAATTGTAAATATCATGTATCAGTTAGTTTAAATTAAAACTAAACTCAGTGGCAAATCAGCCCATATATGGGCCAAGCCCTACAGTACCCATATCCGTCTGTTTACCTGACCTAGGTTCTGGAATGCAAAGTACATGACCCGGTAAGGTGGTCAACCTAATTTGAAACTCCCAGTTTTTAGTTCTCAAGCATGCTTGGTACTCAGTTTATTGACCCATTGAAGGGATAAAAGACTGAGTCGCTTTTGTCCAACCCGAAGATCGAACCTCAAGCCTGTGTTTTGGGAGCGTAAGGTGCTATCACTACGCCATCAGGCTTCTCATTCGTTAATTTGTCGTTGTAAAATATTTGAACTATCAACTGGATGTCTAACTGATGTCTAACTAATGCAAACTGGATGTCTAACTGATGTCTAACTAATGCAAACTGGATGTCTAACTGATGTCTAACTAATGCAAACTGGATGTCTAACTGATGTCTAACTAATGCAAACTGGATGTCTAACTGATGTCTAACTAATGCAAACTGGATGTCTAACTGATGTCTAACTAATGCAAACTGGATGTCTAACTGATATCTAACTAATGCAAACTGGATGTCTAACTGATGTCTAACTAATGCAAACTGGATGTCTAACTGATACTTGGGCAACACTGCATTGCGATGGGTGTTACTCTAAATCTCAATCAAATAAAACCTGTTTAAGTTTTGATCAGATTGCTTAATTCACTTAAGGTTTTTCAAAACCAAATTTTTATAGAAGTCACAAAGTTGATTAATATTTTTGCGCTTCATTTCGGATTTTCAAGAATGTATGCTATTACCTTATACAGTTAACTTCTCATCCTTACTTGATGGGTCAGACAGACTGAACGATAATTTCAATGCGGGACTGCACGAAAATGTTGGTGATGTCATATTGCTGCTGATCATCCATTCTGTTGACATTCTCGTACAGCAAAACCCCATCTCACCATATCTATCATTAACAGATCACGAACATCAACATATTACAATCCTAAGAAGGTCACTTTTATATTGGTCTCACAGAAACAGGCATGACTTTTTTTCCCTGTTTGCATACTGCAAAAAATTTAAAATGCAAGTTGAGTTAGTGCAACATTATTTTGCAATTGATCTTTTTTTTTTTTTTTTATCTAGGTATTGAATCCTCTCTTTATGAAGGTAATCAGTTCAAGGAAGCAACATTTGGGTTATTGAACCGTGGTGTTTTTACAGTGAAAATCACAAGTGATACAGATGTACCACATCCCGGTGTCATCTTTTGCCAGAAAAATAACTTACCTTTGTTCTCTGTGATATCACATTGTAAAATACTACGTGATGACAAATGCTGTTTTTATCCATTATATTTTTTTTAATTAATGTCCATAAGGTCTCTGATATACTAAACAATGATACTCTACAACTTTGTAAGACACTTTTTTAATTATCTCATTTCATTTTTGAGATAGGAATGTTAGTTCCACAGTTTTCTACATGTGGCACCCTTAGTGGTTCTAATCAGAAAATTATGGCTACTTTGCAATGATAATGTGCCATTTTTTTTTTTTTTTTTTTTTTTTTTTTGATATAGCTGCAGTTGCTTCGAAGCTAAGAGAATGGATAATTAGGCATAATATGTGTGTATGTATTTTTCTTGTACTTTTATAGCTTCTGTACACACACACACACATATTATGCCTAAATATCCATCCTCTTAGCTTCGGAGCAACTGCAGCTATATCCAAAAAAAAAAAAAAATGTCACATTATCACTGCAAAGTAGCCATAATTTTCTGATTAGAACCACTATAAGGGTGCCACTTAGAAGAAAACTTTGGAACTAACATCCCTATCTGTGTGTGTGTTATAAGTACAAGAGAAATACAAGCACAGAAATAGTTATAAATTTTATAATTATTGGCGAAACATGGCATTAAAAATTGTTAAGATGCTAAAACAAAATAAAATTAAAAATGGAACCCAATACAAGGAAAAAATACTGCAATTAAATAAAATTCCTTAAAAGTTACTAGTAAAGAATATAAAACTTCAAAAATATCAGCCTGATTTCATTAAGAAAATTATAATTTTTAAGAAATGTCTAAAAGAATACAATTGCTTGTATTGTTATTTTACTTATATATAATATATTACTCGCATATATAGGTAAAATAACAAGTAATTTGTTAATATTATATATATATATATATATATATATATATATATATATATATATATATATAGTTAATATCAATAATTTAACTTAAATGAACGTAGTATCTAGGCATTTAAAAATTTATACAAAAATAAGAATAACAGAATTTTTTGTTTGCTTTGTTAAATAATTACACTATATTTTTTAAAAGGTTTTGAAATATTTCTATTGTAATATCTCATTTTGTCGAAGAAAGAATAAAACTTTTTGTCTGGTTTTTTTTATCGTTCTAGAATCATTTTTTACACGTTAAAACAAATTTTCTGAGGCCTGCAGTTTAAATTAGAGGCATTTAGAAACGCATACCATTTAAATAAAAATATACAAGAAAAATATATTTTGAGGTGTCATTCAAATTTAAATTTTACATTTTAACTGTGTTATGTTATTTATAAACATATCATATAATTTGAAATTAAAGTCTAATGTTTATTTATAACAGTTGCTGTATTTTAAGTAGCAATATAATTATAAAAATGTTTTTATGATTTTCATAATTTTTTTTGTTTAAATAAGTAAAAGCATTATAGAGAGAGAGAGAGGGGGAGAGAGATTTTTATAAATGCTAAAAATTGCTTTTCTATCTAAATACTACTCTTATGTGTTACTATCTGTCAAGCAGAGAAGATTTGCAAATCTTGGATTATGAATTCTGTGGGTTCGTATAAAATTAAATATTCTATACATTGATTTTAAATATTCATCTTAATTTCAATTAAAATTTTTCTTGATTGACAATTTAATTAAATTTAGAGAAATTAATTCTTACACTTTAAAAGGCATTTCTGCTTTTGGATCCACATCCGTTAGTCTTATTAAACTATTTTTTCGTAATGTAACTCACACAGGCGAAAAAGTTTAATAATTATGTGTGGGCGCAAATAAGGTCAAAATCTCACAACCTCTTTTCTTCTAGCTTTTAAATAATTAATTGGAGTAGGGTTTCAACATTTAAATATAGTATCACTTTTTTACGATGCGTTTCTCCAGAGTTGTCTTAATTTCATCTTCTTATATTACTGTACCGTAGTTTTATAGACTCAGATCTTATAATTCTAAATTTTCAGACTGGGATACGTGTACATATCGCTTAATAAGTAATCTAGGAAAAGTTTTTAAGTCTTTTTATTTAAATCATATTTCAGACTCACTACAAACTTTATTACATTCAATTACTTTCTAAAACTACCGACGTATTTAAAAAAGAAAGCAAATCACATTTCAGAAAATATTTTGCAATGAAATTTTTAAATTTTTGCTTCCTTTGAAATTGAAATTTTTTTTTTCTTGTATGATAAAATTTTCTAAATTTCAACAAAGCATAAAAGCATGTATATTCAGATTTTTTTCAACGATATTCTCAATTTTTGTTCAAATATATTAAATTTTTGTAACTGTCAAGAACTATATTTCTTTTTATATTATATTTTATAGCTATATTTCAAGCTAGCTTATAGCTTTTTTATAGCTGTATTTCAAGAGCTTTATTGAAACATTGTGAAGTCGATGCATTAAATATTTGCTCACTTCATCTGGAAACCAAAGTTAATTAAATTTTTTTCCTCGATTAATCGAAAATATTGATATTCAGCTTTGTATTTTTTAGAAATTAAAACGATATTTAATTGAAACACACGAAAAATCATTTATATTCCTTTCCCTCTTGATTCGGATTTTCACTTTATGGTCATACTTTGTTCATAAGAATTAATGTTATAATTAGGATCTAAAGCTTGAAGACGATTTCAAATCGTTGCGAGTAGTATCTATCTACCATAGCTCCAGCAAAAAAGTCTCATTAGAGGAAGTTGCCTTAGCAACAAGAGCTGTACAATTCAATGGAGGTTAAGAGTGTTATAAATTAGCAGTATTTAGATTAGTATATCATGTAGTTTTCAAGGTTTTCAGTAAAATAAAATTAATACTTTTCTTCTAGTTCCTCTGTAGAAAATGGAATGCATCTTGATCCCATGGCAACAGACAGGCATAGACAAATTGACGGGGGCTATTCTAATGATAAACAGACAATAACCGTGCCCGAAATAAAATCCAAAAATTTTTCATTTAAAAACCAGAGCATATATTATTCTTCTAAAAATTCGTTACGTTTCTATTTGATGGTCATCCTACAGACATAATTTTCTGTATGCATATATTGATTTAAAACTTTTTATAACAATATGCTAAAAATACTTTCAAAACTTTGTACAGAGTGAAATTTATTATAAGTACAATGTATTCATGGACAAGTTCAGTTGAAATACTTTTTTCAATTTTAAAAACATGCATCTAAAGCTACTTGATTCAAAAAACTAAAGGGCAAAATTATTTTATGTGAAATGTGTAACTCGTTATTTATTTATTCTCCTTATTTCGGTGTGACAAGTATACAGCATTCTTAATACATTCTATATACACTACTCACCATTAAAATTGCTACACCAGGAAAAAATGCAGATAACAAAATGATATTTATTGGACAAATATATTATACTAGAAATAACAAGTGATTAAATTTTCAAAAAATTTGGCTGGATAGATCCTGAGAAATCAGTACCCAGAACAACCACCTCTGGCAGTAATAACAGCAGTTATATGCCTGGGCATTGAGTCAAACAGAGATTGGATTGCATGTACAGGTAAAAATGCCCATGCAGCTTCAACACGATGCCACAGTTCATCAATCGTAGTGACTGGCGTTTGGTGACGAGCCAGTCGCTCGGCAACCATTGACCAGACGTTTTCTATTGGTGAAAGATCTGGAGAACGTGCTGGCCAGGTCAACAGCCGAACATGTTCCGTATCAAGGAAGGTCCGTACAATACCGGCAACATGCGGTCGGGCATTATCCTGCTGAAACGTAGGGTTTTGCAGGGCTCGAATAAAGGGTAGAGTCACGGGTCGTAACACACCAGAAATGTAACGTGCACTGTTCAAAGCACCGTCAATGCGAACAAGAGGTGACCGAGACGTGTACCCAATGGCACCCCATACCATCACGCCAGGTGATGGGCCAGTATGACGATGACGAATGCACGCTGCCATAGTGAGTTCACCACGATGCAGCCAAACACGGGTGCGACCATCATGATGCTGTACACAGAACCTGGATTCATCTGAAAAGATGACGTCTCGCCATTCGTGCGCCCAGGTTCGTCGTTAATCACACCATTGAAGGCGCTCTTGTCTATGACGCAGCGTCAAGGGAAGTCGCAACCATGGTCTCCGAGCTGAGAGTCCATGCTGCTGCAAATATCGTCGGACTGTTCGTGCAGACACTTGTAATCGAAATGACCCCGTTTCTTGACTCACGGCTCGTGACGTGGTTGCACGATCCATTACGGCCATGCGGATAATATGCCTGTCTTCTCGGCTGCTAGTGGTAGGTGGCCGTTGAGATCCCGCATGGCGTTCCGTATTACCGTCCTGAACCCATCGATTCCATATTCTGCTAACAGTCATTGGATCTCGACCGACGCGAGCAGCAATACTGCGATAAGATAAACCGCAATCCCGGTACGCTACAATTCGACCTTTATCAAAGTCAGAAACGTGCTGGTACGCATTTCTCCTTCTTACACGAGGCATCACAACAACTTTTCACCAGGCAACAGCGTTCAAATGCAATTTATGTATGAGGAACCGGCAGAACAATTTCCTCATTTAAACACAATGTAGGTGTCGCTACTGGAGCCTGCTTTGTCTGAATGCGCTGAAAAGCTCCAGAGCTTCTTCCTTTCGTACCATTTATACGAAAGGAAGAAAGTGCATATCACAGCACCTTCTTCCTTTCGTATAAATTTCACGTCTAGCATGTTGCCTTCTTGGTGTAGCAATTTTTTCTTGGCCAGTAGTGTATATTTATTTTTGTTTTTATTATATAAATTTATGTTAAAAGATTATGTACCACAAATCCGTTTTACAAGTTATTAAATACATGATTAAACGCGTGAATATTAGAATATATGTATATTTAATCCAGAAAAAATTTTATTATATCAGAATTATTATTTGATTCATAACTAGCAATATCTATTAATTACATCAGAATTAATAATGATGATTAAAGTATCTGATAGCGTCATAAAAGTAGTTACTTTAAAAATTATTAATAAGAACAGTTTTATTTAATTAAAAGTAAATGAAACCTTACATGAATTCTGACAAACAATGCATTGTTGTTAAAAAAAATGAATATAAAATACCTATAAATGTTTCATTATTTTTTCAAATAAATGACATCACAAAACATTTCCACCATAATCGTAAAGCTGTAATTTCAATATTTTTAAACTTTTTCGTTTAATTTTCATTAAATTTTCCCTGAAGAATATATATGTGAGGTTAGTTGGGAGAAATTTGCGGTAACTTTCCTGGTAGATGGTATTTTACACAATGACCTTAATTAATTATAAAATAATGACTAAATAACATTGCAAATACAAGGGAATAAAATTGTCGATAAAGTATTTTACATTATTTTGATGCGAAATTTTATCCGAAATACTAAATCAAACAGCAATTAGAAATAAATAGAAGCTTTATTTCATTTATATATAATACGTTGTCGGACTCACGTATTTTTTACTTATTGGACACATTTTTTATAACCTTTGCACTTTGCTGATGCATCATCTATACTGCTCTTTACGCACCATCACTGTCAGTAATGATACTGCGAAATGCTGTGTTTACAGCCAAAGGTGTTTTTCTAACGCACACATTTTTTTACACTTCCTACATAAGTATTATAAATTTTTCTCGGGTTAATCAGCTATTGGCGGTTGTGGCGATGGTCACAATATGTGATTATTAAATAAAAGAACCATGAAGAAAAAAGAGTTGCAGAGTTCTTTTCCCCAAAACAACACAATATCTCTTTACTCTGTTCTAAATATAATAACGAGGCTCTTTCTTTTCTTTTGAAACGTTTTACTTAAAATGTTTTCTCTTAACTCTCTTAAAGTTACTTAAGTTTAGAGCATAATTAAGCGCTAAATCAGCATGCAAATAAATAAGGTTATAAAAAGTACAAAACTTCTGAAAATAAAATAAAATTTTGTAGAAAGCAAATTATGGTAGAGAAGTTGAGACAAATAATTGAAAATTTCTTAAAATATATATTTTAAAATTTTATTGAATAAGTTATTTTCTGTAATATGATTTATTACCTTTATTTGATATTTTTGAGCTTAAATTTTAAAATATGTTTTAAAAATATTTAACAATTTAATAGAAAAAGTGATAAAATCAGCCGAATTCCCCACAATATTTTATCATAAAAAACTCTCGAATAAGAAAAAAATGAACGTCATAGTACAAAGTAGGTCACAGTATTAAGAAAATTAAATAATTTAGCTGACACACCCATAACGGAATTTTTTCTGATCTATTCTAAGCAAAGACACAAGATTAAGCAGCTGTCGCGATAGAATGATGCATATCTTCCTTTACATTTCAGACAACTCCTCATTCACTGTCAAATTATATAATGTTCACGTAAAATATATTTTTTTCTCAAAATTGCTTTATAGATACTAAACTTCTGGTGTGTATACATTACATTCTGTGACGTAGTGAAAGCAGGTGTGCTTAAGAAAGGGAAATTCACGTGGTTCTATAAATATTTATATATAATGTGTGCTACTATTTTATATTGTTTGGGATTATATCATTAGGCATTAAATTTGTTGTTCATACGAGGGTCATTCTGAAATTTTTCAGATACAACTAGGTTTTTAAAACTATACTTACAAAACTTTAGGTATGTTCAAAGTAGTCTCCGCCAGCATCATTGCACTTTTGTAGACGAATTTTCCACAGATTAAATGCCTTAAGCCATTCATTTCTTGGAATAGATGAAAAAATGCATTTATAGGCACATCAATCTCCTGTTCTGAATGAAAACGATGTCCACGTAAGTTCTTTTTTAGATTAAAGAATAACCAAAAGTCGCACATAGATAAGTCGAATAGGGCGGATGTTCGATCACTTTAATTTGTTTAAGAAACACAACTGTTAATCCGGCTGTATGTGAAGATACATTGTCATTGTGAAGCATCCAACTGGATGGCTTTGACCAATACCGTACTTCTGAAGAAAAAGGAATACATAACTTTTTTCAGTGCGCATTTTTTCACCATTGTCGGCGTCGGATCATCTTTAAAGACCCATACTTTGCTTTCTTGACGTGTTGGAACGTCAAAAAACGGTTTGTATGTTTCATCACCTGTTACAATTTTGGAAATGATGCGGTGACCACCCACCATCCTTCAGCAATTTAAGAGTTTCTTTACTGATTCTGACACGCTCCTCTTTTTGGCGCTGAGTTAGATTATGGGCAACCCAGTGAAAAACTACTTTTGTCATATATAATTCTTCATGAATGATCTTGTGTATGGCTGCGGATCCAATGTTAAGTTCCTTCTGTATCATTTGATAGGTACAGCGATTATCCTCCATTAACATTTTTCGTATGGCAGACACATTATCCGGGATTGCTGCCGACGGCGGCCTTCCTGTGTGTTCTTCATTCTGAAGAAAAATGAGACCTCTTCTAAATTCTCTACAACATCTGAATACAGTAGCATGAGCTGGAGATTCATCACCAAATGCTAATTGCAACCGTTGAACGCATTCTTCTTGATTTAATCCTGCTTTAAAATCGCAGAAAATGATATCGCGAAAATGGTCTCGCGTCAACTCCATTTTCTCTTCTGTTTAAAATTTATTCTACGTTAAAGAAGTTGAAGTAAGTCAGTAAAAAATCGTCTTCTGTGTTAAGATACTTTGTATTTTAAAATTAAATCGTTATTTTTATTTTGTAAATTCTCGTCTGCGCGTATTTCAAAAATTTCAGAATAACCCTCGTATCATTCTATTATCAACTGTTGAAATGAAATTTAGACTTTCCTTAAATTTTAATTTCTACAAAGCTATTTTTAAAACATTAAGGACACTTTTTGCGGCCATTTATAACATGTAACAATTCGAATAAGTGTTGAAACGTAAGAAAATCTGGCTAATGCGAAAATTCGAAGCTAAAGACAAATTCCTCCTATGCAATTTAAAAGGCCCCTGTGTCAATATAAGCTTTTACTATCAAACTTTTCTCATTCAAAGACAAGTTAAAAGACACATTTCTTAAAATTTTACTAAATGAAAATCAATGTAAGCATTCAGTTTTCAAGATAATTAAAGTCTGTCCTTGCAAAACAATAAAATTATTCATCTCCATTTAGTTAATTTAGATTTTCCTCAAGTTTGAAAAACATTCCTAATTGTGTTGTTGTTATGATTTATACCACCTGGTTGGCAGTAACATCAAACCAGGACCATGTGCCCGAACGCTTTTAAACAATGGAACACACTCCTAATTGCTAATTTTTAAATTAAACATCCAAGTTAATTCCCAATCTTACCAATAAGAAAATTTAATACCTAATTTATAAGAAAATTAATTTGTTCGTAACATTTAATCTATAAGTTATGATTACTCAATTCAAAATTAGATTCATTATTATCTCGTGTAAATTGTACAAATCTTTTAGAATTGGATTGTCATTAAATATATTAATGACAATCCAATTCTAAAAGATATACTTTACTGAAAGATATACTTACTAAAAGATATATCTAACTAATACTAAAAGATTTACTAAAAGATATATCTAACTAAAGTAATATAATATCTAACTAAAGTAATATAATATAAAGTAATATAATACTAAAGTAACTAGCTTTACTAAAAGATGTATCTAAAAAAGATATACTTTACCAATTTTAAAATTAAATTTCAAAATAAATTCAATAAAAATTATTTCAAATAATGGTGATTCATTACAATTATTCGTAAAAAATTTTACTTCAAATGTCTAGTTAAATTTTAATATAGTCTATTGTTTTTTTAATAGTCTTATTCTTTTACATAGTGCATATACATCATACTGTGTGGACAAGAAGCATTTCATCTTGAAAATAACGCTCAAAACTTACATGCACAAACTTGTGTTTTGGGATTGTACTTGTAATTTGGTACATTACACATACATGTTTTCTCTCCTCTTATGATCTCGCATTCCCTTGCATTTTTAAAACAGAATTCACCGTGGCATTTGTCACAATCACAACCTGTAAAATATCATGACATAAGCTAAGCAGAAATACATATATATTAAAAAAAATTAAATTAAATTTCAGAAAAACAATATGCATGCTCATTTGAATCTTTCAAAATAGCAGTGAAAATTTTAAAGAAAAGTTTTAGTGTGCAAACTTCATATAAAATATTCTCCGTTGCTTTGAACTATCGATATTGATTATGAGTTAAATGGAAACACATAATTCTTATAAGAATTATGTGTTTTCATTTAACTCATAAGTTTCAGAAATAGCACTTTAGTAATTAATTATCTGACCATCAGTTAAAAAATTCGAGCGTTCGATTCGTATTTTGGGAGTAAAAGTTTTAACATTGTATTGGATGACTTAAGGCTGCTATAAGGCAATTCAATATCACCTGCTTAAATTTTAATGATTTTTCACAAATAATCTCCTAAGTCATAAGCAGTTCAAATTAATTCCTGTGTACAAAGTTTGATCATAGAACGACAAATTAGAACACTGACCTAGTCTAATGTTCAACCTCATTGATAAGTGAATATTACTATTCAAATTAGTTTTCACGTTCTATTTTAGAATGCACAAATAAAGTATGTATGAAAAATTTGCATATAAGATTCCATATTGAATCTGAATAACTATTTTTTACTTTAATTCCAAAAGTAAAGAGTGCTGTCTTTACTTTTGGAATTAAAGTATGAAAGCTGGAAAAGTTTGTTTTGAGATTGTTTTCTTTCAGTTTTGGATTATCAATTCTGAACGATTGAACTTTGTATAATTGAATGAATTTTGAAGCAATTTTGAATAATCATTAGATGATGTAATGCACCTTTCTCAGAGCATTTCATCTAGACAACCCAATGGGAGCTCAGTCTGATTTGTGAATCTATCAATAAATCTGAGATAACTTTCCAGTTTATAAATCTTAAGACGGGAAACAAAATGCTACTCTAACATTTTACAAACTATGATAATGTGTAGTTAAGCTGTTATTATCCTCATTTAACTGTGAAAACAAGACAGAATGAAACAACCGGTATGTTCACCGGATCAGAATCCTACTGAATGGTAAATATTGCCTATTTTTTATCCATATAAGAGTTGCTGACTTGCTTTGTTAATATTTTTTAAATTTTTATTTTAAGTATTTTCCAAAGTGAAAGCAGTTTATAACTTAAAAATATTCACTTGTTTTCATCAAAGCAAATTTGTTTTGTTCCATGGTTAAACATACTTATTGTTTTCCTGCTGCATTTCTTTCTAGTTGAAGCACACTATTTTTGCACGTGGCGGAGAAGCTACACGTTTAAATTTTGGAAGTATATGTGTTATCTCTAATTAATATGTAAAAGAGAGGGATGCACTCTCATATATATAAAACTACACTAATATTTTTTACGCGTTTATATTTTGCACACATTTTTTTTATTAATTTTAAATTTAATTTTCTTTAGTATATATAATTATAATACAGATTAAAAATAAAGAATTTCCATTCATTTGGTAAAATTATTCTTTTTAATGAAATATTTTTGAAATACTTTTAGACAGTTAAATTATCCTTTTTTATTAGTTTTTTCTTAAATGGAAAGATTCTTACCAGAAAACTCCCACATACTAACAGTCTCATTTCTATTTATATATCTCTCAGCGCATTTTACAAAAAAAAGAAGAAAAAAATTAATCATACATTTTATTTAAATCTATAAATATTAAAAATTATATAATCGTACTTCACATTTTTCAGTTATTTTCTTTTTTCTTTACCAAAAAAAAAAAAGAACCTATTTAATTATTTACATTGTTTTGAATTGCGAAATAATGGGTTCAAAACTTTCTATCAAATTTTTATTCCTTTTTTTTTAAAAATTTTACGATATTTGTTTATTTAAGAACTAATTTGAATGAATAATTTAACTGAGATACTTTTTTTTCTCGCTAACAGATAAGATGAAATTCGTTTATTACAATTTTGTAATATTTTTCTAACACATTGTGACATTTTTCTGACAAACAGCACTTTTCTATTCTTATTCTTTCCTTTTCTATACAATTTTAAAGTATTAGTGAACTTTCGGATAATACATTTCTTCATAAATATATTGATTACACACAACACTATGTACATACATATATATTCCTTTGTTAAATCTATATATTTGTAATTACATATTGTATTCTATGATAAAGGTGCCGGCCTTCTTCAACATCCTTCCCCACCCCTCTCGTATTGGAAGATTAAACTGTTTCTAAAACATCTATTTGCCTTACGAGACCTACAAACTCGTATAGCTCGACAACACTGGAGTAATTTATGTCCTTCTCTTATCCATGATTTACCAAGACGAAATGCAGCTGTCACCTTCCGTTTAACAGGAAATGACTGTCTAGCCTCTCATTTGAAGCGCTTGAGGATTCTTACTGTTCCTACTAGTCCACTCTGCAGCTCTGGGGAATTAATGGACATGGTCCATCCACCCCTTTGTGGGGCTCTTTGATGCTCAACGAAGGGAGCGAGATATTGGAAGGCAAGATTGCTCCTTAGGCAAATGACTTCGGTTTTTTTTTTTGTAGTTTACTTTTCGTATCCTTTAGTTCTTTGTAATTTGCCTAGTCATTGGAAATAATAAAAAAAAATTCCTATTATACATTAATAAATTTTATTATGTGCTGTAAAACAATTTGATTTTATTATTATTTTCTTGAAACCAAGCTTTACAAGATATTACAAATTTTACTTTTGCATACTTTGGCATCATAATCAAATTTATAGTCTTCTTTTTGGCATTGGCAATATGGCTTCAGCTTTTTCACGTCAAAGGCACAATTTGCTGTTCTGTCATGTTCGCAATTCAAGTCGCTGCAACCAGCGACAGTGTCACAAAATGGTCCACTTGTGCCTGGCATGCATATACGTGGTTGAAACAAGATTCTCCATTGTTGCATTTGTGGGTTTCATTGCACACTGCTAAAAATTATTCGAAATAAAACAAAATTAATGATCTCTTATATGTTAAAAAAAAAAAAAAACTTTTTTACATTTATAAATTGGATTCTATTTTACATAAAGTAGAATATAGGTTTAAAGGATTTCTTGTTTTAAATTCCTAGTTTAACGTAGTTTTATTTTAAGGAAAATATTTGTTGTTGTTACTTATGACACTTGGACAAGCCAAGCTCACTATGCCCTTCAGCTATGCGAATTTAAGTCAGTAGGGTGCGTCTTTCGTTTAACCAGAGCACCACGAAGGTGACAGTACGATTTTGCTCGAAACTCTTCCGATAGATGACTCCACCAGAGGACCCACTTCCTCAATTTTAACTTTGGAATGGAAGGGAAAGTAGATTATCTCCAGACCATTACATCCATAGTAACCGCTCAACGTCCAACCATAGAACTTTCGATTCCATAAATTTAACGAGCCCATATGTATATATTCGGTGAGTCTCTGTCGGCGTTGATAGTCGAATCTAGCCTTTCCAGACGAAAAACCGATGCCCTAACCACTAGGCTACCACGACCCACTATGAAAATATTTTAAAGAAAATACTGCATCAAACATTCATGTAAAAAACTTTTAATAAAGATTTTGCTTAAGCTAAAGTATTTTGTTCAGCATAGATGACAACTATAGCCAGAAATGTTTGAGAAGTAAATAAAATTATAGCAAGTAAAAATTACATAAATTAATTAGTTTCATAAGCAAATACTTCAAAATAATTTAAAGTAATAAGAGTTGGTAAAAGAAATATTTATATATATATAAATCTCGATAAAAAGAATTCTCCCATGAAACATTAATTTTCCTTCATAGATAAATTATAAACAAAATAACTGGAACTTCTTTACGCATATAGGAATATAAAAAAATTAAGAAAATGGTTACATATTAATTATTATTTAAATGGCACGAAAAATACAGTATTTATGTAACTACTTTCTATATCAACAGAATCTTGAAATTATTTTGTCCCACTTACTCCAATTTCAACAACCTATCGATAAAAGTATAGAAGATAGATTGCTACCACAACCTAGCCACCATTAGAAACTATTCAATGTGCCCAGCCTCCATTAACGAGTATCACAAATCTTTGGTTGGGATTCAAAGTTATTATCTTTTTATTACAACAACGAATGCCCTTACCAACCAGGCTACATCAGCCCTTTAAATTAAATTATTTTTGTTGTGAGATTGATGCAGATAATAAATTATTGTATTAAAATATACTGATGAATTCTATCTTGACGTGTGGCAAATACTTACAATAATAAACGATATTTTGAAGACAAATAGAAACTCAATCTTAACAAAGTTATCCATTCTCTTAAATCTACTATATGAATTTGAGAATAGAAAAAATTTTGTTCGTGTAAATAGTAGTTCACTTAAAACAAATTTTTGTTGGTTTGAAATACAAATTTTGCTCCACACAGTTGACAATATAACAATTGAAAAGACTGTAATTCTTTTTACCATGTATAGCGTTATTCCCTTTCAAGGTAGAATATTCATACCCTGAACACTCAAGCATTCACCCCAACAAGTGTGCATTTAGAAATACAACATACATCGCTCATTGTGCAACCAAAGCTGGAACTCGTACCATGTGAACTTTAACTGATACCTTTTCATTCAATTCCGAAAATATTCTGAGCTAGGCGAATCGAAAACTTGAGCTTAAAGAAATATTAAACTGCTTTCTTTGAAAAAAAGTTAATAACATTTTTACCAAATAAGAGTGATCTTTATAAATACTTAAAGGCTGGCTGTTCTAGACACACCAAGACTTCGGTGACCCTTAGAGTTCAATGTTCAATATGTATAAAGGTCTGACGATTAAAATAATGGAAAGCTTAAGCAACTCTTAAATAAACTATATGAAAGTGAAATTGCTATTGTTGTTGTTAATCACGCGGCAGTTTATCAGAGTTAGACAATCCCCATGAATCCAAAAATATCCAAGATGCCTAAAAAAGATGAGATTCCAGCAGGGCCTTGTCCTTGATAATATTTAAACACACAAAAATATAAGCATGTCAGCTGTGCACCAATGGCACTACGGATATATTTTTAGACCCTGCTAGGAAATGAGGGACCTTGTGGGGCCACTCAAAGAAGCGTTAAAAAGCAGTTTAATGGGATATTAATCTAATACGAAAAGATGTGCCCTAGATTTTTTACAAAATACCAAGATTCGTAGGGATGTGGGTTTCTGAAAGCTTATTCGATTTTGTCTGAAAGCTTATTCGATAAGAATTCCTACAGAAGGTAATATTGCAAAAATTACTACAATCCTCTACTGAAGAGGATTTGACGAAGGAGGAGTCGACTTTTTCAATCACAGCATGTGATGGAATCCACTGAAATAAAAACTATGTATATCACTCAACATAAACTTCAGATTTTATTATCCTCTTCATATTCTAAAATCTCCAGAAAACATTTTTGAGGTCCATTGGTCTTTAGTGGCCAAGGATGTTAAATGACGTATCTTCAATTGACTCAATGAAATGTCTTAATATTGCTAATTGTATCACATTTTGTCTACTCTTTTTACTACACAATTATATCTATATATCTTAAATTTCATATCTCAAATATTACTTATCTTTTTTTCAACCTAATTTTGCTCGCAACAATGAAAAGTATTAAATACTTCCTTATTTTGTATTTTTTTAAAAATAACTTTACAAAAATATGTAACATTTGTGGAGAAATGACAGATATGAATCATCATAGATTATAATTCATTCATTTTTATCCGGAACTAAAACCTAGTTTATAAATTTGCGTGATGAGTTGGAACAAATGCCAATAAAGTGCGCCAAAATTCTTATTGACTGTAGTCTAGATTTCCCATGAATTTTTTTCAAATTGATAAAAAGACATTAATCGCTTCCTTGCACTATTGCTTTTTGGCGTGAACGTGAACTCGCCAAAGTGCGAGTCATAAAATATACATTGTCACAGGTTCCTTGCAAAATAAGACAATGTAATAATTCTTGAGTTAGGTTGACAGCCAATGGATAAAACTTAAGTCAAAAGATGATGTGTTGTGGAAAAAAAAAAAAAACAGTTCCAATCTTGGTTTTCTAATAATTTAAATCTTCACAATATGAAAATCAAGAAATTTTATGGAGCAAATAAAAAAAAAACTATCGGTGGTAAAACGCTTCCGGAATTTGATTTACAATGGTGGAATTTCTTTTTCAATGAACTTTGATTTACAATGGTGTGGAATTTCTTTTTTCAAGAACATTTTTTTCAATAAACTAAATCAAATTACTTTGAAACGTAAATGCATATAGGCTTCAAAAAATGATTGATTTGTCTTGAGAACTACATTCCCTAACACACAATTTATCATCTTTTACTTTCTTTATCACTGTCAGAATGTTTTCCTTAATATCAGTTACACCGATGTAATAATTTAATTTTTTTTCTGCTTTTTTATTGTATAAGAGATTTCTAAATTTTTACAATTCTGAGTTAAAGTGAAAAAAATCGTAAATGCTCACAAGAGCTTAGCCTATGACTTGATTATAATTATATTTATTATCACGATACTAATTATTTTTCTTGTATGAAGGTAAAAAATAATTACTTTTATACATAAAAACTATAGCAAAATAATAGTTTTTATATATGAGAAGGAATAAAAAACTATAGTTATAGAAAATTACATAAATTATAGCTAAATCGAATATAATAAAAACACAATAAAAATTTTAAAAAAATTTGGTCATGTTTTATTACAAATTCATATCATTTTATTTTAACTCATTTGTCAATGATATGGATGAACTTAACAATTTTAAGCTGTTGATGCAATTTAATATAAATAATTGCATGTTAGTTTAAATTATTCATTTTTGGTGTAATACGAGTAACTTATAAATCTATTTTTCTCTATTCCAAAAAATATTTCATACCATAACTTTTTTTTAATTTTCATTATATATAAACATCAGAAATATGCTTTAATTTTTTTTTCTTACAGGTGATAATTTAATTTTTAAAGTGATAATTTACATAATGACAAATGGCAACGAGATGCACTAGGATTATTTATTTACTGTTGATAACGACGTTCGCGATAGCTGCTAGAGTTTCGGGTGACCGCAAAGCCTGGTGGAGAAACGACTTCATTTTCGTGACTAAAAATATAGCTGGTTCTATGTTTGACTCAGCCATAGTCTATCATGCTAAGAAGAACTATGCTTATTAATAGCATATTATTTCATAGGTGTGGCATGGAGAGGGAGTGTCAGCTCAGGTGTCGACCATGTCACTTGAATAGTTTGGGTTTTAAAACTTAAAAAATGTTATCTGAATTAAGAGTCTCGTGTTAATAGAAATAGGAAACCCGATGCCATTACGAACAATCAAAATAGCTAGCAATAATTTTGAAAGTGTGCTTACTAATTATTGTGTAAAAACATATTTGTTTAAATTAATAACATATTACTGTTATTGATGATTAATAAAACTTATTAACTTTTTGTGATTTTTTGTATGGATATATGACTTGTTTTAAATTTACTTTTCATTGCATTTCTACAAATTTATAGAGGCTATGGTTTAGAATCAATATATATTCTGGAAAGAAAATTATTTACAATTCATTTATCTGAGTTTCTATAATATTTTTAATTAGTTTTAACTCAAACATTTTATTCTCTAAACCAACAATGTGACATAATTATTTTAACATTTAGCACTGACAATTCAGCTGGATGTTGAATTTTTAATCATGAAGTAACAGGAAGATACAATAAATTTATACAGAGATAAATATGTCTAGGCTTGAGTATGTATATGTGTGTGTGTGTCAATGTTAGAGGGCTTTTTTCAAGCAGAAGTAAATATTAAAGTTATGTAATCTGTTATTAAAAATAGGAAAAAACATCATTTCTATTTCAGATATTGGAAAACAAATTAAATTAATTTTTTGTCAGTAATATGAAGAAAAAAAAATCTAGTACATGTACGAAACAAGCAGTATGTGATTCATTATGATTGCTAAATATTTTTAAAGATTTATAATGGTTATTTTTGCAAGCGATTTTTTTAAACAATACTATTTCCTTATTCGAATTTTATGCTACAAGTTTCGAATATACTCCTGATTTTCATTAATATGTGACCTGAAGTATCAGTTGTATGAGTAATTTTAGGTAAAAAATAAATAAATAAATAAAAATAAAAAAGCTGAAAAATAATTAATGTAAAGGTATTTCGAATCTTGATTGCATTTCTCCAGAATACATAAATTTATATGAATTTAAAAATTTGGAAAAACAAATGTTTTATTTAATGCAACCTGTTAACTAACGTTGAAGTTTTAAAAATAAGACTTAGATTTAGTAGGGAAATAATTTCTATTAGTTTTATGATTTCTGATTTTTGATATTATTTCTTACATTATTACTGTCCGAAAAGTATTTATAATATTTGGACACTCTATTTAAGATGTATTTAATTGCAAAGCTATTCAAATGAATTTATCACTTGAATAATTATTGAAGCGGTCTTATTTCATTCAAACAAATTTTTGGAAACTCCAAATATTCTCAATTAGGAAATTGAATTGTTTCTTTTCTTCGTGGCAGCAAGAAAAATTAGAATGGCTATGCTTATCATTGTTCACGAAAAATCCAAACTATTAATCTCGTTTTCTAATTAAAAATATGAAATGTGGTATTGATTATCCATCATATTTCATTAGCAATCGATGTGTAGTATAAATTGCAATTCACATAATAAAGTTATATTCCCTCCCATTAAAAGTTTTTAAATAATCTAAAAGTCATTTATATTTATTGCCTGACTGAAACACTGTTTTAGAGATATAGAAGACGAAAAAAATATATTTAACCCATCATATTTATTCTTATTTTAAAAAAAGAGAATATTTTTAATTAAAGTAGTTTAATAATGTTAGGTTAATCTGTGGTTTAGGTACCCCTTTCTCGCCAAACGGGCAATAGACACGCAAAGCGTAGTAACCCTGACTATTTCATCTTAAATACACTCCTTGTGGCAATCCTGTCTTTTTGGTTACACAATTATATGTGTATTTTTTGTTATACAATTCGTAAAAAAACCATTGTTTTTGTTTTCGTTACCATGTCAACGGTGAAATTTGTTAAAAACATGGATTTCTGTTCCGTCGCCATAGAAACACCGTTTTTGCGTAGTGTCTCGGAGTATTCAACTCCACAAGAGAACACGCAAAAACGCGCCAGTTGGCGACTTTTTGAAAATGCGCCAAACAGGGGACCCAAAGCACATTTTCACCTAATGTTATTTTTATGAATAAGTCTTTTTTGTGTAAATAAAGTGCATGAATATTGTGTATAAGTTTCTAAAATTCTCAATTGCAAGACTCAGTTCAAAATACAATGACACACTTTGATGAAGGTGAAATATTGTTCAGATATAGAAAAATGTCGAGACTTATAGTTGAAATTAATATATATATATATATATGATTTCAGTTGTTTATGAATATTTGAATTTTAAAATATTTGTCTTATTCTGATAAATTTTGAATAGATTTAAGTAACTTTACAAAAAAGAACAGCACTTTTAACACTAGTGAACACTTTTAGAAATTTTAGACATGCATATGAATAAATTTTACATTTAATTAATATTTGCAATTATGAATTGAATTAGCCTAACAAGAATTATAATTCCATTAATTTTGAAAAAACAGTCATCCTGTTTTAGAATTTCTTTTTCAAAAACCATTTATAATTGTGTACTTGTCTTACAACTCATATGATTTTAATACACGAATCATTTTGAAAAAAAAATGGTGATTCAAACATGTTATTTAAGATTATCCAATGAAAATAATTCAAGAATGACACATAAAAAATGGAAAACACTTACTACAAAAAACTATATCTTTTGCATATCTAATTCGGTTTCAAAACGCTATTGTTTGAATATTCATTAACGAGATTGCATGAATCAAACGATGCATGGAAAATGTCATGGTTTACTTAGTGTTTACAACGTATATTTTTCTTCTAATGATAACCCTGAACTTCTATATATTTTTTTTTATTTTTTAAGCATTAAGAAATAAGCTACTTCCAATAATGTTACTTAAATAATATCCACTTCATATAAAATTTAAAATCATGAACAATAAATATCAGAAGATATTTAAATTCATAAATGATGAAATTGTCAAAATCATAGGCAAATCGATACAAAAAATTTAGTAAATGTACTCTAAAATATATAATTTATAATTATTATTTATTAGCATTTAATTTTGAAAATTTGTGTTTTATGTAACTAATTTTCTCGCTCGATATTCGTTTCATTAAGTAAGTAATCTATTCTTCGCACAATTTTTATTGTAATAAGAATTGAGAAGCATACTCTCAAACACACGTTTGATAATTTCCTTGAATATATCTCATATTGCAATTACATACTTTCAGTCCGTTTCGAAATTCGCATCCTCAATAGAACTTCCCATAATTACAATCTGAAAAAAAAATGTATCATAAAAACGAATAAAACACTGAAACTGTTAGAAAAACAGAATTCAAATACCTTTTCAAGCATGACAGTAGAATAAGAATACTCACTAAGGAATAAGGACCATTTGGAAATACACACTTAATAATAGGTGATATTAAAATAATTTTAAATTATTTTTATTTTATACATATTTAAAGGTTTAGAGTTCAATATACACAAAAGTTATTCTTCGTACAATAATTTTTTTTTCTACTCTTAATTGAAAACCATGAATCTCTCTGGGTTAAAAATAAACGATCGAGCTCAAAATTTTATGTATACTTTCATTTCAGTTATCCATAATCTTAATATAACATTCAAATAATTTTTAAGTTTTAAAAAATGCTTATATTTTAGGGTTAATTCTAAATTTAATCACGAATATTTGTCACTTTTCTTCTACTTTTGTTTTTCCGATATCAACCAGGTGCAGCTTGTCCTATATTGGACTTTTAACTGCATAAAACCCAACCAATCAACATTTTCATAACTCAGATTCTTATTAAATTCAATTTAATTTTCTGCTTTTGAACTGGATAGGCTATGACTGTTGCAAAACATTTTAATATCCACAACTCAGATTACTTTTTGTGGATACTTTTCAGCGGTAGTGGGCTGTATTCGCAGGACAAGAAACCCAAAACATCCACCTTTATAGATAGATCTACATGCAGATGCGCAGGATCTATCTCCGACTGCTTATCAGAAGTCGGGATCGAACGCGAGACCTCACTTGGAAAGGTGCAGTCTTACCACTAAGCCACGTGGATCTCAGCTATAATCATTTTGTTTTCGATTTTTTAGTTTAATTTCTTTGAATCTAAGAGTACGCCAGTTTGTCTGAGTAATCAAATTGATCCGAAAGTGTCCAAGACAGCTCTTGCAAAATCTGTAACTTCCGAGGAAATGGTGGAATTGATGCGGGGGATCGAGATGAATCCTGAAGAGCTTTTCCAATAAGGCAGAACAATCAAAAATATGGTCGAGAGAGAGTTCAATATCTCATTGTTAAACAGAAAATAATATATTTTTAACTTCTGAAAATATTAGGCTGGGGAAATAAGTTCGTAGCGTTTTTACCAAAGACTTTGATTTAAACAAAAACAATAATTATACCAATAAATTAATCAATTTCATATTCACCGTTGCTGTTTACAACCTCTTCCCACCTCTCGACCAATTTGTTGATGCCGTTCCGCAAAAACTATCGCCTTGTCTGGTGTCAAAGAAGATTTTGAGCCAGTTTTCAACAATCTCTTGGTGCACTGGGAAATGCTTGAAAAGAATGCCACAGTCAACAAGGAGCTCTACATTGCCTTGCTACATCGCGTGAATGAGGCTATTCGACTGGAAAGACCTGATCGACTTGATCAAACCATACTCCTTCCCGACAACGCTAGACCCCATATTGCACAAGTCGTCCAAACCGCACTCCAAGAGTTAGAATGGAGCTCCCTCAGCATCCACCATATTCTCCGGATCTTGCACCAACCAATTACCTTCCCGACAACGCTAGACCATACTCCTTCCCGACAACGCTAGACCCGACAACGCCCTTCCCGACAACGTCTTTTACGCTCCTTGTTAAACCATATGAAAGGCGTTGCCTTTGATAATAAAGAGGTCTTTAAAAACTGGATCAACAACGTATTTGACACCAGACCAGGTGGTTTTTAGCAGAACGGCCTCAACAAATTGGTTGAGAGGTGGGAAGAGGTTGTAAACAGCAACGGCGATTATATAATTGATTAGCTTATTGATATAATTATTGTTTTTTGCTTAAATAAAAGTCCTTAGTAAAAACACTACGAACTTATTCCCTAGCCTAATAAATTTTTCAGGATAAGTCCTCTGGAAATTTTTGTTAGTAATTCATAATTTTTGTAAAAAAAGAAAATGGCAACGTCATTCTAAGCATTGATTGATAAGTGTATTGCACCTGGAACTTCGATTGCATAAATCGATTAAAATCAGTGATGACTCTTTGAAAAAGTATTTTACAATATTTTCACTTGAAGTTATTGCTTTTATTCTGTTGCATAATCTGTAATAGGGGAGTTAGCTTCGAAAATAAAAATTCCTCAGGATTTTTTTATTAAAAAAAATATCAAATATCTGCATCATCAGTACATAAATACACAATTCGAAGGCTTTATGATTCTTCAATAAAAACTTTGGTAGGATTAATAATAAACACAAATAAAAGAGGTATAAAAATGAATTTTTGTAAAACGCTATTTTTCAAAAATCCTTTGTTTAAAAATAATCTATAAGATATAAATCTTTCATCAAAATAAATATAAATCTTAATTACAAAACCTAATCTTTACATCGATGACTGAGCTGGCACATACCTATTTGTTTATTAAGAGATATTTTATGGATGTTTATCAGAAAATTAATACTAACATCTGCTGTATACATAAGATGATGAAATTTAATTCCTTTCCACAAATACGAAACGAAATAATTTGTGCCAAAATAATCAATATAACTAACAACTTAGCAAAACTATTTATTCTCATATATTTATTTACTCAGAATAAGAGAGTTTTATAATATGATAGCGATTTGAAATTCCAGCTCAGATTTTTTAATATATCTGATTTCTGCAATTCTAAAAAACAAATGAAATTGATTATAGGCCAACACATTAATACCAATTAATCTCGATTCCATTTATTGAAACCTTCTGACTCAGCAACAGTAATACGGAAATCGTAAACCGGAAATTCTTTAAATGACGACAATTTTTTCGTTATCTATTCTCTTAACAGAATTTTCATTCTTATGTAACTACCTTAATTGTAGATACAAAGTTCTTACATATATAATTCACTTCGTTCGAAATTTGACTATTTTTACCTTTATTTCAATCCATTCTATTGAAGAAAAGCAAAGGACTGAGATAGTAGTTTTTGCCAGAGTGTACTTAAAATGGTAAAATGTTGGAGTCTGATAGAAAATTGCTTTCTAAATAAATAATAATTTGTATAAAATTGATTTTTTTAATTAGAACATAGATTACTTCACTCATTGGCTATCTCATAAATTAAGTTTCTCAGTGATTGATTGCTACGTTGGAAACGCTTATTTTTTTTATAATTCTATTAATTTTTTGTAATAAAAATATAGGAAACTCAGTTTGACCTATCTAAATATAGATATCTTCCAATAATTAATTTCCATAAGCATTTTCACTATTATTACATTCGTGCGTAGTTATTTAAAATATTTTCGGACATTTTACACATAAAAACAACATGCAACACAACAAGTCACTTATAAATATGAATATTAATATCTGTAGAAGGCAGAGTGTTATTTCTGCGGGAAAATGGAACCATTATGGGAAAATAAAACATTGTGTTGTGTAAAACAGTTTCATAAGATCATGATTTTAACACTGACTTTTGAAAGAAAGCAGTGTTTCTTTAACAAAATGAAAACAATTTTTTAAATTTAGATTATAGAGGCATGTACAAAAGGGTTTGTGATAACGGAGAAAAAATGATTTCATTTCAATTGTATAATTTTGCTTTTAACTGTGCAAAAGGTGTAGGATGATTTCCAGAAATTTGTGATGGAAATATGTTATGCACGTCCTATAATTCTCAGACACTAGAGATTAGTTTTTGAAACAAGAAGCATTCAATATATATTGCAGTTTGAAAGCATTTGTGTAATTGCAGAAGAAGCTTTGGAAGTATATTTGCTAAATCCGGAAAAATAAATTTGAAACATGCATTAACATTATATATCGATATCAATCAAAAGTATGTCCTTGATTAATTTCGGTTTCAGCAAAATTTTTAATTTCTTATCATATTTCAAAGTCAAAGAAGAACGCAATCTCGTTTATCGATAAATAACATTTCTCAGGGTAAGCACTTTAAATATAAACTCAATTAAGAATTTCGGTTCCTCTGTGGTTTGGGTACCCCTTTCTCGCCAAATGGGCGATAGACGAGGAAAGCGTGGTAACCCTGACTATTTCATCCTAAATGCACTCCTTGTGGCTATCCTGTCTTTTTTGTTATATTTTGTTATACAATTATATGTGTATTTTTTGTTAAACAATTCGTAAAAAAAAACCCATTGTTTTTGTTTTCGTTGCCATACCAACGATGAAATTCGTTAAAAACACGGATTTCGGTTTCGTAGCCATAGAAACGCCGTTTTTGCGTAGTGTCTCTCGGAGCATTCAACTCGCGAGATAACACGCAGAAATGCGTCAGTTGGCGACTTTTTGAAAATACGCCAAGTAGGGGATCCAAAGTACAATTTCACCAGAATTTCTAGAATTAATAATAAACAACAAAGAACTGCACCAACAAATGAAAAGTTACTTGACACAGTATAGAATCGTTATGAACATATTCATTAAAAAAAAAAAAAAAAAAAAAAAAAAAGAACCCCTGAAGTGCTTTTTACAATTAACATGAAAAATAAATGAATTCTAAACATATTATTTGACTTATTATACATAAAGTTAGCATAATGTTATATTAAAGTCAAATAATATCCTTAGAGGAATTTAGATAACTGATAATCATTATGTTTTCTAATTTTTCGATTATTTTATATGTAATAAAACATTTTAATATGTATTAAAACTGCTAAACTTCACTCTTAACTGTTTGATATTATTTAAATATTATGAGCCATTTTGTGAATCACCAGTGTTTTAATAGGATCAAATTATGCTTAGCATTTGAAAATGTTGAATGGCAACCAAGCGAAGTCAAAATTTTATTTTTATTTTTTTCATTTTAAAAATCTTGCATGTAAACTTTGCTTATGTCAACAACATTATGTTCAGTTTTATACAAATAATTTCAATTTCAAGTTGAGATAAATTTCAGTTTTATACAAGTGATAAAAATATAAAAGTTGATGATATAGACCTAGTTGAAAAATGCCTTCAAGAAAATTTGCTTACGTGAATAGAAAAAAGTATTTTCTATAAAATAAAGTAATAACACATAAAGAAATAAATCATTAAAATCATGACACCTAAATCATATATAATATTTTAATAATTAATATTATATTATTTAATAATAATAATTATATAATGATGATATACGAACTTGATTATATTTACATTTTTTATGAACTTATAAGTTTGTACTTGTGTAAACACAAATAATCTTGGTTAAAATTGATACAAAATATATGCTTACATTTATAATAAAAGTAAATACATATGTTAAAGTTATATCATCTCATGATATTAAAATTATCAAATGATTACTATAGCAAGATATTCTTATTTTTGTTAATGTTTTAACAAATATTTAGTACTTGTAATAGTGCGATAATAATTATTTTATTATTTTTCTTTAACATTTTTATTTAAAATTAACTTTATAAAGTCAGTTGTTACAAATAGAATATTAAAATTATGTGTACTTTTATGCAAACACAATAGTTCCTTGATATTTCTCGGAAGTACAATAGTTTCTTGATATTTTTAAGATATCTTACTCACCAGAATTAATCACATTTGTCGTTCCAAACTCCTTAGAAAATGATTTGTATTTCATTAATGGCATCAGATTATGCCTTTCAATATTGACAGCAGTCCTGGATTCGCCATTGGTGTTCACTGCTTCTAATGAAGTATAACACAGCCATGCTATTAAGAAAGAATATTTTATGATTGATTTAAAGGGTGGCATCATATTTGAAGTAGTTCCTCTTTCTCTCTATTTTTTGTATGAAAGAAAACAATTAACGTGAAAAATTATTTCTGTGCGAGATTCTGCCCATCTTTTGAGATGTTTATGTTATTCTGCGCAGGAAATCAATTGTTCTAAAACTGATAACTTCCTAGTAAAAGATTAATTGTGAACAAAGTATTGATTTTAATACTTTCAGTTATCCCTTTCATGAATAGCTTATCAGAAAGAAAGCAAAATATCAACATATTTTAGATTTTCGAACTAATTATTTAAAATGTGTAATTCGTAAATATATAAAATGTGTAATTATTTATTTTTTACTCAATTGCCTAAATTTCACATAATATTACTCTTTATAAGTTTTTTTAGCCGAGCTAGCAGCCAATGAGTTAGTGCTCTTGCCTTCGGTTCAACAGTCCATGGGTTCGAATCCCACCTTGGGCATGGATGTTTGTAGTGGTTCGGAATCCACTTTAAACCGTAGATCCCGGTCTAATTAGCCCTCGGGGGCAAAAAATGACCGTTGAGTGACAAAGAAACCAATTATTAATTTTTTAAATGATAACTGTAATGCAACGTAATTTATTCGGGGTATAGAAACAATATTATCAACATCAAAAAATATGATGAAGGGTTTTATTTTCTAAAATGATTCTATCCAAATCATTTAAGAAATTTTTGATAATTGGAGTTCTACTGTATTTCGAATTTCATTAAATAAATTTAAAACTCATATTTGAATAAATTATCTAAAATTTGTTTCCCTACTACTGTTGTACTTACGTTAGTTAATGCTTTGCTACAGTGAATATTGAAAAGAGTTTGCGTACAGTGAATATTAGTGACTTTTAACTTAATTATTGAAAAAATTAAACAAAATCGTGACAAATATTTTATACTTGCTTAATTCTTTCTGATAAAAAAATTCCATGGAAATACTACCTGTACATATATCTATATAATTTTTTTTTATTTAATTTTTTTTTTTTTTTTTTTTTTTTTGGTATGAAAGTCAACAATTGTAGTAAAAAAAGTGTCTGCGTATACTCAAATCGCTATTGTGAAATTTACTTATCATCAATCATATTTTTTATTGAATAGATTGATGTAGAAGTGAGTTAGTTTTAATAGAATTTCAATCCAGAGTTATTATAAGAAGCAATCGTCAATTTCATTACCTTAACTGTATTTCTAAAAAATATATTTAAAAACGCAAAAATAAGAGCAAATCTCATTCGTATCATTCAAAGAGGTTATTCAGAAATGAAATCGTTTTCAAACAATATAGAGTTATTAAAAAAATTCCATAATTCTTACTTAAGACAAGGAAGTGAGAAACCAAATAAGTTATGTATTTCTGGAAATAAAGGAAACAAAACTCGAGAAGTCCAAAAAAATAAAAAAAGAATTTAATCTTTCGTAGCAGAACAGAATGAAAAGACTTACGCAGATAACTGCTTGGAAAAAATATAAATTATAGCTTCATTTAAATATTCTTACGTGATAATCAAATAAAAGCATCAAAATGGAAAATAGCACATTTAAGAGATTAATATAAAAAAGAAATTTTAATTTTCCCCGAAATTATATGCATATCTTCAATTCTGAAACTCATACGTTTTTCAAATGGAAGCAACATTTCTGCTTTTAATATGAATGATTGTTTTACATTTTGTAGAAAATCGCATAAAGAATTAATTGTAAATATCTAGAACAACTGCTGAGAAGGAAATTCTGCGATAATTTTAAATAAATATTTCCAACAAATTTGGCTAAAAATCCATTTTTAATTAATGAAAAAATAGATAAGAATTATTTAAACACAATAACAAAAAGTGAAACGAAACTAAAAATGAGTATTTCAAAACAAAATTATTTTGCAATTAATGAAGTCACAGTGGCCTGGTTGGTTTGGGCATTCGTTTCCATTTGAATATTTACTGAAAGAAATTAAAAGGCAACAAGTTTAATATAAATAAAATGGCTCATTTTATAATTTAAAGAGACGTTAACCTTCACAAAACTTTAATCGAAAATATGCTAAAAAATATAAATTTTTACTGAAAATCATTTACATATTAAGTTTATGCCATTATTTTTTACGTATTTTTAGAAATTTTTGAGTATTGTCTGTTTTCTAAATCCAATAACTGCAGTATGAATATGATTGGTTATGTTTTGCAGACACGAAAGCTTATTAAACCGGAATCTGCAGTTTAAAGTAGATTCTAAATTACACCGATGGCCACCATGAATAGAACACCCTGAAGGAAGCATGCAAATATCATAAATTTTACAACATACATTAGCAGAGGTGAGATATGCAAATGATCAGAATTTCAGCGCAGACGCACATAACGTGTGCCTGTGGTTCCACTTGGAAGCGCTTTTTAAGGCTTAGAGATTTCAACAATCTCAAGTTCGACAGTTTTTTTTTTTTTTTTAACGATCAACTATGCCACGTAGAAAACCGCAATCGTTTTTGTCTATCGCATCCACCTGAGTACACCACTACACTGGTCCTGCACCGGGTATTATGGTATGGGTCGGTATTAGATATCACTCTCTTAATCCTCTAGTACGCATTACCAATACTTTAAATAGCCAGCTCTACATCTCCGAGGTGTTGGAGCCAATCCTCACCTTCAGGGCTTGCCCACAGCCATATTTCAACTGGATAATGCGTGACCACGCGTGGCACGCTTTGTCCAAGGGTTCTTCGTCAATCGTCACACCAGATCAACTTTAGCAACGTGTGGAAGCTGCTTGGTATGTTGAACCTTAAAAACACACCCAAAGTTCTTTTTGAATCAATGCCGAGGCGTGTGGTAACGGTGATGTCCAACAATGCAGCTACTCTGACTACTGATTCTGGCAGGAACTAGACTAGGAACTAGCGTAAGCAAAAAACATAGAAAATGGTAATCTGAAATTGGCAAACACGTGAAATAAAGCATATAAATCATGAATGAATAAACATAACATGAAAACAAGTTATAAATTTCGATTGTAAAATTGTGCAAATCATTATTCCGAATAACAAAATAACAAATACAAAAAACTAAAAAACAATAACCCATTGAGTATTCCCAAATCAGTAACTACATTTTGCATAACTTTATCACCTGCACAAATATCAAGAAACATCGGCAATGTCCGAAATGTTTAGTATATATATAAGGATTAACCATCAAAATATACCATTCCTATTTGAAATTTTAAATGTTATTTTCAATACATTGAAAGTTATTTTACACTTTCCGATGCAAATTATATTGATATATATTATTTTCTCCTTTTTTGTTCCGTCACTTTAAATTCGGCTGATATTTTCGTTTCAGCGTTATGAATCACATTAGATCAGAACGAAAAATTTTTGTGACAAAATATTAAACGTGTACCATATATTTGCGCATTTCATAACTTTCATCATTACTTTTGTAGATGATGAACCAAACCTTTAAATGAAGCTACAATTTTTCAATTTTGAACTTTCAGCTGAATTGGGACTTTCGTCTTTGAACTATCACACTGCGATAGCGGATTTACATTAGACACAGTGAAAATGTAATTTACTCAGGCCTTTCATGATGGCAGTTTTTGGTGCAAGAGTATAGCAGTAGAAAACGTTTGTGAAATGCGAATTCTTCCATTTGACAAAACATATGATTGCACATACTGATGTTAGATCAATCGGACTAAGAACAGTACTATAGCTATTAAAGATTTTAAAAACGCTTACTTACCTAATATTGATTAAAACAAAAGTAAACAAAGTGTAAAGATAGTCTTCACAACGTTATTCCTCTTTTATTTATAGTCTATAACGTTATTATAGAGTATTGACACTTTGGACAAGATACCTTGAGAAATAATGTACTACCGTACAACTTCATCTTAAATGCTTAAGTGAAAAACAAAACAAATAGAACATTCGTTTCTTTGAAAAAAATCATACACCGCTTGTGGTCCCTCAAAAATTGAAATTGCATCTGCTCTCAAATTGATAATTATACAAAATTATAAATTTTATTTTCATGTATAAAAAAATTGCATCACTTAGGATTTTAATTAAAAATGTAGATTGGTTTGACATCTCAAAAGTTTTATAACTTCATTCTTCCTCAATACAGAATATGTATTATCAACTGAATTTTTTAAATGTAGACTAGAATTAGTGATTATGTGAATAATTTTAAATTAACGGAATGATCACATATAGCTCTATGGATGAACAATAAATTCATAAGTTTCATTTCAATATGAAATATCATTTCTGAATATGTTTTTTTATGGTTTTTCTCTCTAAACGCGCAAAGTGTAACCCACATTAGTTAATGAACCAATGAGCAGTGAGTATGCTGTGGATAGACGCAAAAGTCTTTTAGCGGAAGCTTTTTCCTTTTTAGGATGGCTTACAAACTTTCGCCCACTTGCGGGTTTGCGTAAACACCATTACATCTGACAAATGAATGAAACTTAATTTCATAAATGTTTCACACTCATAATATTGGCTGATATAATTTCCGTACAGTTAAAGTAAATAACTGTTTAAACACTTGATCATTGATGAAGTTTTGAATTGGACAAAAAAGCGCTTTCGATATCGTCTGTAAGGTGTGTCCTTTGACTTAAGCCATGCAGCAGTAGTGTTTGTGAAATCTGATTCCTTTCGGTTTATCTCGGGACATCTGTACACAGCTACTGCGTCCACAGATCTATATCTGTAAGGATAAAAGTATTAAACGTTCTTTACAAGTGATATCAACTGTAAGTATGAACACGTTTTCTTTTTTTATACATGTTTCGATTTACCAACGCATATGCATCAGTGTTCCCACAGCTTAATTATTTAATAGTTCGCTTCGACTTACTACGTAGGAGATTGTATTTGTTTATATTATTAATATACTTTTGTAAATATTTATATAAGATTTGATTTGTATTATTACCATTGGTACATGCACAAGTGTTACCCATTTGAAATTCAAAATACTTGATGTTTGTTTGCGCATAAGAAAATATGAGTTGATTAATGTATGTGAAAAAATTGTTTTCTTTGATTACATTGATTTACTACATACTTCATATTAAATTAAAACACTTAGTATGAAGTGTTTAAGTATGTTGAAATGTATAAATTTGTATTTTTAATCATTGTTTAGCTGACAATCTTTTATTTTCTTTCAATATTAATGAAACAAAATCTGTAAATAAAAGCATATTATTTATTCTGAACAAAAATAAGTTAACAATTAATATTTTGACTATCTTAATTGACAATTATAATGCATTTCTTTAATATGTTTTGATTCTAGTATGCACAGATAAATTTAAAATGATAAAATTTAACATTATTTTTTAAATAACAAAAATGTTATATAGTTACTGTACATAATTACTTATATAGTCTTATACTGCTGTACCAGAATGAATTCTTGTACAGCAAAAATAATGTATGTGAAAAAAGAGTAGCATGTGTTTCAACTTCTGCGGGAATCGTTTGTATTTCTGTAATATGGCACATTTAATGTGATGGAAATTTAAATATCATTCTGCACCTGTATCATGATTTTAGCATTTTCAGGTACTAAGATTTTATTGTTTTTTACATGATAATTTAATTGCCCAGTAGATATGATCAAAAAAAATTTACCTTATATTTATTCAAATGTGAGTAAAGGATTTGTTTTAAATTGTTTTATGTAACAATCCCAAAATTCTGCTTGCAATTTAAATTGCAATGTTTACTAAAAGCTTATGCTGTAGATTTTATTACTTGTAAAGTTAACTTGATTTCTAACAAATGAAAAACTAGATATAAATGTATTAAACATAATATTCTTTGGCACTTTTTCAAAACCAAACATACTTCAATAAAAATAGTTTGAGAAAGAACAACACAATATAATTAAAATTGTGAAACTAAAGAAACAGTAAATATGTTATACCATAGTATCATTTGGTACGAAATGTTTCTTTATAAAAATACTGTTAAAATCTAAACTTGAACTTATGTAACTCTTTTCTACTTTGTTGATAAAGGGTTTTAAAATGTACATACTAAAAATGTAAATATTATGGAATAAACAGAAAAGATTGAAAATTACTTGGTAACTCGAGCAAAGTTAGAAAATAGCCTCAAATAAAAAAAATGTAGAATTTAATGTAAAATTTTTTTTACAAAACTGATTAAAGTTTAATATTTAAAATATTAAACTATAACGATAACTTTTTTTTTTTTTAACTATTATAGAAAGATAAATGCTAACTTATATGTACATGCCTGATTAAGGATATATTAAAAAATTTTTAATAAAAATTTAAAAACATGACAAAATTTATCTATTTCAGAAATGTTATAAACTATATCTTTTTATGTAACATATTCTAATGAACTACTTTTTATTTATTTTTTTGGTTTTTGATTACTTATAAATTTAACAAATGTGTATATGTATATTTACTTACCTATTCATATATTTTAATAAATTTTTCATATTAAATATTTAAAATGTTTTTCTATTTTCTTAAATATCCATATTATTTTGTCATTAATGACTTTATTTTTCCTTTATTCTGTTAAAACGCTTAAAAACTTTTAAGTTATTCAATCATTTAATTTTTACTGTAATATATATATATATATGCATCTTAGTTAATTACTTTTTAGTTATGTGTGTGTCACATTACTAAAAAGTAGGTAACTAGATGATATATATAGTTTTATTATTTAAAAAATAATATTAGTTAATCAACAAAAACATGTATTCATGTTTCTTTTAAAAATAGACCGAAAAACATTTCGTTTTCCCCGTGCTATTCTCAATTCTGAGAAGGCTCAATTGATGAAGTTTGTTATAATGCATCAGTTTATGGTCACTGTTTATTCTGATATATCAAAATTAAATTATTTTGCTAAATTCTAGTAATAGCTTGTTGTTGCTCTTGCATACATATAAACAAAAAAATCTTGGAAGTACTTTCTTAATTTTTAAAAATTCTTATGATTTCATTGGAAGAGTTACAACTAAAGTGAGGTTATGATAAAATCTTGTATGTAACTACACAAAATTTAAAATTATGATCACATATTTTCATAGATTATAATAATTAATCTAAAGTTAGTCAATATATTTTTGTCGACTTTATATTTTTTCAAATTTTTGTAAACATACTTCATTGTTTACACTTGTCTTTTTTGTATGTCTGATAAAAATTTGAATTACTGTAAAGAAATATATCATATTTTTATGACTCATTAAAAAGTAACACTTGTTCTAACGTTTATTTGAATATTTATTAAACTCCACAACTACAAAAAATATTTAATTTTGTTTGATATTAAAGTTTTCAGTTAATTTTTTGTTCTAAAATTTAACATTGTGTTTTGATTATTCTTCCAAAAGTTTAGTTTTCTGGAATTCTTTCAAAAGATTTTCCCAATTCTTTGAAATATCAGGTTATATTACCCGATATATATTACCTTCCGTTTTATTTCTGAAAGTAAATGTTAATTTGTTATTATGTTACAATGACATAAAGAAAGAATAATATTATCATTTATGTCAATAAAATTGGAGTGGTGAAAATTCTAATCAGATGCTTACTTACTAAGATTCTAATGTATATAGAAATGCAGATACAAAATTAAAGCCATACCTTAGTTTTTTCTACAGAATTTCAGTCATTCCTTTATGTTTTATTCCTACAAACTTTCAGCCATTCATTTATGTTTCATTTCTGTGCTTCAGATTCTCAAGTAGATTATTGAAAAAACTGGTGAACCTATAAAAGTATGAAAAAGAATGATGTTTTTTTTCAGTGCATTTTCATATAAAAATTTTTAAAAGGAATCTCTTAATTACTTGTGGAAATAAGTAGAATCTTAATTACTTGTGGAAATAAGTAGAATCTTAATTACTTGTGGAAATAAGTGGAGTCTTAATTACTTGTGGAAATAAGTTAATTTCAAATTCAGTAACAAATAAGAGTAGTACAAATATTTAATAATAAATTGCTCAGAATTATAATGATGAAAGAGATACTAGAATTTTCAATCACACACTTTATTATATAATGTACATACAACATTACATTACTTCTTCATGATACATTTACCCGTTGCCTATGTTTTAAAATAGTGTATAATGTTATGGCAATTTTTTGAATACAACAGACTCAGGATTGATAAAATATGGGGAGAAAAAACTAAGTAGTAATTTAATTGGATGACAAGCAAGTTTTAATTAATAATTTCTTTCCCTATGTATCTTTGAAAATTCATTTTGTGAAATGAAATCAACTTTTATTTATATTTTAACACATATTTCCGAACAAGGCAAAATACTTTATTATTTATAATTTAAAATTATATATTTTAGAAATTTATCAGTGAATGAAATATGAGTAAAAGATGTACTGATTTTATAATGAATTGAATTTACTAAATTAATTCTTTAAGAAAACTATTATTTCATTTATATAATTTAATTGCTGAACAAAACATAAATAACATCAATACAATGCTTGTTGTAGAGAGTTATATTTAAAACAATAATTATCTATTGTAATTTTAGTTATTGGTTATCTTAACAATAAATATAAAACGGTCTAGAAGTTTGATAATTTTTGCAAATAAATTAACATTGTGAGACAAGTAACATAATGCTGGTATCAATTGCTTATTTGGATAGCATGATTTGATTCAGATAAACTACTATATAATTAGAGGATAAAGCAAAGAAACTATTGAAACCAGCTATTTTTTAACAGTTAATTTCTAATTTTCATATGCATGCAAAATGAATTAATTTTGATTTAATATCAATAAAAATCTCATTTCATGATATGATTTTCAGAATAAATTGAAAAATATCTTTGTTTTGTGATTTCTAAAATAGAAGAAATGAGTAGTAAAATATTCAGACATTTTTAGCTAGAAATTTAAAGGCAAAATTAAAAACTAAAGTTATTTATATAAAAAAAAGGTTTTGCAATTAATTAAAAGGTGCGCATTCTTAATAATTGTAACATGAGCTATTTCCCATTTTAGACATAATCTAATTTTAAAAATTTTTTTAAAAATTCTACAAAGATACCATGAAACAATATTTCTGTACTTTTAAATTTTATTTCTGTGTTCCTACTAGTTTTGACAAGCATCATAAATTATGTATGATGCATATAAATTTTCTGTCTTTACCCTTATTTGTATTCTTTTGGATAAAAAATATGATGATCTATATTTTTATATGTTAATTTTGACTGAGTAAATAAAAAGTTATTTCCAGTTAAAAGTCAGTTATTAGAACATAAAAGTTGCAGAAATTGTTTCTTTCTATAAAGTAACAGTAATAAAAGCTGTTGATAAATAGGAAGTGATTAATCTTGTTTGTAACTGTAGTAGTGTTGGGATGATGTCATTCAATGCATTGTGGGTAGTGAGTAATTAGACAATGCCAAATGTTTAAACAGAAAAAAAAATGTGTCATAATTTTTTTTATTCAGGTTCTTAATTTAAACCACCAAAGTAAAAATGATAGTTAATTCTTTTTTAAGGGAAAAATTTTTTAATTGCTTTTATATTAGTAGTTAAATTACCAAAATAGTAAAATTTTATCAATGTATCCATTTTTATTTATGCGTTCAAACTTATTATCTTTAAAGAGTAATTTTGTTTTGGTATCCGATAAGAGAAGCAGATTAAATTTTCTATAAGCAAATGATTGTTTTGAATTTTGAGAACAACCGGTGTTCCAGGAAATATCAGTCAATAGTAATGCTGAATTAAACACAATTAGAATTGCAGAAAATTTGCTAGTTTGCTTATTGTTATTATTTATTTCATTGTATGACTTAAATACTATGTTTTTAATTGAGATTAATGAAAATATTGTAGAATAAATAAGATATTTTGTTTTGGTTTTTAGTTTTTGCTATTAATTAAACTAAATTATTTCCATTTAATATTAAAATGACTTAGGATGAATTTTTTTAAAATACTATATAGGTCAATATGAGATATAAGTTGCTTGATAACTAAGGGTTCTTAATGTATATTCATTTTTATAGAAAAAGTATGTAAAACTTAAAGCTTAGGATGTAATACAAAGTGATTATCAAAGATAATTCTTGAGATGTTAGCAAAATGGGTTTCTCAGCCTGCACTGGGAATGATAGAATTTATCTTGTTTGCCATTTCTTAAAAAAAAAAAATGCATAATTTATTTGTGAATTTAAATATTTATATTAACTCTTCTTTTTATGACGTGCAAAAACATTGGTGAAAGTCCTTTTTGAACAAATGAATAGGCATTGTAAATTTCAATAAAAATTAATAAAAACATTCACAAAAATTTCTTGGATATTCAGATGAATAATTCTTAAGAATTAATAAAATTACTACTGTTTGAATTAAAAACCAGATTTTTTTACTAAGCACTGACTAAAGTTAAATTTTTCTAAGCCAAATTCATTGGCAAGACCGCTGCAATGAGGCCAAGGTAAAAAAAAGTATGTAAAACTTGGTGCCCATATCTGTACCCAGGGCACTGGAATGCAAAACATGTTCTGGTTAGGCAGTCATTCTAATGCAAAACCTCCAGTGTTTAATTCCTAAGCATGCTTGGTACTCAGTTCTATTGACCCACTGAAGAGATGAAATGCTGATTCCACTTTGGACTTATGCTTTGGAAGTGCAGCAAAGTTGCAACACCACCTAGTCTTCTGTAATTTTTCTTGCCATTCGATCCAAGCACTTTTGATCAGTTTAAAATCTAATATTGTTTTAACTTATAGTTTTGAATTTAAATTAGGATTGCAAATATTTATTTTTAAAATAGTTCCATGAATTTTTAATGTATTAACCTTTTGTTCCAGCATTGTTTTAACAATTGAAGATGATAGCTGATGGCTATCTTGTTGGAGATGGCTCCTGGGAGTTGCATGTTCTTGTCACTGATTTGCAGGTGGAAAGGACCCTTCGTGTGAAGGGTGACCTTCATATTGGAGGTCTTATGCTGAATTTGGTTGAAGAATTAGGTAACTAGTTTGTTCTATTTACAGCCAATATTAAAGCAATTTGTTCATTATCCAAAACACAATTTTTATCATTTGTTTGTAGTAAATTTAATTTGAGATACATTACATTTTGTATAGTTTGTGTTTTATTTTGAATTAATTTTTACACTTAGTATTTTAAAATTTTGTTGTTTTAGTTTAAAAAATACTTAGAGCTAAGCTGATATTTATCCATAAAAATTTAAACAATCTTATTTACAAAATAAATCTTTTTTATAATTGCCTTTCGTTTCCAATAAAAATTTATTTTACTTCTTGAAAATTCACAATATGTATGGTTGACATTTTGCATAATAATGTTAGGTGAACATTTTGAATTTTTTTTATTTATATGTTTAAAGAGAAAACAAGTGCAAAATAGCACATTGTCTCATTTTGGAAAAAAATTTTAAGCTTAAAATTTAATTTTAATTTAAAAAGTTATAACATGAAAAATATTTAAATATATACAGGAGTATGATAATTTTTTATTGATTTCATTAGCCTTCAAGGAATTTCATTTCTAAATTAAATTTCCTAAAAAGTATTCCCACAAATATTTATTTGAAAATTAAATACTAAGTTCTAAATAACAGTAAATAGAAGATGGTTAAAATTGGCAAGGAAATTTAAAAAAAAAAAAAAAAAAAAAAAAAAAAAAAAAAAAAAAAAAACAGGGAACAAATATATAAGTAAATTTATTTAAAAATCGTGAGAAGTTAAGATGAAAAATGATAGATAAAATCCTGATAGTAGCTGAATAGTCAATCCTCTGTTCTTTAGTTCAGCAGTTTGCTTTCTACTTCAAACATGGACATTTCTAGTGATTCAGAATTCACTTTAGACTTATATACCGATTGAAGTAGTCTTCATATGCAAAAGGTAACCATAGAGTGATGAAAGTACTTAATATATTTAGTTGCATTATAAATGATTGAAATTGTTTATTAATTTTATTATCCTTATTAATGCTATAATGATTTTCCCAGTTCCTATGATGTCAAATTTTGTATGCCAAGTTTTTATTATTAGTGAACAAAATATAATGTGTTATTATTATTTAATAATAATCAAACATTAATTAATTAATATTTAAGTATGATTCAGAATATTTGTTAAAATTGAATAACATTTCATTAAATTATTTGGCATTTTATATTTGACTAAAACAATTAGTTTGATTTTGAAAATTTTTTCTATATGATTTTTCAATTATAGATTATTTGTTACAGATATAGAGTATTTTTTCTTACAGATGTAGCCATTGATTGGTCTGATCATGCACTTTGGTGGCCTAAGAAGAACATGTGGCTTTGCAGAACACGATCTACTCTGGATCAGTGTGGCATTCAGGCTGACGCTCTCTTACATTTTACACCAATGCATAAATTTTTGAAATTACAGCTGCCAGATTTACGATTTATTGATATTAAAGTAGATTTTTCTGCCAAGACATTTACTGCTGTACGAAAGTTATGCAAGGAATTAGGTATATCAATTTAACCATATTATTTTATCTAAATACAATTATATAATAAAATTTAAAAAAGTATGATGTAATTGAAGAAATTTGCATTAAATTATGGGATACAGTTAAATACAGTTATTTTTTCAATTTATCACTTTGTTGAAAAAAATTTGTTTTATTGACAGCTGTAAATTTTTTAAAATTATTGATATTGTAATCTACTTTATATGTCGAAAGAATTAGTGAATCCCCTCTAGGAAAAGAGGAAAAAAGTTGAACTGCCTACAATATTTATTGCAGTATTATATAGCAAATTAATTTTATTTATAGGAAAATAAAATTATATTTATTTTTACTTCTGTATAATTTTGTGCTCTTTGTGAAATATGTGATAAAGTTTTATTCTTTATAGTATTAAATAATGTTGTATTAATAGGTATTCGTCATCCTGAAGAGCTTTCTTTGTGTCGTCCTCTAACATCAGAACATTTAAAGCGTAACTATGCTCGTGGTGTTGGATGCACTCCTCGTCAGCGCAGCAAAGAACCAACTGCTGGAATGAATCTTAGTCAAAACAACAATAATAAGTCTGATGGGTTTTTAACTCCAGATACTTCAGGATCTGCTGGTACTCCATTAAACACAGTGAGCTTGACCTTTCTAAATATTTTATTTACTCCATTAATTATTGAATATAATGCCTTAACATCTAGCCAATTTATTTTATTTGATTAAAATTATATAGGGACATTAATTAAAAACTATTTAATATGTTGAATGAAGATTAGATTATATGAGGATTTAAGAATGATTCTTGTATGTATTCTAATTCCTCTTCCATTATGATGTCTCATTGAATTCTTTTAGGTAATTTTTATGTTGAAAAATTAATTTATTCTTTTTAATATTAAATATTGCTTAATGCTCTTATCAAAAAATACAAATATTAAGTGAAAAACTATATATACCCATTATAAGTACTCTATCCACTTTTGAAAGAATTTTTTGGGAAAATAAATTTATTGCATGAATGGCGCTGGTACCAATTAAACAGCATGCTGATGTTTTCAATAAATTTTCATTTGCAAATTAACAAAATTTGCATTATTTCCATTTTAATCCTTGGTGAATAGTTATGAAGAATTATTTATGATAGTTCGTTTACATTTTAACTTACTAACAAATTTTCAAAAATAATAAAACCAAATGCCTTTAAAGTAATGATTTAAAAATGAAAATTCTTTAAGTATTGATAATATGCTTTTAATTTAAATATCCAATCTGATTTTCTTCTTTTTCCATATTTATCATAGTCATTTATTTAGAATATTTATATATTTCTCTAATAAAAGTAAGATTTATATAATATATTACTTAGCAATGTGCAGTGCAAGTACCAGTATGTCAAATGTTCCCTAGATGTTTGGTGATTTTTCATATTTTATTAAAGTAAGAGTTCTTAATTTAACAATAAAATCTTTGTTTAAATTTATTTATGTGTTCTAACTTTTCAGTCATGGTCTGATGGACGAAATTATTCACCTTCTACTGCCATGTTCAATGGTTCTTCATCCTTTTTGAATTATTCTTCTGATGCCAACATGTCTTCCTCCGAATTGCCTTTGGCTCACAGCCCTAGAAGCCCTTCTGAAGAGGCAAAGCAAAGTATTCTGCGACCCAAATCTCTTGCTGAAAGAGCACGTTTAAATGCTGGGTAAGAGTGGTCATACCTTAATGCCTTTTTTAATGCTTAAAATAATATTTATTAGATTCTTCTCTTTGTATTGTTGTTGTATATTATTGAGAAAATAAATAAATCATTTAAAAAAGTTGCTTAAAGTGAAAAGTATACATTTTTGAAAATTCTATATTAATTTGGTATATTGTTAAAGATAATTAAAAATGTAAGAATTTTTGTATTCATTCAATAAATGAATTTTTTTTAAAAAAATAATTGATGCCTGCCAACATCTTTTTGGGCATATGGCTTCTTGCAGTACTCAGAAATACAACTTGCAAGAGAATGACTCCAAAGTCACATGAAGAAGGGTAGGACTATTAAAAAGATGTTCCCCAGACATATGTCTGCAGAAAAGAGAGGCATTCAATATCATGGTGAAGGCTGCAGTAGATTTATCATAACCCAAGGTGCACAACTCAGAGACCTGTTGCAGTGTTTGCCCTGAATGAAATATACATTTATGTACATGTACTTTTTATATAAAAGTATAGAGCATAATAAAAATGTGTTGCACTTTTACTAGATTTAGATTTACGGAAACAAATAAAAATGCTTACCTTTTATAGTTTCAAAAATATTTTTCATATTTTTATTTAGTTTTAATTATTGCATTATGTATAAAAGTATTTGTATATATTTTTAAATATTAATTAAATTAAACAATTATTATGATCATGTGAAGTTTAATTACTTTTGATAGTATATTTCCTTTGTTTCTTATAACAATTTTATGTAAAAATATTTGAAATTTTAATTATGTTTTTAATTTTTAGGTGGTTGGATTCTTCTTTATCCATCATGGAACAAGATATCAGGGAATTTGATTCTTTACTTTTGCGCTTCAAATTTTATTCTTTCTATGATTTAAATCCTAAGGTTTGTAACCATTTTTATGAATTAGTGTGAGTTTTTCAATATGTAAAATATTAAAAAAGTAAATCATTTTTACTAATGTTTTACAAAGTAATCATTTTTACTAATGTTTTACATGTAAATGAAAAATTCATTTATTGTGTTCAGTTATTATTGTTAAGTTTATAAAAGAGATGAATTTTAAAATTGCTTGGAATGTACTGGCTAAAATATTAATTACAATTTTTTTAATTATATGAGTTAAGTGAAAAAAATTGGTTTTACAGTACACTATTTTCATTTGTATTTTAAAAATTGTTTTAAGATTTATCAAACTTACTATCTTATAAATAACTTTAACTGAGGTTCTAAGTGAAAGTATTCCCATGTCAGTTATCATTAACTAATATTTTAAATTTCTAAAATCATTGCATTGTAAAAATTTTATAATTTTTATTCTTTCACTTTACAAAGTGTCATAATTTTTAAAATCTTTTAATTTTTGAAAATCGAACAGTGTTTTCCAATTTGAGATATCAAACAAATAGGTTGTTTTACCTCGAGGCATAAATTTTGCTGGAAACTTCTTTATGTAAGCCACCTGCTATGGCAATAAATAGCTACTCCTTGCTTTCAGAACTTGGCAGGTTTACAGGAAGTCTGCTCTATTTTTTATGTTTGAACTGGAAACACTCCAGTTAGTGGTTTCTCAAGTTTCACCTCTTTTTATTACATCTTTATGATGCAAAAATATATTTAATTTATGGCACTTCTACTTAAATGAAGAAGCAATTGTTTGTAGATTTTTTTACTTTGATTCTATTTTAAAAGTTACATCTATTTGATAGTTAATATTTTGTGATGTAAATGCTTTATTATTGCTTTATTACTTTTGTGGAATATTTTTCTTTCAAAGGTTCAACTTCAAAATATATATTTTTCTTTTTGTGTTTCTTAAAAAATAGACTTGATTCTTTTTATTATGAAAATTTACAATCAGTTTGCTTAGAAATGTCTTTCTATTTCTCTTTTATATAAATTGCACTTTTATTTGTGTTTACAATTTTTACTGATTATTGTATTTTGTAGAGTATAAAACTGTTATAATGCACGCTACTATATGTTGTATAGATTTTTTTTAAAATACAATTCCATGTACTTGAATGAATATATATATATGTGTGTGTGTGTGTGTGTATATATATATATATATATATATATGAAATATGTTGAAGAAATACAGTTTGCTGTAAAAAATGTATTGAAATTTATCTGTTAATATTTTCTTGAAACTGATTGTTTAGTGGTCTTATTCTCTGGTTCTTCATGTCAAAAAGCACAAAAGATGTTACTATTGTAATTAAAATCACTTCAAAACATTATAGTAAATTCTAAATTAAATGTGATAAACAATGCTTTCTAAATATAATATAATTTTAAAGGAGGATTCGGAAGAAAAAAATTAATCTCTTTAAAGGAAAATAATCTTACTATATAAAATGTGTGAACCTATTCAGTTATAGACAGTTGAACTAATATCTTTTCATATTTTATATTAGATTGCATTAGTTAAAATTATAGAGAGATTTTCTTTGTATATTTCAGACTTGTAAATCTAAATTCAAACTAAGGTTTTATCGAAAGTAAATTAAAGCAAATGTTTTCTGACATTGATTCCATACAAGATAAAGTAAGTATTTTTTTATAGTTGTCATATTTAATTTCTTTTTTTTTTCCTTTATTTCCTTAGTATGATGCTGTGAGAATCAACCAAATATATGAACAAGCAAAATGGTCGATTTTAGCCGAAGAAATTGATTGTACAGAAGAAGAAATGATGTTATTTGCAGCTCTTCAGGTATTTGAGATGAGAGCTATTTACTTTGGATATTAATAATCTACAAATTTCTAAAACATATTTTTAATAGATATTATATTACTGTTTAAAGTATATAAAAATGATTATATTACTTAAAGAATGGTGGTTTATTGCAATGCTTAATTATTTTTCATAATGAATTAATTAATACTATTTTATAATTAAGAAATTTTTGAAGATTTTGGTGTGTTAATGCATGATTGTATGTAAAAATATTCTTCTCTAACTATGTGTTCCACTTTTGAGAATTTTTCTATTAAGAATTATTGTGACAAATATTTTGAATGAATTTATTTGCTACATTTAGTTTAACTGTATATTTCCTTCTTGAAGTATCTTTTCAATTTAATTTGCTTAATTTAATTTTAATTAACTGGGCTGAAATATCAGAAAGGTAATTTTATAAATAAATCTTTTAAATAATAATGGGTTTATAAGTATTTCCAAAAAATAAATAAAATTTGTAAAGATGAATTTTATTTTACTTTATCGTGTTTATTATGTTAATTCTTTTTGATGAAGTAAATTGTAAATTTTCATTATGACCTCTGGTAATTATAGGTTCAAGTGAATTTGCAAGCCAATCATCCTCAGCCAGATAATTATCAAGATGATGAAGATGTTGAAGCTGCTCTCACAGATCTTCAGGTTACTCTAGAAGGTACACTGATCAGCAAAGGAAAGGTCAATATCACTAATGTCCCCGAGCTATCTGATTATTTGTCCTTCATGAAGTAAGTGTAAAAAATTTTTTATTTTAATATTACCCCTCTTCTCTTAAATTTGAATATATACATTAATAAATGATATTTTAAGATTTTTATAATTTTTGAAAATACACATATATTTAATCAGAGAGTAAAACTTTCAGTAGTTTTTAGACAATTTAAAAAATATTTGTTCTGTTTTGAGATACATGAACTAGATTGAAAGCAGTTAAATCAGTGTTGCAATTTATGATCTTAAACTGCCACATATTGAAAGCTAAATTTATTATCTCTTTCATTCTGACTAAGAAAATGAATTGTGTTGATCATGAAGATATTTTGACTGGTCAGGAGCATTGCTGTGGTACTGAGTTACCAATAGTGATTAGAAAGCAAAACGATTCCAAATTAGTCCTTACATATAAAATAGTATCTTAATAGTTTTGAAACTTTCCTATCAAAGCTTTAATCCTATTTAGTCCATTGTAAATAAGATTATAGCTATGATTGTGAAGTTCCCAAATATAATTTTTTGTGTCAACTCAAAATTTCCCCTATTCTTTAAAAAAAAAAAAAAAAAAAAAATCATGACTCAAATCAGGTAATTTTTTTCACGTTATTAGCTGTAATATGTGTTAATGTATTTTATTGTATTTTATCATTTCAACTTTCTTCTTGGGAATATTTTTTATTTTATTGTAATGTGCAGATTTCTCTGCAACCTTATAACATTTTTAATGAATTCAATGTTTTAGATTTTGCTGTATCCTTTTGATTTTTCAGTATGTAATTTCATAATTTATATATTTAGTATTTTATTTTGACAATGCTGTTATATTTCAGACCTAAACGTTTCACTCTGAAAGGTTTCAGAAGGTTTTATATTACACTTCGAGACACTTACTTGAATCTCTATAAATCCAAAGATGATGGGCCATCTTTGAGCATATGCTTAAAAGGTAATTTTTAGAATGAAAAAAGTTATTTATCCTTTATAATTTTAATGATTCATAAATAATTATCATAGTATCAAACACAATTTATCATGTGTTTGAAGTGTGATTAATTTTTATATTAGAAGACAGTGCTTAATATAAGCAAAGAAAATAAAAATCATTATTTGGTATAGCTTAATCGTGAAAAATAAAGAAGTAAATGAGTGAATCACGAGATTTCTTGCAGAAAATTTAAAGAAAACACATATGCATTTAAAAAAAAAAGAATACCTTAACATATCTACAAAATTTTTATATTATAAGATGTTTCTTCACAATCAAAGATTATACATACTTAACGATTTAATATTATTCCTTGTGAAATAATGTAAATATTTAATTGATCCTTCTCATAAAGAAATTAATATTCAAGAATTGCTTTCATATCATATTTTCTAATTTTTATTAATTGTTATTAAATTTATTTTTATTCTTGTACTTAAAACTTGGTTAAATCTGTTTTTATGATATAATGTACATTTATGCAGAATTCTTAATTTGGTTTCCATAAAATATATTGAAGTATATTATTTTTTATTCATAAAAGTTTGTATACAATTAATTGAATGACGACTTAAAGAAATAATATATTCATAATTTTAAAAATGAATTAAATAATTGTTTTGATGCCTGTTAGTTTCAAAAGATAAAAACATGGAATGAATTTTAATGATCAATATTTCTTTATTAACATACAATAATTAAGTCATTGTTTTTTGTGCTCTCAATTTAATAGTTTGTTGGTTTTATTCACACTTGGGACATTTGTGCTTGTAGTAGTTTGGAATCTATTTGAAGCTATATTTGAATTATAGCTTTCTTGTGTAAAAAGATCAGACTGTTCAGCATTCCTCATTCATATTACTGTAAAGAAAATTATATTATATTTTTGTATGAATCATTTCTAGATATAATTAAAGACTGTAGACTTGAGCCTCTTATTTTTAAATGTTGCATACATCCCTCAAATATATATATTAATTTTTCTTTAAGCAGTTTGGTATTTATGAAAACAATCTTGATACTGAATAAATTTAGCTTTTAGTTCTGTCCAAATAAAACTTTTAGGACAATTAAAATATTTAATACAAGAAATTAAAAGTATAACAGCAAAATTAAAAGCTAGCAGAAGACTAAATATTTTTAATAATTTCATTATGAATCTTATTTTTATATAAATGTTGCATAAATGAATTATTGGCATGGTTCAAAATGAGTATAATTAAATGCTATTGTGTGTTACATTATTATTTATCGTGTATAATTAAAAGTTTTATTCATGCCAATCTATTTCTCTTTTTCTGTGATATGGTTTCCAAGTTTTAAATATTAAATTATTTTGCATTAAATAACAAAACTTAATTTTTGCTTTTATATTGCTTGATTATAGAATTAAATATTACTTTTTTATTTTCTTTGATTTTAATGTTTTTTTTTTTTTTTTTTTTTTTAAATATTAGTTATCTGTGTATCATGGTTAAAAAATTTTATCTTGTGGACCACACAGTATTTGCAAAAATTTTATGGGATTCCATAAGCATTGTGCAGATTAGATACTGCTATGAGTTTAAATTGTCATTTTTTTAAAACTAAGACTTTAATTGAATTCTTTATCAATAACCTTAATTTTTAATTTAAGGATATAAATCTGAAAATTTTAAATAAGTGCAAACTTAAAAATATGATAAAAGTTAATTGGGTAAGCCCAAATATTATCTATAGTCTCTCTATTAAGTATAGCACTTGGAAAGTCACCACTGAGAAATGCATCTTACTTCTAACAGTATACATGTAAGGATTAAACGTCAATAGTAAAAGTGTGCTTGCTTATTTTAATGATATAATCAGACCTTGACAAAATAGTTAATACTGCATGATAAATCATTTTATTATTCTGTAAATTTTCTTGACATTTTTAGTTTTTATCATTATTTCGACTAAAAAATGAAAGAATTGCAGTTTCAGAATGTTAGAAATTCTTATTCAACTCCAAGCAAAATATTGTAAAATATCCCAAAACATTTTCATAATTTCTTTGCATTGTTATTAACTGTTTTCTGATACATTGTGCAAGAATATTTGTTAATTGTAAAATTATTATAAGTTAAAAAAAGTATGAAATTACTAACATTTTTCATTTATTAATTCCTACTGCGGGTTTCACAGTATAAGAAGCTTTGCTCTAGATTTATTTTAAAATTTTCTTTTTTTATGTATGTTCTGTGGATGCTTATGAAACTAAATTGATGTGAATTTGAGCAGGTTTGTTGAAATTAAAAATTTTTTATAGGTTGTGAAGTAACACCTGATGTAAACCTTTCTCATGGAAAGTATGGCATTAGATTAGAAGTACCAAATCATGAAGGCATGACTGAATATTGGATTAGATGTAGTTCTGTACGTAGAAATATGTGATTTTAATATTATAAACAAAGTTGTTGCAGTTAAAACACATTTATCATATTTGGATATTTTATCTAACAAATGACTTTGAAATATAAATATTAGTAAAAATTGTATTTTTCAAATATAAAGTTTTTTATTTATGAAGCAAAGTAAAAAGAACTATTTACTTACGCTTAATTTTCAAGTGCATTCTTTTAACGTTTACAAAAAAATGTCTTGAAAATATTCTGTAAATTAAATCAGTAGATAATATCGAGCTCAGTTTGCTTTAATAAATTTTTGTAATTTAAAATGTATCATTATTTCAAGTATTTTTCAAACTACTTTTGCCAAATTCATAACTAAAAAAGTATTGACTTTCTTTTCAACACTCCATGTGTGATTTTATTATATAAAATTAATTTCACCATTGTAAATAATTTATGTTTTAAGTTCAGACTATTTTATTTTAGTCATTTAGCTGTAATTTTATCATCTTCACATAAAAAGAATGAAATTTTAAATGTTAAGAATTTTTTTATTTACTTTGTTTTGAGAAAATGTTTCTATTTGGGTAAAAGAGCTCTTTTAGATCAGTAGCTTCATGCCATTTCCTGTTAAGATCAAACTAAGCATCATTTGCCTTAAATAGTGATAGGGAGGGTGACCATACATTTCCTCACTGTATTGTTAGAGCTCTGTGGGTTAGGGAGGTGCCCATGTCAATCTGTGATGTCCAAAGTCCATCTAATGTGGCGAGGAAAGTACCAGTTCAATTGTGATATTGTTACTTGACTCATACAAAATTACAAGATGCTTGGTGATGGGCGAGTATTCCAAACCCATTAAATTTAAGATACTGTCCTGGGCTCACCTGCACCACTATGTATGTAATATAAATAAAAAATAATTTGCTCCGTAAATTAAACAATTGTTCAACCCAGTAACATAACCCTTCTTTAATTAAAATGCATTTAGAAGTTTCACTTAAAAATAATAATAAAAAAGTTAATTCTTAACTTTTTTTTTTAAATTTATTGTGTATCTTCTAGAAATTTTTCTTGTGATTTCTTCCTATATTAGAAACAAAGAAGCATTGAACAAAGTCTAAATATGTTTTTAATAAAGTAAAAAAAATTTCATGCATTTGATCTTAGCATTTCCAAGATATTTGAGATCATTAAATATAATACAAATAATAATAATAATAATAAAGTTGTGGTATGTCATACCAATCTTGACAACATGGATGGTTGATTTAGGCTACTATTTTAAAAGGGCAATACAAATTATGTTAGGAATAAAAAAGTACTTCCAAAGGAATTACTGACTGCACTTGTAAGCTAATATAGTTGATATCATTTGAAGAACAATTATATATTAAATAAAAAAAAGTGGTTTTTATAAAAATAATTTTGAATTTTCAAGTTCTATATAGGACGTCTATTAATTGCAATCTATATTTGCATATATGCTTCCAGTTAGAAAATATAATGTATCATGTATTTTATATCAAAATATAATACATTTTTTCCTTTTTTGTTTAATAGGAAGAGCAATATGCAAAATGGATGGCAGCCTGCAGGCTGGCAGCAAAAGGTAAAACTATGGCTGATAGCTCATATGATTTGGAAGTGAAGTCTATTCAAGATTTTCTTAATATGCAGAAACCAGCTCCAGCTCCTGTCATAAGTCCTTCTCAAATTGACATTAATCCTGATGACATGGTTGCTCCTCGATTTGTAAAGAAGTTGAAAAGTCAAAAGGTCAGAAAGTTCCCATAAATTTATCTTATTTTAAATGTTACTTTATGTCAAATATTAATTTTTGTTTTATGTTTCTGTAGCCTTTCTTCTATAATAATTTATTAATCTTATAAAGTTTTATTTTAAATAAAAAAGCTATTAATTCATAATAATAAAATATTAAATATCAGATTATTTTGAATAAATTTGATTTTCTTCCTGATTATGATTTTCTTATTGTTTTTTTATTTAAAGTAATTTAAGAATACTTTCTTCTTTTTTTTTTTAAATGGTAAGTTTTAAATAGATTGAGATTACTTTTAGATAAATGTGTTTATAAATGTGATCTTTGTTTTCTAGATCATTCAACGAATACTTGAAGCTCATGCTAATGTGAAAGATCTTAATTTGATGGAGGCTAAATTAAGCTATATCAAAGCATGGCAAGCTTTACCAGAGTTTGGAATGTCTCTTTTTGTTGTTCGCTTTGATGGCAGCCGTAAAGATGTAAGTATAAATTATTTCAGAAAATTTATTAGTTACAATAATATACTTTGCATTTTTTAAAATTACATTTCAACTGATAAAAGTTGGGATTAGTTAAAAATTTTTTGTATTTGGGAATTAAATTCATAGTGCTGGTTCATGTAATGTAATAGTATTATCAACTTTCTTTCTGTGTGTAAAGGTAAATAGAAGTTGCATATTATTTATTAAAAAAATATTTTATATTGCTTAAAGTTTTAAAAGTATTCTACAAAATATTATACAGTTAATTTTCATATTTCAGTATATATTATGTATGTGTGCATTAATACAATTGTATAAATCATGTTTTTCTTATTATTAATTGTGGGTTTGAAGTTTTTTTTAATATGCATAAAATTTTAAAATACCTCAATATCAAAAGTAAAATAAGTGAACAACTTTTGTTATGTTAGCTCACTATCAGAATGTTCAAAACCTCCAAAATTCTTTCTTGCAACTACTTTATTTAAATCAAGAATTTGCTTATTATCTTGATACAAAATATTAAAATTGAATATTCATTTCTGTGTTTAAAGTATTTTCTTATTATTTTTATAGACGTTTCACATATCAGTGTAGATAAATTTTCAAAATCTACTTCTAAAGAAAAGATTTGATAATTCTAGATGAATTTTGACTAATTGGTGACATAATTCCATATTCGATATCTAACACACTTTGATTGTTTTCAGGAATTGCTTGGAATAGCCTTCAACAGGTTAATGCGAATGGATCTCTCCAGTGGAGATCATATCAAAACCTGGCGTTACAACACAATGAAAGTGTGGAATGTGAACTGGGAAGTGCGCCAGGTGCGAGTACAGTTTGAAGAGGAAAATGTTGCTTTCAGTTGTCTTTCTGCCGACTGTAAAGTTGTTCATGAATTCATTGGTGGTTATATATTTCTTTCAATGCGATCAAAGGATCAAAACCAAACTTTGAATGAGGACCTTTTCCACAAACTGACAGGAGGTTGGGTATGAACACTTTTAGTTAAAAAGTGCCAATTGTTAAATATGTTGTTAAGAGACTGGCGGGATTTTCTCATAAGAATGATGTGTTGAAGACTGTTGAGTCTCATTTAAAATTTTAAAATATAACAGCTTGCCATAAGATAATGTTCATTTTATTTTTCAGTATTTTGAACTGCTTTATATATTCAGCTATAAGTATTTATAAGTTATGCATTTAAATTGGCACTAACAACATAACTGACATAGGAATATTAAATTTTCATTCCTTAATTTTTTCACAAAATTACTACTTGTAATCATGTATATCCTTTATCAATTTTTTAAAAGAAATTTTACATTTTTTTGAAATTGTTTTGAACTTTAGTTTTTAATCAAAATATTAAAGTTCAAGTTATTTTGCTTTAATCCATATATTTTGATAATTTCTTTGGTCCATATTTTAAATTCAATAAATTAATGTAGGAACATTTTATGAATCCTTAATTTATGTCTTAAAGTTTATTATAACTTCTGTTTTGGAATAAGCAAGTAAAAATAGAAATTAGAAAACTGTGGAAAATGTTTCAAAATTTATTTTATAGCCACTTTTCCAAAAAAATAAAATTGTTTGTAGAATTTAAAATTTATTTTCCCCACAGTTTGATTTTATTTTCATTAATGTTAAATTTTATTTTTAATAATTATCTGATTTACAACTATCATAGTGATGTAACTTAAACTAAACTTAAAGCTATTTTCCTTTGTTTTAGGTATAATTTTTGGAATATGTCCAAAACTTGCATTTAAAAATACAAATTATTTTGAAAGTGAATTTTTTTCTTAAATGATTTTAGATAAAAATGATTGACATTTTACAGTGCCATGTTATAAATCAAATTGCATGTGCAGATTTTGTACAGTTGTTAGTACCTATATTGTTGATTAATGTAGCTTAGTTTTTCCTAATTCATGTTTTTGTGAAATATTTTTGCCCATAACTGTTAATGAGCTATTTATTAAAAGACTAGTTCATATATATTTGATTTGTGGAGTTTTGTTTTAAAAATATAGGGAAAAAATGTTCCAGCTTAAGCTGTACTTATTTGCTAGAATCAGCATCAATTTGTAGTTTTTGGCTATTGTATATGTTATCAATTTTGAAAGTGTGTGAAGAAAGTATTATTGTGTTCATATTTGTTGATTAGCACAATTTGACTGAATATTGAAAATATTACAAATACATTGGTGCTGAATTATCCTGTTGTATCTTGGAGTAAAAGCATAGTAATTTAAACAGCAAAATATAATTATTTACTTAAAATATACTTGTGTATTCATGAAGAACGTTGAGCTTTTCTCTTTGTAAATATATACGTTGATAAATTTGCATTATTATAACAAATTAAAAAAATTTTCACAAAACATTGCTTATTGTATACAAATATAACATGTGACTATTTGAGTGCAAACTCTATTTCAAATCAGAATTTAAATTCATATATTCAAAGATCTTGATACTATACAGTTATATTTAAGGATTTTTTTTATCTGTATTATATCAAAGGATATTCTTATGAATCAAAATATTTGATGGATATTTGAATCTTGTGTGATTATGTATGTTACAATTATATTTTATTATTATTACACATGCATAACTTTCAGATTATTATAAAATAGAACTTGTGTTGTTCACTTATAGTGCTTGCAGTATTTATTGCATTATGGTTTTACTACTTTAAAATTTCAACTACTGGAATTATGAAAATGTGAAGCAAGTGCATCTTTATACACAAAAATATAAATTTTATGCATCATTTCAATGATCATTTTGCAACATTGAAAGTACCTCTTATTCTATTTTGTAATAATAAATGTGCAATTTTCCTTGCTCATTTTTTATGTACGCTTTGATTTTCCATTCCTTTTAAGAGACTTCCATTTTCTATCTTAAAAATACATATATGTGCCTTCACAAATGTTAATTCCCATGCTCATTTTATTAATTTTTTACTTTAATAGTATATAAAAATTTGAATACATTTTCAAGCTAAAATAATGCTAAAAATTGTCATTTAGTTAAATGTTTTTTTTTTATGAAAATGTTATTAATTGAGCATGTCGAGCTGCATTAATTTTTTAAACTTGGCTATTCAATATTTTATTTTTAGATATTTAATGATATTTGTTTTTATTGTGATTGAAATTTTTTTGACAAACCATTTTTTTTATATTGCATAAAAGATATATTTTTATTCTAATTCTTTTTTAGAAGCTTGAAAGAGACTTGATTCTAAATAATTAATTGTATATTCATATTTATTGATCATGGGAACAGATTTGCATGTGAATTTAAATGTTTGCAATACAAAAATGCATGGAATTTTTCTTAGTGTCTTTAAAAATCAAAGTATCAATCAAAAGTCAATATTTTTATAATATGCATATTTAATTAGCACTTTGTGGTTACTCAATATAGTATGTATAATGAAAGACTTCTTCATTTGACAGAATGCTGATTGTTTCAGTAATAGGAAACTGTATGTATAAATATAAAAATCCTAAGATGTTTGGACCACATATTATACACTGTTTTAATCTTTGAAGTTAAAATTTCTAGCAAAAATTATGAGATAATTTAGCAGTTTTACTTAACAGTGCCTTTGACAGTTTATTTTAATAAATATAATCTAAGATATTTTAATTATAATTTGGTGTCAATTGAATAATGTACTAAAAGTTTTACAAATATTTATCATAAAACACACATAACACAAGAGCTTCTTGTAATTAAAATTTTCTTTGTATTTGTTTCTATAAATGTTTTTTCGACTATGTTGTCTTTATATCACTTGTTATATTATCACTTATATGTCATAGAAAATATGTTATTTTTTTAGTTATACTCTATAAATGTATATTTTTAAATTGTTTTAAATATAAGTTTAAAATGTTATTGCATTTCATAGTTGAAATTGTACTCTTGTCACATTTATTTTTCATCATTTCATATCATGTTCTTTGACAAAGATGATCTTCAGCAATATTTTTTAATTTAAGAATTTCATTTTTACTTATATTGACTTTATTAAAGGTTGAGATGTTTGAATAAGGTGTTACTAATTTGTCTTAACATTTTTTTATATTACCATAATTACTTTATTATTTCAATTGGACTGTTTAAACTTTTAATAGTATTTGCTATTTTTGTGTTTAATGTTTTGAAATGACTGGCCAATAAGGGTGCTAATGGGAAAAATTCGTTGTTTAAACTATAATTAAACTAAAATACTATGCGAAGTATGATGATTGTGCCTTACAAATGTTTATGTAATGTGTGTTCTTGATGCGTTGCAAGGAGGTTGAAACATCACTTCTTGTTGAATCTTGACTTGTAATATATTAATGTTAAATTGAATTATATACTTTTAGAAATACTACTGAAAAATTTATTATTGATAATGTGGATATCACATTACTGTAACCACAATTATATGATTAATAAAATACTGTAAGCTCTTATTAAATGAGTGAATTTTTTAGTGTAATAATGTTTAATAAAAAATACTCTTGGGGAATAAGTTCATATAAATTTGATGGACAAATAGAATAGAAAATGTACATTTTATTAACAATTTAAAAAAAATTTTTTCAATAATTTAATATCAATTGTTGCTTCAATTGAAGTGTTTTTACAATTATAACTAGAGCAATAAAAATTAAGTATAAAATCAACACTGTTGGCATTCATTTAAAAATGAACCAATGAATATATCGATTTGTTTGTATACTGGAAATATTGCCAAATCGACATGCTTAGGAGTTTGTCTTCAAATTATATAATAAGATTCATTTTGTGTAATGTGAAATCATTTCTTTCTTGGAAAACTATAGGTGATGATTTGATAATAATCTCCTAAACAACGTGTGCTGAATATATTAAGCATAGCAGGCTTAAATCTGTTCTTACATGTTCTCAAATACTCTACGCACACAAAAATGAGTACTGTTCTTTAGAATTGTAGTGAAGACATTCTAATTTCAGCACAAGTAATGTCAAACAAAAGGTGTTCAATAATGTGTATTGTGTTAATAGGTTAAGATCTTTCCACCTGAAGAAATTTGGAAATAAAATGATATGCTTGCATCTTTAAAACTCTTTTACATATTATCCGTCTTTGCAGTGGCCTCAGTATTTACGTATTGCATAAATTATGTGGAAATTAATTATATATAATTAAAAGAAAAAGTATTAAAAATAGAAGTAAAGGATATAAAAAAATGGTAAATATATGGAAAAAAAATTTTTTAACTGTTAAAATGCATTCATATTTTATCGACAGCCATGCTCATCAAACTAAATAATTGGTTAACAAACATCACACACAAGTGGAATCAGGATAAATAAAATGATGTAATATAAATAGAAATGGAATTAGAATTTTGAAATTCAATATGGGATATGGATGCGAATTATTTTGCAGTCTTGATGCATTTCTGGTTATGATTTAACATTTTGCAATATGGTTTAAATTAATTTACTGTTCGTAACATTTTTTAAAACCTCGTACAATGAATATGAAAATAACTCAAAAGTTATAAATTTCAAAGTTAAGCATCATTGCAGGGGTTGGGTGGAGGACCACATACTTTCCCCCACTGGGTTTCTATAGCTCCATGGATTAGAGGCGTCCAAAGTCCTTCAGCTGGTGTGGCGTGGATGTGGAGAGGAGGGTGCCATTTCAGGTGGGACCTGACTGGTTCAAAATGACAAGGCATTTGGTGATGGGCGAGTTTTCAAAACCTTTTAACCTAAGGGTGCAGTTCAGAGACTGTCTACACTGCTATGGATGTATGTTTCTTGGTTGAATCATTCATTCTCTTGTTACATTAATACAATTAATCTTAATTTTTTAATAACTTGTGCTAAGAGTTGAACTAGTTGCTCTGTAATGTAATTGTTGGTTCATTATGCTGGTGATTCAGAATTAATAATTTGCATCTCGAAACATTTATAGTTTAAATAATGAATTAAAATCACCGGAAATGGGTTTATTCATTATTTTTATTTTTGCTATACTATGTGATAGTAATGCCAGTTAAAAAAAATTTTTATGGCTAAAAAAGCTGATGTTTCTAGTTTAAAGATCAAAAGGAGAAAATGCATTATGTAACTGTAGAAATTTGCTACTTTATAAGACTTATATACATGGAAAATACTCTGCTGTAACATAGAATTTGCTTTGAAAACGCTTTTTATCTTTAGTTGTAAGACAGCTTTAAATTGCTATTGGTAATTAGCCATTTAGCACTTGTGAGATTTTTTAATGATGCACTTTTAGCTCTTGTGAAAAGTAGCAAATTAACATTTGATTGAATTTCTTCTAAATTTAATAATTAAGTTACTAAACTTAATAATAGTAAAAGTTAATAGTTAAATTTGAAGGTATTTTAACAAGTTCATATATGTATACTGAATAAATTAACCTAATCTAGTAGAAAGTAAAAAACAATTACATTTCAGTAAAAATTTTGAAAACTTGAATTACCATTAAACCATTATTCTAGTTGCAATGTTTTCAATAAAAAAAATTTTTTTAATGGCAGATTGTAGACAGTTACCACTGCAACAGAGTCCATTAATCTATTGTTCCCTGATAACCAAGGAACCGGCCAGAAACAGCGACCTCTTAGCCTCCGAGGCGTTGCCTGGGTGCACCAGAGGGGGTGGGCCACCATCGCAAACTCACACGCGCCATAGGGACCCGTTTATAGGGTAGGCATCATCCATACTTCATTCACACACATAAGGAAAGGACAAAGGCAGGATACAGAGAGAAAGTATATCCATGCCTGAACCGTGATTGGAACCCAGAACCTTCCTATCCATAGTCAGGCACGCTGACCACTAGACAAGTTGGCCGGCTCGATAAAAACTAAGAAAGCTACAATATTTATTTGTGTGTGTGAAGCGTTATAAAAATCAGTTTCATAAATGGATAATAATGTCTATTTACATGCCTAAACACTGCTAAAGTTTGTTATTTTTCTTTCCCTAATATTTTAATAATTCTGTATCTAGATTACTAAATTTCAGAGTATTTGGAGTTTTCAACCATAAAGTGGTTATTTCTTTCGTTTCAGTTGAGATCATGATTACGAATCCTTCATAAAATTCTCATTGGTTTAAAATATTCATGACCTCAGATACCGTTTCATATATGTCACAGGTAATTAACTACGACATCGTATTGAGACACGTCGTAAATCCAACTTGTTTACGATTTGGCAGCTTATCTTCGAGCGAGAGCAAACATAGAAAAGTTCACCATCGAATGTCTAAGAATATTGTCGGTGTTCATTTTGTTAATAAAACGATTCCTTTTATAAAGAACAAAGCATCGGTTTGAAAAGCCTTTTTTCATTGATTCAATACAGTAGAACAGAAGAAAAAGCAAAGTGAAAAAGACAAGACAAAGTAAATACAACACCGTTATAATCCAGGATGCCAAATTCTGAGTTGGGTTATTTTTTAGCGAGCAGATATTCTTATGTATGCTGAATTTTATAAAGTAATAGATATGGAGACCTATAAACATTTTGCAGGAAATTCTATTTTGACAACCCTAGTATTTACGTAATCGCGTACGTCACAACACGTCATATTGGCAAAATTTTTTCATCGCCAAAAAAATTCAGAGTTTGGAATCCTGGATTATATGGCATGTGTGCCCAATTTGAAACTAATAACTGCAATATTTGTAAATAATCTCTTTTAAATCTTTAGATAAATGCTTTTCTTACGGTAACGTTAAAAATTTTACGTCTGTTTAATATATTTTTTAAACGATTTGTTAATCTCACTTTTCCATTATTCCCTCCTCTATATATTTGTTTCTGTCGGTGGTTCATCATTCTACAGTCTAATGGATTTAATTTGTTTTTCGGATACTTAAAACTTAATTTTAAAATTTTTTTAAATTTATTTTATTGACGAATATACTTGCACACACAGTTAAATAATTTTAAACTTTTATATTTAAAAGATTTACATTTTGAAACTTGAGCTTCATTTTAAACTTCGCCCATCAGTGCAGATGCAAGAATACACTATCGCTATCTCACCGTGAAATCTGACACTTACGTGCACGAACGTAGGATTATTTCTACTACCTTGCTCCCTGCAGATGAAAATATGAATACTATCCGGATAAATAAAGAAACGGAACTCATCAGAAAAAAGATTTTGCGCCATTATTTGTCCTCCATTTCATATATTCTGTTGCTCATTTCCTGCTGTCGCTATGGTGCCTTGCTGTTAACTATCACTCCAGCTGCAGTGGCACAGAAACTTACCGTTAAGAACAGCGAAGTGAAGCATCGTTTGCCGCGAGCAATGATTGGGAGGGTGATCACGTACCCTCTCTCACTGGGTTGCTGGAGCTCCGTTGGTTGAGGACGTGTTCACGTTAACTTGTGATATCCAATGTCCTTCCACTGGTGTGGCGTGGATTTAGAGAGGAGGGTTGGTTGAGTTTAATGGCGCAAGGTCCTTGGAGAGGAGGGTGTCAGCTCAAGAGTGACCTCTCCATCTGATCGTGGTTCAAAATTTCGAGGTACTTCGTGATGGGCGAGTATTCCAAATTCGTTATCCTTAAAGGTACAGTCCGGGACACGCCTAACCTAAAATGTATTTATGTTTGTTAACCATTAGTCGGCGAGCGTACTGCGTGAAGACATTTTTGCACAGTTTATGTCGAAATTGTGGTACCAGTAGCCAAGCGAAGGTGTAGAAGAGTGGCATTCATATTTCGATGCCTCCTAAGCGTTAGCTTTAAATATGATTGGGTATTGCTGCTCGCCTAAGACCTTGCCCAAATCTTCGGCCCGCAATTTCAGTCTCCAAACTTCATACCATATATATAAATAATTTTTTATAAGGTTTTAAATTGTTTTTGTCAATGAAAAAAATCGCAACGAATTATTTCTTTCTATTTCTGAAAAGAATCGAATTAGTAACTTGTGTAAGTAAAAGGTTGTTATCAAAATTACTTTTGCTAGAAGATGTACGAAAGTATCTATATAATTCTATTAAAGTAAAACGTAACGAAACGAATTTTTGAATTTGTGTGAGAATAGAAAATTTTTTGCAAGTGTAACTGATTCGTTCGTAACTGTCAAAGTAATACGCTTCTTGCTCGTTCGATAAACATTTTGTACATTCATTTCATTTCCAATTTTGTTAGGGCAACATGCATTATTGAAATAATTCCTATTTATCCTAAAGAGAGATTGCCAACATGGAACATAAAATGTGAAAGAAATATAGAATAAGATTTTTTTCAAATGTGTCTTCGCCATGATGAAATAATAAAATTCAAACTGTTGAAATCCAAATTTTCATCTGGTGTAAATCTTTGATTTTTTTTTTTTATTTTATTTTATTTTATTTTTTTTTTATATAAAAAAACAAACTGTCATAAGAAATAATAGACAAGTCATAATAGAATTAATTACAGATTGTTTCTGTAGAATGTTATTTAAGGTAAACAATGTTTCCAAGATCTACATCCGGATCAAATCAAATTGATGAAATTAAATTTGTTGACTTGATTGTTCAGATTTAAAATCATTCTCTTCTTCCCCAAAATCATCAAATTACTTTTGCTAATTACATTAACCGATTCTCGAAACGTTTAGCCGAAATGAAAGCTCGTTCTTCCTTAATACTAGAAAGAAAAAACGAAGTAATGTGGTTTATATAACTATTAAATACTTAACTTAATACCAGTAAAGTATTTAATAGTTATATAAACCACATTACTTCATTATTTTTTTTCTTTTTTAATTTTCTGCTTAGTTAAAAAAGATTCTTTCTTTAAATTTTATTAAATGAAATGAGAAAAATTCCAATGTGATTTTGTTTTTACTTCTTTGTGACTTCTTGTAGGAAAAATTTTCTCAACTTCTGTGGAACTTGTTTGTGGTGTTTTTACGATATATAACGCGTGCGAAACTTTCAATACTTTTGTGTCAGACTTAATTTTTTAATGAAATTTCTGTTTAAAATACGATGTGCCGATCAGTTCAGTGTGTGATGATCTGCTATTCAGTTTTATGCTCTGGTCGCAAGCATCTTTAGTGATGTGTCACCAGCATATTTTCCCGTATCCATCTCAGAGTTGGGGCTCTCTACCAGTTAGATGAAAGCTGTTGGGTAGTATTCAGAATTTTGAAGCAGGAATCAAGCAGAAGAATCTTGACCTGCGACCCCCAGAGTTGTCTCATTTCACGTTAAAGAAATTTCGACCACAACCTTATAATAAAATATTTTTGCATTTAATAAAACATTTGTTTTATATGGTAACGGTTGAAGCAATAACTAAAAGTGTTTTAAACTAGAATCTTGGTGTTGAATTCACCTAGTAAAGAGTCCCCCCCCCCAATTTTCCCCTCTTTCTATTAGTATATGCATGCTTTTGAATCTTGAATTCTTATAGTAAATATAGAAAAGTAAGAATTTATAAGCTAAATTTGTTACGACACATCTAAAATCTTATAAAATATAAGATAAATTTTAATATAAGCTTATGATTTAAAATGCAAACAAGAAATGTAAGTTAGAAATAACATTTTATGAATATCTTTCATTTAAATGATGATACGGAATTTAAATTTTCAGAGAAATACATTAGAAAAATTATTATTTCTCAAACTGATTTCCTATTGAAAATATTTGAAATAAGTTTTTTCAATTAAATCCCTTATAACTGAAAAAATGCTGAGAATAATAATAAATTGCAGTCTTCTCGACAGATGGCGCTACTTCACTGTATATTTAGGTGAATTTTTTGAGATGCAGAATTTTTTCCATGCTTTGTATATTTGCGAATATGTATTTCAGAGTTATTTTCGAGACTTTAATACGTTTCTCATTTTAATTATAAAAATAATAAATTTAATAATAAGCTAGAAAATGTAATGAAATGAATTTTTATTAAAATCCTTTCCCAAAATGTGTTTGCAATATCAAGATTTTATTTTTTAATTACGTGAATTTAATTTCTCATTATTTGTATTGTAGGAATGAGATTTTGGATACTTTTCATGAAACCGAATCTTTCGTTGTATCGTATTTCGTTTTTGAGTAAGACTCATAAAAAATAAAGGATCTATGAAAATATTTAAAAGCAATGTTCACACAAATCTTATATATATATATATATATATATATATATATATATATATATATATATATATATATATATACCTTATTTATGCGAATATGCGAATCTAATGTGCATCAGTGGTATGAGGAATTTGTTGTATCTTATTTTATACAACAATGGATTTATACATAAAGTAGCAGAACATAGAATTAACCTATTAGTGGGCTATTGTTATGTTTACCAATCATTGCTAATTACCACTACCATATATACGGGACCTATCGTAAAATATGAACATAAAATAAATCGTAACATTTCTCTCTAGTTAACAGTTTCTACAGTCAGTGATTAATAGTAAATGTCTCTATTCACTAATGTTTTCATCACTGGAATTCCCGCAGCTTTATTCGTTAGAAGCAGATTCATTTCTTTTTTCCTCATCGTCATCCTCGGTATTCCAGAGCACGTCATCTTCACTGTCATTCAATGAATTTGAAATACAGCATTTCTTGAAAGATTTCACTATCATTGGTACTTCGATGCTTTTCCAGGCAGCAGAAACCTAGTGTGCAACAATGTGCGGTGTAGCACGCTAAATGTTTCCTGTCGGAGTCAATTCACGGTTTGGCAAACAAAACCATTTTTCGTATTCCGTCTGAACGTACCCCTTAAATGGATTATTTATACTAACATCCAGGGGTTGTAACACAGACTTCAGCTCTCCAGGAATGATTACAAAATCATTGTCTCGATTGTGCATCTTCTTTTTTACGTCGTCGGTGAGATGACCAAGAAATGCGTCCAGACAAAGCATTGATGATGGGTTGGAGAGCCTACCGGGACAGCGTTCCCTTACATTTCGGAGCCAATCAAGCATTAATGATTCCGTCATCCACCCCTTCTTTTGGTTTCGAATCAGGACATCATCTAGGAACTGCTTTTCATTCCTAGGGGTTTCCGGGCCTGTTTTCCATTTGAAGGTTAAGAAGGGGGAAGTTTGCATCCGTCTGCTGTTATTGCCAGAATCACTGTTATGCGTTGTTTTTCACATCCCGAAGTTTTGATGATAACTTCCTTAGTCTCCTTCTCCGTAATGGTGTAGTTACGAGGCATATCAAACAAAATTGGCTTCTCGTCAGCGTTGCCAATTTGCCCATTCATTGAAAAATTCTTTTCCTTCCGAAGTGTGATGGTATACCGCTGAAATGTTAGTAGTTTTCCCTCAAAATCTGCAGGAAGCTTTTGGCATATTGTTCTACGGCGTCTTAAATATAAGCCCATCCGCTTCATAAACCAATCCACCCATCTACGGCTAGCCTTAAACTCTTGTTTCGGTATTACAAGATATATATATATATATATATATATATATATATATATATATATATATATATATATATATATATATATATATAGTAAGCTGAAAAATAATGCAGCTAAAAATAATATTTTCTAATTTCTTTTATTTAATAATAATTAATTTGAGCCTTACACTTGAAAATGATGTTTCTAGTTTTGCATCGTGGCCAAATGATAAGCGAGACATCTGAGTTCACAGCTTCATCTCCAAGCATTTTTGTGGCAATATCTGATACAAGTTATTGCAATTTGAGGAACTCTTACGGTTTTATTTAAGATATCTTGCTCGTGCCATATTAAAATTACTATATCAAGAAGACATTATACTACACACGTGAAATATATACAATTGATAGAATATGTTGTGAATTTTAAATATCAATATTTCAGTACATTTATGTGAAATAGGATATGGTAACGATACCTACAGTATGGTTTTAAATGAAGAAACTATACAATAGGTTTCTGGTGTGCAAATTATATTTAAACTTTATTGCTTAAAGCATGTTGTGAAAAATATTGTAATGATGCCTCATATAAAAAGCGAAAATCCTTATCAGCACATTATTGACATTGGCAGAGATCAAACAGTAGTTAACAGGAATCCGATTCACAACACCTCAATATTTCTGCTCGCCCCGATTGAGAATCCACAACAATATAAATAATTAGAATGAATGGCTACAAAAAGGCAAAGACATCGATGGGTACATAATGCTATCGGGGATCTTACCTGGCATATATCACTAAGAGCTGAAAATATGGGGATGGTTATTGTTGTTGCACCAGCATGATTGGCTGCTCTAAGTTGGACTTTATCAGTTAGATAGAAGCAGCCGGTACGAGTCCCCGCGATTTTAAAGCAAGGACCAAGCAAAATATACCTACAGTTGATCTGTCACCACTAAAGTTATCATTTCACTTGGAGGACATTACGATCACGCCAAGTATTCACATGCCCCACCCTACTTTAGAGAACACGACGGATCTCCAGTTAAGCCGGGATTCGAACTCACTACCCTCTAATAATATGAGAACGATTCCTTAACCAACCAGAGCACCTCTACCTTAATATGGCGATTGTATCCACATGGTTTTGATAAAGATATAGCCATTCCAAGAGTCTTGGATCAAGAAATGAGGTCATTTTAAAGACAAGAAACCACCTGCACGATACCACGGCATAAGATATCACGACATTTGCATCATACTTTGTCAGTTGGTGACCATCTATGATAAACCTGGAAGAAAGCAATGATGTGATTTCATGTTTTCTGACGAATCATGATTCTTTTACAACATCGTGATGATTTCATCTGAGCTCTGAGGGGAGCTCGCACCTTGAAAGCCCCAACGTCATATTAGCCCCCAATAAGTGAACTGATATCATGGGCTGCCATTGGATATATATTTTGATTCTTTCTTATTCGCACTTTAAACAGTTGCTATTGCATTTTTGTTGCGTTAAGTCCTATGGCTCAACATTTCATTCGAGAACTACATTAAGCTAAGTTTCAACAAGACATGTTAATGTAATTGTACATATCTTCCCTTCCCATATATATATATATATATATATATATATATAGATATATATATTCGAATGCTAATCTGGAGATTAACACTGTCATCCTGGAGAGATAACATTTGTTACATAAATTCATCTGAATTTCAGAGAAACAATGGAACGATTATTTTCAAAAATTTCCATAATTTCTTATATTTAATATTTTAAGCACTTTTTATGTAGGTTTTTTTTTTTTTTTAAAAAGTCCATTAAAATTAAAATTTTTAAAAATTGTTCTTTTGAATACTCTAAAAAAAAACTTCAGCTATATTCATGAATGAAATCTGAATGTACATTCTTATAAATTACTTTTCATCCTCGGATATGTATTTTTTATCATATATATATCCTCTCAAATTAATAATAGTATCAATCAATCAATTTGCTATTAGGAATTATCGCTAATATTGTGATTATTATAATTAATATTTCTATTACTTAAATTTCAATATTTTACTTCCTTTACTTCCATAATCAAAATTCTTGGAGAGATATTATATTTTTGTTTCGATTTGGTATTTATATTGTAAATCTCATTAAATATATATATATATATATAGCTCAAAACGAAAAAATTGTTCTGTTATGTATCTCATGCTGTATGGTGGGCTTAAGTATGTTACACATGAAATAGAATAAAAAAAAAGTAAATTTGTATCAAGAAAAACAATTTCAGATTCAACGAGCTTCTCGACGACAAATTGTCTTATTCAATTTAAATTTAAACCACTTGATTGTATTCCAGGGATTTTGTTACTTGTGTTCTTATGTAAAATGTTTTCAGTTAAGAAATGGTTCAGAGTTTATTTTATTCAAAAGGATAACTATGCTCGTATTGTGTTTCAGAAATTTGGTTGTTTTCCAGGAACTTTGTTGATTTGTTTTCATGTAAAATGTTTTTAATTAAGAAATAATTCACCTTATTTTATTCCAAAGAATTAATATGTTCACATACTTTTACAAAACAAAATTACATGGACATACTATTCTATTGAGAAATATCGTATCGTATCATATGTCTTTTATATTAAGAAAAATAATTCTGATACATAAATATATATTTAAATACTTTTACTTCAGTGTAATCCGTTGTTAATTTCTTAATTTTTATATTTAATTTTTAAGGAGATGGTCAGTCCTTCTCGACTGGATATTGCTGCTAGATAAGCGTACATTTGTATCAAATTATAAAATGGAAAAAATTTTGTAATGAATAATTGAAAACTTCCGATATATTTGCACATCTCATACATCAGAAGAAAATGTAACTTAGTTCAGAGATTTATTGCAAGATCTCTCTGAACGCAGTTTATTGAAATCAAATAATGCAAATTCTTAAACCTTCTAAAATTATTTTTATAGAAGGCTAGGAATTTTTCACCATTTGTTGATATAAAAAATAAAGGAGCTAAAAATCAAAAGAAAATAAAACACTTCAAAATGTGATTTATAAATATAATTAAAAGTGAATGCAACTTAAAAAGTGTTTTTCCTTCCAGTATGATAAAATTAACTGTCACATAAAATTTAAAAATAAAGTTTAAAAAAAACATAAGCCAACATTAAAAATTCAGTAACTACAAAAATAAAAATAAAGGAAAAAATAAAAAGAAAAGAAAAGAAGACAAAGGAAAGACAAAAGGAAAACAATTTTAAGAAATTCAAAGAACTTTTTGAGCCCACGTGTGTTTTACAAATCTGCTTTTTATAAATTCAGCAGTCTCCCAACCTGTTTAGTGGTCAGCGTGCCTGACTGTGGATAGGGAGGTCCTGTGTTCGAATCCCTGTTCGGGCATGGATGTATTTTCTCTCTCTCTATTTTCTGTCTTTAACCTTTCCTTGTATGAATGGGTTATGAATGCTTGCTTACCCTATAAATGGGTACCTATGGCATGTGTGTACTGAGGAAGTCGGACTCCACACCAAAATAGGGTTCAGTTGGAAAAGTGAAGCGGCGCACCCAATAATGCCAGCCTAGCTGTCACACGACAACAGCAACGTCATATCAGCACTATTATTTAAAAGAAAATTTTTAATCCTGGCGTAAGCAAGGCAATAATCTTAAGATTCAACAGAGATTGCTTACAAATATTGTAGTTATTAATTTAGAATTCTATTAATTACTGAAATTTTTAAACTCTTAAATCGTCGTTGCCAATTTAAACTAACCATAAAGTGAATGTTTTGTCATGTCTTTTTCATTTTGCTTTTTCTGCTGTTTTATTGTCCAAGTGTTAATGGCTTGAATCAATGGAAAATGGCTTCTCCAACCGATGCTTTGAATCTTATGTAAGAAATAGCTTTATTAACAGAATGAATTTCGACATTATTATCAGAAATTCGAGGGTGAACTTCGCCTTGTTTGTTGCCGCTCGAAGAATGTGATAGGATGGCAAGCAGCAAATTCGTCGATAACTTGGATATACATCGTTGTCTCAATATGATGTGACGTGGATGAAACGTTATTTGACGTCATGGATGTTTTAAGACAATGAGAGTCGTAATAAAATGGCGTACTCAGGATCTCAACTGGCACGATAGATAAACCATTTTATGGTTAAAAATCAGGTGATATTGCTATCATGTTTTTTTCCATTTATATTCTTATTTTTGACTTTGGTAATATTTTACTGTACAGTCACCCTTGGGGAAAATTTCAAAAAGTCGCTAATGGTGACCGTACGACGAATTTCCGATCGGAAAAAAAGGTGAGAGGAAAAGGCTGAAATAGTGACAAATATATCATACATTGTTGGTATCTAAGAATATGCCCAACTAATTTTACAAAATTAACAAAAAACACAGATTTATAGATTTCAAACATCAACAGTAAAATAATAAATTTGATATGTTAAACTATCCATAAAATTTTTTGAATTAATTTTATGTAAATGCCTTTAAATCGGTAAATATTCATGAGAAATTAATGACAAATAGGGTTGCCAAAATACTAGTTTGCCGGGTTCCCAGCAAAATTGTTCGCCAAATTTGGCGCTTAAAAACGCGCCAAAGGTGACTTAAAATCTGATCCTTAACTTCTTGTAAAAGAAAATTCACATATGTCAATTTAACCGTTTGAAATGAAAAATATTATTTATCGTTACGAAATGAGAGCACAGCATTTCTTCCACTTATTTCAAAATCACATAAGCTTATTGAAAAAAAATGAAAAATCATTAGAGCTTTGCTTAAGCCATTTGCGTTTATGTGTGTGCGTGTTAGAAAAATGTCTTAGCCTAATGTTACCTAAAATAATTAGATCAATATGCCTATATTCTAAATAAAACATACAATTTGTAGAAAGTTAGAACCGATGATTGTTGCACCACAAATATCCCTATACCTAGGCCGGAGTTGGGCTCTACCAAACGACAGAGTGGTAAAACTATTTAATTAATAAGGTAGTAAGCGTAAATAAGTCATAAATATAAATAAATTAAACATAGTAATTTATGAGTATGCTCTGCATAAATTGTCGAATGTTATTCTTAAGAAGCCATTTTGCAATAAATAAAATTCTTCACATAAAAATGTAAAATAATGTACTTATTAAAATATGAAATATCAAGCTGCCACTTATTTTATAAATCTATACGTGCCAAATTCATTTAAAAATTATGAGTTATAAATTTTGATAGCTTACTTATGGTCGGTTTGCCAATAATTGATACATTTTGTTTGAAATTGTTAACCAGTACACTACATTTTTAATTTATGAATTCTTCTCATTTAAAAAGATCTCATTTATAAATATAAATATATATATAACAACTTAGAAGCTTAGAACTATATATATATACACTACTGGCCATTAAAATTGCTACACCAGGAAGAAATGCAGACAACAAAATGATATTTATTGGACAAATATATTATACTAGAAATAACAAGTGATTAAATTTTAAAAAAATTTGGCTGGACACACACACACACACAGATCCTGAGAAATTAGTACCCAGAACAACCACCTCTGGCAGTAATAACAGCAGTTATACACCTGGACATTGAGTCAAACAGAGATTGGATTGCATGTACAAGTACAGATGCCCATGCAGCTTCAACACGATGCCACAGTTCATCAACCATAGTGACTGGCGTTTGGTGACGAGCCAGTCGCTCGGCAACCATTGATCAGACGTTTTCTATTGGTGAAAGATCTGGAGAACGTGCTGGCCAGGGCACCAGCCAAAAATGTTCCGTATCAAGGAAGGTCCGTACAATACTGGCAACATGCGGTCGGGCATTATCCTGCTGAAACGTAGGGTTTCGAAGGGCTCGAATAAAGGGTAGAGCCACGGGTCGTAACACACCAGAAATGTAACGTGCACTGTTCAAAACACCGTGAATGTGAACAAGAGGTGACCGAGACGTGTATCCAATGGCACCCCATACCATCACGCCAGGTGATGGGCCAGTATGACGATGACGAATGCACGCTGCCAGTGTGCGTTCACCACGATGCCGCCAAACACGGATGCGACCATCATGATGCTGTACACAGAACCTGGATTCATCTGAAAAGATGACGTCTCGCCATTCGTGCGCCCAGGTTCGTCGTTGATCACACCATTGAAGGCGCTCTATGACGCAGCGTCAAGGGAAGCCGCAGCCATGATCTCCGAGCTGAGAGCCCATGCTGCTGCAAACGTCGTCGAATTGTTCGTGCAGACACTTGTTGTCTTCCAAACGACCCCGTTTCTTGACTCACGGCTCGTGACGTGGTTGCACGATCCATTACGGCCATGCGGATAATATGCCTGTCTTCTCGGCTGCTAGTGGTAGGTGGCCGTTGAGATCCCGCATGGCGTTCCGTATTACCGTCCTGAACCCATCGATTCCATATTCTGCTAACAGTCATTGTATCTCGACCGACGCGAGGAGCAATACTGCGATAAGATAAACCGCAATCCTGTTACGCTACAATTCGACCTTTATCAAAGTCAGAAACGTGCTGGTACGCATTTCTCTTTCTTACACGAGGCATCACAACAACTTTTCACAAGGCAACAACGTTCAAATGCAATTTGGTATGGGGAACCGGATGAACAATTTCCTCATTTAAACACAATGTAGGTGTCGCTACTGGTGCCTTCTTTGTCTGAATGCGCGGCCAGTAGTGTGTATATATATATATGTTGTGTGACAAGTGCAAAGAGAAGGAAGGGGGAAAGAAAAAAAGGTAAAAAAGAATACAAGTCATATGGGATCTAAGGCATGGAGCACTTCCCTGGCCACATCATCTGCTTTTTCGATATAGGTGTCATGGCAGCAGTTGGAGTCGATGCTGAAGAGGGTCGAGGCAACAGACATGAAATTGAAGAGATGCCTCGGATCCAGTGGAACTCCTGTGCAGTGTCTGCATTCTGCGTATGTTCTAGATCCGTCGGGCATGATTTTCATACCCCTCATGTTCCCAGTCCGCCTTCTGCTGATGGTAGAAGTGATACCACGGTCAGGATTAATAGGTAGGCACCATTTTTTCCTTAATCCCCCGCAGAGCTGATGCCTTGCAACGGTGTTTGCATCGAGGCAAGTGGTAGTCGTGGGAGGGGGATTGATATTTCTAGCTTCCTTGGCGAGGGAGTCCACCTGTTCATTTCCCTCGATGTTAACATATGCAGGGACTCATTGGATGGTGCAGGTTTTCTCCCTTGCAACTATTGTCTACAGAAGCTCGTTGATGTCTTGGGCAAGTCTCGTTGTACCTCCTTTAATGGCCTCCAGAGCAGATTTACAATCAGAGAATATAATATATATATATATATATATATATGTGTGTGTGTGTGTGTGTGTGTGTGTGTGTGTGTGTGTGTGTGTATGTATGTATGTATGTATGTATATATATATGCACAATACTTTACATGCTAATTTTTGTTATTAATATATTGCTACATTTGAATCAATTTTACTTAGTGTATAATGAATGGCATATAAATATTCATCGAATTTATTAAATCATAAATGATGGTTTTTTATTTTTCATTTTGTTTTATTTTTATTGAGTTCCGTGAATATAAAAGAATTCATTCACTTTTAATGCTTTCATTGAAGACTTCTCATAACATAAATATAAGTATCTTAGTGTTTGCTTAGTCGTGCTCCTTATTTGTTTATTTGGTTTGCAATTTTTTTAAGACAGTCATTGCTTGTTTTTAAATAATTTTGTGTAGAGATTTTTTCATTCATTTGGTGTATGCAGTTTTAAAATGCATTATTTTCATGAGAACACGGTGAATTCGTCTCATTATGAAAATATATGAAATATCTCCTTATAATAAATTGTCTGATGGCAAAATTATGTTCTTATCACATGTTAGCAATATCAGCAACCATATTTTAGATCAATATGAATGCATTACCTCTTTTAAAAAAAAGAGTATTTTAAATACCAGAAGTGTAACATTTTAATTAAGTAAAATCATCTTAACTCCTTTTAATAATTCATATTTTTAGGGTATAGAAGAACAGTGTTTTAAATGACATTTCATGTATAATTATTAATGGTTATATCAAGCAACACGCCGACCGAATGCTGATTGGTTAGTGATCCTGACTCCTAAGCTGTGGGCCCCGGGCTCGAATCCTGGTTCTGGCATGAATGTTACTTTCTTTCTCTGTTCTCTCTATGTTTTTCTGTCCTTTCTTCTGTTTTGATGTATGAATGTGACCCACTCTATAAACGGGTTTGTAGTAGTATGGCGCGGACAGCGCTACTCGCCTCCGTGGCATGGTTCAAAGGTGCCGCTGGGTAACGAAAAAGAAGAAGCAGTTTCTGGCCTTGTTGTGGCATAGAGTTCGTCACCCAAGTGCCTGCCGTTAGAAAAAAAAATATCAAGAAACATAAGTTTGATTATTTGGAAACACGACGTTTTTTTTTGGAAAAAAAAAAAAAAAAAAACAACTAAAGTATTCACAGTTTTAGGGAACGAAAATTTGTGTATTAAATTTTATTATATCATCAGAGCTGATATAAGGTATCTTAAAATGCATCTATATTAAAAATAATGCTTTTACCATAGACAAGTGCAATTATAATCATAATTTATTTAAAATATCTCACACAATACAACATTTTTTTAATCTTAATCAATGAATTTTGATAAAAAGCGATAGCGAATGAAAGTGAATCATTATCTTTATTAAAACAGAAGTGGGAATGACCATTCACACACACGCGCGGCTGGATACACTCTTTATTTCATCCAAGATTTGAGTATATTTCTGGTAGACTATATCTGTCAAGGGATTGAGTAAATAAGCGTAGGAAGTATTTTGTTTTATGGAAAAAAAGTCGGTCTACCCGCTAATCAAGTAGAAAGGCATTCCATCCAAAATTTCTAAATAAATTCAATGCTAACTTGCATCGTGCTTTTTAAATATATATTTTGTTTGGTTAGGTTTGTTTGTTTGTCGCTCAACGGTCATTTTTTGCACAGGAGGGCTAATTAGATCGGGACTTACGGTTTAAAGTGGATTCCGAACCACTACAAATATCCATGGCCAAGGCGGGATTCGAACCCATGAACTGTTGAACCGAAGCCAAGAGCGCTAACCATTCGGTAAAGTTAGGAAACCATGACTAATAATAATGAAATGGTCTTTATCATTTAATTATATCCCTAGTATGTTATGTGCTCTTCAAAATCCTTTTGTATGATTCAAAATTGTCTCTGTTTTAAAGGGTCCAAAATAATTACACATTGTAGGAGAAGACTGAGCAATTACCAAGTACGTCAGTTTTACCAGTTGACAAAATTGTGCAAAGAATCCATGCTCTAATTAAATAAAAAATGTCTCCCACATCTAGTAGTATGCTAATAGAATGCTTTAATAAATAATTTCTTCTGAAAAAATCATCTCATATTCTGTAATCTGCCCAGCTATAAATGCTGGTCTAAGGAGGATTGGAGTTTTCTGCTGTCATCACTGGTAAACCTATACGCCAAAAACATTGAAGAAATAGAAGAAACCATTATAAGAACTCACGTCATTATTTAATACGACACGAATAAAATATTTTGCTATAACTATATTAAAATTGATATATTTACGACACGTTTATAAGTACTTTCTTGATTTTTTTATTTAAATAAAAATAAGGGGGGGGGGTAATGTTTTGTTTATAGGAAGTTAAACTTTCATTAGATTAATATGATTAACATATAATTGTTAACTATACATTAAAATATTTTTAGTTACAAAATATACGAAATCTAGTTATGGTAAATCTTAAATTGTATACATAATCTGTGTTTTTAAATTATATACTCTTATGTTCATCTTCAAAAGTACTTTAGTCTATTTTTGTAAAAGATACAATAAGAAACTTAGAATTTTTTATGGTATCTCAAAAGCTTAGTTATTCAAAGTAATTCGTTCTGCTGAAATTCCTTGTAAGTAAAACGGATCAATTTTTATGAAATATTTGCAAAAACTTCTAATAAAAAGATTTAATAATTGTTTGATTTTTTTAAAATCAGGAAACAACAATGTATCCCCTATTTCCCTTTGAAGGAAGTTTGAGACAAAAACGTACATTTGAATTTCCAAAATCACCTGGTTAAAGTATGAAAAAAGAAAATACATAAATTGAAAAGTAAAGTTGAAAAACTTTTCCAAAAAAGTTTTTGCAAAAGTTGTCGGTGGACATTCAAAACTCAATTGAGTATTTTCAGGAAGACTAAATCTCTTTCTGCTTGCTACAAGTAAAAAGAATAAATGTTCTGAGGCATTTTTCCTTTTATCCCTTCACTTTTTTCTCTAGACTCTTAGAGTAAACCATGAAATGAAATAGAAATAAGAAATCAGTAAACAAGTCGAGGCGCCCAAATGTGAATTCCGTGTGGACAGAGGAAAGCTTTCCAACACTCTTTGCAGCCAAAGCTCGAAAAAATGACCACCAAATTTAAGGAAAAAGAGGACTGAGCCGAAAGCACTTCCACATCTCCCTTGAGTCTAGCGGGGAAATAACGCCTTTGGGATAAAATATATACATATATAAGCAAGGTAAGTAAACAAAAAGGAACTAAAAAATGGAGAAATGGAAATAATACCAAGATGGCGGAGTGACTTGTCGAGGGAAGAATGGAACGAAAAATAAAAATGAAAAAGAGAGAGTCCGCGTGAACAAGGAACGAGAAAACGATGAGTGAAGATGTGTCACTATTTATTTCAGATCTGATAGAGTGGTGAACAGGAAAAAACGGAGAGGAGGAAAAAAATAACTGCCTCTGGAACACATGCTTGTCCGGTTTCTTTATACAGCAGGAAAACAGAATTAGGCCTAATCGCTGTTCGCTGTTCTAAGCAGCTGCTTCTAAAGCACCAACCTGTCTCTTCCAGTGATTCTTCCCTCCTTCGCTCTTCACTCCACCTTCCCCTCAACCAGCAGACGACATCTGTTAAATTCTGATTTCGAATGAAGGAAGGCGGCAACTCAACTCCCCTCATCTTTAACAAGTGTGACATAGCGCTCCCGTTGTAGGGGAATGGAAATCACATTTTTAAGCTTTTCCTTTTTTTTAACACAAATACATTATTTTATGTTTCTATCTGTACTACTTATCTAAATCTTACAAAACGTTTTTAAATCGATATTTGGGTCACGGTAAAGTCGATTATTGATACATGCAAAATAGAATCTTTATTTTTGAATTTAAATAGTCTATAAGATCTATTTTAAGGTGTAAATTATTTTACAATTTCATACTAGAAGAGTAATATGAAACCAGTTTTTCTATTTATGATATTTTTGGCGTTAAAGAGTCTGTTACATATTATTTAGTTAAACATATGGTTAACAGGAGTACTTGAGATTATTGAAGAATTACTGAATAAATGACTATCATCCATTTAACAATGACATTTACACGCATTTGTTTTAAACTAGTAGCTGATTGAGAGTATAAGATTTTGATGAAAATATGTGACTAGATTATATAATCAAATTCCAAACACTTGATGATTTATTAAAAGGAACATTTATTTGCTGGCTTCTCCTTTAACTTCTTCAGAGAATAAACTAGACTTTAGAATCAAAAGTTTACACATTATATCTAATTTTATGAAAAGAATTGAGCAAAATCTGCAATTGTGGCTCAAAAGCAAGTTGAGAACCTTGTGTAATAAATACTTAAATGTGTAATAGATACGGGATCATTGCTAGTAAAGGATCGAGCACGAAATCCGTATCTCGTTTCCTCTCACATTTTTTAAAAAATACTTTGGTATTTTTTACAACTACTGTATAAATCCTAATTTTAAAAATCAATCGTCATTAATTTTTAGGTAATGAAGTTATAAAAGGAGTCATGTAAAGGCCAATACGAATCCAGATTTGTAGTGAATTCGATGTAACCTGCATCTTTGTATTAAATTTACTGAGATACACTCAGGATATTGGATTCATCAAGTGAAGAAGTGAAAAAGGTGGTTCAAAATACATGATGGCTGAAGATCGCTATGTATTGATTACTGCAAGACGTAACAGAATTGCTACCACTTTCAAATCTCTCTTGTAACTTCTCTACAACTACAGGAAGCTTAATTTCAAAGGGGGATCTTCCAGGAAACTTCACAGTAGAGGCTGTTTGGAAGAATTTCATCTATTCGCGACCTTCTCTATTCTGAAAATTGTATTATTACACTATTGGTCAATGTGTAACCATTCCTTTCAATGATCAATCCCAGTTCAGCCTAACCACAAATTTTTGATGAATTTTAATGTGAAGAATACCAGCGACCCGTAATTGTCCTCAAATGTCTGAAATTTCGATTGCCTGAAATAATACGTCAGAGGTGGTTGTATGGTCTAAGCAGACATTATGTTGAAGGGCAGGGTATGCCTACCCTGTCTTCAACTGATTTGAGATGTAGGGGTAGTATCTTAAAGAATTATATGTGCCTTAGGTACAAATTTCCCTGATTTTATTTTAAAAGATGACAGAATATTTTCCCACTGCCATTCGGTTGCCAATTACTAGGGAAAATATTTAATCAGTTATTAGTGAAAATATTAGTTAACTAGATCTCAAAACTTCAATCCTAGAAAATGTTAATGGAACGCTCTAAGAGGGAAATAGTAATTCACAAGTTTCTTTTAAGAGCCATCTAGCGTATGGAAATAGCATTGAGAAAAGAGAGGGCCTAACTACCATAGAAACTCATAATAGGAAATGATTGTGTATAACTTTTATATCTATAAGAAAAATCTATACCCATATCAATAAAAAAAATTATTAGATTTTGTATAATTAATATTTTTTAGTATCCCTTTCCAATTGGTGTTATACACATTATTGGGTATATACTATTGGTGTTGTGAAGATGATATTCTGTTGTTTCATATTACAACCTATGTTCATATCATATTGTATTAAAATCTGCATGTAAATCAGCAATTTTAAAGATAATTGAGATCAAATCTAAAATCTCTTAATTTTAAACACAAGCTGGATCCTTTTTAAATATTTATTAATGAACAAGTAAACAAATATTTTTGCATAACAAATATTAATTATGAGTATTAAGCAACTATTTATTAACTATAAGCAGGAATACAAATAATTTTAACGCTGTTCACTTCTCAATAATTTACGCAAATTCACTCGATATCAGGTATTAATTAAATATTAGCTTGTTTTTGTGAGCCTTTAAAAATGAATATATATATATATATATATTTTTAGTATTAATTTTTACTTGTCTTCAAAACGATGTTTTTAGAATGTAGTTTTCGTAATAATACAATTTGGAGCATATTAAATATTATTTTTATTTTTAAAAGATAAGACACTGGATTTTCATATGGATAAATTTGATAATAATATTGCTTTTGTTTTGTCATCAGTATTCATGGCATGTTTATTAATTTTGTAATACTTTTGTATGGATTAATTATGTGTATATTTGGACAAAATTTCAATAAAATTTTGTTACTATGAGTAAAGTAATAAGCGTTCTGTAGTTTTTGTTGGCTTACCCCTCTTTAAAGATCTAACATTTCTCAGATCAACTCCATTAAATTGTTAACAGTTAAAAAGTCAATGACTAGTAAAGGATTTGAGGATAAGTCCTCCCGAGAAAATCCGACGCAACACAGAATAGGTTTCTGTAAGGCTGGATGGTCACAGCATTTTTTACAAATAGGATAAATTTTTGTACCACGTTCAAACGACAAGCGATGCCCACTTGAGAATCTGGCCAAAGCAGTCTGAGATTTTCGGTCACATTTTGTTTCCAGAAGAGTTCCAGGAGTTGTTCCAGAGTACCACTGGTGTGTTGGTGGAATTTGCCAGATTGAATGAAGTCTAGATTTTTCATTAGAGTAAAGTTCCTGATATGTGAGTGATGAACCAATGGGCGTATCTTCCTCACTGCCCTCTTTGGCCAGTCGATCTGCGGTCTTATTGCCACTAATATTTACTTGGGATGGAATCCATTGGAGATGTACACCATGGTCTTGGGAGATCATTTTCAATTTCAGCAGAATAGATAGACTTGTTTCATTCTTTACAGAGAACCAGTCACTGAGATCTTGCAGTGCACTGCGGCTGTCTGACAAAATCCAAAGTTCTTCAAAATCACAGTTGCAGGAAATGATATCAGCAATTGTAGTTACAGGTTATATATTACTTTAATTTACATTCAAAATTATCTTCACAAATTGTTTTACGAAATATCTTGTAGGTAAATTTTAAACTTTTTTTTTTCTTTCTTTGCCATCAAATTTCCCAATATTTAACGGTGTGCTGCTACAAAAAAAGGTTGAGATCACACACACTGTACTAGGCATTAAATGTTAAATGGAAATATAGTGAGGAAACTAAATGAATAGGTGAATCTATATAAAAATATTACACCCACTCAAACGTACAGTAAAAAAATCTTTTCTAGACTTTGAATTATTATTATGCAAAATTTTTGCTCATATTCATATTTATGTCAGATTTTTACAAATATGTAGTCAATCAAATTGTAATTCATAGAATCAGCATTCTTATTGATTAGCTTAGGAGAGAGTTATGATCATTTTAAGAAACCTTGAATCCTGGATCTTTTCCTTGCTATAAAACATATGTTAAAAGTGATATTCCACAGTTTTCTTTAACAATAAATTTAAAAAGTAGTATAAAATATAGTTTAAAACGAGTTCACTGAAAGTAAAACATTTAAAGTTTCAAATGCATATTTAATTTTTTTAAATATGAATACACTTTGTAATATTTTCAGATCATTAAAGTTAAAACATTTTCTTGGTTCAGCATCCCCGAGTTTACTACTGACATAAAACTTCACTACAAACGTGAGGAAATATGAAGGATTTGTTTGAATAATATGCTTTAAAAAAAGCGCAGACTTCACGGAAGTGAGAGTTTGTGAAACAAATCATTATTTGAAGCGGAAGTGGAATAGTACCACATGCGGATATATTTTGCGGACAAGGATGTCTTATGTCTCATACTGAACTCGTGTTACGCGACAAAATCACAACGAGCGCTAACCCCCTCTGTGCATCTCTCCCTATTATCTTTCAACCACATCGACCAAGGGTGTGGCTTGCATTTTAGTTCTTTTTTTCGCGAAGTATTTGGTGACAAAATTGTTCCTACTAGGCACTATATCAACGAAGCGAATCCTTCATACTTGAGGGACCGTCGTGGGAAAAGGACGTTCTCTGGACATTCGAATGGCCAGGGATTTAACGGAGAGTGATCTGCTACAAAGCAATGAGATCTCTGTGTGTCCGGAAGTAGTCACAACCACTCATTTTCCGGATGCAGGTCCGTTATGGGGATGAGAGGCGATTAAGTTATATTGTCGAGTTTCAAGTGGACTTCGCATTTTTTTTATATTTGTTAGTTAACGGTGGATTCAAATGTGCCTTAGAATTCGCAAGCACATTGCTGCTTCTGAGAGCGGAAAGAAAAACAAACCAAAGTTGTTTTCTTTTTTCCATTGAAAATGTACAGTTTATTTTAGATCATTACATTCGCTTACATACATATACTTGTTAAACAAGGAAAGAAGAATTGAAGGAGATTCCATTATATCCACATAATAAGAAGGATCTTCTGATATTTTTTTAAAAAATATGTACATACAATTTGTGTGTGTGACAGTCAAATAAAAATGTTATCCTTCATGAAATATTGAAAAATGTATACATCTTTTTCAAACATTTTAATAATTAGCAACTATAGAAATTTACTAAATTTAGTGTGATTTATTAAATTTTCTCTAAATGGAAAAAAAAATTTCCTCTACATCTCCAAACATTATAATTATATAATTATGGTATCATAATGTGTTGTAAAACATCAGAGTTATAAGCAAGCAATAAAAATACACTTCTTGTAATTTTGAACTGAACTAAGTGACGACATAGTTAACTTTTATTAGGACTACACACACATATATCATTTAAATTTTAGAGTAATTACATGGTAGAAAGTATTAAGGTTTAAAGTAACTAAATGGTATTAAGATTTAAAGAGTAACTAAATAAATTTAGGTTTAAAATAACTAAATGGTAGAAAGTATATTAATTATTCTGATTTAGTTGTTTTAAACTTTCTGTTTCGATTTACATAGCTTATATACACACATATATCGTTTAAAAACATTAGTTCAAAATAAATAATTACTAAGTTTTGAAGAAAGAAAATGAGATATGAATTGAAGTGAAACTGGAAGCAATATAGCAAATACAATTGTGTGTGTCAGCACATTTCCAGTACCACCAATAACTATTCTTCTTCTGAATTCCAACCCTTACGGAAGAGAAGTAAAACCAAAATACAAGCTCATCACTGTATCTCTTAGTTCTTATTAATGAAAAAAAGCATTCCTTAATTTGTCTAATTAAGGAATCAGCAATTGAAAATAAATCAAACTAATGGCCTTTTTGCTAGAGTTTAGATTGTATACGTTGCTTTATAGTTAGTTATTTCTTACGAGGACTAACTCAACAAGGATTTCCGTCTTAAGATAAATTTAAAACTATTAGGCATATATCTACAGCCCATGTAGTAATCCAATCTACGAACTGTAAAACTAAAAGACAGCAATGACCATTTAACTGAAAGTTTGACACATTTTCTTGAAAAGTGAGGTAGCCTGATTGATTAGAAGGTTCTTCTTATTAACAGTAGGTAGAGTGTTCGAATCTCAACTTAACCGAACATCGATCATGTTCATTAAACATGGTTGAGACACGTTAAACATGTCTGGTCGCAATGTCCTCCAAGTGAAATGATACCTCTGGGGATAATGGTAAGTGATTGATTAGAAGGTTCTTCTTATTAACAGTAGGTACAGAGTTCGAATCTCAACTTAACCGAACATCGATCATGTTCATTAAATATGGTTGAAACACCATTAAACAGGTCTGGTCGCAGTGTCCTCCAAGTGAAATGATGCCTATGGGGATGATAGTAAGTCAAGTATATGGGGGTTTTCTACTTTGTCTCTGCTTCTATATTGCGAAGATTCCCACCTCACTGCTTCCATCCTAAATGGTATGGCCCAAATCTGGGATTAGTACAGGGAAGTATGGTGGGGCAACAACATTTTCCGTACTTAGAAGAATTTCCTTGAATTAGAAGATTTTCCTTGAACCTTCAGTTTTTACTTAAAATAAATTAAATCTTAGAATGCATTAAATATTTTTATTTTTGCTTATAATAAAAAAATATAAAGAATTATGTTATTAACAGTGTAAAAGATGAGTGTGAAATCCTTCTCTATTACATTATAAAATAAATGCCTGATATTATTAAGTTCGAATGTTAAGAAAAAGCATAGATGTTGATCCATGTTTCTATTTTCTTTTAAAGAATGTTTTAGGATCAAATCAAACTGCCAAATATTCTGTTCTAAGAAAGCATAACTATAGAAAAATAAGAAAAGAAAGTACATTTTGAGGAGTATTAATGCATGTAATATCTATACTTAAGTAATATATTCATTCTAAAAATTTAAGAAATATCTCAAATAAACTGTTAAAAGAGAATTAAAATTTATAAATAAAAGTGTTATTGGCTATTATATGCCTTCTCTTCTAAAATATTAAGCTTTACATTTAAATAGTATATTTGAAGTTTTAAAATTTTAATTTAATTTGAGTGCCTTTCAAAGGCAATTTTTGTGTATCATGGATAATTAGACTTAGATTTGAAGCTTTGACATGGATTCTAAACCACTCAAATTCCCGTGGTGTCCCATAGTGGGAAGTGAACTTACGAACTGTTAAGACTTAGACTAGAGCAATAATCATTTGCTGATATCTTAGCATCAATGCAAATCCCATCGAATTAGAGGGAAGAAGAGAAAGAGACACTTTAATTTTTTATCTTTATTTCTAAGCACTTATAGTTTTATAAATTCAACTTGCAAATAAATATAATAATACATCTGAATTAAAAAATAATGAGGTAAAATATTGAAATATTTTCACATCTATGATACAAATCTTCAAATTGTTGCCATTGCTTATTTACTTGGTAAAAGTATATTAACAATAAGCAGCTGGAAACATACTAGCGAAAATTTTGTTTTGTAGACGATTATACTTACATTTCATGTAATCATTGACCGAAGCAGGTGACTTACTTAGTGACCACTAACGGTCAAATAACAACTACAAAGAATGTCGGTGAAAAAAAAAAAACTTTTCTACTTCAAACTCAACCATTAAAGGGAACGAATTCACCACCCTTGAAATTGTGTGACACAAACAAAAGGCGAAAAAGGAATAAGTATATAAAAAAAAATGTATCATTCGAATGTTCGAATCGGATTTTCGTCTGGAAATGCGAAGAGGTGGAGTTTGACACCAGCTGCCGGACTTGACAAAAGTCAATCGTGCCGAGCGTGTGCCGGCCAGAGGGAGTCACAGAAGTGCCAGGGTCTAAAGGTCATTTTGTCCAGTTGTGGATCTGTCCAAATGAAATGCGTTCATGTAGTTGTGTAATAGAGGAGAGCCTGAAACCAGATGTTTTGTGTAGAAGTGTTCCTCTAGGGTGTGCTGAATACAAGAAAAATTTTATTTATAGACCTTCTGCGTTTGATGATAAAATTCTGAGTCAATTACTTATTTTAAGTTGCAACTCTTATGCACTTAGTAATGAAAAAAATGATATCAAATATACCAAAATAAATTATCAATAATTACAATAAAGGAAATAAAACAAATAAGTAAATTATTTATAATCTATTAAACATAACTTAAATTTGCAGAAAATGTATATAAATTGTTTGAAGAATAATATCAACTGGAAAAATCTTACTAGGAATGATTTTCTTAAAAAATGCTATATATTTCTAAAATCATACAAGGTTTATAATTAATGTTAATTAAAAATCTCTAAAAATTTAGTAATAAAGTAATTTTTGAAAACCATAATTTTTAAATTCTATCGAATTAGAAAGAAGAGATGCACACTTTAATTTAATATTAAGCACTTAGGCTTATAAATTCAACTTACAAATATATATAATAACAGTTCTGAATTTATACTTTCAATAATAAATAAATATAACGTATTTTATTGATTAAAGGTGAGAAAAAAATGTGATTGTTAAATATAAAATAAAGATTACTTAATTTATCAGAGGTATTAACCAATTGGTTTAGTTATTCAGTTGTTTGTAAAAATTAATGTTAAAATTAACCTATCTATGACAGGGAATAATTAAACCTTTAATAATCTGGATTGAAAAAATAAGTTTTTGTATAAACATTTCTGATTTTCATAACATAAAATTAAGTGAAAAAATAATTTTTGAAAACTTAATATAAGTGTAAAAAATTAGCTTGCAAATATAGCCTCGGACTAAGTAAAACAAAATTAACCGGTGTTCTAAAAATAACTTAAAACTAATTTTATCAAAAGTAAAAACTGTTCAAACAAAAGTCAAATCGAAAGTATATCAATAATCAAATCTTAAAAAAATAAAGCGGTAACATTAATTAAATATTAATAATAAAAACTTATTTATTTAAAGCTTTCTTGTTTATATGAAAAATTGTATTGTGAAAGTTTGATGATTTTATTATTATAATATTTAAATTTCAAAATTTAGAGGAAGCATGCAACATAGGTCTATTTTTAATTTTATTTAAAATGTGTAGTAAAAAAAATATGTAGAATAAAAAAAAAAAACAAACTAAGAATATAAACTTGATAAAATTAGAAAAAAAGTAGGGAAGTCTCATTCAAAACTGAGAGAAATATTTGTGTTCAAATTAAAACCTAAACTTCGGTTTAATAAATACATACATCCAGTTTAGAAAACTTTTTAAACCCAGATTCTGAAGTTTACTTGTAAAATAAAATTATAAACAAAGTTAATAAATGAAATAATAACTTGTTTATTTTACTAGATTTTTTTATATAAACATGAAGAAAATATATTTCAGAAGATTTTGTGTTTGATTTATTGGTCGCCAATAAATTATTTCGAAATACTGGTTTTGTGACAATTGAATTAAAATAAGAAACTACCATTATGTTGAAAATTGAATTTAACATTTTGTATTTAACCATTAAAATACACAAGCGAAATTAAACTTAAAATTTTCTTACTTTAAATCTTGTTTCTATCAAGTCGAAAATTTTTATTATAAATTTAGTTTAATGTGTGAAAACTTCCAATAAAGGGAAAAAACTCAACAGATTCTTAGAATTAATTTTCCAATATTATCAAAAAATTTTGGGAGGCAATCGAATACTCATTCTGTATTTTCGATAAGCAAATTATTAAGTGAAAATAACGTAGAATTTATATTAGGCAATTTTTACTCATTCCCTTATCAAAAATTATTTTTATCACACAATCCCGTGTATTATTGAGCAATTCTTTTTAGTCTCTACTGTCACCTGTTTTAGTGGTCTTTTTTTTTTCTGAGGGGTACAACCACATAATTGTGTTTTCGTTTCCATTTCAGAAATGATTCTTGCATGCAAAATCAGTGCAAATAGGCATCGATGCAAAAGAGCATACTGTTGTCGAAACGATATTCGATATATTCGAACCTGAAACAATACTCAATATACTGAGATATTTTACTTTTTAGGTCACATTTGTATTACCTTTTATTAAATACGTAAAATGCTTTTCATTTCGAAATATGATTTGCAAAAAATTCTTATTCAAATAATTCAATTCTTAATTATTAATATTCTGTTCTATTCGGTAATTCAAATAGCATGTAACTTAGTCTTATAAAAAAATTGTGTCGATAAAAACACATCTGAAAATTAAAGCAGGATTTTCTACAATAGCGAATGTGTGTGTCTCTAAATCTTAAATAGGGTCGTTACTCTTTTATAAACATCTTACATAAAAAAATTAGCTTCTGAGAATAGCTTACTAAATAATAGCATTGTAATATAACGCTATTTTTTTTAAATTTATTATTGTTTTATTCAATAGTCTATTAGAAGTTACTTGGGATTTTATTATAGAAATCATCCCACACACAATGAAATATATTTAAAAATCTATCATTTAATAGATTATATTTTATGAAATTTTCTTATAATATTGTATCTGTAAATACTTCTTAAATTTCTTTATTATTAAGAGTAATAAATTTTTTTCTTAAAATGAATATCGTAAATTAAACGTAATATAATCTAAGAATAATAATTTTATCTTTTGTTTCGATTAAAAAAATAATTCAGAATGATTTGTTGTTTTACATTAAGAATTAATCCACTGTAAATGTATTGAAATTTTTTAAAATATTAATGGAATATATCTAATGGAAATTTTATAAAATGGTTTTTAACGATAATGTTGTTCATAAATGTTGTTTCTCTTCTTCAAAACTCAAAAAGGAGGAAAGTTTACTTTAAATTATGAATTTTTCAAGTTAATATTCTAATATGAATTAAATTATTTTTTAATTTCTATTTGTGTTAAATAAATATTTCTCATATAATTTGTATTATTTTCTTTTAAAAGATATTGTGATGAAAAAAAATTCAAATTTTTAAAAAAATTAATGAAAAACAGTCTTAAAAATTCTAGTCAAACTTCACTTGTTAGTATCGCTTCACCATGCTGAAATATTTTAAGTTAAATGACTATATTAATATTTAATAGTTTATAGCGTTGCAATATTAATTTTCTTTTTTAACATGAAATAAATTTGCATATAGTGACTTGTAATTTTGAACTCAAAAAATAATTTAATAAAAATATTTTTAAAATGGGTTTTTAAATAGCACATTTTTAAAGAGACTCTCCTTTCTTATAAATATTACTTCACTTTAAACTGCCAAGTGTTCACGCTCATAAAAGATAACAAACATTTTTTATAAAAATTTTCACAGTTCATTTCTTTTATAAGTTTAACTATAAATAAAACATTAATCCCTTAAATTCATTTGTACATAAATTTACAATAATCTAAACATCTCTCATGTTATTTGAAATAATCATTTTTTGTTGCTAATTACGTACGTATTTTATAAAAAGAATTATTGAAATCTATTTTGTATGGAATTTTTCTTGTGTAAAATACTTTGCATTTACTATAAAAGAACTCAAAATTCCTAAATCCTTGAAGCTTCTTAGATAAAGAGGAGTATTAAATTTCTAATTTTAGAATAGTAAATATTACATTCAAATAGATATTTTAAATAAATTATACACAAAGAAGTAAAATTTCAAATAAATTAATGCCACCTTAATCTTGAAGTGAAAATAGTAAATTAAGATGATTTGCCATTAATATAGGGTGTTAAGATACTATAACATCCTTCAGTTTTATGATTTATTTAAGCTCTGTATCTTTCAACTAAATTACGTTCATCTAAGTTTAATTTCTCAATTATTTTGTGGTAATATATTCTCATTTCAAAGTTTAATGTTACTGTCAACAAGTTACAAGGACAGTAAATATTTGAATGCTTATTAGACTGATTTATTCAAAATGTAATTTTTTACGTTTTAAAGAAATCAGTCTAATAATTATGTAAGTTTATTATAACAAAATATTTATAACAAATATAGGCAACATGTCTTCAAATTTAAAAGTAGGCATTAGTGTTTTTGGGTAAATGTTTTCATTAAAAGTGTTTTCGTTGATTTAAAAAATGCAACACGTGTATTTTTAGCGTCATGACTCAAATTATCGATTTATAATTATTACCATATTGCAAAAAATATCTACGTTGTACTGTATTATTAAAAAAGATATAGAAGAGACGAAAATATTAAAAAAATAAAGTACGCCAACTTTAAATCTTACATGCTTTATTATATAATAAAAGATAATACACACACACAGTTCAGAATTTTTCATTTTTTCAAAATAAAAATTATTTAATATCAACTCACTGTTAAAATATAGATAAAATTCATTTTCCCCTATTTTCTTCATAAATAATAAAAGTAAATAATTCATTTATAGCAAAAATATTTTTAAATACATTTTCAATAATTCCCATGTAAGCATTTTTAAAATATTTCAATTTACATACCCCTTTAAATTATTTTTCTCCTTAAAAACTTAATTCAAGGATATTGCATTCATTAAAATTGTACCTGAATCTTAATTATTTTTCAAATTAAATGATGGCTCACCTTTAAGTTTTGAAATAAATTTAGGTCATATTTTAAATAATATTATTATAAATAATATTTTTATTTTAATTAATTTATACAAAATTATACTTGAAGGAAGTTTTGTTCTATTAGTTAATTTTGTTCATTAATTTAAAATGTAAAATTATACATTCGTTTAAACCAAGCATTTTATTTTAATTTACTAATTTCAACACATGTAAATAAATGTTATTAACATTATATATGTACTTGAAGGAAATAAAAAAAAATTTGTATACCTATATCATACTATATATTAAATATTTATTCATTTTCTTATATATATTCCTTTTGCTATATGTATAACTATATCTTTTTACTATAAACTAAATTTTGCAAATCTATCTCCTGGTATATATTATAGATAAATTCATGTTACTGGATATATCCCTTTTAATACACATATAACCATTCATTACTGATATGACTTTTACTAAATGTATATAATCATTACTACATTCATTTTACTATATATATATATATATATATATATATATATATATATATATATATATATATATATATATATATATATATATATATAACCATGCTCTTTTTACTATATGCTACATTTTGCTTGCCTATCTCCTACTATATAATAAAGATTAATTCATATTTTACTAGATATATTCCTTTTACTATATATAATATATATATATATATATGTATATACATATATATATATATATATATATATATATATATATATATATATATATATATATATATATATATATATATATATATATATATATATATATATATATATATATATATATATCAGCATGACCCTCTTACTATATACTAAATTTGGTATACCTATCTCATACTTAGATATTAATTCATTCTACTTGATATATCCCTTTTACAATATATACAACCACATTCCTTTTACCATATCCCTTTTACTAGATATATTAATATTAACCAAACAGGGTATTTTTTATATTTTACCAAACAAAAATCAACTAAATTCAATTAATTTATCAAATTACTAATATACATTCAATCCCTCAAAACCAGAACATGTACTTATGCCTTAATTTTAAGTCACGAGTACGCCTGCTTCTCAAAGTATTGTGCATATCGTCCCTTATAGATTTTCAAATTTCTTCCAGGCTTTTTCGGACCGATGTGTGAGGAAAGTGACAAAAATCAAAACGAATGACGATTTCCTCAGAAGTTGTAAAGGCGTTTCTTTAACTTTGTGCACTCATTTTTCATACTTTACACAACCAGGAATGCTTTTAGAAGAAGTTTGCATTTCCAGCGCTTACCCTTAGGGCTGCTTGAGTTTCTGCCACAAAGCAACACTTCTTTTACCGGAGTTTTTCGCCTTTTTTTATATTTTATTGTAGGAAGCAGAAGGGATGCCGCGTGCATATATTAAATTTAGAGCTTTACATTAAAAGGAGTCGCGTGTTTGGTTCAAAGTTATAGTCAAGAAAGTCATAGAAACTTTATAGAGAATACAATGTTCTATTTTTCTCCATTTGTTTGGAAAAAGTGCGGTATTAAAAGCAAATTTTTAGCAAAAAAGTTCGAAAATCATTCTTTGCTATATTTTCTTATTTTGGTTTTATCTTTGAGAAATATTTATTCTTAGAATAGTGCACCTATATGTAGATTGTATGCCATACAAATAACATAATAAAAAAATTATAATTTTATTACATAGTTTCTAAGATCCGACTAAATTTTTATTCATTTGGTTAATTTACAATGCTGTAGTTATATATTTTATCTATAGGATTTTTTGAATAAAAAATTAAGAATTTTCTCTAAAAAATATTTCTTTAAATCTGTTACATTGTCAGGTGATATATTTTAGCCATTTAAAATTGTGACTGTTTTCGTTAGCTAAGAAATTGGGCAACAACTGAGCTATTAATTACCATTTAATGCATACTCTGAATATCACGGATACAATCAGCTCATGCATCAATCTACAATTCTTTTAGTTCTGATGAGCGAGACGCAGTTTTCTAGAGTTTAGCGAAGATTACTTTTAGAAATTCAAATAGTTAAATAAGATCAATCTGAAACAGTTGTTAGTTTGCTTTGCCATACCAAAGATCTTTCTATAAATGTGAAAACCGTTTCCTTAATTATTAATGCTTGTGTTTATAATATACAGAAAACAATGAAAAAATGTATTCTTGTACAATCATTTTATCTGTTAGATTACCCTGTTGTAGCAAGCATATGTTCGTTAGGGAAAACTAACTCTTGTTTGCACTCTGGCAAATCATTTTCCACCTGAAAAAGGATTTTAGCCGCTTGAGACTGTAGAAAGAACAAGATATCGTAATTGTTAAAAGAATATCTGTGAAGCTGATAGCCATGACAAAAGAATAATATCTATCACAGTCAAAGAAGTCCAAAATTACGTTTTATATTTACAATTAAAGCATCATAACCTTATCCTCTTATTTTATAGACATGCCATGTATTTCCAATCTTTTTCAGCGTGGATTTCATGAATTTGGCTTGAGTTCTTTAATGACGATGTTTGTATCCATAAGAGAGTTTGAGAATCTAACATAAGAATGAATATTTTGAGTATCTTGCATGTCCAACAGATTTGTCGGATCCAAACTATACACAACTCTTTTTAAAAAGCCTTAATTAATAAACAAACATCCCCCAACTTACTTTCAAATAGAGTAAATTTCCTTTCCAAGACCTCCTGAACAATTTGATGAAAAACATGAAAAAATTTAAGGAAAATAAAATCTGCAGAAGTGCCGTAGAAGATTGTATTAAATATTGACAGAGTTCATACTTGCCATTTCTTTATAAATAAAAGGTTTTATTATTTTTTAAATGTTTATTACAAAGAAAATTTTAAGCGTTTTTACAATTTTTGTGTTCTATAATTTTTTTTTTTAACATTCCAAACATATTTAACTTTAATGATACCTTGGATGACAGACATAGGGCTCATATTTTTTTCTGTCAAAAACATCCATCATTATAAAATAATGATGTAATCACAGCAATTATTATGAAATGAAACCATTTCTTTGGATTTATACCGTAACGTATTTATACTTCTTGTATATATAAGCAAAACAGAATACTGTAAGAGTTTACTTTGAGAAAACTTCCTCTTTCAATGAAATTATATTTATTAGTACTTTTTAAAAATTAATTTCTTTCCTGTTTTTGATTTCTTCTTTATTTGCATTGTTTATCCCCATAAATGTTGGTCGAAAGATTAAAAATTCCTGCGTTTTAGATTTTACCCAAATTTAGGACAGTTTAAGAGTTTTTCCAACAAAAAGCATTTTTTCAAAAGTAAAATTAATTCAGCGATTTCACTTGATTCCATATATAATATTGAATCTCAGGTGAATTAGAAATCACAGTTTGAAATTAAATAGAAATATGAGCCCAGTATTTCACAGGTATGGAAATGGTGTAAATTACATAGATTAGATTAAAATCAAGAAATACAATTTTTAATGCTGCATTCAGCAAAATATTTATGTATTAATGAAATCAACATAAAGTATGCTAAAATATATTTTGACTTTATATAATTATTTCTCAGCGACAATATTTAGTATCTAAATGTGCACTCCAATAAGATTTCATATTCAATCTACATTCACAAAAAACGACTTTCTATTTATTTGAATCGAGAAAAATTAATACAAGTTAAAATTTATCTGCATTTATTTTATTTTCTATTTGATCACAGAAAAGCCTACTCAACCCATACATTTAGTTAAAAAAAGCTGTGTAATTCAATTGTTTTGTAACACACAAATATATAATGTATATAATAAATAGAATATATATCAGCATCTATATTATTTTTTGTTGAGATTCCAAACTAGGTTACTAAAAAAAAATGCCTAATCCATTTACTTCTTATCACAGTTTTGATTGATTTATTGATAGTTTCTTTAAATATTATTTGTAACTATAATGAATAAATTTTAAATTATAGTTGAAATGCTTTCATAAATAATCTTGTTTTTTTTTTTTTTTCTTTTTGTGCCAGCTAGGCTGATAATATGAGATGCGCCCCACTTTTTCATACTGAACCATGTTTGGTGTGGAGTCCGACTGCTTCAGTACACACATGCCATTTATAGGATAGGCAACCATTCACACCTCATTCAAGCACAGAAAGGACAAAGACGGGATAGATAGAGAGAGAACGTACATCCATGCCCGAACCGGAATTTGAAACCAGGACCTCCCTATCCACAGTTAGGCACTCTGACCACTAGAGAGGGCGGTCGGCAATGATCTTGCTTTTAAACATATAAGTCAGTTGTCTTAACAAAATGAAGCTTTTCCTCTTCACTTTCATTAACAAAAAATGGAACAATCTATCCAGACAGCAATTACCATGGAAACCAAATAAAAATATTTACGCTGATATATTTCTGCTTGAAAGAATTAGATCAAACTATTTAAATACTAAATATATTCAAGAATTCAAATCGAGTTGTTTATTCAAATTTTCAATGTTTTAAGTTTTTTTATTTAATTCGGAACAGATAAAATTTGTGTCTGAAAATTTCTGGTTATCATTTTATAATTTTAAATTCGTTGAAGTTGGTTTTATTCTTTTCACTTCAATTCATTTTATTTTATTCTATTATATTTTGAATAATTCATCTTATTTAAACATCTTTTGAAAATCACATTTAACCTAATTTTTGTTATCTGTCAAAATTTCTTTCAGCTTATTTGCAAGATTTCATATTCAGTTATTTTTAAAACACGGAAATTTGTTCTGTTATTTTTAAAATGTGTCAAATCTGTTTTTCCATGCTAAAGGCTTTTCTATCGAAGGTTTCATTTATTGTTATTTATAAAATGCCCTTGATATAAAGTTGATAAATAAAAAAAAGTAATTTCATCGTTGCCAAATAATAAGTTTAAATACTGTATTCTATTCCGGAAATCATTCAATATTTGAATTTGCAAACTTTATCTCCTTTATAATTATAATAAGTGAGAGACAAAATTCATTTTACTCGTAAATTCTCTAACATGTTTTATTCATCTTTAGGGACAAAACACATTTAGAATTCTTTTCATATTTAAACACTTGTATTTGTGTCTTTTACGTTCTTTGGATAACTTACAATTTATGTTACTTTGATTGACTAATGTTTCTTTTCATCTAAATTATCGAATTAATTTTAGAATGAATATGAATTTGTGTTTTCATACGTTTCTTTCCAATTGCTAATATATAATTATGCTTTTTTTATTAAAATGCACAAATGACTAATAAAATCACGAAACATTCCTTTTCTCACACTATGTATTTTTAATACTACTAATTGATAAAAAAATTTATAATTACAGAAATAATATTTATAGGAATAAAATTCATATAAATGTTTATATATATATATATATATATATATATATATATATATATATATATATATATATATATATATATATATATATATATATATATATATATATATATATATATATATATATATATAAACATTTTACATATAAAAATGCATTTATATAAATATAAAATGCTTATATTTTTAATAATAAATAATTGATATTATAAACACACATACATTTAATTTTTATACAGCCCTCAAAATTTCTAACAGTAAAACATACTTTCATACTCATTTCCATAATACTGAAAATTGCATTTGTTTAACTGATATTTATGAATATAAATTCATACGCATTCATGGGATAATGTGTACAAAAATAATTTAAAATAATTGAATTTTTTAGATTTTTGCTTAATTATATTAAATTTGTAATACTGATTCTGTGTAAATCACACATAAGAACAGTGTTTCTTCAGAAATAACTAGATTGATTTATCGCATTGATGCAGAGAGCATTTGTGAGAGCATTTGATGAAGAGAGCATTGTGAGCACTCGAATAACAAAAGCATTGAAATCTATGCATTTATTTCATATTTTACATTTGGTTTCCTTTTGTTTATGAAGTTATAATTGTAACTAGTAGATAATTTTCCTTCTAAATATGTACAATGCACATGTAATATTTTAGATTGAGCTGTTACCTTATGGTCCCTTTTTGCACACGATCTAGATTCAACCAGAACAAATAATAGATTAAAGATGGATGAGTTGAATCCTATAACTCTAAGAAGTTTTAATTCGTGAACGAGAGTGGAATTGAACATCATTTTACTTTGATATTTCACTACTGTCTTTTCCCGCACACTTGATATACATATGAGCAAAATATATTTTAAATTTTAATATCCACTACAAGAATTAAATACATAAATAATTATTTTATTGTTTTAAAACATGGATTTTACAGTAAAATATAACGATAATTAATTTGAATCTACGTTTATCACTCGGCAAAAATTAATTTATATTATTGCATTTATCCTAACTTTTTTTTATAACCCTTCATAAAAACAGGTTTTAAATCCCTTTATATAAGGCAATATGAGGCGGGCATCACAAAGGGGAAAAATATCTTTATAGATCCAATATATTGTTTTTTAATATTATTCCACACTTTTATTGTTCTAAAGAGAAGGAAAAAAGAATGTGAACCAGATAATCTACAAAATAAATTCTTTTCTATGGTTTCTAAAAGCATCTTAGGAGTATCATAAATTCTAAAATTTTATCTTAGCCATGCTGTCAGGGTATATAAAGAAATATGTTTTACTGCGCAGGGCTTTTAGTTAAACGACATTTAAAACTTTTTCGTTTTTTTACTGGCACGATAAAAAGAGGTCTAAAAAAAACCTCCCCATAGCAAACTGCGCGCATTAAGATGAATTTTATAAGCATACACGTAGAGGGTCGGATAGCAGAAAAAACGTGCACCAAGATGTGGTGATATGGGCCACTGAGCGTTTCACCACTTCACCGTGAGAATTTAAGTTTTTTTTTTTTTTTTTCCCCTTCTGCCTTTATACGCCATGTTCCTTTCGGTGGCGCTAAGATAAATTACGTCTTGCTTTCGGCGATGTTTGCGGCGAGATGTTAAAAAAAAAAAATTGTGAGATTCTTACCGAAGATGGATCATACTTTTCAAATCGATCTAAATCTTACTGTGAATTTGAGGTGGTTTTCATTACATTTTAATTAAACTTTAAGATATGCTAAAATTGGAAAAAAAATTTAATATTAGAAAAGAAAAAAAAAAGAGCTTGCAAGAATTTTTTCATTATTCACTAATAATATCGCAATGGCCATAGTAAGTGTAACATTTGTTAATCTTTTAGAAGGATTAGCGTTCAAGCCCTTCACTTCAACAATTCGTGGTTCCATCCCAAGCACACGGTTGTTTTAGTGGTTCCGAATCCATTTTAAACTGAAAGTCGTAATCTAATAAGCCACGATGGCCAAAAAATGATCATTGATTGATAAACAAACCAACCAAAGGCATAACATGTTAAGAAAATTCCTCTGAAAATTGTTAATGTCAGAATGAAGTTATGAAATAGAAAGACTCAACTTTATAATTTTGATATTTTCGTATTATTTGTTATAAGAAATGATCTAACATAGCATCAATTAAATTGTATTAGATCAAGCAATTAATTTTAATTTTTGATTTTTCACAGTTTTTTTTTTTTCCTATTTATCATATAGTTTGATCAACTTTTTCTATATTTGATCAACAACGGTTCCTTTACAATTCGTATTTTAATCGTTTTTTACTTAATGTACTTTTTATAACTTTAGCCCTCTTTCTGCTGGAAGAGGCCAGGTTTCGTACGATCCAACATAAAAATTTTAATAGTGCAGTAATCGACATCAGATAACAAAAAGTTTTTTAAGATTTTTGCGTTAACTGATTCGTTTTAGCTATCGTAATTTTGTGATTTTGATTTCTTTTAATATTATATTCTAATGCTATCATTTTTTATTCAAATATCCACATTATCGTTTGATCAAACATCAAACGTAAGATTTACTAACTGCTTCATTTATCTTTGATTAGATTTTCTGAAAAAGATAATTAAATATATAATCTCTATAGAGCGATGCCAACTAATATTTTCTAAAATTATGGAAATTAATTCTCAAACAATGCCAATTTTTCTAATTTAATAAGGGAGAGCTGTAATTTTTTACTTAAAACTTAAATTTGCATTCAATGATATATAATTGGCTTACAACACATTATAAAATTGTAAGCTTTTAACTAAAACTCTTAATACCTTAGTGTAAAATTTTAAAAATTACATTTCCTCATTTTTATTTTTTTATGTGAAAAATTCCAAATTTATTATCAATTTAGAATATTTTACACTAAGTATAAATACATAATAGTTACTTATTATTACTTATTTATTGTTTTTTACCAATGATTTGAAGGAATCGTGCCATTTATATGACTCGTCTCTATAGAAATTTAAGATTTGTTTCATACATTTTGAATTCAAAATTTAGTAATATAATTAATAAAAGCAAATCATAATAGCTTTTTAGTGAAGCACGATGTTGTAACTGTGCTTCTTTAAATTCGAAATGGAATGACAGAACTAGAGCTCTGCTACACATTTATACCTTATTTTAGTATTACCAACATTTCATAATGAATATTTTAAATGATGATAACACACAATATTTTAGTATTACTATCATTTAAAATAAGGTACATAACTGATAATTGTGCATTAAACTTGTTAGTAAATAAAGCTTAGTGATTTAATAAAATTTTATAATAATAGTAATTTAGTAATAGTCACAAACGAAACTATAAAAAAAATAATAACTTCTGATTTTAATTCTTGCATTACACAATTAACGAGCATTTCATTTTAAAATTTCAAAAAAATGAGATATTTTTGATGATAATCTTTAAAAATCATTCTTAAATTTTTTGATGAACATGAGAAAGGAAAAAAGATCCCAAATTTATATTCCCAAAAATATTTTTTAAGAAAAATAATTCTGGAATTTTTATTAACGAAAATGTGAAAATGTAGATTTGAAATATGGAATTTATTTTTAAATATGTATTTTTTAACAAGGAATTTTTAAAAGAAAATAGTAAGCAGTAGGCATGTTTTCTTCATAATTACATTTACTCAGCTTCATTTTAATAAAAATAATTTGTAATGAAAATAAAAAAAGATATCAATATTTACTTCATAAATTTAAGAGAATCTGTTCAACCCTATTTACAAATATATGCTTTTAATTAACAATTGGTAATCCCTTTTTTTTTTCCAAGGAGTATTTTTGATGGAATTGTTAAAAGCAGTTGTCCCTTTTTAATTTGAGGATTATGTTTTCTAAAAAAAATATTCAAAATTCTCTTTCCCTTATCCTTTCAAATGAATTGGAAGAAAATAAGTTATGCACATTTTATTCTTCATTTTCATCACATTTATTTTGAAACTGTTCTTCTTTTTCTTATTTCAGTTTATCACTTATAGTCGACTACGATTTAACATTTATCAAACTTATTTTAGTATTTTGTACTTTAAACGCATCGTGATTTTTAATGTTTAGAAATATATTCCAATAATATATAAGAATTATAAATTTAATTTTCAAAATTTTGTCCTCATTATCTTTCTTTAATTTTTTTATTCACCATGTAATATTATAGATTGAAAAAAAAAAAACATTTCACTTATTAACTTTTACTTTTAGCTCTAATTATTCAAAGCCCATTCCTAGTTCGGTTGTTGTTTTCTTTTTCGGTTCCATTGTCAATTTACGAATGCATTGAACTAACATAAAATGTTTTGTCGAACCATGATTCTGGCATTTACGGAAGGATTCACGTATTCGAGCAAACAGCACTTCGATACACTTTTGGTTTCAAATTGAACGACTCGATGTCACCGGTTCATCTGTTAGATCTGTTAGACCAGTTTACTCTGTTAGATTATATGATTTAGACATAATCATATAATATATATAAAAAAATTTAATAATACTAGTAATTCTATAAGACTAGTAATAAGTTTTGCTAATTATACCAAATTAATATTCTAGTTTCAATTTTTTTATATCTGTATTTAATTTAATATCATATTCTCTCTCTCTCTCTCTCTCTCTCTCTCTCTATATATATATATATATATATATATATATATATATATATATAAATAGAAATTCAAAAATTCAATATTAGAACTGAACTTTAATTTAATCATTAATGAAAAATTTTTACTTCAATTATTATTATTTGATTTCAAAAATAAAAGATAGTACTTTCGTTACTAAGATGTGTTTTATTTTATTAAGATTATTACAATGATATCGAATTCATTTATTATATATTTAATCCTTGAAAAAAAATACATTGTCTAATAATAAGGACTTCAGTACTTGTGTGTGGGCTCTGTTAATAAATCAATTTATGTGATAAATTATATCTAATATACAAAAATCTTTTGATATTAGTTCCAAATAATTTTTTAAAGGCCCCGTACACATAAGTATAATAAAGATATGCAAAAAATGCTTACTATATAAAGAAAAACTTCTTGAACACCAAAAATCCTAATTAAATCGATTCGAGATGTGAATGCATATAGATCATGTATATTGAAATCTGCAATTTTTGTGAGAAATGTTCAAGAAGGGGACAGATAAAAATGCATTGTTCGAATGAAATTTGAAATGTTGAGATGGGAAGAGAGCTTTTCATGCCTCCAACACTCAAGCTAGAAGTTGGTAAGAATGAAAATAAATGAAAGGAGGGGGCGATGCCATGGAGCGCCCTCGGTCTCCGGGGCGAACTGTGCTGAGAGCAAACCTGTGTCCGGGGTGTGGCACTAAATTAGGAGTATATTTACGCCCCCTACTCTTTGCTTCTCTACCGAAAAAGACAAAGTTTAGTGCCCCATTTAGAGAATGGCGAGGGGATGTCTCACAAATAAATCACGTGAGATTCTCGAGTATGAAAGTGGAAATAATTCCTCAGGTAGCTGCATTAGCTTCAGCAATTGCATTTCTTTTTCTGCTTTTTTCTCTTGTTTTAATTTAGAAAAATGGGCTGTTAAGGACAATGAATCCATGATTTGATATTGACTAATGAGGACCATTGTCTTGTAATTGAATGCCAACTACTTTGCAATTAGATGATATCGATAAAGGATATTTTTGAAATATGAATCGATTATTATATTTTTCACCATCGTATTCTTTTAAAGAGAACAGTTAAATTCTGATATTCACTTAATGAGCTTTGTAGTGAAAAAAAGCAATTTGTACATAATGCGTTTTTTATTTGAATAAATAAAAATAAAATAATAATTTGAACATGAATTATAACTCTTTTATTTTATCGAAAAATACATTATGGGCTAATAGCTATGGAAAGAGGAATAAAAGTGTGATTTTTGATTTGTGTGATTTTAGGTAAAATTGTGAATTTTGTGTGTGAACTTTGTGATAAGGAGGTAAAATTGATCCATCAATGAAAATTTTTATTTTGAGGAAGAAACGTTCCATATCACGTTAATCTTAAAGCCGTGTAATGAAAGTGTAAATTTGGATGGATATCATCAATATAATGACATTGAACTGCTGATAAACTTAAATTTAAATATTTATTTTCCTAAAAATTATTTTAATATATTATTAATAAAATCTTAAAGATCACATTATTAATGATTGCGATAGAATAAGAATTTGCCATAGATGGAAATCAGAGAAATTATTTATAGTATCTAACTACCATAAATATTTCTCAAAATGTTTTAACTGCCACCCACCCTGTGGCCTAATGGTCAGAGTGCCTGACTGCGGATAAAGAGGTCCTGGATTCAAATCCGAGTTCGGGCATGGATGTACTTTCTCTCTTTGTCTGTCCTGTCTTTGTCCTTTCATTTGTACGAATAGGTTGTGAATGGTTGCCTTTTTTATAAACGTGTACCTATGGCATGTGTGTACTGAGGAAGTCGGACTCCACACCAAAATATGGTTCGGTTGGAAGAGTATATCAGCACACCTCATAATTCCAGCCTAGCTGGCACAAGGCAACAACAGAATGTGTTAATCATTTAATAGATGGGACGATGAATGACTTAAAGTGTCACATTCTTTTTGTGGCAGAATTAATGTGATAAAGTATAATTTGTGTGAAATTATATTATGTTTTCGTTGAATAATTTCTATATTAATATTTATTTCTATATTATGTTAAAGATATGGGAAACAAATACCTTTTAAAGTAGATGTGATTTCATATAAAAGAATGTCAAAATATGGAAAGAATTCTTTTGTAATGGAAGTAGCATATGGCTATCTATCTATATATATATATATATATATATATATATATATATATATATATATATATATATATATATATATATATATATATATATATAAATATATATATATATATCTTTTTGATTAAAAAAATAAAAAATATGGTATACGGTGTTTCTTTTTCAAATATGTTTTTGTGATTGATTACGTTTTCGCGAAATTTTTCTTAACTATATTTTATAAAAAAAAAATTAAATTATCTATTTACAAAAAGTAGAACAGGAAAAAATATATGAAATAAAAAAATCAGAGAGAAATTCAAAAATATATCTGAATTATAAGAAAATTAATTTTCTAAAATGCAGACGAATACTGTTATGTGGAAAACAAAACAATAATATATATATATATATATAATATATATATATATATATATATATATATATATATATATATATATATATATATATATATATATATATATTTATATTTGAGTATGAAAAATTTTGGAAATGTTACATTTCAAAAGAATTAACCTGCGACATATCTAAAATAAACATATGTAAATTATAGATCAAATAAATATGTGATATTTTTAAATCCTAAGAATATATTTCTTAGAACTATTATTCAAAAACTTTATTTTTTATCAATGATTTCAATATTTGAATTGGGTTTAAGGTACATAAATATGTATCGTGTCCGTGATATTAAGAAGGTAAGATGCTTTTAGTAGAAATTCGTCAGAAAATATTTAAAAAAATTATAATTAAGAATAGATAAAAGAATGCTGCCTGTTCAGTCAAATTTTTGTTCATTTTATAATACCTATATCATTGAACTGTCTATTTGGATGATATAAGAAGAATACATCCGATTATAAATAAAGTTTTCTCAATTTATTTGAGTATCATAGGTATTTCAAGCCATTTTTATAATATGCGTAGTGATTTGTAAATTACTTTATGATTTGTAAGCACATTTAATATGCTTATGAAATCAAGATAACTACGTTTAAATTTGATATTGAGGAATGCGTGAACTGTTCCTATAACCTGTATCATTCATCACGCTCTACGTGATTTATAACCATTCTTAATTATGCTGCCTTGATATAGATTTATTTTCCTTCTTTGGTAAAATATATATTGTTTAAGTATCATTTGATGTACATAATTTCATTCGAAATAAAATATTGAAATATGCTTCGTGGGATAATATATGTTCCAAAAGAGGTTGGAAATGGTATCATTTGGTTAACAGGTTTAAATTATAGCAAATGTCTTCTAACTTCAGCAGTAGCGTGGAATTGATCTTTGAATCAGCAATCTTCTCTTTGTAATACGCAAGCAAAATATTTTTAGACAGTAACAAATATTATCTGGGCATAAATTCTCTGAGGACAGTGCTCTTTGACTGAATTTAACTACATCAACTTCTCATCCAGTGAGACTGAATTGCATGGGTTCCCAGACATTTTTTTCTCGTAAACCACTTTTAAAGTCATACTATTTTCGGTAGACCCCCTGCTGCAAACAAAAAACTCCTATGCACCTAAAGTTTAATCTTCCCTGGTTTTTTGTTCTTTTTTATAGAAGTTTAGAATAATCTCTAGTATTTATAATTTTTTTTATATATAACTACCTACTACACTCAAGTAGTAAAACAAATATAATATGATTGATAAATTACAATATACAATAAAAATATGTATAACAAATAGGCAGATACTTATTTTTTCCGGCACTGCAAGCACTGGCATTGATTCAATCGCAGTCACACTTTTATGTTAAAAATCCCGGAAACCAATGAGTAACGTTTTGTCTTTTGACATTTGTATTTATACTAATGTAGATTGCAAGAACAGCGTAAGTCACATTTCGTCCCTTTGCAGATCTAAACATCCATTCCGGACGAGCGGGCTCACTGGCGGCACTTTGCAAGTCTCAACAGGTGGTGTACACTTGTACTATTATCTATTGTTCTATTCAATTCTATGTTTGCACTGAGTCTTGAATATTTTTGAGTACCTAACTAGTGAATGATGCTACCTGCGTACGTTGATAGGTAAATATCCAAACCAAAATTTTTGTTCTTTATTATGAAAACCAGAAAACTTTTCGTGGACCCCCACTTACAACTTGTGAACTCCTGTTTTCTTTTCACGTCTACTTAGACCCTCGTGTGGTCTCTTATGGACCCCTGAGGGTCCTCCTGGACCACTTTGGGAACCTATGCTCTATTGGGTGGACGACACAAACCGCCCAGCAGAAGAGGCACTTTAAATATTGCTTGTAGTTCATGGTTCTTAAGTTTTGACGGAAAGTAAGCCATCTATTACTCCAAAATTAGTATAAATACTGATCTGAATAAACAATTTAAAGAAAAAATAAAATTTTGTTTAAAAGTAAAACTAATTTGAAATTTCGTTTTAATGTAATTTTTATTCTAAGCCTTTCTTTCCTTCAGTGGGTCGGTAAAATGAGTATCAAGCATGCTTGGGCACTAAATACTGGGAGTTTCAAGTTAGGCTGACCACCTAACTGGGCCATATGCTTCGCACCCCAGGGCTCTCGGTCATGAAAACAGTTATTGGCGCTGTAAGCCTTGGCCCACATGGGCTGTCGTGCCAAGGAGTAATTTTTATTACAGAAAACAATATATCAGTGAGATATTTCATTTCTCGAATAAAAGAATTACTCTAATGAAAAGTGTGTCAGTTTTCTTAAATGAATAAGTAAATTTATTTTCTCGTGTTATTAATCTCGTGTTTTTAAGGAATGTTTTATAAGGGACTTACAAAATGTAAGTGAAAAAGCGAAATAAATGTGAACAAATGTTGTTTCTTATCAAAAACACTTAAATGATTGAAAATAATTGATGAAAATCTTATTCCTTGTCAGCAAATATAATTTTCACTGTAGAAAATTGTTATTCCATTTTTAGTGACTTGGATATACAGGAGATAGAGTTACACGAATTTACATTCATATTTTTTTAAGCAACGGAGACTTCTGTACATTAAAAAAGTTTGTTTTTATAGTATTTTAGTATAAAGAGTCACACACGGTCTCCACGTGTGCAAATATTTTTATTCTAATTACTATTACCTTAGCATTTAGTTTCGAAAACATTCCTCAAAAGCCTTTTTTTTTCGCACGTCATGTATCAAATCCAACTTTCATGGAACAAAAAAAAAATGCTCTTTATCTCACTGTAGAGTAGATGATGGAGTGGGAGTGGATTTAGCGATAATATTCCTGGACGAAACATCTTCCCCCTACAAAAAAAACGCGTACATAAACCTTCAGAAAAGTTTTCATAAGCGAGATAAGTTGTGAGTATTCCGCGATTCATCTTAGTCAACTTGTAGGGGGAGCGCCGAATCCGACATGTTGTCACTTCTCATTGGACATTCATTGGGGGTGGGCGGTGGAAGAAAAGATCGAGGCTACATCATGCCATGTCACGCCGCATTTGATGTCATTAACACGACTTAAAGCGAGTCAACTCCTGTACTGATGAGGATTTTGTGACAACTTTTTTTTTCTTCTTCCCCAACCGAATTTCACTTGTCATGACTCTTCCTCTCCCCTCCCCCCCAGTGCAGACGACAAAAGAAGTTTTGGGAAGTGTCTTGAACTTGAAAAAGATTAATACCTTAATGAATGGCTCGAGACATCGAGTTCTAGGTGGCCTCAAAGGGGTTTTTCTTTTCTGGATAGCTTTAAGTTTCCGCTCGAAACTACAAATTACCATCTAAAAATACTTACAACGTTTTCTAAAAGTCGTTTAACAATATTGAGGTGATTTGAACTTAGGATAACTTTATGCTGTATTGAGAAAATTCAATATGAGTTAAAGACCAAAGGTAATTAAAAAATCATAATTAGTAAATGTGCCTAAAAGTAATTAGTAATTGCTTATAATTCCTGGGAGCAACATGAAATTCAACAATACCTCAATTAGATCTATTTAAAGAATTATATTGAAAAACCTGTCTACTGTACTTGATAACCTATAGGAGCTAATGGTTGGATGTTCCAGTTTCCAGTTCAATAATGAAGGGGTTCGATTCCGATTAACACCTCGAGTGGTGTAAATGCTTATTGATGTTAGAATTCCACTTAAAAATTAGGTTTAATTGAATTGGGATTAAGTGATTTCACTTTATGGGAAAAAGTGTTTATAGTGATGTAAAGCAAATCCCACTAATTCAAGTCTCTAAATATAATATATAAAAATGTTTTTTATAGATTATATGATTTAAAGAAAATTTTAAGCTAAATTTTTTTGCTTCGAACAGACTGCTTAATAATTCGTAGACTAAATAGTAATTTTATATTAATTTTAAATATATTGATAGAGCAATGATTGTTTGAAAATTCGTCGACTAAATGATTATTTTATATTAATTTTAAACAGATTGAGATAGATCAGTGATTGCTTAATAATTTGTAGGCTAAATGATTATATTTTGTATCAATTTTAAGCAGACTGACAGAACAACGATTGTTTGATAATTAGGTGATAATGGCTCTATTTATCTTCCCGAAAAATTAAAATTTAAATAAATTTAGTAATTAAATAATTTTATAATTTGAAGTATAACACACATATTTTACTCGTTTTGTTCATAAAATTACAGAGCTTATTCCATTCTATATATATATATATATATATAATGTGACCATTCCATAATGTGATTAGAGAATCTTTGATTTAAATTGCGTTTAAATTAGTGAGATTTATCATTAACAACCTATTACAAAGAGTTATTTACAATGAGAAACATGACGTTTCAGAGGCAAAACACCATCAATCCACTCAGAGCGATCCATCGATGTCAGATCTCGTCAAGAAAAGCTTCGGCAATATTTCAGAAATAAGAGCTGCTTGTGAGGCGTTGAACCAGAAAATCACAACCCTGGGGCTTACAATGTAAAATGCCACTGCGTTCGAGGGTTCCAGTAACGAAACTATACCATCGCCCCCCCCCCCCTCTACCCTCCCAACTGGCATCCCAAAGGAGTAACCAGAGCGGTTCACCACGACACGGCCACAATGTGTGACAGAGGGCTTTCAGAGCTCTCGTGTGGTGAACTCACTCAACTGCTGGGCCACTGGATCGTCCACCATTATTGGCCACAGATATTTGAGCGTCATTTTCTGACACTATAATATATTTTCAATGAAAATGTGGCTTGAAGGAATATTATTTACATAAACATGCTCTGAAATGCATAATTTGTCTTAGAAGCAAAGCCCAGAGCCTGACTGAGCCTAACTGGCGCCCGAAGCAAAAACTCTTTTGAAGATTTCCTCTGTTTCACATTCGACATCGAAAACTTTTCTATTCAATTGACAAAGTAAAATAAGTTTTCAATTCGATTTGGAGTCCCGGGTAACTGCTTCATATGCCCTGCCTAAGTTAGGCTCTGGTAAAACCACCCGCTTCTTAACCGAAGGTTAGGTTTCGTCTTTACTGAACATCAGAAGGTGATTATTTGCAACACCACTTGGTTTAGATGCATTTACATGTTCACTATTTTTTTTTAAATTTCTTCCTTGCGTAAGTGTGCAGCTTACTATTATCATTGAAATGCTTTTCTTATTTGTAAAACAATGGATTTTGCAAAATTTTTTTCAAAAAACCTACTAAATTGAAGTCAAAAATTAATCAAGCATTAGTGAATTAAATATCAAATATGAATCACCCCTTTGAAAAGTTCAGTACAATAAGATAAATGCATAGCTTTGGAAAAAAAATCATTGTAGGTTAGTTGATTGTATTATTGAACAAAAAAAAAAATATTCTTATTATTTTTGAGAAAAAAACTATTAAAATTTTAACTATTGTTAAATATTAAGAAAATTGTCTTCTCGATATGTTAAATAAATATTTCTAGGTTATAATATCATCAGAATTCATTGCGATGCAATTTAATCTTTGGAATGTAGTCTAATCATCTAATCAGTCTAATCTTTGGATTGGAGTCTAAATCACATTTTGTTAAATTAATTTAGATTTAACCATTTTCTCAGAATTAATACAGTAAACTAGCCTTAAAAAAAGCGGATATAGCAATAGTTTATATGGCATTTCTTAGTTACGAATTAAAGTCTTCTCCCTTGTTTAATGAAAAAAAAATTAACACCTTGGCTATGGAGTTGGAAACTTATTCTTTAGCAAAAAAACTTTAAATCAAGCTTGAAGTTAATTCATATTAATTTAATAGATTCAAATTAGTTGTGCCTTTGAGATTCATACGTCATACCTTATGTACAATTATAAAAGATATAAGCAATGTATGTTGATATGAGACAGTTAAATTTGTATTGTTAAAGATTGTGAAAAATTTTCTTCGCAATATGTGAGACCGATATCTGATTCTAAAAAATTCACATTGGTTCATAACAGTTTGAATCCTATTATTCTAGGCCAATAAATGTTTGGACTCATTTCTCGAAAATCTTTTTGACAATTAATAATTGATAAACAATGTTGTAACCAAGAACTACTCTCTCTCTCAGCATTTTCACTTGATTGACTGAAGAACATTTCCCCAACAAATTCTTTAAGCTAGACGAGAAAATAAAAGTTAACGAAATCTGATCTTAAAATTAAAAACTGATTTTCATAAGTAATATTTGATTTTAGTACTTAAGTTATTGCAACATTTTCCAGCTGGGCTCACAGTAGTCTAATGAACAGAACTCTCCGGAGCATAAGGTCCCAAGGTCTATCCCAGCCATTATTCAGCAAACGGAGATAGATGTTGTATTTCTGCTTTTTACACGCATATCTGTCGCGATGGGTGCAAAATTTTTCCGAGTTTTCTCCCTTGTGACACATGAACAGGTCTATGAAAATCATTTCTGGAAAGCAGTTCACGCAGTGGAGGATAAATGCCTCAGAACGGACTTTTGCCTTTAGATTTTTACTAGACGGTGTCAAAACGTGTTTGCAGCAGGCACACACAGGCAGGATTGGGCCCTTCATAGCATAATGTTTTGGGTTTGATACCAACCACTGTTGAACAACGGCAGATGAATGTGGCACTTCCGCTTTCTTTATGTGCTTCTGTCCGGGTAAGTTCTTGCAGATTTTCTTAGCTTACGATCTTACGATCGTGAATAAGGCCCATTCTCTATAAAGAAGCCTTCCTGGTGGGCAATTTACACAGTGGATACTGAAATGTCTTACAGTGCCTTTGGCCAACAAGCTGTTCACCAGACGGTATCAAAGTGTCTATTTTTACCAATAAATATCATTATGTGCTGTTAACCGCTGGTTTTGGTTTTTGATTGGTTTGTTATATCGTTCAAAGGTCATTTTCTGCGCATGAAGTCTAATAAAGCTTAAAGTAGATTCAGAAACACTACAAGCATCCAATGCCAAGGTAGGATTTGAACCCACGAACTGCTGAACAGAAGTCATGAGCGCTGACAACTCAGTTACCAGCTCGGCTTATTGTTAATTGCCTAATCATTTTGAGTGTCGGTCATGTTACAAGAAAAATTTCTGAGACGACATCTTCCCCTATGTCCTACCACACCTGTGAAGAATGGAACCTGGGAATATTTAACCTGTATTGGCACTTTCAGCACGATTGTCTTTGGTTGCGTTGAATATCGAACCACAGCTGTCTTTAAGAATGAGAACGGCGTCTTTTCTAAACTTGGGCTGACTGCGCCTACTTGTGAGGTACCTGAGTTAAATGATCCAGTACCCTCTTCTGGAACTGCTGCTGGATTGGTAGGCTATAACTGAAAGTAGCTGGCATATAATTGGATGTTAAAAATTAAGGGGAGGAGCTAAGGTAAAAATTTGCAAGAGCTTTCGTTGATAAAATACTTTAATTTTAAATATACAGAATTTAATTATTAAATAAGGTAATTTAAGATAATATTTAGCTAAGTATAGGATAGTATTAAAATAATTATCTAAATTTATTTTTCAAGATTCTGGAAGTAAGCATTTAATTTAAATAACTTGTCTATCAGAGACTTAATATCTTTGAGTTCATTAAGTAGTTTTTTGAAGGGAATTCCTTTAAAAATATCTTTAATTTCATTTATTAGCATGATAAATTCTGAGAATTCTCCTGTGTTCACTGAAGGAGCGATCAGAGAAGTTGGCTATTTTCTATAGAGGGGGGTGAGGGAAGTAGCCCTAGCATACGAGACACCAGGTCTCCTGAGGTTTGATTTAAGATGGGTTTTAATACTCAAAAAAATCAGAGGGGTTTTTCATAACATTAGGTTTAGGAAAAAATTTGGGCATCCTTTATAATTAGCGGGATGGTCACCCTGGGAATTGCTACATACTGGTTTTTCTACTCTTTCATAAGGGCAATTTATGATGTTATGTGCACCAGCACACTTGACGTATTTAGTATCCATGCGGCACATACCCGCCGTATGGTTAAATTTCTGACAGGTTTAGCACTGTATCGCCGATTTGGATCCTCTGTGGTGCTCAACCGTCACTCCAGAAATATGGCATAATGACTAAATGTCATATATAGTAGCGCCATCTGGTGCAAAGAAAATATTCGCAAGAAAGAGAGGTATCGCTTTCTCATTTTTAGGATGTGCCATCTGGCCTAGCCACTTTGAAGTCTATTAGCTTTGAATTTTCCTCAGTACAATCAGTTTTGGAAGTAAATGGGATACCCCTAATTACACACTTCTTTGGCTATGGTGTCTTATCTTATTAGTCTGCGACAGTTCCAATATATGACAAAATAGCAATATGTCTCTAAAGGGTATTCTAACTACATAGCGAATCAGTCACTCGTATTTAACTTTTCCGCAATAATTTCAAATCCTGCCCTGTCTTTTTAACTAGCATTTCACGAGTTCACCAATCATTTCGAACAACAGATAAGTGGCAAGATTGACCTTCGAGTAGGATTTCCTCTCTCCCCACTGTACTACATCAGCTGAAGAACTCTGGATCTTACCAATAGTTTTAATCCTCTGAGCATAAAAATTTAAAAATAAGGTATTAAAAGTCATAACCCTCTGGAGAGGCTGCTGTGGACTTGTTGGTTAGTACGTCGTTCTCATAATCTTAAGTTCATGAGTTGATTTCTGACTAATTAACCAAAGGTCTGTCGTGTTCTTTAAAAACATCTGGGACACTTTATATAGGTCACTGCCGCAATGTCTTACAAGTGAAATGAACTTCTGACGATGGCAAGTCAAGTATTAGGGAGTTTTCTGCTTGATACCTGCTATTAAATTATAAAGATTCCCGGCTGTTTTCACTAATTGGTAAATCCAGACTCAAGGATAGGTATGGGGAAGTATGCTAGCACAACATCAGCAACACTCTGGACATTAGAATATCATCTTGCCCTTTTAGACATATTTTACAAATAAACAATGAAAAATTTCTCAGTTCTCTAGTTTACATATTTCCAACTTAGGAGATATAATTTTAATGTCCTTACACTGGCTTCTATTAAGGAATTTTCTGAAGTTTCTTCTGCTATACAATGCTTCTACTTTGCAATTAAACTTTCTATAATGCAATTTCACTAATTCCTTCTTCTATTGTTGTTATTCTTATTATCATTTAGATATTCAATTTTATATTGTAAGCATTATTTTAAAAATAATATCATATTGTCCTTAAATAGACACATATACTTGAAAACAACCGTAGTTAATCATCATCAGATCAAGCGTTAATTTTTGTGATTTCAAGATTTTTGAAAGAACGATCACAAAGGTGATGATCTAACATAGCAACCAAGTCCAAACTTTAAAGTGGGGAACATTTGCTATATATTTTGCTTTATTTATCTCCATTAAGAGTGCGGTTTCCGCAGAAAGAGCACTTGAAGATATTTCTAAAGATATGATAGGAAAATACGCAATATTGAGCAGTATTTATTTATTGGTATTCGAAGCTCCTGGTTAAAAAAAGCTATTTATATACATCATTATAAAGTATGGATTGACCTTAACGAGCAAGATTACTCTATTATACTTCCAAGACCATGACAGTTTTAGGCGAAAAGTGTTGTCAACGGAGCAAGAAAAATAGCATGTTTGATTCTAAATCATCTAAAATTCGTCTTGGAGGTAATGATAAATTAAAAATTTATAGTTTTATGTCCTTTTTTTAGTGTGATGTTGAAGCTGGAAAGAGAAGTGTACTAACTCAAATATCTAACCTGGCTCTTATCAGAGAATCGGAATTACATCTAGAGAAATTATCTGACAAAGAATGTATCCCAAGGCATTGCTAATTATTATACTTCAGTAAGTAAAACAACAAAAATTTCCTGTTTTTGATCGCGCCAGATTCTATTCATTTGTGCAAAGAGGATGAAAGGAATATATGAATTCAGAAGTCAGTCTTGTTGTGGCTCAGAATTGAAAGAAACGTCTTAATAAATAAGTAATCTAGAAAATTCGATGACATCCTAATAATTATAACACTTTGCCAGGTACAGGAATACTTAACTAGTTGAGATGAAAACACAGTCATGATTCAAGTGACCCAAAATGTCAGCCTTTCCAGAAATAGATCTTTTCCCAACTCTTGTTCCACCACGTTCTAAGGACGCTAATTTGTAACTCCACCGAGGATGGTAATGATTGACAAGGAATAGTGGGGAATGTTGAATGAAGAGTTGGTGAGAATGGATAAAAAAAATCGGAGGATAGAAAAATAAAAGCGGATGGTGAACATGTCACCCTTGGGGGCAGATCTCATAAATCATGCGAGGAGAGAGCAAAATACATGCACGTGTTTACCACAGGAACCTTTGCCTTTAAAAACTCCCTCCCACCATTACGTCTCATCTAGATTTCCCCCGCGTCCCCTTATCTATTCTCCTCACACCCCCACTTCCACCGGATATTAGACACCGCTTAGTTGAAGCTGAGATGACTTCCCAACATACTCTGAGCAAACATGGTCACAGTCACGTGACAAATATGGAAGGTGTAAATCATTTTACAAACTAGTCTGATTGTAATTTTATAAATGCCCTTTCGGATCCATTATGTCTAAAAGAATTTTCCATTTCCAAAATTTTTCGTCAATAAACACATAAATATTACACTAAAGCTATAAAACTGGTTATTGATAAAGTTTTGAGGTTATATCTCAGGGAAATATTCGAAATGAATTTCAAACTCGATTGAGAAAAGCCTTCTATGAAAAAAAGCTCCTGTTTTTCTTCTGAAATAGGACAAATATTCAACAGGTACGACAGCCAAACGTTAATCATTAGATGCAAATAGTCAATGCTTAGTAAAAGATTTTAAAAGCTTTTTAATAGATTATTTTAATGTAAATACTAAAGAAAATTCACTTGCAATCTCAATACGGCAAATCAAATTCTTACTTTTTACATATTTATAATGATAAACTATACATGAGCAAAACATTGTAAGAATAATTCTTTAAAAAGTGATTAAAATTTTTTTATATAGTTATGAATTAATTGTTGGCATGCATACATGAATGTACATAAAGAACGAAAACATTCATCATGGTATATTATTTTAAAATAAATATCAAAAATATAATGATGAAAAATGATGCAACAAATATACATAAGTATGTATAACATGCATAAGTAATAGCAAGTACAAATATTTGTAAGTACACAGTTTGCGTATATATATATTTGTATTTTTTTTTACCATTATTATTTTCAATTCTAAAATTTCAGCATTATATTTTTGTAAGTAATTTCTTATCAAATATATTGTCATATTTTTTCACTTAGCCCTACAGCATTTGTCGCTTTTCATTTTTCATATAAATAAATATAATTATCTCAAAATGTATTATTTAAATTAGATATTACATAAAATAAACTTTGTTCTATTAAAGCAGTTACTAAACAAACTTTTACTATCAGAGAAATTTATGATATCTCCGCTATGTACACACCCATGTTAATTTCTATCAATACAGAATAAAACTATAATTCTTAATCTTGAAAAGAATGTTAGGTTATTAGAAAATGAGCGGATGTTAACTAAGAAAAGTAGAAAAATTATTATTTTCGACCTACCGAGGTAGTTTAATTTCATCTGTATGTTTTAAAACGATGTTTTATAGATTAAAAATGCTTAGATCTAATAGATAAAATTCTAATATGATTTTATTATAAATTCTCTATAATTTCTTATTAAAAGTAGCCAAAATCTATTACAATGTTCAATTACACGTTTGATAAAAATTAATTTCTTTTCTTTATTATATCCGTTCATACATCAGTGAAAATATTTTAGGATAATTTCTTAAATCTAATTTTTAGGATAATTTCTTAACTACATTTACAGAAATAAAAATTGCAATTTTATTTGTTAAATTTAAAAGTAAAAAAATCGTAAATTCTTAAAAAATTTTGAAATAAATAAAATAATGATATGCATTTTTTAAATATCTTAAACTAAAAAATTAATCAATTTGCTTTAAATAAAAAAAAAAAACATCATCATAATTCATTATTTGTGATTTTTAGAGATTTATTATTATGCCATTATTTGAGTTTATAGAAATTTTAACTGGTTGTCTTATAAAAACCACATTTGATTATTTTTCTCAGATTAGCTTATTTAAGAATAAAAATAAGTGAAATAGTTTAAAAGTACTTTTATTTCTCTACTTGAAAAAAGAAAAAAAATGTATAAAAAGAATGCAGTTATTTTTATATTCCAAATAAACTTTCAGAAGAGAAAATCACTCTTTAAGCGATATCTTTTTACAATTGCTTCTCCAAGTATTTTGAGCGTTCTCTTCATTATTAATTCAGGACATTATCCACGATGACCACTTGTGGAATAGTGACCACCTACACAGGTTCCACTTCATCCACCATTCAGTCTGTTTTCTAAGGAGCAGAGAACTCTTTTTGAGGACCGCATGGGGAGCCGCTTAAGAGTTGATGATCAGTGAAATTCCCAAACACGAGATTTTTGTGAATAATTTACATACAGTGAGAATAACTTTTCAATAGTTCATGTTTTGATTTCGACTGAGGTAGGTCTGGCAGAAGAGTTGAATCTTCAAGGATAACACGAGACCACTATAACTGCTCTATTTTTTGTAAGCAATGTATAAAATTACATCCGTTTTCATTCGAATCGGAACACACCTGATTGTTGTGATTGTATGTAGAGTTCGTAATTCCATCGGGTTGGCGAAGAGATTTCTTTTAGTCTTTTTGGATTGCTTTGTAGGGATCCGGGTTAAAATCCTGAACTTTTTTTTTAAACTTTTTTCTACGGAAAGTATCTAAAAGCTTCGCTTGTTATACAAATTTTACCATGATTAATGTTTGATATATGAATTGAGAGAGAGAGAAAGACAGTTGTTAATTTCCGAATAAAATATATTCATGTTGCTGCAGAACTTATTATTCATCAAAGTGAAAGGGTCATTTTCAGTCCTTTTTATTTTTGGAAATCCATGACAATCGTCAAAGGGTAAAATCTTTTCGACAAAATATATGCTCGCTAATTGTGACTTTTATTGGTCTGTCATTTTTGAAAATCATATCCAAAAGGTCTCAAGGTCAATTTTTTTTATCGAAATGAAATGTAACATATTAGATAAAATTTAATTTTTGATTTTGCTTCATTATTTAAGGGAACAAAGGATATTTAACTATTCAAAATAAATTAATCTGAAATTAAAAATGGTGTACTACTATATAAAAGGTGATTTTAAAATAATTTTTATTATAAAATTTATAGATTTTTACATTCAATAAATATATTTAATCTTTGAAAAAATTTTTTTCTTCTACTTTGAGAATATGTAAAATATTTTCTTTATAAAATCTATAATAAATTAACATATTTTAACAATAGTTAATAATGTAGTTCGTGAACATTTTCAAAATTTTTTTAAAAAGAGTTTATTTTTATAAGGGTACTATAGATATCAAAAAAAATTTATAAAGAATAGATGTCTGAAATATTTTTTGTTCTCGTTTTAAAATTCAAATTTATGAAAACGTAAAATCACTTTCGTAAATACATAAGTTACCTTTATAAAAAGTTATAATTTCAGTAATTTCATTTGACTGATATAATTGACTCAAATTTAAAAAATAAAATCATAAAATTTCTAAACAACAACAGAATTTAAAAAGATCCCCTCTGTAGCCAAACCAATCATTTTAATAAAGCAAAATCATTTCAGCATCAAAATCTTGTTGGCGATAGGCTCAGGAAATAAGCAAATATGACGTGCAAACGACATTTTTGCAACATTGTTGACAAACTTATTACCAATTGACAGATGTGTTGGGAGAGAATTTTTTCTCCCCCCCCCCCCTGTATACACAAAAACTGATGCTTCATACTGTTTCTTTGACGCAGAAGACAACAAATATTTGTAACTCTATTTGTCAGGATTTTTTTCTATCGGAGAGGTGGCAACGGGTAGCAAGAGGGTGGCGTCAAAAGTTGTCGCCTATGCAGATAGGTTTCCAGTATCGCCAACCTTAATCTCATTTCGCCGCCAGCTTCTTCTATAACGAAAGTCACCAAAGATGCAGGTGCCACTGTTGGAGTCAAAGTGGTGTGAGTACAGTTAGGGCAGATGTCAATGCCTTAATTATCTTGTTTGACAAAATCATTTAAAACATTATAAGTAGGATAATAAAATGAATTCTTCAGACATTTTATTTCCAAAGTAAAAATTTCAGTTATAATTGTCTTGACAATTTTTAATAAATACCCCATTGCCACTCATATACATTGGTTTTAAATACTTTATATTAGAACGTTTATTAAAAATATATTCGCGCGTAAAAGAAATTAAATGGAAGATTTTAATATATATTTATAGTTCCAACTTTATCATCAGTTATTCATATCGTTAAATTGAGTATACTTTTCAACACAAATCGTTTTTATTCCAATGATATTATTGCTTTTAAATATTCTTCAATGGGTTACCTTATCTCGTTATCTAATTATCTTGTTATCGTTATTATATTATAATACAAAAATTAGACATTTAGTAGTGTCTTTTATTATAATAATAACTGGAAATAGGAGAAAAAATTTCAAAACTATAAATTTTTTTCTCCCCTTTGCACAGTAAATTTTAAATGAAATGATATTGGGTTGTTCGGAAAGTTATTTTGTTCCCCCCCCCCTGAATCAGCTTTTTGCTAGTAAAAACCAACCACTTTATGAGTGTGAAATGTTACTACGAGAAAGATGGTAAAAGTTATCGGAGTAGAATAAACAATATGCAATGCAATACGATATTTATTCGTTACTTGTTTTTCATTTTCATGAAAAACGAAATTACTTTCCGAACAACCCAATGTATCTAATACATATAAAACTAAAAAAAATAAAAAATACTGCATTTTGAAAAATTAACATTAAAAACAAATGAAATTATACACAAGAAAAGGATAGAGGGGGAAGAAGAAAGTAATTTCTTCCAAAGTAATCTCTCTCTTTTTCTAAGCATCAATAACACAGAAATAATTACAATAAGGATATTTAATTCGTATTAGAAGATTAGAGAATATTTATCTAAGTTATTTCGAAAATCGAGAAATAAGATTTCAATAACAATAAATTTCTGATTAATCGTTAGATACTAACTATGTGCGATAATTTTTTTGATCATGTCTGTTATGAATTGAAATCAAGAGAGGCGAAGGACTTAATAATGTTCTGACTACTATCCGACGATTTAAAAAAAAAAAAAAAGTTACTTTTCGATGGCATCTAAAAATTTCCCCTTAAATCAATCTAGTATACATCGCTGCAGTAACAGTCTTTATAGATATTATTTCAATGTATTGTAATTGCGTCAAAGCGTACTATAGTTGCGTATTTCAATAAACTATAATATACGACCAAAGGCATGAAATAATAAATGAATATGCACGTTTATTTATTATTTATTGTTAAGATTGAGACTATACTAAATTCAATTTTTCTCTACATATAATATATAATTACGTAAAAAATCTCTTTAAAATATTAAAAATGAAATTAGTAATGATTTAACAGCTTCCATAAATTCAAATAATTATTCCATCAGAATTCCTGGTAAAACTCAGTCAGTGAGGGGGGGGGAGACAATTAATATCAATATCAAAAGTTTTATTTTTTATATATAACTCAAAAGTTGATTCAGCAGTCTTAAGTGTCACTCAGAATACCAGAGTAATCTAAATACCCTTATTTAAATATAATTCAATAAAATAGCAAACGCTTATAAATTTTTGGAAAAGCATTAATAATGAGATGAGATATCTACAAGTTATATATATATTAAAATAAACGGCTGAAAAGTGGTTTCGAAAATATTTGGAAACCCAATTGATATTTCTTGATATTCTTAATCGAATGTATGGTTCAAAGTAGCGGACTTTTAGATTGAATATTTCATATAATTATGCAGCAATTAATAAATAATTATGAATAATTCAAAATAAAAGCAGTCAATAGTATTCACCATGGGGAAAATGTGTTTTCTTTTCTAATTAACTTCTTAAATGAGATTATAAAAATTTCTATTCGGCGATTATAATTTTATGACAATGGAAAAAGCTCCAAATCAGTTAAAAACTTCATGGTGTCATTTAAAACTTACAACCCAACGGAAATTCGATATGTTGTGATTATAGTAAAGCAGAATTGGAAAAAAAAAAAAAAAAAAAAAAAAAAAAACGCCTTCATCAGTAAGACACCTATGATTGAACCATCTTTCTTGAAATGAGGACATCTGCCACCACTGGAAGTGGATATAATTTGCTTCAACAGCTACGGTACAAAAAGGATTATACAGACAATTACCTATTCTATCCTGTTTGTGTTGCTATCTCCACATCCAACCCAGAGGTGTAAGGGTAAAGTAACGACGTCTGAAGGACGTCTGAACAGTGTCCGATTAAAGCAAAGTTGCATTCACAAACGAGCCGAGATTCGACCCGCTTATAAGAAGAAAAGTGTCAAGAGCCCAAACCACGCTTGCATTTTCTCAGAACATCACTGGAAACCAAGCACTTCTTATATGGGGAAATCAGAGTTTGGAAAGGATCTCAATCGGGTATCACACCAACTTCTAAATTATTTTTATTCCTGTAACTATTCTTTCTTTATATACGATTAGAATAATAAATTAAATCAAAATTAAAACAAGTTTCTTTATAAAAATCGCTTCTTATTTACATAAATAGCTATAAAGTAAAGAAGGATCACTTTGTACGAGTGTCAAAAATGATTTAATTCAACGTATTTTTCATTGAAATAATTATCTCTCTCTATTTTGATTCATAATTTCTCTCTTACTAACTTTATTTCGGTATCACTTCCTCGTCTTTCAAATCCTTGATTAATTTGATTGTGCTTCTAAATAAATAGTTGAAAGTAATATTCTATTTGGATATAATGTTATTTATAATTTAATTAAAAGTATTTGTAATGGGGAATTACTTATAATAACTTATAGTTCCTTATTTGCTTAATTCTCCAGCACCATTCTTTCATTCATCAATTTGTTCTTTTGTTATATAAGTTACTCCATTTCACTTTACTAATCAATTTACTAAATATCGTTTGCTCTTCTATTAATCCACGATTCTTTATCAATTTCCTTCCTATATTGATTATTGATGTCTCAATTACTTACCTTGCACATCGTAATAATTTTAAATAATGAATAAAATAATTAGCTGTAGGGGCTCCATTTTTAATTAATAACACTAATTAATTTAGCCCTTGTATTAGCTTGTACTCTAAGCACTTTTTGATTAGCTCAATTAAATAAAATTAATTATTATACTATGTAAAATGTAATAATAATTATCAAGATTGCTTCGATAGATGAATAATTAATCTCCTAAATAGGTTTTATATTCTCTTCAGCAAACGTCTTTACTTTTGGAGGAGAAATTAATTTCATGACGGAAATGATCTCCAAGAAAGGGAAGTACACCACTTTCGACCGAATGTGTCCCTTGAGTGTCTCCGCTGATGCACTTTGCATATCCTTTCAGAACAACTCCGTAGAGATGCAATCAGGAACTTTTCGTAGCACGGCAACAAATTCCGAAAGCCATGGCAAAGTGAATCACACCCTTTTTTCATACATCTATTCTCCCGGAATTTTTTTTTCCTCGACTCTCGTCACTCCCGGAATTCCAGAATGAAGATCCGATTTCCGGATCTCTGCATTTCCTTTTTTTTCCTCGGGAAAAAGAGCAGGAAAAATCTCGAGCTGGAAGAAGTCTAATTAGATGACGAATGTTTCCGAAACTGCGAATGGGAAAAGTTTCGTAACAACTCGTTACAATGAATTGGGAAGAATCGTAATTTTATTATTCAATGGTTTTATAAATTTTTGGAAGATTTTAAGAGAACAGCAGTTTTTGGAATTTTATTTCCAGAAAGCAATTATACATCTTGCCCAATCACACAAAATTTTATTTTGAAAATATATTGGTTGCAAGTTTTTTTCGTAATATAAAAGTAATTTATTTTATTGTTGTTTGACAACATTGTAGAGTAGAATTTCTCGTATTGTTTATGTACATTAATTTGACATACAATGGTTTTGATGCAAAATACAATGCTAGCCAAAAATAACCATCAATAACGTGTATACATTTGCGACTTTATAAGATGCGCCATTTACTTTTTAGGAGATGGTCCCAACAAGACAGCATGAAAGATATGTATGATCCCAATATGAAATGGCATGTATGAAATCTTTTAAAGAAGTCGTTTACATAAAAGTCGTTGGAATTATTGATTTTTTCTGATTGCTAAAGTAATTATTTCTTTATCGCTAGTCATTAAAATTAGTGCTTGAGAAATTGATACGATACACTTTTGAAATGAACACGATTACAAAAGAAAACTAATAAGCAAATGACGTTTTACAGCAGTTAGCTTTACAACGCATCTATGAAAATTTGTTTTAATTTGTTTTGTTGCTGGTTGCAAAATTGTTGTCATGATTCGTGTAAGAAGGAAGAATGTTTACCAGTATTTTTCTAACTTTGATAGAAGCTGCATTGTAGTCTACGAGAAATTATGGTTTACTATGTGGTTATTATATGGTATTATTGTGCGTTTAGGGAAATATATATATTCCACGACTGTATGAAGAATACGAAATCAATAGTTTGAGGATAACCATAGGAACGTCAAGCTGGAGCTCAACAGGTGAACTAACATTGTGGACCGGGATGTCGTTGTTGCATCAGCATGCTTCTCTGTATCTAGCCCTGAGATGGGCAGTATATGAGCGATATTATAGAAATAATAATTTATTTTGTAAGTTGAAATTGACTAGAAGGCAGATGCAAAATACTACAGAAGTGCCCCTAAAATAACTGGAGATTTTGATGAACTTTCCGGTGAACATTTAGATACATTTCTGACTTTATCTTATGAAAACTAGCAATTGGAATAAACGAGGGATGTAATAAGGAGAAAAAGAGTGAGTTTAGTGTTGTTGTTGCACCAGCATGCTTCTGTACACCTAACCTGAGTTGGGTTCTACCAGTTAGATAGAAGCAGCCGAGAGAAGTCTTTGTGAATTTAAATCAGGGACCAAGCAGAAGTCTTCCAATATTAGCTTGCCACCTCAAAAGGTAACATTTCACTTAGAGGACACTGCGACCACACCCAGTTTAACGTACCTACGGATCTTCGGTTAAGTTTGGATTTGAACTCACTACCTCCTGATAATGAGAACGACACTTTAACCAATCAGGCCACCGCGGCATGAAAAAGGACAGTGATATTACCTGTATGGTTTTAATGAACTTCACAGACCCATTAAGAGCTCTGAGACCATAAATGGGCGTCATTAACTCGGCAACAAGTGTCTGCACGAATGGTTCAAAGAAGTACGTGGCTGCGTGGACTGTTAGTGAAACAACGACCCTGCTTTCAGGTACACTTGATACTACACAGACAGGAGCACTTTCAATAGAATGATCAACGACGAAACTGAATGCTGGAAGGACAAGACGTCATGTTTTCAGATGATTCAGGTTTTACTTGATGAATTAGGAGGTCCAGCATGTTTGTATTCTGGAATGTGTTTTTATTACCAGGGGGATCATATAGTGCATCAATTAATCGTATTTAGTGACTTTAAAAAAGTAATTAGATTAAAAGGCATGGTACAAATAAATAATCTCGTAAGATGTAAGATAAGAGGCATGTAAGGTCATTTTCAGCCAAAAAATAAATTCAAGTATTTGAGATCCCTTAGCACATTTCATGGGAGATACATTAAGTTGGAACAGAAATTTGGGGGAAATTTCAATTACCTTTTTGAATATCTAAATAATTACTGTTCGGAAATGGTTGATGAGGAAAGGGACTTTGGTCAAGAGTTTAATCAGTAATTTACATTTTTCTCCTTTCTATTTGCGAAAGAACTGAATCTATCAATGCTTTCATCGATTTTGCATACATCAGTGAAGATACAGAATTGAGTGGTCCTTAAATTTTTTCAGATTAAGGAGACATTGGAGAAAAATTTTAATATCTTTTATTTCTGGTGTCAATTTTTAGGACAAATGAGATTTATATATAGAAGTTGTCCATAGCTGTGTTTGATTTTCTGTATTTATTACCTTCTTTTATATCAAACTAAAGCTTATGGATTAGTGTATTCGATTGCTTCTAACTGAACTGCAAATGAGTTGGAGCGACAATTTTATGTCGACATAAAAGATCGATTTTGTTTGATTCAGTTAGGCCAAGAAATAATACAAAAATCAGTAAAATACAGTAAACGCTCATTTTTACAAATTTGCAGGAACCTATAAAGTTATTCGTAAAATTGAAAAATAAAAGTAGTAGGTTTTAAAGCAAATTATTTCACAAAGCTGCTCATTCTTATAAATAATTTAATATTGAGAAAAATCATTTAGTACAACTGTTTAAAAATAAATAAATAAAATTCAAAATTAAAGTCAATTTTTAATTACCTTTATATTTTATGAAATAAATCAGGCAAAAAGTTGTCACTTATTTCGTTTGATTTCAAAACTATTTTTAAAATCACTTTTTCAATGTAGAGAAATATTTCATTGTTATTTCTCTCTAAAAAAAATAATCTCAGTCTTATTACCCCTCTATCAACTCGTTTTGCAAACAGTCACAGCACTAAGATGTCGTTTTTCTCTTATTCTGAAAGTTGTTTCTCTCTCATACATCATACTCTCAATCATTAGATCATTTGATACATCTTACGAACGATTTACATCTGAGCCCAATTTTAAAAAAAGTCCTAAACCGAAATTTCGGGCAATAGTATTTGTCTTTGTTGAAGTTCATGACGAGAAACTCGTCTTCACTCGAGTCGCCAAGAAAATGTTCTTGACTTTCTTCAATTACGGCGATTTCCTTAATATACCTACATGTCAAAATTATCTTGTTATCTTGGTCGCAATATATTCCAAGTGAAATGATACCTTTGTGATTGGCAGACCAAGTATTGAGAGTACTTCTGCTAGGTTTTTATTTCAAAATCACGAAGATTCCACCCTGCTGTTTCTATCTAAGTGGTAGAGCCCAAATTCCGACTTGGTAAATAGATACATAGATAGTGGTGCAGGAGAGCAACGGACAGTACCTTAAGGTTAACGGATTTTGTAATGCTCGCCTATCGCCAGATACCTCGTAATTCTGAACCACGATCAGGAGGAGGGTACCGGCTCAGGTCTGACGAGGCTAGTACCCTCCTCTTTCTGTCCATTCCCCACCATCTGAAGGACTTTGGACGTCACATATTAACGTGGACACGTCCCCAAACCATGGAGATCCAGCAACTCAGTGAGGGGGAGAATGTGGTCATCTTTCCAATCACTGCCCGAGTTAAATGATGACTCACTTTGCGGATCTTAACAGGAAGCATGTTGGCGCAACAACAACATCATTTCAAGCATAATTTGACAAGTACATTGCGCCGGGAATGCCAATTTTATAAAGCGTTTCTACTCTATAATCACTCCTTGCAAAAGTACTTACTACAGCAGTAGGATGTCTAGCTATAGTAGGAGGTAGTTAGTAGGCTTACACTCTGGTGCATGATTAATAAAGCTCACGTAGGATTGAGATTACGTAAGAGAAATTCCTCATGCATTGGTTAAAAATTTTGGTTTCAAACATAAGTAGTATAATCAATTAACACTGATTCAACTTTCTAATTCATACAATAAAATTAATTAAAAAGAAAACATTGAAAAAAAAACTGCAAACGAAAGAGGCATAAAAATAAGTTCACAAAAAAAAATTGTTTTTCAAATTTTATTTTGTAAATGGGAAGTGAAATTACTATTTTTTCTAGGGACCACATTGTGATCAGCTTCTATTTCGTAAAATCATGAATATTCGTAAATTAGACGTTGGTAAAAACAAATATCAGATAAATTATCTGTTATACAATTTGCATACATGATATAAATAAATAATCAAAAATTTGTTTTGTTATATATTTTGCTTATAATATTTATTTAAAAGATCTACTAACTTTTAATATGTTCCAATATATATTGGATATAGATCCAAATTATATAATTGAGACTGCATACATATTATAATTTAATTTTACAGCTAATACAATTCCTTATTAGTCTGTACGTGAAAGTTTCCAATGCCAGAACAGTAATTCGAATATCAGAAATATTCTTTGACACATAATTATTTCCCAATATCGTAAAAATTTGAGGCTAATTTTGTACACCTAGAAAGAAAAAAAAAAAAAAAAAAAAAAAAAAAAAACAGAAGATATAATATTTTTAAGCAACTAAACATTCATCATTTTAACTTCAATCAATCTTTCTACAACAATTTAAGAAGGTAATACTTTTAATATCCATCCTTTCACACAATTATTTTTACTTAAATCTTTTAAGTTTTCACCTTTAATATTGGTTTACTTACAAGACTGAGAAATAATGCAACTGATAATATATATATATAGTTTTTCCTATTTTTCCTGAAAAATAAATGAATTATTCTGACTTAAATAGTAAGATCATCGGCAGCGACTAAAAAGATGATCTGATTTGTTCATATAACAGAGGGATTTAATGATTTATTGCGAATGAAATTTAAAAACCTATCAATGACAAAGTGAGACAAATTTTACGAAGAGTATTTTTTATCAAAAAGTACATCATGTGATATCATTTTATCAAAAAAATATCAAGTGATACTTTCAAAGTACTATTCTCCTAGAGATCAAAGATCTGTAAACACCAAAAATTTCCTTCTTTTTGTGCTAACAATGCTTTCACCCACTTAATGTTCTTGAAGCAGTTCGGAGTGTCTCTGAAGGAGCTGCGATTTTCCCGAACCGCACAACGTGTTCTGCACCCCACCCACGCACTGCCGCCAGAAGTAGGTGCAGCTTTTAATAAAATCCAATAACGACACCCTAAAATTCATGACCGCCAACGCATCTCAAAGGGGTAAGAATCCGCAGCACCCCAGCAACAAAGTACCTTTGAGGAAAGGAAGAAAAAAAGAAAACGATCATGAAGAAAGAGCAGACGATCGAGAAGGGGTTGTGAAGGAGTCTGTACGGCGGCTTCAACTCTGCGAAGAATATGCAAATGTCGTTGATGATGCCATCTCCCTCTGCGCTCCACCACCCCACATCACATCATCAAATCAAATCCCCCTCCGAACCCGGCTCTCCCCAATTTCGTGAGGGTGTAAAAGTACACCCCATCCTACCAAACGACGCATCTTAATAAAGATAGATGGAGTTGGGGAACGCGAGACCACAAAATGATAATTAGGCATGATGACCGCGAAATCAAATCCTGCATTTAACGTAATTTATCACTCCAACCAAGAGAAAGGCATCTACTGGCGGGGGTTCCTTTGCAGAAGCCCTGCGACTGTTTCATCGGCTCCACTACGCAGACGATCCTGAAGAAAAGGGTTTTTTCTCGTGCTACGAGTTTTAGATTGTTTTTTCTTTTTTTTTATTAAAAAATGTCATTTTCACTGATCATTAACTATATCTAGATGATATAATTTAAGAAGTAGCTTTACCATGCAACGTGAGTTTCAAAATTTTGAAAATTACCTTTTGCATTTGTAAAATAAATACTATTTATAATTTCGATAGCGAGAATTTTATGATTAATTCATTTTAAATGTCAGTTTCTATGATTTAACATTCCAATTTCAAATTATTTTGAATAAGATGATCACACACACACATGCAAAATGTACGTCAAACAAGTAGCAACAAATAGTAACAGGCATTTTCTGGTTAAATGAAGAATTTAAGATGCTATATATATTTTTTTATATGAAACTAATGCCACAGTATATATATATATGGAATCCATAGTTATATTCTGAAGAAATTGTGAAATTGTTCACTTATTGAATAAAATATTGACTCTAGACAAAAATAATTCTGAACATTTAATTAACAATTTTATGCGCAGTTTATTTTAATTTTGATAAATCGAAATTAAGAGCATATGGGTTCTCTTCATAGAATTTTTTAAATTTTGAACATTTTTAACTTTTAAAAATTTTTTATGAAGGAATCTAATGAAATAATATGAAATTAGTTGTTCCTAATTTACTATTTTACACAAAAGGGTTAATTTAATATTATGTTCTTTGAATATAATTAAAAGTGTACGTGTTTCTTTTTCAAAAAATCTATCTTTGTGACACTAGTAGAATTATTCAGGCATTCAAATTTTGAGTTAAAAAGAGAAAAAAGCGCGCATATTTTAGATTAAACTCAAAAATAATGGTAAGAAACATTAAGATTCGAAGTTTAACGATATTAAAACTTAAATATCGTTTTTAAAATTCTATTCATTTGAGAATTGATAAGTTGAAGTATTACAATGTCTGTGAAATATCATCTTACGTATTACTTTTTTAGAACACGTTTGAAAAATTAGAGTTTTAGAATTCAAAAACATTTTTAAATAATTATTTCTTTGATGATTCAAATTTTCAGAGTTTCATTTCAATGTATGATCGTTTTTCAGATTTATTTTTATATAATAAATTTTGTAGATTCGTAGTAAAAAATGCTAAAATTCTAATATAAGAACCAGAAATCTTCAAAATTTTGAGGATTCGTAAATTCCATAGTAAAAGTTTAACTAAAATCTTATATTATATTGAATGAATCATTCTAAAAACTTATTTTGAGTAAAATTTCGGAAACTAATTGAAAACGTTTCTATGGGAAAAACCTTTCGTATGCTTCTATAATTGTCGTTGTACATTATAAGTTCAAAGTAGTGAACCCTCTTTCACGATGAACTTTGTTTAAAAAGTCGATATATCGGTAGAATTTCCACCAATTTTTTATTATTTTCAGGTAAAAAAAAATTTTTTATATAAATTTAGAGATAAAGATATTTTAATAAGATAAATAGAATACATTAATAAGATAAATAGAGATATTTTAATTTACTGATTCTTTAATAACTGCTCATCTTATGTATAGAATATCAAAATAAATATTATGAGTTTTTATTATTTTTCAGTTAATGATATTTCTTATATTGAGTTATCTATATTTTATAAGAATTTTTAGAAAGATATCTCTTCCATCTTTTGAGTACACATATTTCTTAGAAATTCATTGACTGCTGGATAACAGTCATATTTTAAAGTCATTGTCATTGACTGTGGTAGATAATAGTCATATTTTAAACATATATTAAAATTTAATATCAAGTGAAGACTCTTTATTAAAATATAACCCCTGATTTTTCAATATGGAAAATAGAGTATAAAATTTATAAATAATATATAACTCTTAGCCATTTAATCGTATAATTAGTATTAAAGTACCAAAGTATTATATATAAATATTACTATTTACTTTAGTATTTTTCCAATGAGAGAGAAATATAATCTCCTAAAAAATCTGTCAATAATATTGCTTCAGTCTAGATGATTGAAAATTTTCAATTCTGCTTTAATACCAGAAATAAATAAGAATAAAAAGTTTTCCAGATTTCCATGGGTTAGAAATTTTTGCGTCAAAGAAATTTTAATGAAGATAGTAAAAATAAATATTCGAATAATGGAAGAAATTGTAATTAAATTTAACTGAAAACAAATTTTGTTAAATGAAATGAAAGTCAAATCTTATACAATCTCTGCGTATATATTACAAACGGTATAAAGTTTAATTCATTTATACAAAACATTTATAATATTTGAAAAGAGCTTATAAATTTCAATTTAAATTATTTCATTCTTTCTAATTTATTCATTTTAAAGAGCATAATATATCTAAAAAATGGGTACAATCGAAGACAGTTGTTAATTACGAGTTCACCCTAAAATACATATTCACACGTCATAATATTAACGAAAATATATTGATGGAGAAATGTGAAATTGATTAAATGAAAACTTAATGTGACTTTTTTAATATTACAAAAAGCTGATGTATAACCCCTTTTAATTGTACAATAACATAGTATTGTAAATTATAATTTTAGTGAACTTGGCTCTTAGAAACTTGAATTTCAAAATCATTTTTTTCTAACTTTATTAATTCATCATATGGTTTCAATGGTTTTACTATGCATTTATACTTCTTCAGAAGATTCATTTTTTCTATTCATAAATGTCATTTTTTAAAAAATTTTGGGAAGTAGTGCTTTAAATTTAATTTGTGGTGATCAATAGTAATGCGCAAATTTTAGCTAGCGGTGACTAACATATTTAAAACAAGTAAATTATACTGCTCATCCATATAAAAGAATGTAAAATAAAACTGAGTTTTATTATTCCACAAAATTTTATGAAATTATAAAATTGCCAATATGATAAACTATTCGTATATTGATTTTATTATTTCAACGAATTTTTATTACTATACTAAATGTATTAGCGTTCATGTACAATATCTTATACTTTGTGTTACTGAAGAAAATAGAGCAACTGCAACAAAATTATCTTGCGAGAGTCAATTTAATCCCTTCAGCTCCAAACTAGATGAAGCAGTGCGCCCCATTAAGTAGTGACTTTTACCGCCCCATCATTTTTCGAAGTCGGTGGCCCCGCAAATATCCAAGGAGAAGCGCTAGGGCGTCGAAACAATGATCTATCCGCGCCCCGATTCAAGGGTCGCGCTAACTCTGCTACTGGGGACTACCAACCAAAAATCCTTTAAGCGCCATCCTTTCCCTTCCCCCTCTTTAACGCCACCGCAAAAGAAGTACGCCACTCCATCATGGGTTGCGTCACCGCCGTAACGTGCCGGGGGGAGCGAAAATGTATAGGGCGCCCCTGGACAGAGTTTGGGTGAGGCATTAATCACAAAAGAGAGTGGCGAGCGAGGGAGGAAAAGAGTTTTAGAGGTGAAATCTAGTCGTTGTCGTCTACAGGGGTGGTAGAGTAGATTGAAGAGGGTGCCTTGTAGGTGATGAGTTAAATCGTTTTTTTATTTATTTTTGTTTTTTATTATTTATTTATTTCCAACTCTTTTGTATTGTGTAGTTGTAATGACATACTAATTGCTTGTTGCAATGTTTATGTATTTCTTGGTACTCCAAGGGGAGTAAATTTATTAATGTTCAATAAAATACTATAATTTGCAATTTGGGATCTTTGTAATATTTTACAAAATTTCTTAACTTCCTAAAATTTTGTCGAACTTTTTTTATATAATATTCAGCAATAAACCTTATTCTATGTATATGGGTAAAGTCGTATTACTAATGTATATTTCTTTTTACCTTTAAGGGAATATGATTATGTGAAGTTGTCTAATATATCCTCCAAAGGTGCACTACATTATGCTGCACCAAATTATGGGTGTATGGCAAGAATGGATTCTCTATAGAGAAGATCAATTCTGATCTTTCAGCGTTACATTAATATGTACATTTTGACATTTTCAGAAAAAAATACATAATAATGCGATGGATTCAACTGAGATAAAAACGCAAAATTTCATTTAATGTAAAATTTAAACAGTGGCTGTTTAATTTTTCAAGTGTATACAGTTTGCATTATGGAAGTAATATTCGATTCATATTTCTAATGTGTTGTACACTTTTGAATAACTGAATCACATTGCATAATGCTGAACACAAGTTTAAGTAATTTATTTAAAAAATTAAAATTTTCTATTTCTGTTAAGATTTTATAATGCCTGATTCCTCAAGAAAAATTAGCGAAAAGTAAAGTGATGTCCTTATGCATTAATTTAAATTTAGCGAATTAAACATTATTTAGGGAATTAACATTATTTAATAAACATTATTTAGGGAATTAACATTGTTTAATAAACATTATTTAGGGAAAGATGGGATTATCTGGAGCTGTTTGTGTTATGCGTTAAAACTATGAACTGGGCTTTGGTACTTCTGAATGAACAAAAGAGCTTTTGTCTTGAAGAAAAATTTTTTTATCATAGGGAATGCTGCTTATTAGAGTAAAGGTATATCTCCCTGGTTCATCCAAACCACTTTTGGTTCGCGTAACAAAAATATCCTATTTGTAATACTAACCCATTAATTTCCTTCGCAAATTTCTTTTGAATCATTGCTAGGAATTAAAAGAAATGGCGGTACAGATGCCATATAATCCAGGATTCCAAATTCGGAATTTTCGGGGGGATGAAGGAATGCTGCCAAAATGACATAGTGTGACGTTCGTGATGACGTAAGTACGGAGGTTATCAAAATAGAAATTTCTGCATAATTTTTGTAGGTTGCCATATCTATAACGTAATAAAAACTAAGTTGTGAGATACATAAGAAAATCCGCCAAAAAAAATCACCAAACTCAGAATTTAGCATCCTAGATTATATAGCACCTATACCAAAATGGTATTTCTTATCAGTGCTATTTTCAGATGAAGCCATGCCTTTTACGACATTTAAAAAGGATTGAATCCGTGAATTGATTAGACACTCTTCCTATATATTACCGGGTTACAAATTGGTCATTTTGTCCACACGATGAATTTAGATTCGGCTTAAACTCTGATGCTATGATAATATTCATCGACTCCAAGAGGAAAGCTTTAATTCTGCCTTTTACATGGACTGAGACTTATATTCATTTGCAGAGTAACTAGTCTGGACCACCATTTTCAATTCCTCAATCACACCTAAGAATGATTCGAAGCAATTAAGAATTAAAATTATCAGAAATCAATCAAATTTTCATGCTGTGAATGGAAATGAAATCTGGAGACGTCGTCATAATTTTGGAATTGTACAATTTATTTAAATATATAAATATCATCAAATTCATTAAGTTAAGTTGTATGAAATCTGCAGGCCACGTATGCGGAAGGAACCCCTTATCATTAACATTTACATTTTTAATCATGAATCTTTGAGAACTAGAAAAAGGAGAAAGCCCAGGTTGTGGTAGATGAACTTTGCAGAGGGGGATTTTAAGGTCCTAAGGGTAATTAATTGGAGATCAATTTCAGACAAAAAATAAAACACAGAGTGGAAGAAAGTTCTTGAGAAGATCTTGGCTCATCACGGGTTATTGTATCAATAGAAGAAATCAGTCATGAAATACTTAAGCCAATTTTGCTCTTTTTGAAACAAATTTCAAGGGCTGTTTCCCAATAAAACATTCCTTGACCATCAGCAGCAAAAGTAATATATAGTAAGTTGGAACTCTTTCATAATCAATAGGTATTTGAAATTCAGCCATATCCAGGGATTTTAAGAATTTAAGTTTGTTATACTGAATTGTGTATGTGAAAATCCTACTATTTACTTAATATGAAAATCAGAATTTCAATATATTGTATGTACATATTACTACTGCAAACTTATTACTTGTTATATTCACCCTTAATGTGCATTAATCCTGACCATGGTATCACCTCTACCATCAGCAGAATATGGACTGAGCACTTGAGGGGTATGAAAATCATGCCCGACAGATCTAGAACTTACGCAGTGCACAGGAATTACACTGGATCCGAGGCATCTCTTCAACAACATCTCTGTTTCCTCGATCCTCTCCAACATCGACCGCAACTGCTGTCACGACACCCTCTACACCAAAAAACTGAAGATGTGGCCAAGGCAGTGCTCCATGCCTTTGGTCCCATATGACTTATATGTTTTTACCTTTTCTTTTTGCACTTGCCACATGACTACTACAACAACCCTTAATGTGCATAACACAAATTTTTTCTTTCTAAATATGCCATTTATTACTGAATTTTTCAGCCATGAATTATTTTTTTAATTTTATATCAATGATATTTGCGTACACGAAAATTAGGGATTCTTTAAGTGAAAGGATCTTTTTTCTTACCATTACATTTTTATTTCGTGTTAAATATTTTTGGCCTTATGTACGATATTGTTATCCTAAACTTAAATTTTATAAAATGTTTATCATCATGTTTTTAAAATACATTTGTTCTTTTAATACTTATAATTGCTAATATAAATTCGTAAGAACTTTTTTTATACTTTTATTAAAGAAAAATTTTAGAATGAATAATAAAATAGGATTCTTGCATATAATTTTTAATTAAGTTATGTGTATCTTTCCTTTTTGGTTCTGTAAAATTTTTTTTTCAATATACAAAAATTTAGATTAAAATGAAGCTGTTATATTATCATGTTTCTAAATTCCTCATATGGTGGAATATTATTTGTATTTCATAGTTTATTTTATCTTGGTTCACATTTGATATAACATTATTCTGTTGTGTGCTGTTTTTTTACTTTAATTTGTTCCAAGTAGTGGGGGATTCATAGTGCTTTTAATTAATGAAACATTATGTACTTACCTATTTATATAAACAATATAAACTTGATATTTTAAATTGTTAATAATCTGTTTCTATTTAAATAAACCAAATGGAAATATTTGAGCAATCTACGCTTCAAATAAAAATAAATTTAGCGTGCAACATCCTTCCTTTTTAAACCTTTACAAGATGAACAATCTGGTGTGAGATCGCACTTAAATTTTATTGAAATAAATTTAAAATAAATCGTTTCTATATTAAAATGTTGGTATTCAAATGTTCCTCAACACTAAACGTCACATTGTGCACAGAATACAAAACTAAACATTTTGTTACTATTAAATATTAATAAAATAATTATGCACTCATATGAATTTATAATTTCCTGAAAGTTTTCATTTAAAATATTTTACCGTTAAAATATTATGAATTTCAGTGTTTGTAACATTTTGATTCCATTACATAATATTTAATCTATTATGTATGCTTATCTAAATGAATTTTTATGCTAAGAATATGAGAGAAGAATTTTTAAGAACTATAAGACTATCATAAAAGAATTTGAAGGGATTTTGCACTAATACAAGTAACTTTTTAAGGTTCATCTAAATAAATCTACTTTTTGTGAAAATTCGATTGTTCTCCAGAAAATTTATTCCTTCAGATACCTCTTTTTTACCCCAAATAAATATTTGGAGTTGCTTAAAAAGTAATATTTAGTTGATTAATTTGGATTGTGACCTACATCAAAATAAAGTTAGAACGTTTTAATAGCCAATTCTCGAAGAAAGAAATTATGACTGTTTGCCATGTCTTTAAATCACTCAACGTTTCAAAAAACAGTTGCCGAAAGCTGCTAGCAGGGTGCCTAGAAAATAAATGTATAAACATACATTTCACATCTGGCAGCACAAATGAAAAAGCTATCTCTGCTTTTTAGAGGGCGACACATAGCGGGAAGTCTATTCTCAAACTTTTTAAAATTACACAAAACATGGAACAATTGCTTTCTATGAACAAGTTGTGAGTGAAGCAAACGATAAAAAAGTTTATAATTGCGCCCCCTGCCGTTTATTTATTTATATATTTTTGCGAGAAACTCAACGAAAAAAGATTCTCTTTTTATACTTGGAAATGACGAGGATTAAATAAAGAAAAACGAAGAAAAGATTTTTTCGAAATAAAGTTACTTTCTAACGAGTTATTTTTATCGTCATTGAAAGAACTTGAGTATATTTAATGGATGAGCAAAAGTTTTAAAAAATATGATGTTAATACTTTTATCGTTTTTAAAGCAGAGATGATATATGCCAACAAAATACTGCGAGTTCTAATTTTATATTATTAGATCAAATAAGGGTAAAAAAGATTATATTGAGGACATGCTATTGTGTGTGATTGGTAATGAAAACAAAGAAAATCAATCCTTACATTAAAATTGTCTTAAATTTTAAAATAATTCAGAAAAAAACATTTTTCAATATATTAAACTGCCATTTCTTTTTAACTTTGTTAGTTAAAAAAAAAAACTTTCTGTTTTTTTGTTCATAAAATATTTCTCGATGATAAATTAATACTAAAATATTTGTCATTTAAGTAATACTTTAAAAATTAAATATATTCGGCATTATCAAAAAATTCTTGCTTTCTTAATGAAATTATACTCTTTTGTTGTCTTTATTATTCTCACTTTAGCATCTTAATTAGAAGTTTAATTGATACGACCGATAATGTTTCAAAAATTTTGTATAATTAAATTCATGTATTTATTAGTATTATTTTGATGAGAGTAAGAAAAAAAGAAGTACATTTAATAGAAATATCTTTTTAATCAAAGGGGCAAAAAAATAAACAAAACTGTATGCAAAATCAAAAGAGACTCAAAACTTGATATTCTATTGGATTATTGGATGTTCTTCAAACTTTTATGAATTAATCAACATTTCAAGTCCATGAAAATGTTCACATAAAAGTAAGTTTATTTTATGAAACATATGCAGTTGCAAAACAGTATAGGCTGCCAATATTGTAAATATATAGATAAATGTGTGCAATCTGTTATTAAGCATGCTGTTTTAGTTTATAGTAGTTGTTAATATTAATGAATGTTTATTTATTTTTTTCAGCAAAAGTAAATTTTGCCATTCATAAAAATAATAAGAGTGATATGAGAATAACTCTGGCATCCAATTAAAAACAAATTAATTACTCTTAACTTTTGTTTCTAAATTTTCTCTTATAAATATTTGCATCGATAATGAAGCCACAACATCATTTAAAGATTAATAATGTAACGTCTAACAAATTCATGTTTCCACAATGGTTTTAAATGTACTATTCATTTGAAAAGGAATTAGGAAATGTTTTAGGTTATTAATTTCTCTACGACTAATTTTAAATTAATGCTATGATGTTGTCTACTTATTTTCATATTTATGACAAAATGATTTGTATATAATGACAAAATGTAGAAAATTTCAATAAAAATATCCAATAACGAGAAATGAAAGTTAAATTTAAGTAGTGAAAAATTTAGAGCTAAAAACTTGTTAAAGCTAAAAAACATCATTAAAGCGTCAGATAAATTAATGCTCAAAGGATATGCTGATTCAAATTCTTTTTGCAAATAAATACTTTTAAAGTAAGATTTTTTACAATATGCTAGAATCTTAAATTATTAATGATAAAAGAAAATGCAATATTTGTTTTTGTGTGAAAATTACTTAAAATAACTCTTTATTTTTTATCTCGAATTCAAGCATTTATTCATTAAAACGATTAATTACATAAATAAAAATGATTTTTGGGCTATAAGTTTTAAAAAACAAATTCAATTATTTAAAATAATTTGTCCTTGTTGAGTTTAAACAAAAAGTATATAATTTTTGAAAATAATGAAAAAAAAATTCATTTTTAACCCGGGACATATGCTTTGCACTCCATGCCTGACTGTGGATTGGGAGGTCCTGGGTTCAAATCCCGGTTCAAGCATGGATGTACTTTTTCTCTATCTATCCTGTCTTTGTCCTTTCCTTGTATGAATGAGATGTGAATGGTTGTCTACCATATAAACGGGTACCCATGGCATGTGTGTACTGAAGAAGTCGGACTCCATACCAAAATATGGTTCATTTGGAAAAGTGGAGCAGTGCATTCCATGATGCCAGCATTGCTGGCACACGACAACGACAACAAAATTTGTATAAAATTATCTGTATTTGCTTAAATACCAATGCATTTTTTACATGGAAGTGCAAATTTTGGTTAGCATAATAAGTTAAGGGGGAGGGTTAGTAACAAATCATCTAGAATATGCCAGGTGAATCTGCCTTTATTCATTATAATTCTTATATCTTTATAGAAAAATGTCTTACTGTTATATCCTACATTCTTTTTTGTTGATAACTGTTTTAATGTTTACGTGTTTTGGTTTTGAAAATGGATTCAAATTAGCATATGATAACTTTCGTATTATGTGAAAAATAATCTTTTCATACTTGAAAAGTAAATGATTTTTGAAAAGTTAGATAAATGAAAATAGGAATAAACTAATCTTTTTTACTCCAAATACAGAAATATTCATAAAAGCTAAAAGCTTTCCAAGTGAAGAAAAAGAAGAAAATATCTTTGACTCGTGCTTTTACATATTTTTTAAGCAAAATACAGTTATTACTCTATAATCATTATAAAAATATTTTAGGTTTATAACTGTTTATAAATTATGAAATAATTGGTATAATTTTCTTAATAAATCTTTCTAGAAAAGTTTAAATAAAGAGGATGAATCATAACTTTTTAAATTGAGGAAACAACCTGCAGTATGTTCACAAAAGAATAGATTATTTTGATTAATTATACGGCAACAGTATGATTAAATGCCATTCGAAGAATTTTGCCATAAGTACGGAAAAAGAATATTCTAATTTGAATTTATTCTCCAAAAATTTCTTTCTGAAAATCATCGCACTATTTTAATCCATCAGAAATAATAATTAAGTCATGCAAACTTTCTACAGAAATTTAATTGGTAATAATTACTGTTTTATGTTTATATGCATTCGAAGAATTAGAATTGTACATTTTTGCCTTGTCACACAAATGTATAATGTTAAACTTTAAAAATATATATATATTACATGAAAAAAGCATTAAACTTATTGTATAGAATATTTCCGTTTCTTTGATAATATTTCAAGAAAACGAATTGAGTAGCTAACAGGTAAATTTCCCATAGGAAAAGAACTACGAAATTTTTCAAAGAATTCAAATTTTACTCATTGTGAATAATGTAAAATACATTATGTACAATTTTGTTCTATAGTTAGTTCAAATAATGCATTCATCTATAACTTTTTCAAACCGAAAAATATCATATTGCTGAAAAAGTACTAAACCTTTAAATGTACTGTGTCGCAATTTTTTTGCTATAAATTATTCACGATGATCATGGCTACATTCTGTTTTTTACAGATTTTTCAAACAAAGTGTAATAACTAAAATGACTGCACTACTTGGTTTTGGATTTGCTGGGATTCTACTAATCTAATGAATACTTGCATACACTCTAATATTTTTCTCTCTTAACCGTTTGAAAACAGATTCATTTTTGAAAAGCGGCATTATTTCTTCGGGGAATTGGAAATAAGAACATTTTTGTGCACCGAGAAATCAACAGCACCATTTTCTTTCGATTTTTTTCTCTCTCTCTTCCCAGAAAAGTCGTCTGTCGCTTGCTCGTCCAATATCTTTCACAATCAGAGAATTCGTTATTTATTTATGGACCTATCTGATGACATTACATCGAGAGAGATGGCATCGGCGAAAAGTTCTTGTCTTCTTTTTCCCGCCGAGCGACACTGCTGCCACAAAACAAACTGAAATATTCATCGCTTTTTCCCTCCTGTAAGAAAACTGAAACTTTCGCCGCGATCATTGGACAAGTAGAGGGGTTTTCTGCCTGCAAGAATATAATGAAAGGGGTGGAGTAGAGAAGGGGCAAGTGGATGGAGCATCAGTAAATGAAAGGTTTTATTCGAAAAGATCCCTCGAGAAATAACTATGATACACCTTATGCTTCGAACTCGGGTTCGATGATTCGATCTAATGTAGCATTCCGGCGGTGAAGAAATTCTTTCCTCCAGAACTTTTTCTGATACCCACTTGAGGAGTGATGAGGAATATAAATGTGTATGAAAACATATGTGTTAATATTTATGTGAGTGGCTCCACAATTCGCTCACACGTTCTCTCAGGAAGTGGGAACAAGAATTTTATTATTAGAAACGCCATTCTGAATTAAGAAGTGTCTGCCAATCTTGTCATAAAGTGTTACTGTGGGATTTAACTAATGGATAAATACTCGCTGCAGCCACACTGGTGAAATCGAAGAACATTCGAATCATGTTCCTAATTGGTATGAGGTAGTTAATATTTCTTAGTAAAGGAAAAGTATATAAAGATGGGTTTATGTATTTTAAAGAATCTATGATTAAAGGTTCATCAGTGTTAAATGCTTTCTGTAATCGCTTAGAGCTTTTACGTAATCATTTTTTATGTTCTTACAAGCTTCTGTAATTTCTTTCTTTAAAATTATTATAAGATGATTAAAAAAATATTCAAACCGAGTGATATTGTTAGAGCTTCATTTATTTTACATACAAATTGGGAAACTTATTAGCTTCGAGCAAATTTTAAATGCATTATAGATTTGTTTTAGGAAAAAAAAATAACATCAATAAGAAAAATCAAAGAAAGGAATATTTGAAATTGCGTAACGGAGATTCTAACAACCAAAGCAGTTTTAAAATGTTTGGGGTTTAGTATAGAAGCGGATTCCTCTTATTTGGGAAACAATTTGGCGATAAAATTTAACCTGGTGAACATGAGTCACGAGGGGGAAAAAAACCAAGAGGAAATACTAAATTTACTATTGGAAAATTTTTTCAAGGATTTCACATTTAATTATATTACATATTTTTCAAAATTTTCAACATGTTCTGCATAGCAATCCACCATCATAGCTATCAAGAACACTTGACATAAATGAAAACATTTTTATAAGTTTGTTTTTTTCATAAATTTTTCATGAATTAGTATTTGATGTCAAAAAATTGTTCGGTGTGAGAAATTTCTTAAAGTGAGTGTGTGTGTATGAGTGTGTGTGTATGAGTGTGTGTGTGTGTGTGAGTGTGTGTGTGTGTGTGAGTGTGTGTGTGTGAGTGTGTGTGTGCGTGTGTGCGTGTGTGCATGTGTGCATGTGTGCATGTGTGCGTGTGTGCGTGTGTGCATGTGTGCGTGTGTGCATGTGTGCGTGTGTGCATGTGTGCGTGTGAGTGAGTGAGTGAATGAGTGAGTGAGTGAATGAGTGAGTGAGTGAATGAGTGAGTCTGTGAGAGAGAGAATATTTTAACAATCTAAAACAATCTTCAATTTTTTTCATGGCATCTGTAATTTATTTTTAATTAAGAATCAAATTAAATCCTTTTTGTATTAGGAAAAACTTTGGTACATTTTAGTGTGTCTCTGAGTCTTCTCACAGTGTCCGTGAGACATATGTTTTAGTAACAATCAAATCGAAACAATCTTTATAAAACTATTATTTATTTTCATTTTTCTAAATTTAAACTTCAAAAACAAGAAAAGCAAAGATACAATGCTGATATTTTACTCTGATCTTCGTTGTATCGGGCAATTACAGGGCACATTTATCACATTTTTTACATAAACGTCACACTTAAATTGATTTATGGTCAATAGAGAAGTTACCTAGGAAAAACTCAGAATTCTTAACCATTAACTAGAAAAAATATATCATAATCAATATCCATACCTCCTACCTCAATTCGAGTCCAGATCCTCCGGATTGAAATAAAAAACTTTACGAATCTTCATATATTTTGATAATTATAAGATAGTTAATTAATCAGTTTACTTAGTGCTCTAATGCACCGATAAAATAAATTAAAAGTATATTAATATTAAAAATTACGCTTTAAATCACATGATCTGAAGCTCAATCAGAAAGCTTTCGTGGGGTACTCTTTTTAGTGCATGTATTCTTCCTCTTATAATGTGTTTTTTAATTTCTTTTATTGTGAATTTAAATGTACTGGTAAATTTAGTTCTATATGTAATATTTCATTCATTACTTCGTCAACATAATTGTTAGAGCAGATTTATGAAATAATAATTTAGTTTTCATTATTAATAATAATTCTAGAAACACTCGATCCACTGGTTTCATCACCACCACTTCTATTTAATACAGTAGGACTCCAATTATCAGAATCAGTTGGGACTGGGCCCTGTTCGGATAATCAAGAATTTGGTTCATTGCATTTTTTCAAAAAGGGATCAATTTTAACTAATTGTTGTATAATGGAAATGGAAGAATAACTATTTAATTTTATGGAAAAATAATTTAATGAAAATACAACACTTTTATGTGTTAAAGTACTTGCAAGTACTAAATTGTACATTAACACAGTGCTGCCAATGAATTTCATTGTTTGCTTAACATCTCGGTCAGAATAAGCTGTGTGGCAACTCAGCCACAGTAAATCCCTAAAGGGGAAAGAGAAGCCCATCTTCCCTATCCGATGGGGAATCTAGCCCAATTATTATTTGGATGCGGTCGTATGAAGACCGTATTGGCACCAGTGTATTATGGTGTGCAACTTATTTTTATGGAATGTAATTATAAAATTGCTATTTATTAATTATTATTGTTAAAATAAAATATTAAAGGCAACAGGAATTATTAATAAATGTAGATGACACGCAACCCATGTAGATGACACGCAATAATAAGTATGGCCCCAACCTGTTTGATTGTCTTCATCCGTTTTCGGACAATGATGTCACGCATTTGCTTGGCAGTGAGAAATTGCAAGTGGTCACACTCAAGATGATGCTATGTCCTTCAAAACAGTTTCAAGGCCGGTAAATGCTTCACTAACTGATAGTCCCGAACCTGCTACAACTTGGACATTAGGGTCATTTTCTTCCTCTACTCTTTCAATAAGTTGACTATCATCTGCAATTTGAAATCCGGTATCTGACTCGTAAGCCATTCTCTTATATCTTCAGCACTAACTTCTGAACATCCGCGAATTTTCAAAAGAATATATTTGAATTCCTCAAGTGAAGGACCTATCTACCCCCCCCCCCCCCCATTCTCATCTTCTTTCTCTTAAACTAAAATTAAACTCTGTAGCACAACAGTCATAGTGGGTCAAGGCCTACAATGTTCATATCTGTTTTCCTGACCAAGAGGCTAAATGGTGCTAAGCATACGTTCCGATTAGGCAGTCAGCCTAACGTGAAACCCCCAATGTTTAGTTCCTAAGCGTGCTTGGTATTCAGTTTATAGACCCATTTAAGGGATGAAAGGCTACTCGACCTTGCTCAGCCTGAAGATCGGGCCTCGGACCTGTGCCTTGGGAGCATTAGGCTTTCTCAATTCCCTTTTCTTTTCTTGGGCTTTTTCCATTTACTCACTTTCCATCTCTTCTTTGGTCTGATTAATTTTCTGAAATGCTGAAAGCGATTTGGATAATCACTGGTTTGAATAGACGGAGTTCGAATAATGGGAGTTCTACAGTATATATTTGATATAATAAGATGACATGTTTGCATTAAATAATGAAGTGGGTTTTGTTGTATCATGTAATTAATTGTAATTAAGTTCACTAAATTTTATTACATGTATGACGTTGCAACAATGTGATACTTCTTAAAATGCAATGCAATATTGAGATTAATATAAGAAAGTAAATTTATTTGTACTCTTCTGTGGAATACAGAATTTTACATCGCAATCTAATTTTATTCATGATTGGTCTAAAACAGCTGAATTTTACTTTTGTTGCATATTTTTAACATATAATTCAAGATAAAATATTGTTTTTCATAATGATTTATTTAGTTTAATTAATTTATCAACATTACATACATTTTAATTAGAGCAAAATATATTATATGATTTAATGGATTAAACCTTAATTAGTCCAAGTCTACTAGATTTCGTCAGCCATATTACATAATTTGCAGCTTTTAAGTAAAACTTGCAATTTGAAAGTAACGATATTTTCTATTACATCATTCAAAATGCTGTTTCTCGCCACGAAAGGTCCATACATAGATCAGCTAAAGCAAACTTAAGGAGATGTGAAACGTTTGAAAATCAGATTCAATTTTGAATGCATTAAATAATGAAATCGGAACTCCTTTCCTCCACATCATAAATATATTTCCGATCGGGAGCATTATTTAACTACATTACGCCAAAAAGTGTCAAAAATATAACTAACGCCAAAAACATCATTACTGCACAGAGTTAAAATGATGTTTATTCAAAAGTCATAAGAAATAATAAATACAGTTAATTTAAAAAAAAAAAATAGGTGAGAATACAGAAAAGAAAGGGATCTCTGATGCCGTACATATTTTTTATATCCAAAGTGGTTACATATGAAGGAGAATTTTAAAAGAATGGGGGGGGGGGGGAGAACTGCATGTCTTCGTTCTTGACATGAACAGACTTCCAACGTAGTGTCCATCAGAGCATATGCAACTTTATAACGAGTTTAAATCAACTTTAATTACGGTTTATATTAATTATATATGCTATAATCGAAATAAAAAATTATTTATCATTGTCAACGTTTTAAGTTAATCAGAAATCAACCATCTTAATGGAATATATCCTACTGCATTCCATGCTGCTATTTTCAATCTAATTTTTGATAAAAAAAAACTAGAAACCAGAAGACACATAGAATAAGGATATTTATATAGTTGTTACTGGTGGTCAAGAAATGGCCATTGAGCTATTTTGTAAACTGAAAGGTTTCAATTACACTCAACTTTTTTCTGAGCTCCAAGAATCTGAGGATGTCATGGTGAGAATCTCATCAAAACCCCACTGGTTCAATACCTTCTCGCCACTTTTCATAAGATCTGCAATGTGAAGTATCGCTTATTGCGGACTGCGATTGGGACCCCAAGTCTTCCTCAATGGATGTTCAAAATCTTTCTGCTGGAGTGGAGTGGACGGGAGGAGGAGGGTGCCGGCTCAGGTGCGACTTCGTCAACTGGCCGTGGTTTAAAATAACGAGGTGCTTGGCTACACGCCAGTATACCAAGCCTATTAACTTTAAGTCCAGGACTAGTCTGTACTATTATGTATATATGTTAAAAAGCATTATTACAAGAACTTTATTGATTTAAAAAGTCAATGATTCTAGATTTAATGCTTAAATGGGAGTTGTACCTTAAAATTGAAAATTACGTTTTTCACTCTAATATATTTTATGTTCTTAACCTTTTTTTTAACTTAAAAGCGATGAATCATAACAAAATATTTTGAAAATTCATAGATTTATTGTTAAATTCAACATTTAAATGAGAACATATAGATAAATCACATAATCAATATTCATTTTTGAGCATTGGAAGACGTCACTTACATCAATACCAGCCAAAACTCGCGCCAACTTTTCAAACACTTACTCGATAACAAGTGACATCGACAGCTCCATTAACAAAATATTCGCCAAATTACAGTACTTGCCTGCAGGAGGATCAACATAGACAAATGGGTGAAATATCCTTCCTCCCACACAATAACGTTCCCTATCTATTCTGAAAGGTCATTACTAAAACTGCCTGTTTCTTGTTTAAAAGACATTGTCGGGAAAAAAGAAAGATATCGCGAGAGTTTGGCGAGAAAGGGGATTCAATCTTCTTTCCAATCTTCCACTGCTTTTCTTCTGCTGAGCGAACGCACTGCACCCGATTTGTTTTGGCGCCAATTTCAGTATTGACTCCAGATTAGTAGGTAAAAGAGATAAGCAGCTTATTCCTATTAATCTTGGAGAAAATATATTGGGCAAAGTTTATCAAGAGTCACCTCTAAAAATATCGGATTTTTCCCGTCATCTTTAAAATCCCCTAAACTATGAAGGAAAAGAAAAGTAACGCATTTCGCTTATTTTTGGAATGTGTGTGTGTTCCTTAGAAAAATCATTTATAACTATTTTTAAAGATTACAAAATGGAACCCAAAAGCAAAATGATTTCTATGAGTCATTTTCTAATTTGTAGTGAATTAAATAATGATTTACGTGAAAAGTTCTGAAATGACATTTATTCTTTAATCTAATACTGTTTAATTGTTTTCTGCCACATTTATATATTTTATAACTTATCTCATTTCTGCATTAGAAAAAGAAATGTCTGATTAGTTGAAATTAATTTTTAAAAAATACACGTAAATAATAATATACAAATTCAATCAATCAACAATGGTACTACAACCCTGTGTGGGTCCTGGCCTTCTCAATGAGCTTATTCCATCTTGGCCTGTATTCAGCAGCTCTTTTCCAATTAGATGTTCCAATAGTATTTAAGTCCCTATCTAGACAATCAATGCATCTGATTTTGGCCTACCTCTGGAACCCTTTCCCATTGGCCTTGCAAGAAAGATTTTTTTATTGGTGCGTTCAGTTGGAATACGAATAACATGGCCATCCCATCTCATCTTTTGCATTTTAATGTATTTGACAACATCAATGTCCTTAAAACTTTTGTATAATTCATGGTTATACCTTCTACGCCATACCCCATCTGTCTCCATTCCACCATAGATGCTTCTCGAAATTTTCCTTTCCAGCCAAACGGCACTCATGTTTCTGTGTCATGGCCCAAGTCTCTGAAGCATAAGTTAAAATGGGTCTAATAATAGTTTTATATAGTAAAATTTTTATCCTGTATTTGATATATTTGAAGGTAAGATATTTTTTAAACCATAAAATGCACGATTTGCTGCAAATACCCTTTTGTTTATTTCGGGTCCTAAATCACCAAAGTTATTTATTTCAGATCCAAGGTAGTTGAAACTGTTCACATCTTCAAAATCATAAGAGTGAATATACAAATTAGAGGAATTAAATTGGAAATATGTGTTAGATTCTATCTGTCCGTCTTATGTTGTGTATATTTTTATTTTTTAATGGATAATATAAGAGAATAGGTTTAACTGTGGACAACAAAATCATTTTAGCCACTGTCATTTATAATTAACTGATGTGATAATTTAAAGAGAATATATCATCAGTAATGCTTTAAATGAACTGGCTTACGCAATCCAGCTTATTTAAAGAGCTACTGCCAACATAGGCGGAACAAAACGGCAAACAAACAACAAAACGGATTTTATATAACTACGAACAACTCTCACTCTCGTCGTGGTTTCTAAATGATACCACTGGGGGTGGCAGTTCAAGTATTCGGGGAGTTTCCAGCTTAGTTTCCGCTTCTAAATTATGACGATTCTTGTACCTAAGTGGTAGAGGTCACCTCTTTGCTAAGTACAGGAAATATGCTGTTATCACATACCATTTCAAACTCACCAGTGTGTGATTTTGTAGCCCAGTTTAGATAATGCTTTTCACAGTCACGGTCATAACGATCTCCACTTCCATCAAAGTTATTAAAAATTCCAGTTTTTATTTGATAACATTTTCATGGCGAGTTCTTCCAGTATCCAATATTCTGATATCGACACACATAGCAGAAGGCCTCTTGTCAAAGGAGACGCTAGTTTAAGATAATATATATATAGATATATATTGAAAGGCTCTAGAACTAGCTTTGAAAGTAGGATGTGTGTTCTCACCCGAAAACTACAGCATACAAGTCATACTGCCAGAAATATCCACACAAGAACATAGTTTAATTTTTGATTCATTCTGCCATATCAGTGACCACGAAATATATACAGCCGAATCATTGAGTTTAAAAGAACAGTTCCTAGTGACTTATTTTGTAAATGTGTATTGCTGAAATCTTAAAAAGTATGAATTTGGTAAAATAAATAAATAAATAAATAAAATTAATTATAATTAGAAAAATGTAACTTTTTATATGACTTATTAAACAAGTTTAAAACTCTTATGAATGCATTCATTGTAATATGATATTTTAATTTAATAATTATGCTAGTTTTAAAGCTTTAGAAATAGATAGTGATGTTTCCAAAACATTTATAATTTTCTCTAAAAGAAAAGAGCAATTTAAAATGATAAAAACTATTTAAAACTAAATATAGTTCATAATTTTACTCATGATTTTAGTTTATAATCTTAATTTGAAATGATTTTTAATTTTCAAAAATTTAAGTCATGACTGAAAAGTGACATGTTTTTCAACAACTACTTTGCAGGGGAAAATAAACATATAAACGTTTTACAAAATTATTATTCTTGAAGAAGATTTATTCACAAAATTTAACCCCACTTTTTTTTACTTAAAAAAGATAATTGATAACTATATGTATTACTATACATCATTGCTATAGTCAAATAAGAATTTTTCAAATTCCAATGTCAAATTCCATCGGTTATATTGTATATGGAAATCTGAATGCGCTCTTTTTACATTTGAATAGTTTTGTGATTAGTAGATAATTTAAACGAGATTGTTTACAAATATTTCAATTATTAATTTAGAATTCAAATAACGAATGAAATTTTCAAAAATTTCAATCGTCCTTGTCGATTTAAATTAATTATAAAATGGGTGTTTTGTCTTTTACTTTTTGCTTTTTCTTCGGTTCTTTTGTCAGCGTATTATTAATGGCTTGAATCAATGGAAAATGACTTCTTAAGTGAATGCTTTGGTCTTTATATAAGAAATTATTTTATTAACAGAATGAACTTCGACATTATTCTCAAACATTCGATGGTGAACTTCGCCTTGTTTGCTTCCGCTCGAAAAATGTGATTTGAAGACAGGCAACAAATTCGTCGACAAGTCGTCACACATAATATACGATGTCGTAATTAATCATGTGTGACGTAGCTGAAAAGTTATGGGACGTTATGGATATTTTAAACCAATGAGAAGTATAGTAAAGTGACGTACTCATGAGCTCATGTGGCATGAAAAAAACAACAACTTTACAGTTTACAAAAAAAAAAAAAAAAAACAAAAAAAAAAAAAGATTTTTATATAATTGCTATCTTATTCCATCACTGTAAAGATTTTAAGATTTAAGCATATATAAGCCTATCTAGGTATATAAGAAGGTTATTTATATAGCTCAGTCAGAATCGAATTGGTTATCATCCAGTAAAGAAATAATGCCTTTTTCGTTTATGTTGCTGTCGCACTGGATAACTTGTCGGCAAAGACAACAAAAATAAACTTGTTTCTACTTCATAATTGGATATTTTTGTGTATGTTAATTGTAGAGATGAAGTCTATTATATAAAAATTGCCTTAAAAAACATGAAATATAATATACAATATATATTTGCGATAAACATATTTGTGTCTGTATTTGTATAGATGGTTGGATGGATTGGATGGATATGTAAGATATATCATACTTGTGTACTCATCGTCACCAAGCAATTAAAGTTATACTCTATTAAAAAAAAAAAAAAAAAAAAAAAAAAAAAAACGGCAAGAATTGAAAATGAAATTTTTTGAAAAAAGAAACACTTTTTTTATTTATATATATATATTTTTATGGGTTTCCAATTTTTTTCATTTCTACTTTTTAATGTATGAATATGGTAATCATTATTTTACCAAGTGGTAAAAATCAAAATGAATTTTAACTAAAAAGTTTTTTTTTTTTCATTCCAATTGAGAACATGATCACGCCACTTTATTACAATTCTCATGGTTTGGAATATCCATGATGTCAGACAACGTTTTGTCTACATCACACTCTGTACAGAGACGGTGTAATAAATCCGACTAGTCGATGAATTTGCTGCCTACCTTCAAATCGCATTCTTTGAACGGCAGCAAATGAGACGAAGTTCGCCATCGATTATTTGAGAATAGTGTCGAAGCTCATTTTGCTAATCAAACAGTTTGTTACATAAAGACCAAATCATCGATTTGAGAAGCCATTTTCCACTGATTCAAGCCATTAACACGTTGACTATGGAATAGAAGAAAAAGCAAAATGAAAAAGACAAGACAAAACATCCTGTTTAGAGTTAATTTATATCTGCAAGGTTTTGATTTTAATTTCTATTTTTTATTTTAAATTTTGTATTAAAGGTATAAAGTAGTATTTCCAAGCTCAAATTACATTAGTTTTGATTAGTTGGTTCAAATATAAATTCAAACTCCTAACAACTTTTAGGACGTAAGAAAAAATGCACAACAAATTCATTTTATTAAATGCTCTTATTAGAAACATCACATTTTTAGTTTTGTCTATAAGCGCAGACAAAAAAATAAAAACTAAAATACACCAACAGAATAAATAGATTATTGGACTTTTTTTATTAGCTCAGAAACAAGGAATAGCTATCGACCAATCAAAAAACAAGGATCAAGTTTCAGAAAAGGTATTCATGTGATGTCCAACCCCCATGCAGTGTTATTATATACTGACGTCCAGAAGTTCAAACTCCCACCAATTATTTACCATTTCCAGGCAGATCCCCTCCCCCGCATCAGCTCGACACGCGACCACGTTCCCCGGCCACTCAGGTGTGTCTTTTATGTTATTTGGCAGGTTGATCGACCCTTCGCACGAGTCGAATATGACTGATCATAATTCAGTTCTAGTAATTATCGCCCCCCCCCCTCATACATCCTCTACATTCGTTCCATTGTGAAGTTGTGGTTGGACAATGGATATCGGTGGGTGTCCTCGACTTTCTTTTTTTAATGTACCATTCTCAGTGCTGCTATCATCTTAAGTTACTGACTTTTCAAGTGCCCTTCACAACAAGAATTTGATAACTATTATTTTAATGTTAAAAAGAAAGTTTTCCAAAATGGAAGTTAGAAAAACAAAAAAGAAAAAGAAATATTTACTTGTTTGTTTGCAATTTTTTTAAAATACAACTTCTGTAGTTCATTGCCGTAGAACAAATAGATTTTATTTTGCATTGATTCAGTGGGGAAAAACAAAGATTAAATATTGTTTAATATATTTTCAAAATTTTATTTTAAAAAAACTGAAAAAAAATCACGAGTAATTTGTTATTAGAAAAGAAAGTACAAATTATTATTTTGAAACTTTCGCATGTATTATGATATTCTTCTGTAACACCACATCACTTGTCATACATGTATGAAGAACACCACATATAGTAAGAACATCATGCACAGAATAAAGCCTCAGTGACAATTTTCATACTTAAAAATTGAAACGCTCAATATGGGCTACATGTACAATACTAATATAAATATCACCCAACAATAGTAAAATATCATTGTATTCGTAATCTGTAGTGAAATTTTATTGTTATTGTGAAATTCAATAACTTTTTCCAAAGTTTCTTCCTTCACGAAATAATTTTTATTTTTTATTTAAATTTTATCACAATTTCAGGCAGGAAATCAAATGGACAACTAGTTTCCAAAATGCGTAAAACATTTTTCTGTAATATATAAATGCATATCACAATTCCGTGGGAATATTATAACTTATTAATGTATATAATTATTTTCATCCTAATTTCCAAATTTATTGCATACATAATGAATTATTTACTGCAAAATAATAAAATTTTTTATTCATACATCTATTTTATTGTATACTTTATAAGATGTATATTCTATTGTATACGGAATCCTGTTTTGTTTTTTCTGATAACAAGTTTTTTACTTTTATGGTCAGGCTTTTACCAGTTAACAAATAACAGATGTTTTTGATCACATGTCAAACTCAAATTATGGATTGACCATCTTAAGATTCAAATCAAATAAAAAATTTTTTTAATGTGAATCAATTTGTCTGTAACTATTTTGCAATTATAATCGCATAAATGATAGGATGTTACACCCCATTTATATTACTTATAAAATAATGACACAAGCTTTATAAGAAAACCCAATCTACGTGCCCAATCCTCAAAACATCACTCAGTAAACTTTAAAAAAAAAAAAAAATAGCCTATCATCTGACAAGTGACTTTTTCATCTGGATAATCGTTCACACACACACACACACCAGATATTTCGGCCTGTAAGAATTGATTACAATAGTAGAAAGTAACTAATGGTCTAAAGTTTTCTGGCTATTAGTTCTCTACCTCGTTTTGTAGTATGATGATTCCATAGTTCAATTTCTCAAATAGTTCTGTTTAAAATTTGCAGTTATAATCTGTAAGAAGAAATTCTTAACATTAAAACTTTAAAAGAAATGTCTAAATTCATAAATTTTGAAAAAGTGATTTCCCTTATAATCTTGGATCGATTAAGTTACTGCTTACCTTATATTCACACAGCTGACCACTTTCCAAACCATTTTGTGAAACTGCCAAGATCATAAAGTTCAAAATTCTTGCGAAAAAAAGACAATTAATTATTACAATTAATGAAAATTATTTAACTATAGATATATACATCATAATTATAGGGAATGTTGATCAATTCTTGACAAGCAATTTACAAACTTTTTTTTTTTAAATGAAAAAGTAACAGTTGCAGGAATTTATAGCAATTCAATGTATTAAATGAGCAAAAGCCGTTCGCCCTGTCTATTGATCAGAGTGCCTGACTGCGGATACCTGGGTTCCAACCCCATTTCGGGCATGGATGTACTTTCTCTCTCTATCTATCCTGTCTTTGTTCTTCCTGTATATGAATGAGGTGTGAATGGTTGCCTACCCTATAAACGGGTCCCCTATGGGATGTGTGTACTGAAGCAGTCGGACTCCACATCGAATACGGTTCATTTGTGTAATATGACGTGTTTACATCATAAATATCATTGACAATTATAAATGCAGATTTGCACGATAGCAATTATTTCTCTGGTATGGAAATCAATTAAGGATGAAGATAAAAACATTATAGTTAAAATATTTCCTGCACAGAAATAGTATGACAAAATATGTTTAGCTTAATATTTAAAGGATAAGCACACACACACATTTAAATATTTCACTCGAGTATACATTTTATGTTAAAACGTTGTCTAGTGGTTACAGTGACCAGTCAAAATTTATTTTATTTGTGAATAAACTGGAGCAAATAATTGCATTTACAAACATAGTACATTGAACATAAAAGTTTCAATAGCATAAATTTAAAATGGCTTTTTCTTCTGAGATCAACAGAAAGTAATAAACTCCAGTTACTTTACAAATCATTGAGTTTCCAAATTAAGGTTTGCCATGAGCAAACAAGTTCAATTTTTAATATTTATACTTCATTCTTCCCATGGCTTATTCAACTTTTGAGATTCTTTTCCTCCCCTCTCCATCTTTACCGAATGTTTCATACACCGTCTGCTGTATAATCACGTATTTTGTTGGGACCTTTTATGCTTAACGGGCGCTGTGGTTCGCCAATAACATATCCAGTTACAGTTACAGATAATTGCGCTTTTTCGAGGACTGTCGTGGGGAGAGAAGGGAATCGTATATGCGGTTATGGTTACCGTGAATGTGTCACGCGACCGCAGATGTTGTCACGGCATTCAAAAAGCATATTTTTTTTATTGGATTCTGAATGTGCAGAGAGGGCAAGGAGGGGGGGGGTGATCAGAGCTGACGGGAGTGGTCGAAATAGAATGCAAGAGAACCGAGCAGGACTTCGTTTTCTGAAGTGCTGCTGACTTTTTGATGACTTCTATTCTTTACTTTTTTCTTTCTTTTATTTATTTATTTATTTATTTTTTTTGGTTCACTTTCCATTCGTGTCCCTTAGCTTTTTTGACACGCAACAAACAATAAGGGTCTGCTAAGAGACATGACTCTTACGCGTCACTAATTGAAGTCAGAGTGGACATATTGAAAAATCAAGTGATATTTTGCAACTTTTAACTGCAGACAAAAGGCAGCGTACATGTTCCCAGTTACCATCGGTTTTTTTAAACGTTTTCCTTAAAAATATGTAGCTGACTTCATAAGATATAAAATCGTGGGGAGCTTTTTCTTTTACTTTTAACTTATTTTACAAAAATGGAGTTCTTTTGTTATTAAATAGAAGATATTTATTAAGTGAATTTTAGAAATAAGTTCGTTATTAAATACAGTAAACTGATAAATTAAAAAAATTTCATAATTCTTCCACTTTGGAATTGATCTTTTTGCGTTGTTATCAGCAATAATAAATTTTTCCTAATGTAACTATTTTTAGTTTATTTTTTACAACAAATAATGTTGCCTTGTTAACAATATTTGACGCAGTTAGCCGTAATTCCTTATTGTTGTATTAGTGATAGTCACTAATCGCTACATTCACTAATTTTGCTAAGATACCACTGAAACTCTCCCATTAAAATAATTAAATTTTTGAAAATATATTATATGTAGTATTATGTTTTAAAATTAGCTCTGAAACTTCTGTCGTACTTATTTTTTTTTTGTATTTAATTATATCCTTGTACTTGAGTTTGAATCCTAGAGCAAAACATATGGATTTTGAAATATGCTTAATTCTTCAAAAAGTAATTCATTACTACTATCTTATAAATCGATATTATTTACTGGTGAGATTTACGCAGAAAAATATGGACTAATTTTTATTGTTATTTTTGGTTAGTTTTAATGCAATTAAACTTTCAAAGTAGGTGGAGAAGTAAATATTTCAATAAATCAATAATAATTAATGAAATTTACTGTACAATAATTAATATAGTTAATAAAATTTCATGTACAAATGTATCTCAAAATTGAAAGAACTTCTACATGTAGAATACATAAGAAAATAGACGGTAATAAAAATATCTTTTATGAGATCAGTTATTTTTAAATTTTAATAAAATAAATCATGTTATTATTCTTGCCAATTATAGTTAAAAACAACCGGTTAAATAATAACATTCTTAACATGTTTCTTTGTTTTATGAATGTCATTTCAGTTAACCAATGATATAAAAATTTAAGAATATAGAAATGAATGCTTTAATTCTTTTCAAAAAAGTAAGAAGATTTCATATATCATCCTATTACTTAAATGCAGCTGCCGATAAGTGATCAAATCGATATGAGCTGCTATGTGATATATTTGTGATCATATATACTATATTTGATATCATGTTCTATATTTTTGATCATAAAGACTTCTTTTAATAGAACAGTCTAGTTTAAATCTGTAAATATATAATATGTATAAGAACTTAATTTTTATTTTTATTATATTGATTAAATTTTTTAAGATGTAAATTGAGAATAAAATTAAAAGTTATACTAATTAATTGTAAACAAAAATTACATAAAAGTCACTTAATTTAAAATATTTAATGTATGATTAATATTGGTAATTGTAATTATATTTTCAAATACTGATATTTTTTAAAACAGAGATAGATAGAAAATGTACTTTCATACTCATGTAAGCATTTGTAATTTCGATATTTTGAAGCATATTTTAGATGTATTCTTTACATGTTAACTTCGTAATTATTTGAAAAAATTTTAAAAACAAAAGTGTATAATTTCAGGATGTATTTACAATAAAATATTTAAATTTTTGTATTTTTTTATAGCATCTAATTTTTTTGGGTATTTCTAAATTTTTAACAAACACAATTGGAACATTAATTATGTTCCTAAGTAAACTAACTTCCAATTTCTCTTCCTAATTCATATTACATACAATAAATATTTAATTTTACCTAAATATCATCCAAAATTACTGCCTGGTAGTTTTAACTTCAGCCTTTAAATATTTCCTTTTAATGTATAAGGTGATAAAAATTTTAAGTCTTATTTTAAAGAACAGTTCTGATATCTATCTTCTGAGTTATCCTTCGTAGAATTTTTCTAATAAGTTTACTTCATTTCACTTCCATTATAACAAAAAACAGAAATCTGTATACCTTTATTTGAAGAAATAATATCATTCAATGATAAGAAAACAGGTACTGAAATATCCACAGCTATGACGTAAATTATCATACTTATTCCAAATCTTGATGATTCCAATTAATTTTTCATTTTAATGATTACTAACTTTTACGGTCAGAAGACCAAAAATAATATACTCCCTTGGTTATGCACGACTCTTTTTTCTCCACTATTACTCTAAATTTCATGCTTACTTTCCTTTTACATTCATGTTTAACTGTTGGAAATGGTCCATAAAATTTCCAAAAATTTTCGGAAATTAGAATCTAAAAACATTTTTAAAATAGAAACTCAATGCTTATTTTAGCCATTAGATGTGATTAAAATATTTCTTTTTGTATAAATTATTTATAATTATACATTTATACAGAATAAAATAAAATTGAATTTTAAAATTTAATTTAAAAGATTATTTTTGCAAAAATTCAATTCCTTATATTAATAAATATTCAATGATGAAGACTTGATTTAAGCATTAAAATAAAATTGTTTTATGATTTTTATTTGTGTGAATAGCACTTATTAAACTTAGTATGTATCTTTAATTTATAAAAACATTTACGTTTTTTTATAGTATAATTTTGTTTAAACTTTTTCCAATTTTTACCGCGAAAAAATATTTTTATAGAACTAAATTATCTGGGAGGGGGCTATACAATAAAACTAAATATACATTCATTAACACAATTTCCATGATTTAGAAATATACATTATTAAATTCTGTGAAGCAAAATTTAAATTAAACTGAGAATTTTAAAAGCAAGGAGCACTTGATAGTAGAAAATTGTGTGTTACTATCTATCTTTTCAAGTGAAAGCAGAAAGGTATGTAAGGCCTATTACATATCTATGTACGTTTGAAGCTACTGGTATTTATATTGATATCTTAATCAATAAAATCAGTTGAATAGAATAATATTCCAGGAAAACTTAAATATTTCGATGAAAAACACTTGCAAAACTTAAGATGAAGTATTCTAATTCGAAAAAAGAATTATCCTCAAATTATTTACATATTTATGTTAAAATCGTGTACAAATAAATTAGTTCATTGTATGAATTGAATAAGACACAGTCATGGGATTAACAATTATATTTGTATTTATTGAGACACCAAAGTAAAAGGTTTATATTCCATATTGACATAACCATAATAATTTAGTATTTCAAAGTTACATTATGATTTTACATACATACAGTAGTTGCATACAAAAGTGATGGGACACTTGTGCTCTTCACAAAAGTTAACTGCAATAAAATTAATTAAAAATACATGTACAATTTTTTTGTTTGTGAGTTTCATATTTAAAGTTAGTAACAATTATTACATATCATGCATTTTGTCAAAATATTAAAATACTAATTAAATAAAAATATAATTGCTTAAAACGGAGAGAGAAAAAAAAACAAAAAAAAAAAAAAAAAAAAAAAAAAAAACAGGCTAACATAAGTGATGGGACATATACATTTCCACCAAATATTTATCCAAAAATTTTATTTTTGAAAAGGTTTTAATATTTTGTCGGATTTCCTTTTACTTTTAAAACATTATTTAATCTCGTTGGAGTGGATTTGGCTAATTTTTTGTGATTTCTGGAGTGATTTTACCCTTTTCTTCTTGAAGCACCGATTTTAATTGTTGTTTTGAAGAAATGGTGAGTTTGAGAATTCTTGATTCCAATTCTTGCCAAATATTCTGTATGGGATTTATATCTGGAGATCGTGATGGTGTTTTCAATATTTCAGGACAGTTATACAGTAGCCAGAGTCTAACATTCAGTAACAGTGTGCTTGGGGTCATTATCCTGGTAGAATTTAAAATCGTTATGAAGGTTCAATTTTCGTGCTGAAGATTTCAAATTTTGCTTTAGAATATCAATATACTTGTACTGATCTATTTTACTATCAATAAAAACAAGATTACCAACTCCAGCGGACGATATACACTCCCATGCCACCATGTTTTACTGTTGGCACCAAGTTCTGTTTACGAAATGCTTCCCTCAGTTTTCTCCATACCAAGATTCTACCGTCAGAATCAAATATATTAAATTTACTCTCGTCAGCAAATATAACTTTATTCCAGTAATCTTAATTTTTATTTATGTTGCGAAAGTCAGTCTGACTCTTCTGTTTTCACTAACGAGGAATTTTTTCCTGATATCCAGCAGACTCTACCGTGATATCCACAACACAGATCGAATTACTCTTTTAATAATCTCAGGATTAACAATTACTCCAATAATGCTTGTAAATCCGCATCAACTTCAGGAGCATTCATTCTTGGATTTATTTTTTTATAATTCAAACGACAATTCGCTTTATTCCATTGGATAGCTTTGATGGTCGGCCATGTCTTCTTTTATTCTGAATCATGTGATTCTTAATATATCGTTTAATGATATTGCAAACTGTTGAATGACTCAAATTAACCGTTTTATCAGTTTCTCTAATGGATTTTCCACTTTCAATATGCAAATGAATAATTAATTTTCGAATTTCAGGTGAAGTTTCTTTTAGTAGTGCAATATGCAATAATTTCTTTCAATATGCAAATGAATAATTAATTTTCGAATTTCAGGTGAAGTTTAGCTTAGCATTCATGACTGTACACAGCTAAAAATACAAAAATTCCAAAACAATCTGGCGAGAAATACTACAGACGATTTTATAAATTATTACCAATTGCTTTTGAGTAAAAATAAAACATCCAAAAAATATTTTTATTGTTTATTTCAGACAATTTTTGTTGCATATCTAATGGTGTTCCATCACTTATGTGAGTTATTTTTTGCTCCGTTCTAAGCAATTATATTTTTATTAAATTAATAATCTAATATTTTGACAAAATGTATTTTATGTAATAATTGTTACCAAATTTAAGTATGAAACACACCCCAAAAATTTTGTACATGTATTTTTAATTAATTTTTTAGCAGTTTCCTTTTGTAAAGCACAAGCGTCCCACCACTTTTGTGGGACACTGTATATAATTATTAATTTTTAAGCAACATTTTCCCTTTCGTTATATATATATATATATATATATATATATATATATATATATATATATATATATATATATATATATATATAAATTTGAAATATATATATATATATATATATATATATATATATATATATAAATTTGAAATAATCTGTATCAATAATCGTATAAAGTTTAGTATGATTTTAGATTTAAGTTATTTACAAAGAATTTTAAATGACTATGTTCGTGACAGTGTGAAAGCTTTTCTTGAAGATGTAAGTCCGAAAATTTAAATTATTATATTTGTTGCCATCAAATATTCGTAATCAGAAATCTGTTACTTCATATAAAATTACTGTTTTTTTCTACTTTTAGATTTATTTTTCATTTTTATAATAGTCATTTGTTCTAGTTCTGTTGAAATCATATTACGTTCCTTAAAGGAAAGCATTTGTTTTCAAACATATTTTAAAATTCATGCAAACTTTAAATTGTATAGTGAAAACAAATGTTTTGGCTAACGTTTACATTGCAAACGTTGTAATATTTACATTACGTTGTAAAACTCAAAACTTTCGTGAAAAACTATAATTCACGTCACAGATGGGAAATTGCTATTACTAATGTGGTAAACAATGGTTAAAATAAAAATATATATAGTACAATACTTAATTTTTTAGAATGGTTAATATTTATATGTTATTACTATATATATGTTTATATATAAAATATAATTCTCTTTAAATCAAAGTAAGACTTAGTTATTTAGATTGCTGTTAATATTTATGGGTAAAGAACAAAATGCCTTCATTAAATGCGGTACATACATACACACACACAAATTATAATTTATATTAATTTTGCCTTCGAACACATTCAGAGAAAACAAATTCTATTTGCCTGTCTCTTTAAAGGATAATAACAATATTAACTGAAAAGAAATGCAAACAAACACGAAAAATATCGTTTTCACAAAATGACGTGAGGTAATATCTCGAAAGTATTGCCATTCCAGCCACAAAGGTGGAGAGGTGCTTGTACTTAGGAAGAAGGGAGGGGTGTGGGTTGCGACATATCACAAAGAACAATCGCACGCAAGTTCTCGTGCGTGCTTCGTACATTTGGTGTCTCCTTGCCCAAGTGATCAATACAACAGACGCCTATGGCTTGAGTCGACGGCAGCCGGGTCAAACCCGTGTCACGTGATTGGTCTGCCGCGATCTTTCCTCGCTCTAGCATTGGCTACGGCTCACCTGTGCTGGCCGGGGGCAGGTAGGGCACAGTGGACAAACACACGAGTTGGGCTGGGTCATTCCTCACATTCGCCCCTCCCTTTTTTCCTAAAATAGATACTTCGCTGATATCGTTCTTTTATTGATTTCAAGTTCTGATGCTGCAGAGTTTCGGTTCCAGTTTATTTTTAAAGATTATTAAAAGCAAAGAAATTAATTGAAAAATATAACGCGTGTTATTTTTTATTAATCTATTTAATAACAAAAAATTTGTAAAACAATATTCTTTATTAAACTTTAATCAGCATTATTTCAATAATATTAAAAATATATTAATGAAAGAAACATTATTTCTATTGAAAGAATTGATTGTAAAGAACTCCTTAAAGTGCACAGTGTTTGGTATTTGAAATAATCTATATTTTTGGCATATAACCTTTTGAGTTTTAAATGATGAAGTACTACACACATGCAAAAGTTAACTAAAAATTATATCCCATGGCAGAATAAGTAATCTATGAATTTACTTGTTTTATTTCGCATTCATAATTTTTGACTTCTTGTAACATATTATTATAAGTATTTGATTTTCTTGTATTAATACATTTTTCCTGAAACATTAAAACATTAATTTTTGTTCCTAGAAATAATGATGATAAACCAATTACGATGGAAATAGTTACCATAGAAAAAAATAAGAAAGAAATAGGCTAATTTTAAAGTCGTAAATAAGTTTCTAGAATAATTATTTAATTTAAAAATATAAAAATGGAATTAAAAAGTTTTTTTGTTTGCATCCACTTTTAAAACATTAAACAATTACAATGTGAAGATATATTTTCTACACTGTATTTATTCCAATATATGAATTTGTACCAAATATTTAAAATAAAATTGGTAATGAAAAGGTTTTCAGAAAAATGCTTATTAATAGAAAATAAACGAAAAAAAAAACTTCTTCATGGTTTTCTCAAGAAAAGATAAATTGTTTTTGCAGATTATTAGTGAAGATGAACATCACACATTTATATTCAGAAAATATTTGTAGATAAATATGATGAGTATGATAAAAAATAAATACAATGATTGAAATTTATTAAAATTATTTTTTATACAATAAAAAATTTGCAGTGAAATTATTGAATAGACTCATTAAACTTAAAAAATACTTAATAAAAAAAATAAGCGCCCTCTCCCCCAATTCTACATTCAGTATGTGATTTGGTCATGAGCATCGTTTTTACGATTGTAACCATCCTTGAAATGAAACAATCCCGTCTATCTCTAAAAATAATTTATTGAAACATTCAACAGAATAGAGCACAACACACAGAATAGTTACAAAACATGCAAAAAGACAGAACTCAAAACAAGAAATTCGGAAACAATACTTTAGCAACTTAATTGTAGATGAATTGGACAACATGCTTTTTGTTATTTTGCTTCCATTCGATGGCAACTAAATATTTATTGACATTCTATTTTGTAAATAGATTTGTTGCATATTTAATTTAAATTATACATTTTATAATTTTTTAAAAAAGTCATGATTTAAGAAAATGATATTTTAGTATGGAAAATTCTCGTAAAATAAAACTAAATTCTTTTTGTGCAAAACTAAAGTGAAAATTTATAATATAGCGCTAGTTTTATTTATTTATTTTTTATCTTATATATATATATATATATATATATATATATATATATATTTATATATATATATATATATGTATATATATATATATATATGTATATATATATATATATATATATATATATATATATATATATATATATATATATATATATATATATATATATATATATAACTTTCATATCTTATTTATTTGCGACTGCTCGTTTCTTTTAAGAGGAATATTTCTTCTGTATTTGAAATTATTTATATAATCACATAAAACTTATTTCCTAATTGATAAGCATATAAATTCTTTGTGAGCAATTAACATGTGTGTGTGTGTTCATTTAAGTGTGTGTGTGTGTGTGTGTGTTCATTTAAGTGTGTGTGCAAAGTAAATAATCATACTTCATTTTTGTTCTAAACTGAACCATTATTTTTTTACGATTTACCATTAATAAATAACAAGCTAGAGTCGAATAATGATTGAAGTATATATTGTTTATTGGTGCATTGTGTTAAGCGATTTTATACTTTCTATTTATTTATTTAGTTATTTTTACTGATCAAACATTAAAAATATGCATATCTTTTTTTTTATTAAATAAGGTAATTTTTGAACAACTTATAAAAGTTTTTTTTTCTCAGTTTTTTTATTTTATATTTTATCATCTAATTATTGTGATTCATTTATTTACCAAGTGTCGCGAGAAATTGATGTGAATAGAAATTTGACAATCCACCCTGTATTGACGTCTTTTTTACATAGTTATAACGTATATGAATTGTTTTTTTTTTGATTTTATCGCGATAAGATTTTAGTTTTGGCACAAGAAGAAAGTTGTTTTCAATACTTTTTATAAGCACAAGGATTTGTTATATGATTCATATTTCTAATCAATCTTTCCCAAATGGCTTCTCATAATTATTTTAAAATTTTGTTAAAAAAGAACAATATTTATATTTTGTTTTGTTTTTTACAATGGAAGCAACGAATAAACATAGGAAACAAAACCGCAAAAATTTTTATTTTAGTGATAAATCTTTATCCAATACAGATACATTCCCCACTATAGCATTACACAAAATCATACTTCATAATACATCAGCATTCTAGTGTTAAATATGTGTAATTTAATAAAAATTTTATAAAGAGTTTCAATTTCAAAAATCAATAGAAATCTTTTTACAATTAGGGAAATTATAAAAATTTTCTTTTTAAAAATAGATTTTAGTAAAGTACTCATGGGAATTTGAGTTCTTAAATAAGCAACAATTAGAGCCTGAATTAAAAAAAAGCGAATTAATTGTTACATCATCTATTCCAATCCCTTCTAATGTAAAATGACATTTATGGACGAGAATCAATTACTCAAATCTAACAGCGTTTTACTTGACAGCACAAAAATACGAGATTTTTATGTTCATATTTTTCTTTGTAGATCAAGATTGGGGTTTGGTACCCTTTAAACGTTTCTATTCTATCAATGTATCTGTTTCTGTTGTACACAATATATATATTATCCTGGCAAACATTTCTTAGACATTCGTGACTTTTCCAAACTCACCAGTCAGTCAATAAAAAAACCTTTATTGTTGCACCATCAAACAAATAGTAATATAAAATTTTTGGTGTCTAATTTTTTGTCTAACGATTCGATTACAATACATAAACAGCTTTAAAAAGTTCCCAAAATCCGTAAAAGGATCGTGATATAACATTGATTCAATTGTTGTTGTTGTCGTGTGCCAGCTAGGCTGGAATTATGGGGTGTGCTGCGCCCCTTTTCCAACTGAACCATATTAGGTGTGGAGTCCGACTTCCTCAGTACAAACATGCCATAGGGACCCGTTTATAGGATAGGCGGCAAAGATTCATACAAGGAATGGACAAAGACAGAAAAAGGTACAGAGAGAAAATACATCCATGCCCATGAACCGGGGTGCGAATCCAGGACCTCCCTATCCATAGTCAGGCACGCTGACCACTCATATTATTGAAAACAGTCAATATAAATAAGGATATAAGTATTACAAATATTTCCCCAAAAATGTTGATTAACTTCATATTATAGATGATTTTATATTTGAAAAATAAACATATTTACTGATACTTATATGAATTAAATGCGATTCGTGAAGAGAATGAATTATATTTAACTAAATGCTTTGTAGAAGAAATTTTTATAATATAAATATATAAGTAGTAATATAAATATGTGTGTATATTTCTATAATTCAAGTATATAAACATAGTATATAAGAATAATTTTGCAATGTTATGAATATCAAACACATTATAAAGAGCAAATAATTAAACAAAGAACCAGTAAAATCAGGTTGTTTATATAATACAAGAAGTTTCTTGAAAATAATTTTCAATATTGCACAATTTATTTTAAATTTCAAATAATTTTTTTGATTAGTTTATATACATCTGAAATGAGTTATATAAAATTTGTATGATAATGGTTATCATAGAGTAAACAAATCGTTCCTTTGTGATCAGATTAATTTTCAGATTATGTTATTAACTATCACCATATAAGTCTGGGAATCAGATTAAAAGTTAAATTCGTATTATTTTATTAAAAACATTTTATGATTTAAGAAAATATTCCCAAACAAAAAATAAACTTTTAAAAATACTAAGTTTGAAGAATATCGTCTATTTCTATTAATTTTTATAATGATAGTTTGCTTCATGTAATCTTAATTATTACATTACACACTCAGCAAAAACATTTTTTTTCCAATGACAGATTGTAGACAGTTACAACTGCAAATGAGTCTATTAATCTATTGTTCCCTGATACCCAAGGAACCGGCCTGAAGCAGCGACCTCTTAGCCGCCGAGGCGTTGCCCAGGGTGCACCACAGGGGGTGAGCCACCATCGCACCCTCACACATGCCATAGGGACCCGTTTATAGGGTAGGCATCATTCATACTTCATTCACACACACAAGGAAAGGACAAAGACATTATAGAGGGAGAAAGTACATCCATGCCTGAACCGGGATTCGAACCCAGGATCTTCCTATCCGTAGTCAGGCACGCTGACCACTAGACAAGTTGGTCGGCCTCATCAAAAACGTATAAATTTATAATTTTTATTTTATAGTTATAATTTCATTACTGGAACCAAAAGTTACTGCAAAGAAAATCGTTAAAAAGATCTAAGAAATTTATTGCCGGAATTACGGAAACTTATGCTGGACCATCGCCTACGAGAAATCCCAATTTATTGAAAGCTTTTCTTGCTGCGTTGTATGTTAATTGACTGAATAAATGTTCAAGGTATGTTTGGAGTAAAGATTGCTACTAAAAGACAATATTAAAAAAAAGCTAAATTTTATGATGAATTTGAAATGTTTCACTGAAAATTATAATTTGTTGACTGATAATTTATGTTAATGACTGTTACCACTTTGGAATCATGGTTAGTTACCACTAGAGGAGCAGTTATTCTCTGCAGATTATCTAAGTGGCATGCAAATTAAAGAGGGTGATTAATTAAAGTACCGAAATTTGTTTTATTTTTAAATTTATATGTTAATCTGCAATTTACCTAGATAATATTCACATTACTATAAGGCAATCGTTAAACAAGGCAATCGTAACAAGTCAGTCTTTGCTGAAGCTTCACTCGAAAAAGAAAAAAAGTTTTAAAAAACAATAACGTTTTTAATCTCAAAATAATATCGTGCTGCTTATGTATTTTTCAATATATATATAAATAAATAAATACAAGCAGATAATCAAGAAATTATTTGGTAGAACTAATCATCAATTAAGTTAAAAACTGCAATTTAAAGAATCAAATGGTTTGAAACAATATTATAATTAAGGAAATTAATACAGGTTATTTAGTTATTCTTTCAGTATCCAATGAACCAAAATAATCTATTGGAACTATCAAAAAAATAGTTGCTAGAATTAATTTTTTTAACACTCAATCTTTGAATACTAATGTTGTTGAAGCTTTTAATAATTACATTATATAGGTAAAATGCAGAAAACTTGAATCTTCCCCACGTTACAGAAGGATATTATCTCATCTGCAGATTAATTAGATAATGTGAACGTCAATTGATTTCGAGTTTAACTGATAACAAATATATTCAATTAGAAAAGTGACGAAATGTTGTGATTATTAAGTGGTGATGTTTAAAATTGCATAGTCTTTCTTCGCGCCCTCTTTCATATTACATAAAAATTATTATTAGACTCATACTTCTTTCTTTGTTGCAAATTTATGTACTCACAAATCTTAAGTTAAGCCAGATCTGGCACGTTTTCCCCAATTAATCAAAAAATGATTAGACTAAATCATCGCCAATGAAGAATAAATAGCTCACAAATCCCACTGCGAAACAGCCAGAATCATCTATTCTTGGTGACATTCCCGGGGCTCTTTACGATTCATTCACCGTAATTACCTTCTCAACAAAATCTTTGCTCTTAAAGCAAAATTCTCATTCAGAGGACAAGGGAATGGGGATCTTTTACCCAGAAACACTGGCTAAAGCTCGAGTTACTTTGAACAAAACGTTGTTGTAAGAATAGAAGCGGTAAAAGGAAGCTTTCTCTTCAAATGAAAAGGGATTCTCCCGAAACAATGGGAACTGGTGGGGAGCGGAATATTCGAATTCACGTGTTGCCACATAATCGAAATGACCTTCTCGTGTTTCATATGACTGAGAAAAGGAAGGGTTAGAAGAAAGGAACGAGGCGAGATGAAAAGATCGAGAATAAAATTCAGAACTCTTTGTGTGCATTAATTGACCATGGAAAACTCCCATTAAAAAACAATTTTCAGAGACTATTGTAGATCTTGTGTATGTTAAATTAAAATGATAATTTTTGTGAAGAAAATTTATCTTGTAGGATCAGGAATAATATTTATCTATAGTGAACTGTGTATAATAAATAATTAATTCAAAAAATATGATGAAAAATTATTAGTTTTTATTTCATTTTTGTTTTATTAAAATGAATGTACATTTTTAACATTATGTTGCATTAATACTTTAATACTACTCAACACTTAATGCTTTCTTGTTTGTAAATTAACATTCAAAAGTTTTAAAAAAAATTTTGTTTGGAAAATGAAATACAAAATAGTTTCTCATTTTTTTAAAAAAAATGTTAGTATATTTAAAAAAAATAGAAAATATTAAAAAATGTAAATTGTACTTGCCGATTTAAACTATAATCATAAAAGGAATGTTTTGTCTTGTCCTTTTCATTATGTTTTTTTTTTTCCCCAATGTGTTTTGGAAGCAATATTGCTGAAGAGCTGAAAATTTTAAAACCATTTATTTAGAGCAACAGATAATCTTTATGATTTTGAAAATTTTTACAAACTTCAAAAAATTATAATTAAAAAATACTTCTTTATTACTGGTAAAAATCATGATCTTTTTTTTGTCGCCGACGACACTCAGACATTCGATGGTGAACTTCGTCTTGTTTGCTTGCTGCCATTCGAAGAATGCGATTTGAAGGTGAGAAGGAAATTTGTCAACAAGTCGGATCTATGACACTGTCTCAATGCGATGTGACATAGATGAAACATTATTTGACGTCATTGATATTTGAAAGCAATGAGAATTGTAATAAAGTGGAGTGTTCTCAACTGAAACGAAAGAGATAACCACTTTACAGTTGATAAAGCATAAAATGAATAAATGAAATTTGCGATTACACAATCAGACATTAAATTAGAGGTTTTCTTTGTTGTACTCATTTTGTATTCTTATATAGTATCGTGGAAATCAAGTTTATTTAAATACAAAAGTGGATAAAAGCGTAATTCCATCGTGGTTTATTAGGACAATCGAATAAAAACAATACGAAATTTTTCTCGCAAATCTTTTAGAAAAAACATTCTATAATATTGATAATCCGGAACACGTAATTTTGTAAGCTTTCCCTTTATAACTCAGTTACAACTTGCAGTAAGCTATTGCTAATAACCTGGTATGAAACTCAAGGAAATTTTCTGAAACAATTTATATTTGTGTCAAGAAAAAAAATCAATCAGTGTTCATTTTTGAAATCAACCATGGCTTCGGAGGTACTTTTTTATGTACACACCGAAATGATACCCGATAAATTTAGATCATAATCAAGTAATAAAAGTGCTACATGGAATGGTACTTATCCAAACTTCAGCAACTCACGAGTGAAGGAACACTAAAGGCTAAGACTAAAATTATTGAAAATCAAGAAGATTTAGAACTATTACTCTGAAAATTGGTTAATGATCAAATTAGACACTTTTTTCCTCAAAAGTATATACTATCATTAAACATCGTAAATTTAAATAAATCTTTTAGCCTGATGTATTACGCGATAAATTTATATTGTATTTATTTATTAATAATCAAGATTGGGATGCTTATTTGTATATTCTGCATAACGATTTATGAACCCTCAATCTATGAAATTAATTGTGACTGCGCTAGAAATTCAGTTTCAATCAGTAACATTTAGTGGTTGTAATTGTGCGATAAATCATAAACTTTGGAGATAGGACTGCATCTCATTATATAATCACGTAATTATAACACATGCTGTCTTAATCCTTGTATATATTACAACTGTCACTTTAGAAACTCTACAATATATTGATAGACTCTGCACCGATTGTAACTTAATCTTATATTCTGATCCCTATACGTTCAGAAGAGGGTGTTTAAGTCTATATAACCCTAAAATCCTTCGTCTAATGTTCCTAAGCCCTTTTCATGCCAAACACTCTATCCCCCAGCTTCTGTGCCGACGATTCATTTCTCTTCGTGCATCATCCACAAATTACTCTGAGGGTTTAGCAGACGCTTTTGGTTTCTGATTCCGTGTATGGATACAAATGACTCATCTTGGATAGAGTGCTTTAATGGACGTACCAAGAAAAATCTTGAATGACCACTTGACCAGTAATTCAGTGTGAGTTATAAATAAACAAACTTACTATGTTCTGTTTAGTCTCCACGAGTCAGGATGTCAAATGTTTCTGATTGATGTTGTCATAAAGAAGAGGATTTGATGGTAAAATGAAGACTGGCGGCAGCTTATTAAATTGATATCAGTGAATTTAATAACAAACCTAGATATTTCTCTATATATTTTGAAGTTTCCTATCTCAAAAATGTTATAAGTTTCTTCAGAATTAGAAAACATTTCAAACACAAATAAATTAAATAAGCCTCAACGAATTTCTTCTCATCGGGTTTATTTACAAAAACTAATGTAGAAATTTCTCTGTGTAACGTTAGTATGCTTACAGATTTGTGAATTAAGCTTTAGATGTAAATTCGAAACAACTTTGAACACTTAATATTTCGCCCTCAAAATTGATCATAATCTACGTAATAATTATTATATATATTTAATTTTAAATATCGATATAGGGTGAACAAATAAACTATCATGTTAAAGTTTTTAGAAAATCAAAGGAAACACATTGCAATGTAAATTAAAATTTTATTTATAACATCTTATTATTTATCTTAGCCAACTTCACTTTCATAATGTACCATTGATGAAAGTGAAGTTAGCTAAGATAGATATTTGGATAATCTGGTATTCTGACTGTGAACTTTCTCTGCAGGATGATACTACGCTTATCAATTTTTAAGAAAATTCGAAACTACTTAGGATATTGATTCAAAACTGCTTCTTATTAATCTGCATAATTAATTTATATTTTTAATATTATATGTCTTCTTCCTTAATAGCGTAACAACCTATTACAGGTCTTAGCTGCCTCTACAGCAGCACGCCTTTTCCAGCACAGTCTGTCCACAGCGACACTTTGCCTGTTCCTAACTTTCAGTATCATGAGGTCATTTTTAGTATCAATGAGCCATCTTATTGGTGGTCTTCCTCGGGCACGGGATCTTTCGGGGTTCTTAAGCGTTGATATTCTAGTAGGGTTGTTTGTAAGTGTGCTATAGCCTATAATGTCTAGTACGGTGTGCGTCCCACATGGAAATGCATATTTCATAATAAGATGAATTTCTGGCTTTTTAAATTAAATTAAATTTAAAAAAATGTTTGTTAGAACTTAATGATAATTTTTTTCAAATACGAGGTGTGTAACTCACAATTTAAATTTAATTAATTTTAATTTAAATTTAAATAAGCTATAGGGTGGGAAATATTACTAACGGCAAATTTTATCCTTATCGACTTAATATGTAATTAAAAACTTGTATTTTTTGTATAATTTACTATCTCCAGTTTCGTTGAGAATTACTAAAATTTAAATCTCCTACAATGTGTTCAAAAAAAAAAAAAAAAAAATTTGCGATTCTATCTGAATGATTAAGTTACGAGCACCATCACATTATTTGATTAACCATTTTTAATCTACTTGTTTGCTTTCATATCAAGATTAAATTTTCTAACAATTTTGTTAGATCTTTTGAGTCCGATTGGTAATAACATTTCCCCATCCTGGATGCGTTCCTGACATTTTAAAGACAACTTATGCTGCGAGTATTTTATGCACATTAAACTCCATTGGAAATGCTGTAACTGTCCACTTATGTGCTGCAGAAGCAGATTAGTAGTGAGACAGCACAAATGTCGGCCTCTAATTGAAGCATTAGATTACTACATCCTTTAGATCGTAAAGAAAGTAAAGGGTGGCAGTGTCTTAGCATGTAATATATAATTATCAATCTGTGATTTATTTTGTACAACTTAAAATATAATGAGAGAAAAGAGAAGAAAGAGCCACTTTCATTTCTTTTGTCTGCTATTTTTTGGAATACTCAGTCTCTAAACACAGCCGATAAATTGTTTTTTTAAATTTTATTAATCAAAGAACGAAATAAAACCCTTAAATGCCATTCTTCTCTTCGAACTTCTACACGAACAAAAAAGATGTCAGACCATATGTAATGGACAAATAGAGGTTCTTTAAGTATTTAGGATTTACATGGCAGCTTTTGTGACAGTATTTAGGGGAACAACAAGAATTTTACCCTCTAACTATTGCCACTGATTTCTAATTAGGCCATTGCAATACGTAAAATTATTTCGTTTAAAAATACTACAGTATGCATGCACTTAAATTTATTTGCTAGAAAAATATATATTCCAAATAAATAAAATATATCAAATACAAGGGAGAAAATAGGAAATATTTGAAGAAAATCAAGTTGTAAAATGATATCTATCCTCCACATATACTCAAATTACAAAATTTTCTGTGTCTAGATCTCGCAATTCAAACTCAGACTTCCCGCATGGTAAAGTTGGGAACGAATTACTATACACAATATAAATTAGTTTATATTCTCTCTTTCTCTGTTTATACTAAGTTACATATAGGCATTAAAAGTTTTCTCCGATAATATTTAATAAGAGAGTTCTGGCTTTACTCACACAAAGATTTATCTTAAAATATTGAAAATAGCTTTGAAATAAATTTAGAGTGAGCTATTTTATAAATATTTAATATAGACATTATAGATTTTTTTTTATTTCCAGTGGCCGCGTTTACAAAGACCTCTGCACCACACCTACAGAAAGAATAAGTGAACACAGAAAAGTCTGTAAAGCGCTGAGGATGTCTCGAGCACGCCAGTAAAGACCGCAGAAGGAAGGTTTAAATAATGCTGGACAGCGACGAAGGGAGTGTACATCCATCTCCTCCCGAAGATCGCAGAGCCTGCAGAAGGGTTGTTGGACTATGTTTAGTTCCACATAGGTGTTTAAGAAGACAATCATGCCCGATGGCCAAACGAAACTCGGCAATAGCTCTGCGCCTAGGCCACTTAGGGATAAATTGAAGATTGTTCCACCAGGTCCTGTTAGAGTGTCTCGCTAAGAATTGGTTTAAGACAATGTTCTTCATCTTTTTCCCCATTAGCAGCTTGATGATATTGAGGGTAATTTCATTTTTTGATGTCTGTTTGATAGAAGTATAGTGCTCAGTAAGGTGAACGGACATTAAAGAAAATTTTAAAGCGTTATTGATGTATTTATTGCGTTCAATATGCATTTCTGAATTCTTCTGAATCAGATTAATCATTCTAATAATTATAGATTAAAGAAAAATAAGACAAATTAGTGAGATTTGGAGGTTTCGGAAAAGTTTATATTGAATGTACACTTTTTGAGGCATTATTTATATTTTTGTTATTTTTATCACATATAATTTGACAGCGGGATTCAGAGTATATTTCCTCAGTTTTTAATCGCAACTCTATTTGAGTGAAGAAACAAAAGAGGAAAGATTCAAAGATTCAAGCAAACCTGGTACTTACAGAAGTATCATTCCTCTTGGAGAACATTGCGACCACACAAATTTTTATCACGGTCTTATGACAATACTTACATCTCTGCGTAATCACCTAAACACTTCTTATCATACAAAAACACTAGACTCTACATATTGTTTTCAGTTCGCTTGGTACAAGGCGGTGAGTACTCGTTCCTGTCCATGTGTAAACACATCAGGAATCACTTTGTGAAGCAAAACGAAACTTCTGAACAGAGGAGAAGACTACATTATTTTTCAGTCCATTTTGCATGCCTATATGCTCAATTCTGAATATCTTTTTGTTAGTGGTTGGTAAACAGGATATGTAATGGAAGTTTTATTAGGAGTTGCATAGGAGTACTTGTTTTTAACCATGTTTCTCATCATATTTTATACATTTAGCCTAAGATATTCTATTGAACCATAAAAATTTTTTTGATTAAGTAACGTAGATGAAATTGTGAAAATTTATTACGTAAATATTCAAGAATCTGTATATTTTGCTTGAATCTCAAAAAGATTTCTCTGTTTAAGACTAAACATAGATTTTATTGTTTTATTATTGACTTTTAAACTGTTATCATTAAAAATTATGGCAGAAAATTGACGTTTTATTTTTTTTTTATATATATCTTCTGAATTTAATTTCATTGTTTTCTTTTAAATGATGATAAAGATTTGTATATGTGGCAACAGTTTAAGTTGAAAAAAAAAATTCTAATTTTTTTTTTAAATTTATTTTGTGTGAAAGAAAATAAGGATTTTATCTGATTCAACAGTATCCATCTGAATAAATTAAGATAACAACAATCACCGGCTGTTTTTTTCCCTTCATTTATAAACTTGGCGTAAATAATGCCTACGAAAATAAAAATCTCGTAGCCAAATTAAATCAGAATGTTTCAACACGTTTTCTAGGATTTTTAGCACATTTTCCAGCAGTATAATTTTTATCACCGAAATTTCACATGGTTTAAAAAATAAAACGAAGAATTTAAGAAATAAATAAAAATAATAAAAAACTTTATTGATGCTGCAAATCGCAAATTGCGTATTTTTCTCTTTTCAGAACTGAAGCGACAATTTTTTTATTAACTGTATCTTATCAAAGTTCAAACTAGCGATCTTTTTCTGTGGCCAAAATTTGGCGGCTTTTTTCTTCTTTTTCACTAGTTAGTATGCCAACTCTTCCTTGCTTATCACTGCAGATAAGAAGTTTTCTACAGTAAAAAGTAGCAGCTGGTCAGAGAGGGAGAGAGAGACAGGGGGGAAAAGGGAAAAATACATAGAAATTTTCAAAGTATTTTCCATCACAACAGTGAAGACATACATACTAAAAAAACATTTTGCTAGGTTTTTTTTTTCCCCCGTTATTTTTTAGAGAACATCACTGTCGGTTTGTCCCTTCATGAGCACAAGTGATGTAAGCTAAATGGAAAGTTATATTTGTGTATGGAACAAAGAGAAACATTCTGATTTAAAATGCAGATTTGTACTTAATAAATTTGTGTTTAGTTCACATTGTAATTTTAATTAAGAAATTCATTATTATTATATTTTTAATTTTAAATAAAAAAATTAATATATTTAATTAAAAATAAAATTTCATTGATTTTTTTTCAATGAAATTTGAATTAATATAAATATTAATTCAAATTTCATTGAAAAAAAATCGGTATTCAAAAAGCAGTAATTAATAATTGATATTGAAATATAGGAATTAAACACAAATAACTTTTAGCGATGAAACCCATATTTTTTATATTTTTGTTAAGGTACTTTTATAGAATAAAAATATACTTATATTTTCTATGAATAGTTAATTTTTGAATTCATTATTGATTTCTTAATGAATATTAAGTCAGAAAATATTTTTGCTAATATAGTTAGCTTCAAAAGATGATATATTGCATCATATTTTATAGGATTTGTACCATCGAATATATATTAATAGTAATCACAGAAACCACAGCAGCAGGGCCTCTCTCTGTGAAAGTACATCTATGTTAGTATTTGTGTCCATGATATGTTGTTTATATATAAGTAGCTTTTTATGAAGCTGTGGTGGCCTTCTTGAAAAAGGGTTTCTCGTGATTGGCCGATTTTGTATTCTCGATTTAATCCAGCCAAAAAGTCATCATGCTGAAAAGGCCTATGAACATCAAGTTTGGTAAGGTCAAATGTGCCTCCCTTGACATGGCGTAGAGTGGAAAGGAGGGTGGCTTATCACCTGTTGATTACACATGTCATTTTACCATAGCTCAAAATTATGGAAGGTTGATGGTGCTTAGCAATGTTTCAGGAGACAGAAATATTTAGTGAAATACATTATAGAAAGAGAAACTCACATGTAAAAAAAAGTCCAATATTCCTCCACCGGTGTGGCGTGGTGCGGAGGAGAAAAATCAGGCGTTAACCTCATCACATGACCTTAGTTAAAGGTGACCATCGGTTAGCAGTATTTCTGGTGGCCAGAAACATATTGCGAAAAAAGATTAAAGAAAAGGAACTGGAGTATGGTTATTATAAGCAATGTTACGGTGCTCATAGCACTTTTTGTAAGGACTTTGCTTTTCAAAGAGGAAAGGCTTCCATGTTTGATCTCAGCTGCAATTAAACAATCGGAAATGGATGTTGTGGTCTGTCTTCTGCATACACGTCAATTAAAGAAGTTTTTAGGTGTTTTCCAGGTTTTCTCCTTTGGGACACGCGAATATGGCCCACTATCTAGGAAAAGTCTTCCTGGAAAGCAATTACGCAGCATGTATTAAATGCTTTGCAACTGCCTTAGGCCATCAGTAAGTTCACAAAGCAGTGTCAAATAATGATGCAATACTTCAAAATGATAAGCTTAGAGTAATACCATTCCAGAAGTAATTGAAAAAAAAAAAACATGTAACGTGCCTAAACATTTGTATATGCCCATGAAAAAAAATTTACCTGATTACCGCTAAATATATTACGAAATTTAAGTGATGATGGATAATATTAATTTTTCAACATTTTTTTTTTCATTTTGAAATAGTTTATTTTTGTATTCATAAGACATAGAAAAACAATATTTCAAAGAAATATAAATCTCACAAGTAATTTATTAGATTGTTCGGAACGAAAAGAATTTCGTTTTTTCCCAAAAGAGGATTTAATTGTATTATTTTGCACCCAACTTCACACCTAAGGCATATAATTATTATACGCTTTGAGAGCTCATACAGCAAGGCTTGTGTGGGAAAAATTCCCACTAATTCTACGCAGTAGTTTTTGGTTAGTGCCCTTTTAAATATGGAGAGCGATAAGCAGCATTTTCGACATATCTTACTGTCTTACTACAGAAAGGGTAAAAATGCTGTTCAAGCCAGAAAGAAATTGACCGATGTGTATGGAGAAGGTGTGTTGACAGTACGCCAGTGCCAGAACTGGTTCTCTAAACTTCGATCCGGCAATTTTGATGTCGAAGATGCACCGCGTTCGGGGAGGCCGGTTGAAGCTGATAAAGATGCGAATAAAGTCATCAGTTGATGCGAATTGGCAAATAACAGTTTATGACCACTTGTTGAAAGGCCTTTGATTATCCTCGAAGCTCGATGTATGGGTTCCCCATGTTCTCACAGAGAGAAATCTGTGTCGTCGCACTGACGTCTGAGATACGCTTCTAAAACGTCACGAAAATGATCCGTTTTTGAAGCGCATCATCACTGGGGACGAAAAGTGGGTTGTATACAACAACGTCAAACGCAAGAGGTCATTGAGCAGAAAAGATGAACCGGCTGAAACCATTTCCGAAGCCGATATTCACCAAAAAAGGTGATGCTGTCTGTTTGGCGGGATTTTAAAGAAATCCTTTTTTTTTAAGCTTTTACTGGATTAGTTCGGAAGTTTCCTATCATCAGAGGACAAACTCAATGATGCACTTCAACAGAAAAGGCCAGAATTAATCAACAGGAAAGGTGTAGTGTTTCACTTAGACAACGCGAGATCTCACACAAGTTTGGTCACTCGCCAAGAGCTTCTACAGCTTAAATGGGATACAATGCCACACTCACCATATTCTCCAGACCTGGTACCATCGGATTATTATTTGTTCCGGTCACTCCAAAATTTTTAGATGGTAAAATCTTCACCTCAAATGAGGAGGTCAAAAACCACCTCGATCAGTTTTTTGCCAGCAAAGACCAAAAGTTTTACGAGTGTAGAATTATGCTACTATCAGAAAGATAGCAAAAGATGTTGGACCAGAACGTCCAATATATAATTTAATAAAGTATTTGTTTATTATACGAAAACTGTCTTTCATTTCCACAAAAAAAAAAGAAAAAATTAAATTACTTTCCAAACAACCCAATAAATCAGTGAATTTTAATAAAATACATTGATGTTTAGATTTTTTTTCATGTGCTGCCATTATTAGAGACATCAAATAGTGAAATATTTTTTATCTTCAGCCATTTCTAAAGTAATCGATATTTTAAAATTGTTTAAGCTTCTTTCCGTGTAAGTAGAATGTTACATGGTTTTGGTATAACTTTTATGATACATATCGATTCATAAAACATATATGATTCTATATGTGACTTGTCCTTAGAATTTTTTAACTGAAAGTGTCAAAAGAAAAGTGCTAAAGATCATATCTTTTAACACGATAATTTACGTTGAATAAGTTTTTCAAAAGCAATTCTGCAACAATTAAACCAAAAATGAAACGAAATGTATTTAATTTTTTTCCGAATTAATCATTAAGGGAAAGAAATTTCCAGGAATGAGAGGGGAAAGTTAAATAACTGTGTGTGAAATCGTGAAGATGAAAAAATTTGAAGGATGTATAATTAAGGCCCGAAAATGTGACTCGCTTTCTTTTCGCGTTGCTCGTTACCATGGAAATGGATAGAAGAAACGTGACATTGTATAAAATAAGGAATTACCTTATCATTCTGTGTCACCTAAATTTGTAATAATAATTTATTAAATAATTTTATATACTATAAAAGTTTATTTTTTATATTGCATAAAATTATATACAATTATTTTAAATATTAATATTATATGCTCCTGATGAATGGGGTCACAAAAAAACATACTCTTTTTAAAACTAACAAAAAACAAAAATCACTGAGGGAGGGGATTGTTGATCTGAAAAACACTATGAGAAAGACAACAAGACATTTTATACATTTATACGTGCAATAACAAAATGGCCTAGTTGGCTGGGGCGTCATTCTCATTATCGGACGGGAATGAGTTCAAATCCCGACTTAACTGATGATCCGTCATATTTCTTAAAAGCGGCTGGGGCGCGTTAAATCGACAATGTCCTCTAAGTGAAATGATACCTCTGGGAGTGACCAGGTTTACGTGATACAGCAATCGGGGGTTCTAAAGCTTGGTCCGTGCTTCTAAATTACGAAGCTCCTCTCACCTCACTACTTCTACCCGGTTGGTAAAACCCAACTCTTGGTTAAGTACAAGGAGGTAAGCTGGGGCACCAAAAACAACACTCTACTATATTGGTAAGACAGTTCACATCATCCGTTGCAGTAGCTTACTGCATATCAGAATGAATTGCAGACATTTTATGACCGATATAATGTTAAAGTTTAGTGTGTGTTGATAGAGAATGCTTTTAAATAATCCCTCACATCCAGAAATCAGCCAGTTTGAGGTCAGGTGATCGTGGTGGCCATGCGATTTTGCAATCTCGATTAATCATTCTGATCTGACGAAACACACTTTCAATAGAAATCACTTCTCTAGAATGACATAGTGTGGTGCTGTACCAACCTGCATAAAACTGATTACGGATAACAAGATTCTTTAATAATTAAGAGACGACTTAATCAGTAGATGAGAGAGACAAGGCATTGCGCATATTTTCCAGCCAGATTTCGGACACAGTTTTTCAAAGAAGAATGCTCCAACAATGAAAAATATGGTGAATTCGGATTTTCTATAAGCCAAATCCGACTTCTTTCTTACTCTGTTTCGTAGACCTCACATTTTTATTATCATTCCTTCCTTATTTTTAGCAACTTTGGGCTCAACTAGTATATATGATAGCAGGTCAACATTTGTGGACATTATTTACAATAGAAAATGCATACGTAGATATTAGAGAAATTGTATTTTGGTCACAGGGGATAAGCTTTGTGGCTTTTCTCATAACGTTGTACACGAATAGAAAGAAACGTAAACGCATACAATGCAATGAACAAAATCAATACTGTTCAAAATTCGAAAATAGTTGCAACTAATTTTGTGTAGTTAAGAAAATAGACATTTATTTTTCTGCATTTGCAAAAAAGACAAATTTGTGACATGATAGCCAATATCCCCTGATGAAAATATGGCCATTAAACATGTATTCTGTTTGATATATTTGCCTTTTATTATTTATTGGGATGTTTCTTTTTTATCTACTTCCCTCTGGCTAATTCACCAACTTTGTATAACTCTTTGTATTTTACTGCTCATCTCTTTTATATACTATTTATGTACACATATGCTTATAAGATAATTAATTGTGCGTAATTTTAAAGCATATTTTGCTATATTAAGGCGTAGACATACTACCACGAAATTTATCTCAGCAGCTGGAAAGAGTACAAACCTCTCTATTGTCGCCAAAACTATGCCAATTCTTCAATTTGGGAAAATATAAAAAAAATCCAACATTGTTATGACGCTCAAATGGAAGTGTTCCACTATTCAGGGATGGTGTGTGTAAAGGGAGCACAGGTCCAGCATCTTATCAGGGAGCAACCGGACCGGACCACATCATGCAAAAAAGGAGGCCATAAAAATGTTCTTCCCCTATCTGCATAAACGCATTTCTCTCTCATCCTGTACCCTGGAGAAAGATACCCCATTTGCACTTTCGGAAGACATGAAAAAATTCACCCCGCGGCTCTGGTCTGTGAACTTTTTTCTCTACACAGTGGAAAGAAGTTGCAAAGTACTCGTTATTGCATTTTTATTCGCTTAGGCCTTAATGACCAAGGTTTTTGTGGCAGAAGATAGCGTCCGAGCGGTCAGTACCTTCTGATAAAAAGAGTTCGCGTCGCGTTCTCCCCATTTCCGATAAAGTTAAGGGGTAGAGATATAGTAGGGTATGAGAGAGGAAAAATAAGAAGAAAAACATGAAATTTTTTTTATTAAAAAGTAGTTTTGTGATAAAACTTGAGGTAAAGTAAAAAGATGGTTTCGTAAACATGATAAGCTTTTGGTCTTATTGAAATTTTTCTCTCAGAAATATAATTTTTAAATGTTGAAAATGCAGGAGATATTTTGCTAAAAAAGCAAACTTCCACGGTTTGCCTCTGTAAAAAGTAATTTTTTCTTTTCCCTTATAAATAGTTTTAAAATGAAAAATATGATACATTTTACAAATACCACACAATTTTATTCTACCTTGGATTCAAAGAATTCTAGAATAGCGCAGCACCGCCTATATCATATATAATACAGCTTGGATTCATCCAGAAATCAAGTCATACAAATGATGAATAGCGTTTAGCGAAATATTGTGCCATTCTTCACAGAGATATTGTGAAAGCTCGAAGAAAGATGCAATTGAAAGAACTGAATTTCGTATTGAACGGTCTAAAAGAGACAATAATGGTTCGATTACATTGTGGTTGGTTGATTGCGAATAGAAAGAATAAAGTTTTTTAGAGTTAGAATCCATCCATCCATCCAGTGGACACATATGTGTCCACTGGATGTTTAACTTTTCCCTAGTATTCATCAAGTCTTGATAGACAAGTATTTCTACAGGGATAAGGGAATTATCATCCTGTAAAATTCCAGCATCTGCAGAGTAACAAAGTTTGTATTTTGGTATAGACCCGGTGAGCTAAAATACATCTATACATCTCCCTAAGTTGATGGAAGGAAGTGGAATTTTACTGGGATATCTGAATTATTATCCTGTAAAATCCGAACTTCTTCAGGGTAACAAAGTTTGCATCATAGATAAACCAGGTGAGCTAAGACTTTCCTACACGTCTCCCTAATCATTCTTTCTTTTTGGATTACGATTGGTCCAAAAGAAAACCACGATTCCAACTCTACCTCCATCATGACAGATCCACCTCCCTTCTTAGCAAAATGAAAGGAGACGGTCACGATCATATATTTAAGAAAGTCTCCTCCAAAAATGCAATTGTTCTGCTGCAGAGAAAAAAGAAGAATGACAGACGATTTGTCAAACCCTAATATTTTCTTCCACTTACCAACCGACTAGATTTTGTGAACGATGACACCTGTAGAGGCGTTTGTCATTTACGTCTGCGACAAGTGGCCATTCAACTGACTGTAAATGTTCTCTTCAACTGTAACCATTAACAGGAGAATCCAGATGCTAATTGTGCTCTGCGATCAATTTATTGCTACTGTTAATGTCAGTCTGTCATTTTCACTGAGCTTCTCTATCCGAGCACACTATTTTACTTTGAATAACTTGTCTTACCTTTCTGTGTATATGCTGCATGACTTTAGACACCATACCTCTAGAAATGCCTAAAAGCGCAGCTGTTTCGGTTACACTTGCTCTAGTTAGAAGGGGTTCTTGCACAATTTAGTATTTTTGAAAATTTAAAACGTTCGACATTTTACATAATTTTGAAAAAAATAAAAAATACAAGAATTACAGAGCGTCCATAAAGCTACCACGTTCTCTAAAGGAATATATACATTTCTCTTTATAAAAACTGATAGCCATTACTTTATTTTAATGCTTACGGAGAACATTCAAAAATGTGACTTTCATTCATAGGTGTTTCCATTATTTCGATAATCACCCTTATCATAAATCTTATTCATATGTGTTCACTGGATGTAATCCAAATGAACTGAGTTTTTAAAAAATTCATTACGAAAGGTTTGGATTGTTTTTGCTTTATGGTCATATTTTGCACTCGAAGGAAAATTTGGTGTTGTTGAAGTTTATTGTGGATTTCCACGACCATTGCAAACAGTCACTCCAATCATAGAAATCAAATCCTTGAAATCAGCTGACACAAAATGAGTTTTGGAGACAAACTCATCAGTACATTATACAAACCAGCAGTATAGTTTATCTTGATTTTGAGATGCTATTAGCAGAATAAAATGGTAAGCACCTACCAAAATAAAGAGCACAGACATTGTAAAATTCGTTGTCTGGGAATCTAACATAAGAAAATCTGAATAAAAACAAAGTTAAAAGCGTTTCTCATTGTTCTTTACTCATTATTATTGGTCATGGCACATTTTAGTCTGAGAAACACTAACTTACAGCAAATTATCGTACAAATAGCTTATTTGAATTTTAGTATGGTAGAAACCTTGTTTTTTTTATGTATTCAAGTTGCCTCTTTTGTTTTGTTTGTATCCAGTAAAAATTTGTTGTCTTTTAAATATGTGGCGAAGAATTTGAGAATTATAGCATGCATTTCGATTAAATGTTTTAATCTTCAAACCTCATAATGACTGATCACTGTGGTTAGTTTCAGCGAACAAGAATAGTATCCTAAATCAATTATTATTATCTATAAGAAATTCCATAAATTATTTTTGATTTAATTACATACCGTTGTACCCATCCAAGAGAAAATTGAAAATTGCACACACCTAATTTGGATACATCTTAATTTTCAGATCCTAATTTTCCAAATATTTTGGGGATTGTTTAAACAGACGCCATACTCCAAACCTACAGTCATAAAAGTTTATGCAAATTTCATGATTTTATAAATAATATAATATTTTTGAGTGCACTTAATTTATGTTCATTAATTAATCAATTGCTAAGAATATATAGGTCCCATTAGACTTCCTAAAAATGATCTAACAAGAAAATATTTTGATTACTTTCTGTTTCCATTTTCTAATATTTTCTATTTATTATTGTAATTTAAAATTTGTTTCCTATTGTATCATTTATATAAATCAGTATGAAAGACAATAAAAAAAACAACTGTGAGATGAAAATTTAAAATCGATAATATTATATGATTAGTATACACTTCATCTTTTATTTTTATAATCCTGCAAATGCAACTATTCTTAAATCTAAAATTTCTTATTAATGCCGTAATCTCCGAAGGAAATATTTCATCGAAAAAAATGATTTTTCAGACGCGAAGATTTAATTCCTAAGAAATCAACCAATATTATCGTATAAGCTAGATTGCATTACTTACTCATTCGGCAATCTTACTTATTTACCATTAGTCAAATAAATCTACTTTGAAAAAATAATTTTTTGCGACCCATCAAAATTTTATCTCTTCTTCCCCTTTCTCTTCTCAACCCTTGCACATACCCCCTCTGTGTTTTAGTAATAACCTCAAGAACTGGGAAGTGAGGAGCCTCCAGCAAATAAATAATGAACTCAAAGCGTGAAACGTAAGAGAGAATGAACAGGGAAAAATAATGATAAAAAAAATTCCCTATAATAACCTTAATGAGCGATTGTGGGGAGAAAGTACCATTTGCTACAAGAAGTTATCGAAGTTTGGTGCGGTCCTTAATGTTTTCCTGTCTTCTCAAAGAAGGGAATTTTTTCCCTCTCGCTTTTCCTTGTCAAAGTCCTCGTCCCAAATTGTCATCAAGACCTGATGGCCGTTGGAATCTCATTCATGGGGGAAATGAGGGGCTTCTTTCCAATTCACTAAGGTTCTTCAACACCCGGGGGGTCGGATGACGCGGAGGGGAATACGGGGAGTCCACCCCCACACAATAGAAGATCATCTGCTTCACATGAACCCAGCTTTTCCTACTTTTATTCTTTATCATTTATTCTATTTGATTTGATGACTTTTTCTGCGTTAAGAAAGTTTCCTTCGTCGAGTTCTCTCCCTTTTTTTTACTCCCTAGTAGACTGTTACGTTTTTTTTTTTTTTTTTATTTTTTTTTATAAAGAAGTTAAATGGTATTACTCGAAGGCATCAGAACTTTCCGATGAACAGAATTCATTTGTAAGAGAAGAGAGTTTCTTGACTTTTCTCCGCTTTCATACTTCTTTTCGATTCAATTATGGTTTCAGATTTTGTGACTTTATTTGTGTTTGAAGTAACTTGCTGCTACATTTTAACTTAACTAGCGTAAAATCCTGCCTATGATGTATAAATCAGTAAAATCTGATTAATCCAAGAATACTTGATGAGGAAACTTAATTTTTTCCCCTCATAATAATTAACTTTTTTAGATGAAGTCCTAGTTGCAATTCTTCCTTCGATATTTAGTGATTGTGAATCATGTTTTTAACAGTTTAATCCAATTTTTCGGCATTATCTCGCCATTATTAAATTTTATCTTTAGAAATACATTTTTACTGTAAGATATTCCATAATAATGAATCTTAAACTAATGCAAAATCTACCATGCATTCAATTGACTTATTTCTTAATTGCGTAATTCAAGGAATACTATATTTCATTTAAATGACGCATAACATTCAAAGATTAACTTTACATAACATTGAAGTTAATCTTCGAATGTTATGACTTATTCGAATATTAACTTTGAATGACGCATATAACAAAACAGATTTAGAATATTTCACTTAAATTTGTTATAATGAATAACATTTGAAAATTAACTTAACATTGGATTATCAATAATGTCTCCAATAACATATTGCTGTTTTAAATGCTTTACTGACAATGATTTCCACCAGTTTTAACAGTTGAATAATATTTTTCTTTGTTCTTAAAATTTTCATTATTCCCTCCCTGCCAACTAATTAAAATAACTTGTGTTGCTTAAGTTTTGCGCGTTTGACACACCAAATAAAAGTTCCATTCTGATAAGTGGCAACAACTTGGCGTGATTATGAAAACTATACTAAAAGTCAAGATAAATGATGACAATCTAAGTATTGTGCCATTCTCTTGAATTTTCGAATGCATACAAAATTGGAAGCTTGAAAATTAAAATGCAGTCGCCGAACAAATACCACCAAGTAGAGGAAAATATCGAAACTTGATGTGTGTGTGTGATATTGTTCAAAGTAAGGATGTAATCAATTTAAACTATAAATGTATAACCCGTTTAATATCAGTTCTATTCATTATATTTCCTTTGTTAATTGAATATTTTAAAAAATTACTTGAAATCTACTTCTTATGTATATTTATTTTAACTTTTAATACAAGATGGTAATACATTTTTTTTACTCATTTTTATTTATTTTTTACATGGTATCGATTAATAGATGCTTCCTTATACATAGAAAACACATTATACTCATTTTTTATTTATATGTTTTGGCAACACAATATCTGCTGTGGACTTATAATAAGTGTGACAATCTGTGTATATATATATATATATATATATATATATATATATATTGACCTAAACTTGTGCTGTTTATTGAGCTTCCAAACATAAACAATAAAAAAATGTAAGTTGCATTCTAAAGCTGAGAAATGTATCACACTTTGTTAAGAAAACGTGTCAGCAAAATCACTTTAGAGGCAGTTCGTACTTTTTTATTTAAATCAAAAATTGATTATCCTTGATGATACAAAATGATTATCCTTGATGATTATCCTTATGATACAAAAAAAAACCTACAAATGAGCAAATAGGAATTCCTGAAGAAATGACAAATGTATATATATAGCCTACACACTTTTCTCTGAAAATAAGTTCTTGCTTTTACATTGCATTCCATTTCAACTTTTTATGATTATAAATTGTTTATAAATTAAAAGTTTAATTACTTGTGTAGTCAAAATGTTAATCTTTTACGATAACCTTTTGCGTTGATAAGGTAAATTACATAATTTAAAAGGATTATGTCAAATGATAGTGAAAAATATTTTTGTGATTAATAAATTGCAATCTCTTTAATATTGAATTTTTGAAAACCTATTTTATTTATCGAAAAAAATTAATTTAGAAATTAATGTAAAATAATGTGACGAAAATTAATTATTACAAATTATATAGGGTAATTTTATTTCAAATTACTATTGAAAATTGCCTGTTGAATATTACTATAAAATATTTTAAATTTTATATGACAATGCTCAATTAAAATTCTACGACATAATATGAAAAATTAATTTTTTATTCAAATTAAGAGAACATATTGAGAAAAAAAATTAAGTCCTTTATTAAATAAAAACAAAAAATATAAATTTTTAGTTTTAACGAAAATATAGTAAAACAAACTTTACCTTTAGAAAATTATTAAGGCATTGGTAGTTGGGATATTGTTCTCGTGTCTGAAAATAGTGGGTTCAATACTTGCTAAAAATTATCATGTTGAAAAGACATGCATAATAAAAGTTCCATAGGATCCAATCTTTTATATTGAAAAAATATTAGCATTATATATATATATATATATATATATATATATATATATATATATATATATATATATATATATATATATATATATATATATATATATATATATATATAACCTTGTTGAAGTGGTTAGATTCATTAAATGTATTTCAATGGCAGAAACAAATCCTTATATTTTCTACTTATTACCCTGGTTCAAAAATCTAGTTTCAAATTTATATCAAGAGTTTAAATTCAGACAAAAAATAAAATTTGATTTTTTAGAATCAAATTCAACAGAAATATACAAGCGTGTTTTGAGCCAAATAAATAAACCAACATGCTTAGCGAATAATGAAGAATATTTGTAGATTATTTTGATTAATTAAAATAGCTGTTTGATTGAAACCACTTGTTTATAGATTTATATATACATATATACAGCTAAATCATGTACTGTTTTTAAATTTCAAGTATTACCATAATAATTAAAAAGATTTTAGTAAATATTTTAAACACATTAAGCAAATGTATAGTTTATTTTATGTTTATTAGTATCGAAATTGAAAAAATTTTAATTTTAAAAACATTGATTTAAGAAATTTTTATATTTTTAAAACAAACAGGATATTTTATGCAACTTAATTAACATATTTTTGAACAAATGCTAATAAATAAATAAAAATAAAATTTTCACATAGATTTACATTTAGTTTGATTTAGAAAAAAAAATTGGCTTGTTGAAATTGGCATCAGTCATATACATTTTTTTTTTTCGAAATAATGATTCAGTTAGTTCATAAAGTGATGCCAACAGAAAGCAAACAAATTTCAGTTCAGTGTCAATTATGTTTACTTCCTCTGGATAATTAATGTTATATTTAAAATCAAGGATTGAAAGGAGAAGGGAGAGGAAAATCTCCGGAAACAAGTACGCCATCCTTTTATCAAATGCCTGTATTTCTTTCTTTCTTTCTTTCTTTTTTTTTTTCCAAAAAAATTCCCACAAATTCTGAGGTAAAAATGTTTTCAATGTGTAAACAAGACCCTTATATAACAGTGTTTATATAAGAAAGAGTAAAAAACATATTTTTTAAGCTTTTTTTTTCTCTTTCTCTGGAATTCAGTTAATTAAGCGTTAATAAATTTACGGCTTTGCGAGTTTGTTTGAAGTGCTCTGTTTGTTGAGCGAAATGAAGTTGACTCTGAAAAAATTGTAAATAAATAAAATTTATGACTTAAAGAATCAGTTTTTGATTCAGAATTTAAAAAGAATTATTCGTTGGGAATATAAAGATTTTTATTTTGGAATATTTATTTAAAAAAGTATGTTCTTACTTTATATGACAGTAATTTTTTCATTTTTCATCTCTCTATGCCAATGATATGATGATGTTTACGTATACTTAAGATATAATTTTGGTGCATATTTTAAACTTATAAGATTAACGATAAGCAAAAAAATCATAATTCAATGTATTCAAATTTTGCGTATATGTACTATTTGCATACATACGCATAACAAATTTTTTTATGTTATATTCCTTTTCATATCACATATTTTAAGGAATTTAAAAATCAAAAAGTTAGTAAAAGGTCTAAAAATGTGGAACATCAATCAATTTATAAAAAATTGCAAAATTATATGAAGGTATATATTTTTTGAAAAAATAAATACTTCAATTATTTGTAACTCATTTGTTATTTATTATTTTAAAATACTCCTCGGTGATTGGTTAAATGGAAACGTAAAGATCTATTAGAATCATGTTTTGACAAATTAGCAAAATTGCTCCCTTAAAATAAAAATTGAAAAATATTTTTTAATGAAATTAACAACCTAAAATAAGGTATATACTGTTATAATTAAAAGTAAGACATATATATTTAGAATTAAAAAAAAGTGCTGATATCTTAAACTTATTCCTTATACATCTTCTTCAAGAGAGAACTTTACTTAAGATAGTAAAGTATAACTTATATGCCATTTATTTATAAACAAAAATTTGTTTCTGAAAAACCATAAGTATATTACTAGAGGAATATTACTAGTTGTTAGTAGTTTAATAAAGAAAATATTTCCTTCAAACAATGTATTTGTCACTGAATTAAATTGATTTAGTAATGTATTTTATGTAATTTCATAAATTTAATACTTATAAAAATTGCATTAGTATTATAAAAGTTGCCCTATAAAGGGAATATTGGGACATAAACATCATGTTTATTTTTTACATGTAGTGTATTCTTTATGAGGTTGATGAATACTTCATTAAAAAATTAAGATTAACACAAAATATGTTTAACATAAATCATTCTCAGAAGGTATAATATAAAGAGCAAAATTGTCTTTTTGCGGTACTGCAATTTTTATTATTCTGTTTCAAGGAAAAAATGTCGCTAACAATGCCTTCTGATTTTTTCCCGCAAAATCAGTTGAATCTACTGATTTTCTTTCCTCCAAGGTTGGGAGTTATGCTATGATAATAATGTTTAGTGAGTTGAAGTGTTTAACAGGCAATTTTTATCTTAACTTTTATGTAATCATGCAAATGTAATCAATCTTATATAATCATGTTTTATTTTACACAAAGATATATAATATTTACAAATAAGAATGGAAATAAAAAGATTATTTTTTGTTCTGTAACAATAAAATATATTTTTTTATTAATTTCATCAAATAAAAACTAAAGGATTTTTCCTTTTTTTTAAGTCTTTCCCACTGGAATGACAACTGAAATAACTTGCGAAAATTTAACTCTTTTTTATACTAACATGACAACATCGAAATCATACTTAATGAGCCACAATATTATAACTTGAATAATTTATAGAACTAAACAATTTTTATCAAGAATTTTCCTGCTAGTTTTTTGCACTCATGGTTATTTGTTTTAACAAAGTATATAATATATACAATAAATAAATTATTTAAATATATCATTGAGTCTAAGCATATGAGGTATTTCTGCAAATATTAGGTTTGGGGAATAAGTTCGTAACTTTTTTAGCAAAGACTTTTATTTAAACAAAAATCAATAAGTTAATCCATTATATATTCGCCGTTGCTGTTTACAACCTCTTCCCACCTTTCAACCAATCTGTTGATGCCGTTCCGCCTAAAATTGCCTAATATGGATGGTGTCGAAGAAGCTGTTGAGTCAGTGCACTGGGATATGCTCGAAAAGCATGCCACAGTCAACAAAGAGCTCTACATTGCCCAGCTACACCGCTTGAATGAGGCTATTCGACTGAAAAGACCTGAACGACATGGTCAAACCATACTCCTTCACGACACCACCAGGTCCCATGTTGCACAAGTCGTCAAAGCGGCGTCCCAAGAGCTTGAATGGGAAGTCCATCATCCACCGTATTCTCCAGATTACCATGTTTACACCGACCGATTACCATCTTTTCCGCTCCTTGTCAAACCATATCGTTGCCTTCGATAACAAAGAAGTCCTTAAAAACTGGCTCAACAACTTCTTTGGCACCACATCAGGTGGTTTTTGGCGGAACGGCATCAACAAATTGATCGAGAGGTGTAAAAAGCAACGACGAATATACATAATTGATTAACTTATTAATCTAATTATTGTTTTTTGTTTAAATAAAAGTCTTTGGTAAAAACGCTATGAACTTATTCCCCAACCTAATATAAATTCTCTTGTGTCATAATAATGACAAATATATGTGTTAGATTCCCATTTATATCTTGACTCATTACTACTGCACATTGGTTGTGAGAATATCACTGAAAAATAAATAAATAAAATAAAAACAAACAATCTGTCCAATAAAAAAGTGAGTATCGCTTAAATATAAATACAATATATATACGTGTCTAATTTAGAATACATAAAAACAAAATACTGTTCTATGCTGCTCTAGTAATGGTATATGTGTTCATGAGAAATGTCTATTTTCTTTATAAATTTAAATTTCCGGAGGAAGCCTGTGTTTGATATTTCCTGTCTACCAATCCGTTAAAGGTGTAAGATAAACAACATGAAGAAATTTCCCCCAACTTTTTCAATTAATTTCATAATTCACCTCAGTATATATAATCCCCTCCGATTACTTTCCTCTTTTTCCCTCGCCACTTTTTTTTTTTTTTTTTTTTAATTCCTTTTGAAGCTTCTTCACCTTTGAAAGAAGCTGCCTCTAGGGATTAATGACGTCGAAACCTCAAAAAAGGGATTTACCAAAGTGTGTGTCCCTTCCACCTCCCTTTCTATTTTCCCTATCGCCTTCTTTAAGCATATTTTTTATATGTATAATTGGAGAGACGGTGTTGAAAAATATATCGGCATGGCGCAGTGTCAAGTCGAAAAGACGTTAGAAAAACAACTGTTGAAAATGACGGGGGCCGGTCAATAATACTATATTAAATAATAAATTTTTAAAAAATGTAAAACGGCGGCACTTTTAAGCTGTTATTTAGGTGGAAGAGTGTCGATACTCTGATAATTTTTTTCTTTGAACTGTGGTTGCAGTTTTCAGATTTTATTTATATTTTTGCCTCCAATTGGAGTTTTTCCCCTTCTCTAATAAGGGGCGATGTAAATATTTACTATTTTTACTTGAAATATATTGCAAGGTGTAACTGAACAGAATTAATCCGAAATTAATTTCATATATTTAAATTGAGTAAATGTAATTTCATGTGTAAAATATATATATAAGCGGAATATAAAAAAAAATATGATTGTTAAGTCTTCATTAATAATAATCAGTTTTAAAATCATGAAATTACAAAGGTTTTCTTATATAAATTAATTCGCTTTTATAAGTTTCTACAATATAATGCATAAAGTTTCTATAACATTTCATAAAGTAAATAAGAAAAATTGTATACTAATTATACATATTTAGTGGTAAATTTCATTAAAAGCAAACAAATATTGTAAACACACATTAAAAATTCGTTTAAAATCAGTAATAAATTTTAAGACAAGTGGATTTGGTTAAAATTTTAGATTTAGAAAAAAAAATAACCCCACTAATTTCCATATATCAGATATTTTCTTCATCAAATTAATATAATCAATGTTCACTCATTTTGAATTCACTATTATTGGCATTTGCCCAATTTTCGTCGCCAACCTTGGTTAAGCTATAATAATATACTAAGTCCAATGAAAAATTTGGCATATTAGGATATTATTAATGAAAATATTGATATTTCAGAAAGAATACTTCAACTAAAATTTTAAATAATTTTTAAGATTATACTTATAAAGGTGTACCATGAAAACTGACCTCGTTATTTACTTCCAATCTTTCTAATTGTAATCTGAAAATATAAGAATTACCAATCTAAAAATAGTATTCATTTAAAATTTTGTCAATAATAGTTTTACTGATATATAGAGAAAAGTTATATATATATATATATATATATATATATATATATATATATATATATATATATATATATATATATATATATATATATATATATATATGGATAACCGAATACTCAATGTGTTTTGGTGAATGGAATCAGTATGGTCATTAAACTTATTTTTATTTCCCTGGGATCAGTAAATGTTGTTAGTTTCATTCAATCCCAACAAAATTACGTGAAATATTTATATAACAGATTCTTGATTTAGGAACATGAGTAGGAGCAGATAAAATAGTTATTTCGAAAATTCGTAAAATAGAAAAACGAAAATTCGTAAAATAGAAAAATAATTGTAAGGCCTAGAATTACTTTTTACTCTCTACTGCTCTTTTTTTTTATAAATAAAGTACTATTACAAAAGTTATTTTATATGCGTTATTTAAAAATATCCGCAAAATAAATTTCAAAATTAAATGAAATTTTTTCAGTTTCTTGAGAAAAAAAAATCACTTAAAGTAATCACTTCTTCTATTTCAAAAAAATATTTTTGAAAACATATTTTTTCTATGTAATCGATGTATTTCACCGTTGTTTTCCGCAATAAAGAAAAAAAACTTTAATCTCTTACTAGCCATAAAACTATCTGTTTTACAGATGCTGGTAGCACTCTAAGTTGTTTTCTTCATGTTTGATATCTGAAATTTCCTTTCAATTCTAATTTATCATGTTTTTACTCTTTTAATCATAAAATAATTCTTATTAACAAATTGTATATGAATCCAGATTCAAAAAGTCCTGAAATTGTGTCAAAAAGTCCTGAAATTGTGTCAAAAAATCCTGAAATTGTGTCAGAAAGTCCTGAGATTGCGTAAAAAGTCCTGAAGAATGTGCAGTAGATTTCTTGGTCGAAGTGCATGCATATAAATAACTTATAATAATTCATGTCATCAGATAATTTTTTTTCTTTCTTCAGATACAGAGTGGTTTATTAAATAACGCATATGGATCACAATAATTTAAATATCGTTTATTCTTTTTGCAACATCATTCCAAGGATACATTTACACAAGAGCATTCGCCCAAGTTTAGAGTTACTGTAAGAACCCAACTCAAGTTAGTGTATCTAAAATTGTAAATATTTGAGAAGCAGTGGAACATTATAGCATCTGGATTGAGATTTTGATCTAAGAAAACAGATTTTTTAAACTTTTAATTAAAAAAAAAATATTATAATGTGTTAAGTAATATATCATTCATGATTTATTTTGATATCTTTATCCTTCCACAATATTGAGAATATTTCTCAAATTTTAAATTTCAATAAACCCGGAAATTCAAATTCTAGCTAACCTAATAGCTTTGATAAACATAGCGATTCGGGAAATAGAATTTGCTTGCTCGTGCGAATATTTTGTGAACATCATGCAGCATTACTATTTGCATTTTCTGAATTTAATCTCTTTAATGATCTATTAACAATATCTGTTATCATATATATTTATTATCAATATAATATTAAGTTAGGAAATATGGAATATTAAGTTATAGTGAATATTAAATATTAAGTTATAAAATATGGAATATTGAATTATAAAATATTGAATATTAAATTAGTAAAATATTGAATATTATGTTAGAAAATATTGAATATTAAGTTAGTAAATATTCAATATTAAGTAAGAAAATATTAATTTAATAAATATTGAATATTAAGTTATAAAATATGGAATATGAAGTTAAAAAATATTGAATATTAAGGTAGAAAATATTTAATATTAAGTTACAAAATACTGAATATGTGAAGTTAGCAAAATTATCTAAATTTTCATACTGAATCTATCTTGATAATTATAATGTCATTTTATTAACAAGCCACTTTGCTACTATTAAAAAGTTTAATCGAATTAAGTTATTTTATTATTTGATAGCTGAGTTAAGAACTGAAAGATTTAAATATTTTATAAAATTAAATTTTGTAACTTTAAATCTTTCAGAATTAATGTCAAAATTTTCTTATCGAATATCTGTGCTTAATTCTATTGATGAGTTTGAGCAGTAATTTCAAACAATGCGTCACGATACACAAATATGATACATAAATCCAATAATCCTGTAAGAAAATTGCAACATGTTTCAAAATTTTTAATGATATTTTTTGATTTATCAATTAGAAGAATTAATAAATTGTTTACTTATTGTATTTTTATAAATCAAGAATCTGTGATTGAAATTACACATTTAGTGGCTCTTTTAAATAAAAAACAAAAATAAAAATTTGAGTACAAAAAAAAATATTATTAAAATATTTTTTTTTCCTTTTTGTTTAAGATTGATGTAAATTTAATGAAATTTATCAAACAAAAGCCAAAATTATAAGTGATAATCAAAAGTTATCACTTATAATTTTGGCTTTCCTCTGCAGATTTTTTTAAATCAAATTCAAATAAAATCTTCAATTTTTTAGATTTTATTTAAACTTTGTTGTTCCAAGTAGATATATATAGTATAGAAGTATATTGTTATATTATTAGTTACATTTTTTGCATAGGAGCATATTGTTATCACTAGCAAAAACTAAATACATTAGAATTTACTCAGTAGTAATAAAAAGAAACATATTGAAGCGAACAATTTAGAAAATAGTATTAGTTGCTATCAGAGACTATAATGCTTAAAATAATTTAACAAATGTAACATTTTTATGCAGAATAGTTAGAATTAAGTTCATTTTTTTTATATTTACAATTACAATAGAACTCCGCAATTAAAATTACACTGAAGAAGAAAAAGAAAATGAGAAAAAGGAAAAAGCTCAAGAAAAAGGAAAGGAGTGAGAAGGGAGAATATGAGAGAAGGGCGTGTCACTTGAAGAAGATACATTCTTTTGAAAATTCCTGGATGTTCAGAAACTTGTGCTGAAGATATGTGAGAATGGATTACGTATCAGACACTGGATTTAGTGCAGTTGATGATCAACTCATTGAAAGTGTCAATTAAAGAGACGACCTTAAGGTCCAAATCAAAGAGTATACGGAGACCATCAGCTAGTGAAGCATTTTTGTCTACTTTGAAACTGCATTGAAGAGAATGGAGCATCAGCTTGAGTGCAACCACTTGCAAGTCTCACTATCAAGTGGGTGTGTGATTTGGCGGTCGGGAAACGGAAGAAGGCAGTGAAACAGCTTACTCTGACCAAGATGTTCAGCAAGCAATGGCTTTCATGATCAGCACTGTACATACAAACTGTATCAATGTACAGCACTCATAAGGAACTTAACATGCAAAAATGTTGCCTTTTGATTTAATTTAACGAAAATTCGTTTTCTTTAAAAAAGGTAGTTTTTTTTCCTCCCATTTTCTTCATACAATAATTAATTAAAATGAACCCTTTTTTCTAAAAAAGTCCAGTTAACCAAATTTTTGATTATCTGAATGGTGTCCGGTCCCAATTGATTCCTATTATTGGAGTTCCACTGCATAACTGAATAACAAATCCTATTTTTTTTTAGGAAAATTTGGGAATGAAATTTTACTCTTGCTTGCTTTAATTCTTGTAAATTGTTTTTTTGCATCAAATAACATTAATCTCACTTTTCTAGATATAGAATTGTGGCTGAAGGGGTATAATTGATAGAAAAACGCTAAATATTAATTATTATCCTGAGAATTACATATGTATTTATTTTAATAAATGTATTCATGTTTTTGACACATTTATTTGTATATTTATTTTGTATGAGAATATTAAACATGAATGCAATAATAAATGTATTGATTTTTTTATGGAATAGAATGTTATACATTATTTGTATTTTACTTGCAAAAGAATGTGCAAAAATAGCTAAATGGAAATAAATCCAGAATATATCTTCGGAATTTCATAAAAGTATCGTGTCATCTTCAAGGGTATCGCATTGGATATTGAGATAAATGCATTACAGTCAGAGAACAAAGCCTTCTAGATTTTCTAGACATCTTGATCGCATGCACCAATCATATTCATCCACGGAGAAAGTTTGAATCAAATCCTCGTCACATATTTATAAAGCCACAATATATCACTGAAAATGCATATGTATTCGCTGTGCAACGATTCAGAATACCATTGATAGTTTGATTATTCATCCATAACATCGATTCATCCATGAATGTTAGGATTCATATCTAGGATTTTTTAATAAAGGATAGCTTTCTTATTTAATAACATAAACAAATTTAGAGTCAATTGTACTATTCATGAATGGGGAAGGGTTGCAGCCTCCGTTTTGAAATCTGCTCCAAGTGTTTAACTGAACAGGCCTCTCCTGAACATATTCTTCTATGCTTTGGTCTTTCTGGGAGAGATCTGATGAAGAATCCACTTATGGTGATGGACTTTTTGAAGGTGTACGCGCTCATGGACCTGATCTGGCACTGCTGACCTCGGGGGCATGCCTCAACAACAATTTAGACTAAAAATCGAATTAGAATTTCAAGTATAATCTTATTTCATTGACCTTCTGAGAAATGAATTTTAATTTGCTGTATTCTTTCTCATTTAAAAGAATTTTAATTTTTTGCAAGTTTATAATCCCTATTACCAGAAAATCAGTTTAATATTTGAAAAATTCATTGAAACATGGAATAATGAATATAAAGGGGTGGAAATCAACAATGAGTTTTGAAATTACATTGTTTTCATTGAAATATTAAATTTTTTAGAAAGGGACAACAGGTGGCGATGGACAACGAAACATTTAGCGAGGTCATATGAGAAATATGCATAAAAGGAGCTGTTGATATGAAAAGGAAATCAGGTACATCTGCTGTAATAGAATGAAAATTCCATAATTTTGTTTTTCCTCAGCCCAAATAAGGAAACATCTTTCTACCGTAAAATTAGAGAACTACTGAGTGCACAATCTGTTTACACCAAAACTGATTTTCAAAATGTCATTTAAAATAGAAATTCTCCTCAAAATGTGTGCACCTATTTGCAACTTTCAGCAAAGATACAGAAATGTATCTTTTTGAAGCTGAAAAGAGTAGCCATATATATATATATATATATATATATAAAAAAAAAATAAAAAAAAAATTAAACTCTGTGGCATGACAGCCCATGTGGGCCAAGTCCTACAATGCCTATCTCAGTTTTCTTGACTGAGATGGTCTGAGGTGAGAAGCATATGTTCCGATTGGGTCGTCAACCTAACTAGAAACCCTCAGTGTTTAGTTCCCAAGCATGCTTGATACTCAGTTTATTGACCCACTGAAGGGATGAATAGTCTGAGTTGACCTTGTCCAATCCTCTTAACGAGCCTCGGACCTGTGCTTTGGGAGCGTGAAATGTGACCACTAAGCCACCGGGCTTCAAGTAGCCATATATATATATATATATATATATATATATATATATATATATATATATATATATAACTGAAGATGGTGAGATGTCGCTGAAACTCGTTTGCAGTTCTAAGAACTTGATTTTAAAATCCAGGATGTTGTCAATTTCCATAATTAAAAAAGCTAAGCTTCCGGTAAAAACACCTATTGTTATTTACGAAATTCCATTGCATAAAGTGAAAAAAACTGTAAACAGACAAACCACAACAAACCACTGAGAAAATTTTCCTCAAGGAAAAAATAATGTTTTAAATTTCACATCATCATTATTTTTCCTAATACTAGCTTGGTATTTTAAAATTTCTTTTTGTAATGTGAGAAATAGCAAACCTCTTAGAATTTTCTGTAATCATCTTTCATCGTTCGCAGCAACCCCATTGCAATAGCAATATTCTGTACTCCAACATGTTGCAAAATTCTGTTAGCATAGATTGACAAACACCACGTGAATATTAACACTAATTAAGAATGACACACAATTCCATGTTATTATTTATTATTTGTGTAAAACAATTTATTGCACATCATTTGATGAAGTTTGCTCACTGATAGGCTTCTTTATTTATGGTAAGGCCTTCGAGTTCCTAGAAGCTTACTCCATGTTATAAAAAAATACCCAAAGTCATGTATCCGGCTGAATGAATCTCTAACCACAATATAAATGGTAAAAGACAATATCTAAAAACAATTTTTCCCCGTTTCTTTAAATATGTTGTAACGAGCTCTTCACAAATTATCCCTTTGATAAAATTATTAATGATGAATAAAGGAAATAATGTTAAGCAAAATTTTAATCATAAGTAAAGGCATTCGTGTTAAGCAATTTTTAGGAAGGATGCCGTTTTTGCACTCAGGAATCCCATTGCTTTTTATCTCTTTTGTCTTAAGATTGAAGTCTATCAGCGGGCTATTTTTGTTTATAAAGTTTTTAACAAAATTCAAAGTCTTTCAACTATTTATTCCATTTCGTCTCTATAAACGCAAATTAATAAATAATTTATCAAATATTTAAATGTTAATTCACTTTGTTGTCATCATCTGTATTTTTATTTCTGTATGTAATAAACAAGGACACACATGTAAATTGTAGCATTTTCACATTTAAAAACCATGAATTTTCGAAGAAAAACGTCTTAAATTCAAAGTGTTTCATGAATTAGAAAGATTGATGTGAAAGGTTCATCACTAATAATAGGCTAATCGCATTTCTAGAGCCTGATTGAGGCAGGGACAGTTGCCTCGGGCCCCCACATTAGAGGGGCACCCAAATCGAATAGAATATGTATTTTACGTTGTCAATCGAATAGAATCGTTTACTAAATCGAATAAAAAGTTTGTTGTTGTAAAGCAGAGGGAGCCCCTAAAGAAGACTTTGCCTTGAAGAGCATCAATTAGGCTAAGTAGACCCTCCATGTTCCTGCTATATATCAAAACATTTTCATCTTCATCACATTATCTGGACTGAATTATGAGTGCAACTAGAGCAAAACCCCCTTTTAAAGACGAAAGTTGACAAAAGAAATCCCAAACACAAGTAGAAGAGGCATTGAGCGAAGTGTGAGGGATAAAAGGAGAAAAAATAATAAATCCGAGAATGATCAGGGAGAGGAGGATCGCGGTTTGACGGCCCACCCCCTCAAAGAGCTTTATGTAAACGTCTCCTCTGAACCAATTAGTCCGAGTGATTAGCTTAGGCTGCTTATCTCTTTTTCGCGGCCCTCTGGAGAGGAAAAAATAATGAAAAAAAATCCCTTCTAGACGTTGTCGAGGATAAGGGAAGTGATAAGAAAGGTGAAAGTCGAGAGAAGGAGGAAAAAGAAGAAAAAAAATCCCTATTCCCCTTCTCTCTTTTTTACTGAAGAAATGGCTATTTTTTTTTTCCTGTGGTACAAAAGAATGATTTCTTAAGGAACATTTTTTCAAAATTTACTCAACGAACTTTTTGTTTTCAAGGAATAGTAATATAAGAAATCATTTGCGGAAATAAATAGTAATTAAATCTGAGGCAATTAGTATTGAGAAATATGATCCTTCAAATAAATTAAATTGTGTTCATCATCTAGAAGCTATTAATTTTGGTGAGAGACATAGCATCTATGGGGACATAGCAAGTATGTACTGCAGATACAGAACTTTCACGATGTCTAGATTTCTAGTTCAATAATCTATATGAATAGAGACAACTCTAAGCAATGTAGCATATTTTAGTTTCACCATAGAGTAAATTTTTACTCGTGATTCAAAAGAGAATCATTATACAGATGGATCTTCATTATAATTGTATCCATAAATTTAATGTTGTGAAATTGCACCCGATTTTCTTGCTTTAAATGAAATTATTCTTAGAAAGTTAATCCTGCTTAATTTTGGTTCAGCGGATAGCCTAGCAGTTGAAGATTGTTGAAAGCTTTTAATAACACCCACATTATTTTCAAACATGGTGGTTCTTGTTTACACCTTACAAAAAATTAGGAAGATAATCAAGTACACACTCCCACAAATGTGAATGAAGAAAGTAGAAACCTATCATTTATTTTCCGTTGTTCAACAGTGGTTAGAATGGAACACGGAGACTCCTACTTCAAAGACTGCATTTTATTTCCTGACCTGGTGAGTCTAATTATCCATTCCTATTTGAGTAAGGGTATATCTGTGATTAATACATTTCTATTAATGCAAACATTACTGCAGGAATAATTTCAGAAACCATTCCAGCCTAGATGGTAATAATTCTAAATCTCAATTGTAGGTCTGGAGAAAATGTTTAAAGTTATCCGTAGAAGACTTTAAACACTAAAGTCAGCTAAGTTTAAAACGTGCATTTAGAATTCCCGAAACCCAAGCAATATTATGGCGATAATAGTATGGCTATAAAGATACCTTAAGTAAACATAATTATCATCTATTTTAAGACTCGTTCAATACGCTAGACTTATTGTACTTTTGTAAGTATCTCCATAATTTCATATATTATTTACAATATGAAAAGTCTGAAACACACTTTACAGATTTAATATGCGTGGCACTATCTTACCGACGAATCAACCCAAATTTTTTTCTTCTTTGTGAGAACAAGATTCCGAGTTGTTGACTCGCCTAGTAACAGATTCATTGTCATAAAATACTTCGTTATTGTTATGTAATAACTTAATTTAATTTCCAAATGCCATTATTAGTTGAGTCATAGTTTAAACAAAAGCAATACTAGAATTAATGTTATATACGATATTCTGAGAAATTGTGAATAAGTGAAACTATTGGCGAAGAAATTAAGAATTCTCTTCGCCAATAGTTTCACTTACTTTGATGCCAATACAATTTGCGTATCATTTTTATAGTGATTACCGTTATACGTATCCCACATTTATATCGATACAATTTACCTTCTCTATCATGGGATATTAAACATTTTCTCAAAATAATGTTCACACCAATTAAAAAACCATTCATATGAATTTAGAATTTTGCCATTCCTATTCAAAATTTGAAAATGTAAGGAAATTAGTTTATGATGCAATTTATTAAATAACTTCTACACACACACACACAGAGAGAGAGAGAGGAGAGTGAGGGGAAGAGAGAGAGGAAGAGAGAGAGGAAGAGAGAGAGAACATATAAATGTTCGGGAAGTATGAATATGCTCAAGTTTTTTTTTAACAATGTATAGTAAATGTAATTAACATAACTACAAGTTCCCTAGTTACCTCGTAATTCTTTTTATAAATTTTTATGCCATTATTTTGTCCCTTAAGAAATTTATTAAAACTATACAGCTAGATATCATACTTGAAAACTTGCTATTAAATTATAAATTATAAGATTCAAACTTTATGAATCACCAAGGTTTGAAGAAACAGTAGAAGATATTTTTTTTTAAATCTACAGCAGGATGGCAAGACGTCGATGATTTCCAATTTTTATAAGTCTGATGTATAGCAAACAGCGTAACATTGGAAGTATTTCTTCAAACAAACACAGAGTACTTGCCTTATGGGAAGACTTTTCATAGATAATAAGCCATATTCACGTATAGCAAGACAAGGAACCTTGAAAATACCCAAGCATCCATTCCGACAGACCTACATGTAGACAGTAGAAAGTAAAATCTATCTCTCCTTGTTCAAAAGTAGCTGAAATCAAATTCTAACATGTTGTGTTCTAATTATGTATGTTATAAAGAACATTTAGCCACACACACATTGTGCATTACATTTTGTTGCCTCTTATTTACTTTATGGATACATAAATGATGTATCTAATTTATGTAGAAGAATGTTGTATCTAATTTATGTAGAAGAATGTTGTATCTAATTTATGTAGAAGAATGTTGTATCTAATTTATGTAGAAGAATGTTGTATCTAATTTATGTAGAAGAATGTTGTATCTAATTTATGTAGAAGAATGTTGTATCTAATTTATGTAGAAGAATGTTGTATCTAATTTATGTAGAAGAATGTTGTATCTAATTTATGTAGAAGAATGTTGTATCTAATTTATGTAGAAGAATGTTGTATCTAATTTATGTTGAAGAATGTTGTATCTAATTTATGTAGAAGAATATTGTATCTAATTTATGTAGAAGAATGTTTTACATAATTTATGAAGAGGAATGTTGTATGAAATTTATGTAGAGAAATGTTGCATCTAATTTATTTAGGGGTATCCGATTTATTCAGAGGAATATTGTATGAAGTAATATTTTGTAATATTGTATAAAGAATGTTTTCCTGAGAGCAAACAGGATACGATGAGAATATCGACCATGATACTTCTGTTATGGTTTATCGAGTAGCATAACTACAATCTTGCAATTCACATGTAGTGCATTTTTATTTAATCTTAATTGATAGTTATTTATTATTTTTATTCATCCGTGAATAATTTAAATACTGCCTTTTGTAAAACTTTTATCTAAGGATTTCATTCAAATAATACAATCGAATCCAAAATGTCACACATATAATATCAATTTTGTTGCAAATTTTCTTGTGTTTTATAATTTACTTGTGTAACTACATGAAAATACCTTTACAAGTTTGAAAATTTTATATAACATATCGGAAGTAGCTGGTCAGAATACAACGTTATTTTTTGACCCTATGACCTTGTTGCTTGTGTTCGACAACTGTCAGTTAAATTTTTAGCCACATCAGTATTTTTAACCCCCCTCCTTTATATTCATAAAAAAAAACTGATGTGACCACAGAAATACACACAGCTAATTACAAATTACATTGGTAATATTTAATTAAAATTTCCCAATACATTTTGGAAATATGTTGGAAAATTTCTAAATTAAATTAATGGATGAACAAAACATGCTTATCAAAGCGAGAATTTTATTCATTAAAATATTTCGTTAGCAACGCTAAATACAATTTTCTCCTTTCCCTACATAATAAATGAGCTTAATCTCGACAGCGATCATTCTTCAGCCGAAAATGATGCCTAACAAGATGGCGATATCTTTCAAAATCGTGCCAAAGGAGTCAAGTGCCATCGGACATCATTTGAAGGCCCGAAGGAGGGGAAGACTTTTCAACTGCTGTCCTCATCAAAAAGGTTAGATGGGATGATGCAGGAAGAGAAGAGGACGCTGCTCTGTTGCTGTGTCACTTCCGGAAACTAGACAAGAATGCCACACCACCCCCACGAGCCCTTTTCGCAACCTTTCGCCAGCCATTAAAATTTTCGCCAACTCCGCTGCTGAGTCGGTACGCTAAGACAATGGAAAATGCCCGACCGACGCTAATTGTCTCGGAGGTTGGAATTCAGGAAAAGGTTGGTGGTTCCGTTTTAATTTGTAGGAAGTCAGATGGGGGTATGGGGAGTCCTGGAAGGTAGTCCCGGTGGTGGGAGGAGGACGGGGCAAACACATTCTCAGCGATCCTGGAACAATTACAAACCATCGCCGAGGGAAGTTTCCAGACAAACCAAGCGGTTAATGTGAGAGTCCACAAATTACGAGAAGTCGGATTGCGTGGATGGGAGGAATGGTAAGGGGAGAAACCTTTTGTTTTACCAACGTCATTAAATGCATCGCTAGGTCCGAGAGGTGGGGGAGGTTCGGCCTGATGATGAGCCTTTGGGGGAGGGTGGCAAATTTTCCGCTCATTAAGACCAAAAGGGGGCGGGCGGCAGACAGGGTTTTGTTTCCTCGATTTTCCTGAAACAAAAGGGGCCTCCAGAGCCGACTCAGCATGAGATTTCAGGATTCCAACGAAGACTTTGATGCTGCGTGGGAGGGACGAGGAATTTCGGTATGCGAAATATTGCTCTGGCTTTTACATGGATCGTGACCCGGTCCCTGGCTGACAAAAGGCAACCCTTCCAAAATAAAATGGATCTACAGCTGAGAGAAACCCTAAACAGAGCATAGCACTATTGTTTTCATATGTTTTTTAATTGTTATAGCTCTGAGTATACGGGCAATAAAATTTAGATGGGAAGTCCTGTTTCCTGAGCGTGTTTTTTAACGATTTGTCTGAAGCTGTTATAGTTTTTATGGCACCCAATCCTCAGAAGTAATATAATGCTTAATTCCTGTCCACGAGTTGAAGCAATTCCGAGTAAAATGAACGTATGCTTTTCTTTTGTCTTAGCAACTTACGGTGAAGAATTCCCTTAAACTGCATGCTTAAGCAACAATAGAAATTTTAATTGCTTTCACATTGTTTCAAGGATAATTCATATTCTTCTCCATATTTTAGAACTCACAGGGAATCATCACCACATTCTTCTGCAGCCAACAAAATGAGTTTCCTTAAAATTTATCTAAGTAACAATTTGTGTAATTACATTGAAATGAGCAAAACTTAATTTTTAAGATAAATTTTTTTATTCCTCTCATTGTCTAACCAATTAATACTAAACGATCAAAAAACTAGCAAAGCTGAGTGATATGAAAGAATACTTATCAAACAATAATAAAAAAAACTGGTAAAATAATATTAAAATTTTTGAAGAAGTACTACAAAAAATCTACTAAGTCATTTTAGAACACAAATACGTATTTTCACTTAAAATGTTCTGAAATAAATGAAGAAAAAATATAAAAAAATGTATGTTATCTTTTTTCACTTTTACTTTCTATAAAGTATTCATTTATTCTCTTGGTGTTTTTTAGTTCCACACTTAGTTCTGTTAACTGTATGCAGAAACATTTGCAAAAAATTTAGTGCAAAATTACGAAAAATGTGTGCAAAAATACAATATCACAAAAAACGAGGAAAATGTATAACATTGACTGTAACTTTATTAAAAAGAAATTTAAAAAGAAAGGTATGCATTAAATAATTTTTGTGATGTATGATTGAGAAGATATATTTATATCGTCATACATACACACACATATATTTGATATATTCAATATCGAATGATGTTGGGAAAATATTTATTATTATTTTTGATTTTACGAAAAATAAAAAAAATTTTCTTAAAATAACCTTAACTTTATCTTTTAAGCATTAATCTTTAAAATATATTTCCTTTTTTACACATAACATTCTCTTTAATGTCTATATATTTTCTTTATTTGTAAGAACTTAAATATCCTGCAAGACAAAATAAAATTTTGTGTTAAAGTAACAAAATACACTATTTGATATTAATCATTTTTGTTAATTTAAAATCCACGGAAAAATATCCTAAAGCGAATTTCTTTTTCTTGGAAAGCATTTTAAGGTGCCCATTGATTAGCAGAATCTGTTTTACCCAGATAATTTCAGGTAATACAGTGACTTATATTCGCCTTTTCATTAATTCATCTTGTATTCACATTAGATATCGAACAATTAAAATGCTTTTTTACTAAATTGTGACATTTCAGAAACGGTTTACTAAATTTACTGGTAAGAAGTTGTCAGACAAGGACAAGTTTACGAATGTAAAAAAAAAAGGCTATTTGAGGTTCTTCAACGTTTTTACCTTTAAAAATGCTTACTTTTACCATAAATTTTTTTATAAATTTCTAATTGATCAAATAACCAGTATATTTCAACTGCCAATAAAATCATAGTATAAATTTTTCAGTTATCACAATAACAAATTATTTCAATAGCTTTCATGTTATTTTCGAAAGTACCAGATAGTCGATTAACAACATTCTGTTTTTAATTACTTTGCTTATGTCCAAAAAATCTCTACTTTTAAATCATCTTAAATACTTGAATCATTTCAAAATTTTTAACTGGGAGTAAATAAACGTTGAATCTTTGTGATATATTTATGTACCCTTAAGATCTAAACTTATCAGCAGAAAAACAAAAAAACTGAGAATTTACAATACACTCATACAACCCATGCTGCTATATGCAAGCGAGACGTGGACATTAAATGCTGATATACAGCGAACCCTGGAAACCTTGGAAAAGAAGGAATTAAGAGCCATCTATGGGTTTGTACAGGAACAGAGTTGCTGGCGAACCAGATATAATTTTGAATTTTATGGACTGTGTAACTAGCCCCAGATTACCCAGGTTATCAGAAGCAACAGGCTAAGATGGCTTGACCATGTCTGGAGAAGCCGGGAAAACAACCCCACTAAGATATCAACGTTTAAGAACCCCGAAGGATCCCGTAGGAAGACCACCAACAAGATGGCTCGTTGACACTGAAAATGACCTCAAGAAATTGAAAGTTAGGAACTGTCAAAGTATCGTTCTGAACAGACTGAGCTGGAAAGACGTGTTGTAGATGCAGCTAAGACCTGTAATAGGTTGTTACGCTATTAAAGAAAAAAGGAGATTTATGTACTATGGAAAAGTTTCATTTCTAATATTTTTAATAGTGAGAATAATTTATCTCTACTAGAAATACCTCTTTTCATTACTTTTTTTGTAATACAATTATAAAAGGCATTCGAAGCTGAATAATAATTAAATTTTTTTCATATAAAAAATATTGTAAAGACGAATTTCAAGTAGAAATCAATTAATTTTGAAAAAGATAGGAAAATAAAAGGTCTGTTTATTAAATTTAGGAAATAAATTAATTCTTCCTTAAATTTTGATTTTATATAAATTTAAGAACTTATAGACGTATTATGCATAATTATGCTGACGAAATTATTTAAAATAAGAACTTATTAATGATGCACGTAAATGTCTAAGTTCCGGATTTCCAAGAAGAAATTCCAATAATTGTATCTGTTTATGTTTTTGATGTTACATCGAAAGAAATGTTAATTATTTTATTTAAGGTTTCAAAAGCACATCGGTTTTTAAATAAAAATTAAAAAAAAACGGTACTGTATAAATAAGAACTAAGTGATTAATCCTTAATTTTGTAAATGGTAGACATGTTGGAAGTATAAATTAATTTTAACTTAACAGAGTTAATAAAGTGTTAAAGAATGGTCAGTAGCATTTTTTTAAAATTTCGCATAAAAAATTCTCAAATTATTATTATTTTTTGCATCAATAAGATAAAATAAATTAATAAAAATTACGAATGCCCAAAAAATAAATCAAGAATTTTCTTTAAAATAAAGTTAAACAAAATTATGTAAATTTTAATAAAATAAACTGCGTTTTATAAACTCATAAAAAATGTTTGGTTCTACATTTTAAATTTAGTTTAGAAACTAATATAAATATATTATTATCATACCATTTATATGGTAGGTTATTTCAGAATTACACTTAGAATATATACATATTTTTTGTGTTTAACCGAATCTGTAGGTTAAAAATGTAGTTTAAATTTTTTTTTAAACTAAACAAAATTTCAGGAAAAAAGAAGATAATCAAAAGAGCAGTAGAACAAAGAAATGTATATAACATACAGTTTTTTCTTTGAATACTATAATAAATGTAATTATTTAACAAAAAGGTGTAACTTATCATGGATAATAATTTTTACATTAACCAAAAAAAGTCACCGCGTATTTCTTTAATAAATGAATATGAACATCATGATTAAGACTATTATATTTATAATCTGGGTTCAGTTTGAGCAAGTAAGTATCAGACAAATTTTTTTGTGAGGAACGTTTTTATTAAATTAGATGACTTACGTTTTCAACGTTTCCCGCACGTTTTATGATAACAAACTTTATCATTTCTATAGTATCATATACTTATGAGAATTGTAATTATTTTACATTATAGTCTTGATAAAAAAAAAGGTGCTTTGGGACAATGCGAATGCCGAAAAAAGTAGATTTCAAAGTTTAATGCAAATTCGAGTACTAATTTCCACTAAGATTAAGAGAAATAAAAAAAAAATCCAGTTCTTTTGCTGAAACGAGAGAGAATCTTATAAAGCAAAGTTTTTTCACTTTGTATATTATTCTTACGAGTTTAAATTAAAATATCCAGTAGCTTCCAACACAAATGATATAAAAATTAGACAATTTCTTAAACACACTAACGCAAGTAAAGTGGAAAAAAATTTAAATTGAAAAAAAAAGAATTCAATAACTTCAATATTCCTTAATGCTGCCTTTACTTCAAAGCTTTCTTGGAAATTCCCAATACGCATTAACAAAAACTTCAATTACAGAAAGAAAATTTTCCCTAAAACCACTTTCCCGTTTAATTTTAATTTTTTTGCTTTTTTTGTCATTCAGAATCAGTTTCTTCTCTCTTCCAGAAAAAGAGAAAAAAATTAGAAACATCGAATATAAAAAGGTAATGCATACCAGCTAGGAATTCTATTCCCAGAAGAACTTTTAAGCAAATCAAGAAGAAATATTCTAAGTTTTTTTTCCCTCAATTTATGTATATGATAAGTATTATGGTTGAAATTTTTTCCCTATAAAAAAGCTGCTGTAAAAAAATTAATTATTATAGTGGTAGATAGGTATTTCCGCTGACACCTTATCACTTATTAAAGATTTACGCAACCAGTAATTTTTTAATGCATCTCGCGTCATTTAAAAACTCTTATCTGTCGATTAACAAGAAAGGGAAAAATTAGGGAAAAAAAAAAGACTGTCGGTAAAGGAAAGCAACGCCTAATTTGTCTCTAAGAGGGAAAGAGTCGTTTTAGTTTTTAAAACCTTTATAAGTTAAGTGGCAGAGATATAAGCACTTATGAAAAATACGCTAATTTCTGAAGCGGCATTTTGTGGGGATGGATGGAAAATGAATTTTATATTTCGAAGTGAAGTGACGTGAGTACTTTTTGCAAATAAAGGTAAAAAGCTATAATTGTACAAAAATATGTTGGGGTTTACTTATCTCTGTATGTGTGTTTTACAGGTACTTACTATAGTTTTATTTTATCTCCGAATATCTAGAATGTCAACAACTAATTTTCTAAATTAATAAACTTTCTTTCATGGCAGTGCTTCAAAACTTTTCAATATTTAAAAATTATTTTAATAACTAATATTACCTTTTATTTTACTTCCAATTTTGAATCTTATATGCTATAAATCTCGAGAAAATCATTAATCTAATAAATTTTTAATTTTATTTTAAATTCAATTCTGTTCAAATTATAAGATTTTATTTAACATTTAATTCTTTTCAAATTATAAGATTTTAAAATTTTATTTGACATTCAGTTCTTTTCAAATTATAAAATTAAAAAAATTTTTTTTTTTCGACAGTCAGTTCATTTTAAATTATAAGATTTGGGTATAAACATTTGACTTTGGGTTTTTTATGTTAAATCTTTTATTCGGAGTATTATATCGATGAGATACTTCTATGTTAGAGTCTTTTTTCATATTTCATGGATTTTATTATTATTATTCTTGAAAAAAGCAGTTGTGGGAGATAGTGAGAAATTATCCTTATTTTGAACACAAATTAATTAACAACTGTTTCATTGCTTGGTACATGGCACAGGCGGAAGATGTAAAAGTGTATTAGAATGCAAAACTATACTAAAAACAAATAATAACATTTTAGAAATGACGATTGTTAATTAATGGAAATATTAGAATTAATGCATATCATTAAAGTTAAAAGAATAACATGGTTGTTATAACCAAATTGAGTTTGAATGCAACGCTCTCTAGTTGAAAGCAATATAGCGCATCTATGAAGCATAGTATCAATGCGATAAAGGGCAATGTTTTCTGGCACATTCCGGTAGAAGACTTCTTTCCAGTTGCTTAATCGTTTCATCACCCATAATTATTCTATGAGTGCTCTGATTAAACGAAAGATGCATCCTACTGACTTAAATTTACACAGCCAACGGCATAGCGAGTTTGGCGTGTTCAAGTGTCTCTGGCTTGTTCAAGTAACAGCTGTTAATATTGAAAGAATGGATCATCTGGTGGTGCCATCTATTGGAGGAGTTTAGAGTAAAGTCATACTTTCACCTTCATGGCTTTCTGGTTACACGAAAGACGCATTTTAATGACTTAGATTCACATAGACAATGGCATAGCAATCTTGGCTTGTCCAAGTGTCATAAGTAACAACAACATACTAAAGCGACAAGTATCTTTCTCCAAAAATCATAACATCAATGACATAAAGGACAGTGCTTTTTTGTTCCACTTTCCTACTGTTCAATAAGCGACAGATAACCTTTCTCAAAAAATTTGCCAATAACTTCATGTCAGGAGAACATGTTGATTAATTCATCCAAAAGTAATTACCCACTCTATTCACAAAATTAGTCCTCTGGTTTAATCATATACAGAAAGGAAAAACTACTTTAGTGCCTGCTGTAAAGTGGATGTCAATTGGCCTAAAGATCTTATCTTTATATTCGCAACTTGATACTGCCGTGTCATAAGTGATACTCTGTAGATACTCTGATAAGAGTGATATCTCTGTAGAGAAAATATTGCTCCATTCATCTCATCCAATATAAAATGCTCTATTGGTTACCTGAGTGGTGACCCATTGTCAGTAAAACACAAATTCTAATTATGAAAATATGCAAACCAACACAATGTATCGGTTTTGGACAGTTTAAATCAAAGCACTAAGGATAGTTACCCAAATAAGATGCTGTCACAATAAGGTGATATTTAATTAATATAGTTTCTTATGGCCATACATTCTGTTAAATGTCGTTCTCCGTTTTTTGTTTCGACGCTCTTACAATATCTTCCAATTGACATTCTTGATTTAAAATGCTGATTTCATGATGTTTATGAAAATGGCATATTCTTCAGACATATTTTTCTATTAGCCCTCGATTTGATTGAAGATCTATCGGCTTCACTAAAACTGGCTGTAGCTTGTTAAATAGGTCGTATTTTCAATGTCCTCCAATCAAAATAATACCTGTGAGGGTTGTAGGTCAACTATTGTGGTGTCTTGTGCCTGCTCCTTGTTTTTAAATTACGAAAACTCCCATTCACGACTGCTTCTACCTAAATGATAGCATCTCTATCTAGGTACAATAAAGTGTGATGGTGTAACAATAACATTAAACCATAGCGTTTTGCTCTCCTCTAACAAAATCATGTTTACCAGGCAAAAGATGGGCTAAGACATATAATATCGTATTCATCGTTATGCATTCTATATGTGTGTTATGGTGAATAACGGAACATTTGTTTCGTGTTACTTTTATATTATTGCACTAACCAAAAAAAAAAAGTTACAGCTTTCTCTCTCCATTTTTTATTAAAAGAGAAATATTTTCCGCATTATACAGTGTTTCTATACAAATGTTCCTAATTTGGTGAATGTAATAGTTTTGAACCGAATTTTATTCATGCTTATTATGATACAAAATAAAATAGTTTTGTGATAGATTATACAGTTATTTCATTTGTAATGATACTATATTAGTTCTGTAGTCTACGTATTAGATTATGTCTAATTGTGCGCAGTTTTTTCGTACATTCCTATGTATAGCAAATTGTCTATTCAGAGACATTATATTTCCATTTATTAACCATTTTAGTGATGTAAACTAGGTTAATAATATTTATTAATTCATGTCATGGACACCATATAGAAGAATCTTTGAAAAAGAATTTGAAAAATGCATACAAGATATCATTAATAGATGCTATGTTGTTTGAAAATTGTATTGTCGATTTTTTTTTAAAAAAATAATTTATTAATAATATACATATATATATTATGATAAATAATGGATTTGTCATTATTATACATAAAGCTATTTCATTTTCATTCAATGACATCAAATTAAAGCAATTGTATTATAAAGATAACCTTCTGTAATATATAGAAAATTTTCGGTTTCTACTCTGGATCGCAAGTTCTCTTCTTTTCACAACAATAGAAAATTATTACCCGGTTGATATTAAAATGTCATTCTACATACTTAAAATATTAAATTATCTACCAAGTAATGCAAAAAATCATGTTATCGTTAAAATTAAAATAAGTAATTAAATCCCTTTAACTAATGAGTATTTAATTTGTTAGATTAAGTTTTTATGATACGCGTTGGTGACCTGTTTTGAAACAGTGAACGGATTCAACCACGCCTCATAATTTTGAACTTGGTCTAGTAACGAGATTAGCATCTCATTTGGCATTCTTCTTATTCTCTCATTGGAAGGACATTTAATCTTAAGGAATATAACACGCATAGAATGCCTCTGCGCGATTGTTTTCGTTGGAGTCAGTATTCAAACACACAACCTTCTAAATATGAAAGATACGCCTTTCTCTACTAAACTTGATGTGTATATTTAATTTGACGTGTTTCATTTTCAAATGATTTTTCTTCACAAACCAAAGCTGCCATTTATAGTTCCATCATTTTGATTTGTAACTATAGTTCACAATAATGAGGTTAATATTAATATTGCATAATCTCCTTCATAATTTCACACTCATAAGGTGACATTAGCCTCCAGTACATTTTAATGCCAATAGATCCCTTTAAAACAATGATCTTGGATTAGGTCCAATATTAAATTTCGGGAAAAATTGCGATGTCTTTCGCCATCAAATTAACAAGATATTTATTGTCTTTGATTCTTGCTTATTAATTTCATTATTTTGTGAGAATCTTATTTTTATAATAATTAATTAGAGAACACGGTTTTTAAACTAAATACAAAATACTGTTTAAGAAGTGACTGCGCATTTTCGTATGATACACATCGACTTATATTTTATCCAAGATTTTAATTCCAAATGAGAAAAAAATAAGATGGTGCGAGTATTAACTCTCTTTGGATTTTTATCAATTGCAACTATGAAGATTATAATGTTTTTCTCTATATTTCACTGTGGTCCGTCAACAATAATCCATTGTTCATCTCGTGAGAGATTAAGTTCTACAGCTCGTAGATTTTGATTTCCTCGACGGTCAAGGGTATATACAGTGATTCGAAATAATTTTTAAACTATTGGTCACAGTCGAATAGACTTTCGTGTTTCAAAAGTGATTATGGAGTGACAAAAATGCCAAATCAAGTCTCATAAGTCATCAAAATAAAAATAATTAATTTAAATTTAAAAATTTTTTTTATTATGGTTTTTATATTTCTTGTTTCTTATCTTATTTGTAAAAAAGTAGATATTTAAGCAGTTTCTTTGTGTGCAATATGTTCTTATACATTATAACAACATGTATGGTATAGGTACTATTTAAATTACAATTAATTTTTTTAAGAATAAAACTTCCTTTTAACGTATTTAAAGCAATGTGACATAAGTGTTTGATGATGATTGGTTAGTTAATTTGTGCTCGTGTAGTCAGTTTTTGCTTTCGAGGGCTAGATCGATCGCGGTCCACGGATCTTAAGCAAACTACTACTTCTAAAATTAGAATTCAATCGAACTCCAACGACTTGTAGAAATTAAAGTCAGAGATCAAACCATTCAATTACTTGTTTAATTTATAAGTTTATAAAAAGCGCAAGTTTATTAGAAGTTTATAAAAAGCAAGTCTTTTTTTTTGTTGTGGTTTAGACTTAGGGAAAGCTGTTAGAAAATCAATATCTGATTTATTGAATGAGGACTATCTTTTATTTTTATTTGATAAATAGTCCAATTTTTATGAAATATGATATTAAAAAACCAATTTTCTCAATCTCATGGTGATCAACCCATGCTTGAGTTACCATTGTTTGCAATTATATTTGTGCACTACATTGCACTTAATTCGCACAGTGAGCTTTTAGTATCGTCATATCTGGTGTTGTTTACTGTTATTTTGAATCATGAGCAAGTGAAGGAATCAATACTTGATCCCATTTCATTTTTCAAATTTCCACATTATTACCAAAAGATTAACTTATTCTATTCATTATGAATAAGCTTTAACAGCACAAAAGAGCCTTACGCTATATAAAAATAACAATCCAGCACACATTTTAGTGTAATACACAGCAAATAATTCATACAGAGACAGAAAAAGGACATTGATTATTGACCACGACATTAATACAAAACCAAAAAACATCATTTCTTCACATCCTCTCAACTCAGGAGAGAGTTTTACTTTTATATGTCACTATTATTGTCAGAAGTAGCTTTAAATGTCATATTCATTCGTAATTTTAAGTGTGAGATAGATACCAGCATTTAAATTAACCGTTATTTATCTTGCAAAATAATTGATGAAATTTCAAATAAGACGAAATAAGTTCTACTGTTACAAAACTGTGAGCTCCAGAGGCTCAGCAGCTTCGTGCCGCTTCCCGTAAGATCAGCAAATTGAATCATTTGCCGCAGGCAGTGATTAGGTGGGTGACCACGTACACTCCCTTACTGGTTGCTGGTGCGCCGTGGGTTGGGGACTTGTGCAAGTTAATATGTGACTTCTGCTGTTGTGGCTCGAATGTGGATAGGAGGTTGCCAACTCTGATGTGACCTCGTCACCTGACCATGATCCCAAATTACTTGGCACTTGCTGATAGGCTAGTATTCCAAATCCATTAACCTAAAGGTACAGTCCGGGGCTCACCTGCACCGCTATGTATGTTATAAACTGTACAAACAAATTTATCTAAGAAACATTCCGATTAAACTAAGATAAATCAGTGAATTGCATTGCTTAATTGGTACATGTTGAATAAATTATACTTTTGGTTGTATATTTTGTTTCTCCATAATTACTAAGCTTCTTCTTTTATCTTTAATAGCGTAACAACCTATTACAGGTTTTAGCTGTTTCTTCAGCACGCTTTTTCCAGCCCAGTCTGTCCAGAGCGACACTTTGCCAGTTCCTATCTTTCAATATCTTGAAGTCATTTTCAGTGTCAACGAGCCATCTTTTTGGTGGTCTTCCTCGGGCACGGGATACTTCGGGGTTCTTAAACGTTGATGTTCTAGTGAGGTTGTTTTCCCGGCTTCTCCAGACATGGCCAAGACATCTTAGCCTGTTGCTTCTGATAACATGGGTAATCTGGGGCTGGTTATACAGCCTATACAATTCATAATTTCAAAATTATATCTGATTCACCAGAAACTCTGTTCCTGTATAACCCCAACGATGACTCTTAATACCTTCCTTTCAAAAGTTTCCAGGGTTCGTTGCATATCAATATTTATCCAATGTCCAAGTTTCACTTGCATGCAGCAGCACGGGCAGTATTAGTGTATTAAAAATTCTCAGTTTTGTTTTTTTTTTTTGCTGATAAATTTAGATCTTATTTGGTTTTTTTAACCCAAAAAGGCATTTATTATCTGATTTCATTCTGTTTGTGATTTCAACTTTCAGCTTGTTTAATTGCTATGCTAAAATATAAATATATTAAGTCTCTACTTTTTTTCTAAATATCCGCCCCATCGGGTGGTTTTATTTGATATAATTACTATTTTTCCTTCCTTCACGACGTATTATGCTCTAAATTAAATAATAGAATAGAAAGATCTTTGACAGAGATTTCATTCCTAATCAGTATGAATTATTTTAATTAATATTATTATCTTAAAAGCTTAATAGTTAGTTCTGTCACGTCTGAGACCTCATTTTCTTTTTGACGAAAGTACTTTGACATGCACCATTTTAAAACTTTAGCGGACTTTATGAGATCATTATTACCCACTTATTTCTGTTCTCATTGGTATAAAAGATCCATGACATCAAATGGCATTTCGGTCAAGTCAATAGTATTGAGACGGTGTCGTATATCCAACTTATTGACGAATTTGCTTCCTGCCTTCAAATCAAATTCTTCGAGCGGCAGCAAACAAGGCGAAGTTCACCATCAAATGTCTGAGTGTCGTCGGCGATGAGAAAAAATCCCTTCATGATTTATATCAATAATATAAAGAAGTATTTTTAATTATAATTTTTTTGATTTGTAAAAGTTTTTAAAGTCATAAATATTGCTAATTGTAGTAAACAATTAGTTTTCAAATTTTCAAATCTTAAGCGATAATACTTTCAAAATTGAACACGTGAAAATAAAACAGAAGAAAAGCAAAGTGAAAAAGACACCTCAAAGCATCCATTTTATGGTTAGTTTAAATGGAATATCTAATTTCTTTTCATTTTTTAGGATCATTTCCATAAATGTCTTATTTTATCAAGTATTTTAAACTAGTATTTATACTCTACATTCAAGTAAATTGAGCTGTGAAAACAAAGCTTTAGCATATCATAATCCATTTAATTTCAGCACCCAGAATGATATATTTTTCTCAATATGTATCACAATGGTCATGTTTTCTTATAACAAAAATGGTTCGAAGAATGCATTTGATAGAGGAGTGTGCAACTCGACAATTTCTCAATGCAGCAACCCTTTTCAGCTGAATGTCGTCGGGAGAAATATGCTGTCTCCATTCCATGTATTTTCACAATGCTTAATATTATTGTCTCTTTCAGAATTCTCCGAAATATGTCTCTCTGTATACTTTGAGACTTAAAGTAAAGTTTTCCGCTAAAAATGAAGGATATTCTTGTCGACATTTAGCTTTTCAACAAAGTTGAGATGTCAGTTAATTATATAACAGCTGAAAAGATGTCTTTAAATTAACCGATTAGAAATAATTTGAGAAGATTTAATTAAAGAAAAAACTTAAACATTTCAGACCTTACAACTAGGAACATCTTCTTCAGAATGGATAAAACGAGCTCAGGTTTCAATCCAACAGCTGATAGGCTTAGCTCTTACTTTACCGGAGAATATTTATAGCAATTTAGAATCGCGATTTTATTTTTAAGACTATTTCAATATCCCTCGCATCGAAAATAACACTGGGGCGACAAGTTAGCCAAACCTGAAACGTTTTATCTTATATCACATAAAATGGAGATTTAATGTTACAGAATGGAAAATCAATTAGTCAATTGGACATTACTTTCGAATCTACCTGTTCCAAATCGTATATTAACTATCTCAAACAATTCGTGAAGGCATAGTTTCTTCCCTTGCACTGATATATTCACATAGTCAAAACACTCTATTCACAAATCTATTTATGGATCAAGGACATTTCAGAAGAAAATGTCCTTGACTGAGTCTTTACAATATAATTATTAGCTCATATATCTTCTGTGAAAGTTGCCTTCGATTAAAGTAATAGCCAGAAATTATAGAAATAATAACGCTTTAAAAAGAAGTCAATCTGTTTAAGTTTTTGATAATATTATTTAAATGATAAGTAGAGGACAACAAAAGAGATATTTGAGAGCAAGTGTGGCTTCAAGTTTTCCTATAGTTGTTAAGATAGTAATTCATACTAATATATACTATAATAATTCATACTATATATAACTATATATAGTATGAATTATTATAGTATATATATTAGTACGAATACTATATATAATTCATACTAAAATAGTAATTGATAATAATGTTAAGTGAGACATCAGTTGTCTTATGTCCTCAGGGGGAGAGTTAATGAGAAATAATGGATAGATTTAGATCAGACATTGATAATCAGATAAATATATATATTACTTTCTACGGTCTATAAATTGTATACCAATAATTTCGAAATATGGTTTCGATCTCTAAATATTCAGCTAAAGATATCCAATCACTACGACGAGTATCAGTACAGAATATTTTGTAGTTATGGGCATTAATGCATAAAGTGAAACTGAATTTCAACATTGATTCTTTATTACCGAAATAACTAAAAAAATAGGCACAACCATCTATGGAATGTAAAACGCAATGACATTTGCAATGAAATTCATTCGCATTCTTCTCATATTAAATTGCTTGAAATTGTTTTTGATAGATAAAGGAAAAGAAATTAATGGTACATAAAATATGGTAATGAAAGTGGATGGTATAAAGATAAAAGGTAGGAAATAAATTTAATTTTGTGAAAGGTAGATTATGGATAAGGTTTCAAGCAGAAGTTAGATGTAACCATAATTACAGTAAAATCAAAGTATACGATAGATAACTTCCTCTTCTTCTGCATTGAATTTATTTGATATAAGGCACCTTGGCTTAAAAGCATTTTGTACCAGGTATACCAAGTCCAATTAATCCTAGTTCCACTTATCGGGGTCACCTATTTGCTAACAAAGTCTGACAATTCTTCAATGAGGCTCAGATATAACTCTTTAGAATAGGAACTGATTAAAGTAGTAAATCGAATAAAGGCAAGGGCTTCCCACTTCTCTATAGTTGTCGCAAGCAAAGCATTAGACTTAAGATTTAAAAGAGATTGCTTACAAATTTTGCAATTATGAATTTAGAATGCTATTAATTAATGACATTTTTAAAACTTGAAATCACCCTTGCCAATTTAAACTAACCATAAAGTAGAAGTTGTTTTTTTTATTTTGCTTTTACTTCTGTTCTATTGTCAATGTAATAAGGGCTTGAATCAATGGAAAACTGCTTTTCAAGCCGATGCTCTGCTCTTTATATATGAAGTCATTTTAATAACAAAATTAACTTTGACTACATTTCACAGTAAATTTGCTGTTTCATTCTTCTCATATTAAGTAATTCGAAATAATTTTCAGGTGAGCATATCACAATATGTTCTGACATAATTTAAGAAAGAATTTAAGTTTATGGCATCACTCTGAATACCAGTTTAAACTGTATGTGTCTTCCCAAATAGAATCCCAAAAATTCATAACTATAATTGTAACACAATTGAACCTCTTTATAGTGAGGAAATATGTGATAATTTTCTGTCACAAGATGGCAACGCCACTTTAAACAAGGAGCAATAAATTCAACTATAAACAATTCAGTTAAAATGTAACAAACTATAAAACTATAAAAGTTTACAACTAACAAAGCAAACTGAAAATAATTATTTTAAATGTGAACGTATATATAATCTCAATATTGCACTATTACTATGAAAGGTAATGAACTTGAATATTTTTATGGTATAGCAGTTGAAAATTTAACTGTTCATTCCATGATGATTGAATTAAGAATAAAATTTCACTCTATAAATTTCTTTAATGGGCATTGATACCTCCATAAATTTCATAGGCCAAGGCATAAAATTATGAAAGAAAAATGGATATGAAAATTATACATATAAATATCAAATTCAAAAACCATAGTCTCAGACAAATTTATCAACAATTCTTACCAGAAAACATTCTATTAGAATCAACTTTATCTATAAGATTTCTTAAAAAAAATCATAAGAACATCTCAAAGTAACTTGCACATATTTTTGAAAATCTAGATCTAAACATAATGCATCTAGTTCCGAGAAATAAGAAAGCAAAAAAATATGGAGTATAAAACGGACATTTTGAAAATCTAATTACAACTTTCACAATTGACACATTATTTCATGTTGGTGGTTATTTCCTTAAAAAAAACTGCGTCAAGTGAAAATGGTAAACAAAATTAATTGAGTAATTTACAAAGGGAAAGATTGAACGAAAGTTTAAGTAAAATCAATTTTCTAGCTGCTTTGTCAAGCTCTACCATGATTCTAAGCAAAAAGAAAAAAATGCAAGAAAATGGTATCAGAATGCCTTTTTGAAAGGATAGACCACTTTTATTCTCATCGACTCAATAAAGTGAGCCTCACTACAAAACTAATTCGATTATGCCGCGTCAGATGACGAACAACTTCAAAAGTGCCAACCGCGAATTATTAAACGACGCTCTTCGGCAGCTAAAACGAGTGTAGGTGAAATAGGAAGCATAAATGATTACCTAAATGAAAGCAAGAAAGAAGCGCCGAGAAATGGAAAGCTCGAGTATAAAAAAAAATAATAACAATAATTTGCTTTTCACTCAAGGGTATTAGCAGTTCGTATTTCGAGTGTCAGTTACAGTCACGAGTACTGCTCGAATAGCGACGAATTTTGCTCTGCGATGTTATTGGAGCAATCCTTACTTTTGCTCGAGTAATGTAATTAGAGAGTTTTTTTAGGAAGCAGGGATAATTGTAAGAATAGCGAGATATAAGCCAATTAGACAAGAAGGCCTGTAATGCGACGTTTTTACCTTTAAAGGTGGGATAATTGTTTTCCATATTGAGTTTGAAATGTTTCGTATTACCATTTTTTTTCTATTTTTTTCGGGTAATTAAACATAAAAAAAGGAACAAATCTTCATATTTTGGAATTTCGCAATCTATGATATATTAGGGAGTTAAATTTATTTGAATTTATGAACTAAATTACTTAATCAGTTATCGAAAAGGAAAATAAACTCGCATAATGTATTCAAAGTAATATAATACTACAGCCAACCCTCCTATAACGCGGTGAGTACGTACCGCGCTATAAAAACTCTTATTTAACTGTACAAACCAGGCTAATTCGTAGCGCGTTCTATGGAAACAGTCTACCCCGTTGTATGGAAACCATGCTATAAGAAACTTAGAATTAGTACAATATCACACCATTTGAACCGCGTAATATGGAGACCAATAAATACAAAAGACAAAATAAATTATAAATTATTTTTAGTGAATCGAAGAGAGCTCATATAAGGAAATGATAAAAAAAAAAATGAAACAAAAACTAAACTAAAAAAAACTGTTTTCCAACAAAAGCAAGAAAGACTTGTAAAATTATGTTATCTTTCAACACTCATCCTCGCTGTCAGATATGAGTCGCCTGACTCGCTTTATTTTGATGGGCAAATTGTCTTCCTCACTTGGATTATCTTCGCATTGGTTTTCGATTGTAGCTTTTTTTCTAACTCCACTAAAACCTCTCTATAGAGAACTGAGCAATTTCTTAACTCTCTTTTAAGCTTTCGCTGCAGTCCCTGCTGTAAAGTGGATGTCAATCAGTTTGAACACGATCAGTTTGAATGAAATGAACTTCTAATTCTTTAGCCAAATTTAGCCCTTTCTCCACGTCTTGTAAATTCAGATTTGGCTCCCATTCGTTTTTCTTATTTTCGTTTACTAATGCATTTGAGGGGTGGGTGCATCAATTAATTCTATCAGTTCTTCTTCATCTAAAGTTTCTTCCCCAAGTAATAGTTTTCTTACATCCTGATAACTTACTGCAAATTCTTCATCGCTTAAACGAGAAGCAATGTTTACTATTTCTGTAACTGGGAGTGAAATTGTAGAATCATCTTGAAAGCTTAAACTATTTGAGGTAAAAGAGGTTTCCAACACACATTAAGCGTTGATGGTTTAATTTCCGCACAAGCCGATGACATGGTTCTCATACATTTTTTTAATTATTTTTTTACAGTTCTTTTTTACAATTATAGTATTGTGCAATGTTCTTCAATTATAAACCACAAATTAAGCAGCAAAAGGCTAAGCGAATGGAGGTGCAAACAAAATTTTTTAAAGAATTGGTCATCAACGAGACGTACTGTGAAAGAGTTCTGAGACGACTGAAATTGATACCGTAAAGATGCTAAGAGATAAGCTTGAATGTTTATATAAATATATTCAATTAAAACCATTCATTGAGTGCACGGGAAGAACTGATGGAACGTTGTTGAACGGAAACCGTGCTATAAGAAAAACCGCGTTTTAGGAGGGTTGACTGTATATAATTCTGAAAAGATTAATTCATTTTCTATTAGATACAAAGGATATCATTACATACATAGGCATCATTTTTTACACTAATTAACAAACGCATTCTGTCTTATAAGTCATGGATAAATATTTTCATTTAAAAAAAAAATTCAATATGCATTCATTCAATTACTGGTCAGCATTTCTTATAGTGTTCAGACTTCCACTGTGGACTTAAATCCTGGTGACAAAATTTATGTGTGTTGATTGGTACATATTTTACCACCCTATTTGTCTTCCCGTATCTCCTAAAATCTTCATTACAGATAATGTACAATAGTTCCAACCATGAAGTAGCATTAATTATTCTCAATCACATTCATTTTCAGTCACATAATTTGAGTTTTCAAGTCATATCGGAGGTATAAATGCAAAATGTAATCAGCATAATGCTTAACCCCATCACACAATCCTTTTATCCTGGTGAGAGATCTAGAAACAGTCCTGTCCTGAATATAAATTAAACGTTTCTTATATCAAAGAAGGATTATACAATACCAGTAACATACTGTCGTGCTTTATTCTGCGGTAATGTAATGTTTCTCATAAAATCTGTTAAAGAGAAGAATAACTGGGTTTTACACATTAAAAATATAAAAGCAACAAATTAAAGTGCTTAGAGAATAAATAAGTAATAACCGAGACGTGTACCCAATGGCATCCCATATCATTAATCCAGGTAATGGGCTCATATGATGGTGTGAAATGTATGCTGGTAATGAACGTTGCCCACAATGTCACCAAACATTGTAAATTGAATACAAATATCATGATACTCTAAGCAGAATCAAGATTAGTCAGAGTATATGTTATTAAGCCATTCCTGTATCCAGTTCTTCGCTGAATTCAACAGTAAAGGTGCTCTTGTATATTGTATATTGCCAAGAGTAGCCAAAACCATAAATGAAAATTGGTGTTCCATGTTGTCGCAAACCTCATCTAACTGTGTATGATTTGAATTTGATATTTTCCAAATGACTTCGTTTTTTTTTTTTTTTTTTTTTTAATCAAATCTCGTGATGTGGTTGCACTGTTCATTAAATCTCCATGCACGTAATGTACCTTCTCGGCTTTTAGTGGCAGTGGGCCATTGAGATCTAACACAGCATTTCCTATGACCACCCGTAAATCATCGATTTCATGTTCTGCAGGCAATCCATGGTGTCTCACTTGAATGCTAGAAGCAAAAGTACATGTAATTAGACTTATATTAAAGTCAATGGAGTGCTGGTAAGTATTTCTCCTCTCTTCTTAAACAAGACATAACAACAAATTTCCAACACGCAAAAACATTTAATGGAAATTATTGTATGTGAAGCCTACTGCACCATTTCTTTATTTAAGCACACGGAAGAAAATAGTTACATGAGTGCGTTAAAAAGCTAATTATTAACATAACATCTTCTTCTGGTTATTTAAATTTCCCACATATAAAGCGTGGTGCATTTTGGCGTAGCCCTTTTAATGGTTTTCAATGTGCACTCATTAATGTGTTCTCATTACTTATCGATGGCTTTCACGTGAACTTTTGGATGTACTTTACGAAGTACATGTAATGAGTATTTCTTAATTTTGAAAAATGTTTAAATGATGAAATTGGCACTTGAGATATTCCAAACTTGGACAGAACTAATCAGTATGCTAAGACCTTATGAACATAACAGTCTTTGCTTGAGTTGGAATCAAATTTTATATTTATTACCACAAAAATGTCATATTTAGTTATTAGTGCCTCTTTTGTAGTATAACTCTTGGCGTTAAAATAAAAATTTTACACCAATATGTAAACAAGCTTCCTCTCAACAATTTTATCTAAGCACATTTCTGAACAATCCTCTGTTAGTTTTGTATTGATAAATTTAAATCACGGAATCGCCCTTAACGAAATTTTTAATCCAAAATCAATGCATTCATAGAAGTTCTTAAAGCTTTGATTTGTGGTCCAACGCCCAATAAAATTCAATTCAGCAAAGTGAGATAATTACTTTCTCTAACACTTGTGTGGTGGGCGCACTTAGTTTAATGACGACTATTCATAAGGAAGATTTTAGTGATCATTAACGTTTTTCGCAGTTAATAGCAATAAAAAAAATCGGTTAAAAAGCTATCTCGAAATTCCATATGTATATTGCAGTAACATATATAAAAACAAGATTTGTTTTTTATTGTAAGAAAATACAGAAAAGAAAATATTTGTTTTTTATATGTGTTACTAAGATATCCATAGAATTCTTAGATGGCTTTTCAATTTGTTTCTTTTTGAACTAATAAATGAAAATATTTCGTAAGAAAATTTAATGTGGTGAAAAAAAAGTTCTGCTACAAAAAATTTCTTTAATAGGAAAATTTTTCTTTTAATGTATTGTTGTTGTGGTTACTAATGCACTTGAACAAGCCAGACTTGCTACGCCTTCTGTTAATGTTTTCTTAAATATTATATCCTGATTAATAATTCAATTTATTGAATGAAAAATTTTACAATTTTACTTACAGTTTTCAGTATAATTTCATATTTTGGACCATTTGTGTGTATTTCTGAGTTGTTAAACTATGTTTGATAATTTGAACAAACACATTCTAATTCACAATTTTTTTTTTAACTGTAAAGTTATAAATCATGATAGAATTCAACCAAGACCAGCAATTTAAGGGGGATGATAATAAATTTCAACAGTCATAATCTCCAGAGTATACGATATCGAAACAATGAACTCTGTTGATATAAATGCCAATGTGTTTCAGCTCAATTGATGAAATATTGTGACACGAGAATTAAATAATTATATTTACTGTAAAATAATAACTCAAGCACATAGGGTTTCAGATTTAATAGTCAGGTTTAAACATGTTGTTAGGTTTAAACAACAGAATTTTACAATATTTAAACATATGTTAGTTTTACAATATTTAAACAACAGAAATGAAATATACAATCCATATGATAATCATTTTAGAAATCAAATACATATATCCCTTATCTCATGCATATTATTTTTCTTGACAAGCAAATTTGACCAACTGATCTTGTCACCAAACAAATGTGGTCATTATTATAATTGCATATTTGTACTATGATATTTAAACAAGTTTCCTCAAATATGTCGAACAACAAATGAAAAATGCTAGGGCATCACTTGGGATGTATACCAAAGTAATCAAAATGAAAGATTGTGGGTTCGATACCAGCCACTGTTGATGCAACAAAAGATGTTGCGCGAGAGACGAGTACTCGATATATGTACATCCCTTTTGCATACATTTTTATTGGAGTTGGTGTTTAAAAATCTTTCGGTTTCCTCTGCTACAATTGGATAGGGCTCACCACTTAAATCTTCTCAAAAAGCCATTTACATTGTAGACATAAAGACGCCTTAGGGACTTAGGCAGTTATGGTGTTCACTATGTGGAATTAAAGTCGCATAATATTAAGGATAATAGTGGCAAAACTGCATTCTCCGGAGTAAGTCTCTTGTTCGATCACAGTCACTGTTAAATAAAGGAAGATGGTTTCAACTTTCTATATGTATATCTGTTGGAGTGAATGCTCTGAAATTTTCCATGTTTTCTCCTTTGTACAATGGGAATATGACGCACTATTTATGAAGTTTTCCTAGATTTCCATAATACTGGCTGATATTAAAAAGCCCTTGGCTGTTAGACTGTCCAATAGACAATAATATAATTAAACAGTAGCATAATACCAAATATAATACTCATAGCTATGGTGAACTTGAAAAATGCTCGCTATGTCCCAGTGGTAACCGTCAAATGTTTTTGTTTTTGGAACTTTAGACCTCAATTTCAGTCTTATCAACCGCTGAACAACGAGAGATGGATGTTGCAAAGGTGGGAGATGGTTATACCTTGAAATGTTTTCAGAGCATTAGTTCCTAGCTTCTATCTCCTCCACTGTTGAACAACAGGAGACCTACTGATCTCATCAACTGCTGGATAACGGGAAATGAGAGTTGCAAAGATGGGAGATGGTACTACTCTGGAATGTATTCCGCGCATTAGATCAAACTTTGATTGTTGAACAACGGGAGATCAACTGTTGAACAACGGGAGATCAACTGTTGAACAACGGGAGATCAACTGTTGAACAACGAGAGATCAACTGTTGAACAACGGGAGATCAACTGTTGAACAACGGGAGATCAACTGTTGAACAACGGGAGATCAACTGTTGAACAACGGGAGATCAACTGTTGAACAACGAGAGATCAACTGTTGAACAACGGGAGATCAACTGTTGAACAACGGGAGATCAACTGTTGAACAACGGGAGATCAACTGTTGAACAACGGGAGTCAACTGTTGAACAACGGGAGATCAACTGTTGAACAACGGGAGATCAACTGTTGAACAACGGGAGTCAACTGTTGAACAACGGGAGATCAACTGTTGAACAACGGGAGATCAACTGTTGAACAACGGGAGATCAACTGTTGAACAACGGGAGATCAACTGTTGAACAACGGGAGATCAACTGTTGAACAACGGGAGATCAACTGTTGAACAACGAGAGATCAACTGTTGAACAACGGGAGATCAACTGTTGAACAACGGGAGATCAACTGTTGAACAACGAGAGATCAACTGTTGAACAACGGGAGATCAACTGTTGAACAACGGGAGATCAACTGTTGAACAACGGGAGATCAACTGTTGAACAACGGGAGATCAACTGTTGAACAACGAGAGATCAACTGTTGAACAACGGGAGATCAACTGTTGAACAACGGGAGATCAACTGTTGAACAACGGGAGATCAACTGTTGAACAACGAGTCAACTGTTGAACAACGGAGATCAACTGTTGAACAACGGGAGATCAACTGTTGAACAACGGGAGTCAACTGTTGAACAACGGGAGATCAACTGTTGAACAACGGGAGATCAACTGTTGAACAACGGGAGATCAACTGTTGAACAACGGGAGATCAACTGTTGAACAACGGGAGATCAACTGTTGAACAACGGGAGATCAACTGTTGAACAACGGGAGATCAACTGTTGAACAACGTGAGATCAACTGTTGAACAACGGGAGTCAACTGTTGAACAACGGAGATCAACTGTTGAACAACGGGAGATCAACTGTTGAACAACGGGAGATCAACTGTTGAACAACGGGAGATCAACTGTTGAACAACGGGAGTCAACTGTTGAACAACGGGAGATCAACTGTTGAACAACGAGAGATCAACTGTTGAACAACGGGAGATCAACTGTTGAACAACGGGAGATCAACTGTTGAACAACGGGAGATCAACTGTTGAACAACGAGAGATCAACTGGTATCAACGGTAGAACAACAGGTGATGGTTGTTGCAAAGATGGGCGATAGTAGAACTGAAATGTTTTCATCGTTTCCGGGTACTACAATATCCCACCTTTGCAACATTCACTTCGGAACATTAGATCAAGCTTCGATCTCATCCATTGTTGAACAACTCTAGATTAACTGGTCTCGTCAACTGCTAAACAACAGGAGATGATTGTTGCTTTTCTGCTTTCAGCTTGCGTGTCTCTCATTCCGGATAAATATCTCGGAGTTTATCATCCCTACCTCTCTACCTCCTGAAATGCAAATACGTAGTGTTTCATAATAGTTTCCAAGCAACACATAACGGATATTTGTTAAGCTACACATTATGTGGTGTCAAAAGAAGTACAATAAAAACAAATAAATTAATTTTAAAAATAAGGAGGTATTCGCTCATTGTCGAAACTTAAGTTTCTGTTTAATTAAGTAAAAGTAAGAAATTAGCAACAAAAACAATTGAAAAGAAATTTTACAAAATGAGTGAAGTCAAACTAGTTTACATTTAGGGCCAATGTCCAAATTTTAAAATTTTTACATTACTTTTGCTAAAAATTGGGAAATACCATAAAAAAAAGATTTCCTGGTATTATATAATGCTGCAGCTAAGTAAACAAAAACTTTAAATGTTGACGTCAGGAAGCTGGCAGTTGAAGACTGTTGAAAGGCACTTACAATCTTAAAAAAATCGAGTGGATTTCACTCGGAAGGAGTGAAATTTCACTTTAATTTTCACAAGGCTCAACCAATCTTTAAGATAGAAATTCACTGTTTTGAAAGATGCGGGTAAATCACTCCCTTTAAGGAGAGAAACAACAAATAGCTTAAAGGGGGTAAGTTAGGTAGAAAAAAGAGTGAATTTCAATGTTTTATAGAAGTATTGCTGATTTTTTTAATATTGACAATTATGTGCAGAAACTAGGTATTGAATTCTTTATTTTAAAGATTTATGCTTTTTTTTTTTTTTTTTTTACAATTACAATATAAAGATATAAGATTTCTCTATTCAATAATATAACAATACAATTGATTATGATATTTTAATTCATTTGGATAATTACAGTGGTTTTTAAATTACAAACATCATCAAGCAAATTGTTCAGCCATTTATTACATTATTTATATCATGTTTGTTTTACGTGTGAGTGTAGAACTCTCAAGAAAAAATCGTCACACTACTTATTTTTTAGTTTAGTTTACTATGGGGCCCATTAAGTACAAAATTAATTTTTATACACTCTATTATTACAACTAACTGTACACAATTTAAAAAATACATAAATATTTTATATAAGTAAATATAATTTAAGTTCTTTTGAAAAATATATTTATGATATAGCTAAATATTTATTTTTGAATATTGATGATATGAATTTTTGAAGTTACAAGAGGATAAAGACAAATATTTAGATTATTCTGTTGAACAAAACTGACTTATATTTTTGCAAATAAATCTTGTTTTATGATATATTTCCCAAGTTTAAATTAAACTGAAAATAACTTCAATGAAACTAAGAATGAAATTAAAAATAAAATACAAGATTATACAAAAAACATTTATTCAATTTTTAATACAGAAAAAAATTAAAAAATATGTATACAGAAATTCTTATGCTTATGGTGTCAAATTAATACTGGAGCTTGACAGTTATATTGTCAGTTTAGTAAAACAAAATAAGAATAAAAAGGATAATATGCATTTTAATGCTTGTATTTTGCTATATTTAAATCTTGATCGATTATAGTAAGAATGTGTAGTTTAAATTAAATTTCCAACTGAACCATTTTTTAATTTCTAAATCATATAGTCAATGAGAGTATAAAATACAGTATGTTTTTAACATTAAACATATGATATTTACATAAAATATTGAAAGCTTTTTAATCTTGCACATCTGACATCAATAAATATGAGTGGATAACACATAAAAAGATTTCATATTCAGGTCTTGCTTTTTTTGACCACAGCAAAGCAAGAGTTGTTGACTACTTTTGAACGCTGTTCTTCTTCTACAGATCTCTTTCTAATTTGGAAAAAATAAAAAAATAAAAACATAATAACTAAAATTTTAATAATATTTATATTCTCAATATAGTGTCTATATAAACTTTAATACCAAAAAATTCATCAGAATAATACTTCAAAAAAGATAAAGCCTCGTTTATTAAGAAAAAAAGGCTGCAAGGAATCAGATATCTTCGTAATTATATACTGTATTGGAATTATATTCAGCCTAGAAAACACCATCATCCTGAATTCTCACATATTTATTCCAATTACAGGACAAGTTTTTGAACATACGATAATATTCTAGGAGCAAAAAAATGCAGGATATTTATTGAGAAAACAGTCAGCCTCTGGATATCAAATTCCAAATCTATCTGTAATAAAGAGAATAATTATATGTAATATGAGAATAATATTAAATTAATAGAACTTTTTATTGTAATTTAAAGCAAGTGTAATTTGTTAAAAAAAATGGTATTATCATTAATTAATCAATTAAAACATATTAACTTAAATTAGTAAATTAATGATCTAGTAGTGTTTGAAAATTTTTGTAAGAATGAGGTAAAAATGATAAATTATTGATATACAAAGAAACAAATACAAAATAATCTTAGATTTTTTCTTTGTTATGAAATAGATATAGCCCCTATCATAATTTACAAAATGGATTGTTAAACATTAAATAAAAATATATACATGCATACATAATTTATTTTTAATGTTAAAGCATTTTGAATCAATCAACTATAATTGAAAAACAGGTGAAACTAAATGAATTTTTTTTTTAAATTACAACAAAATAATTTTGAAACTATGCTTTTGTATCATATATGATAATATTCAAATACATTGCAAGTAAAATGATTTTCAAAAATACAAGATAGGAAACTAGAATATAATAAAAAACATAAGCAATACTGCATATTTTGTAAAATATAGATTTTAATTATTTTCTTTTGGATCATGCAATCATGAAACAAATATCAAACAATGAGATTTTTCTTCCGTTTTTTTTATAAAGAAAATTTTTCTCTGTAAAATGTTAACTAAATGTTATTGGCATTAAAATAATTTAAAATATCTTATTCACATACAATGAAAAAACTTGGAAATGCATGAACATGTTTCATGTTCTACCATTAAAAATGCAGATATACAAATTATGTTATGAATTGTAAATTTTGGTGTATTTAAATCATTGTGGCATTGTTAGAAAATAATGTTGATATAAAAGTTTAGTACTTGCATGAATATTTTAAAATCCATCCTTAAATATGCAAAAAATACAGGTTTTATACTACTGTTTCATTGAAAGCAGCCTCTTTTGGATACTTAGAAACATAAATTCTATAAAAGAATAGAACAACAGATTATCTATTTTTCATCACAAATGTTATTTTGTTTTAAACATTTTTTTCTTAAGTTCAAATATTTTTCTCGATGAATTTTATAAAGTATTTCAAATTGTAATCATTTTATCTGAAAGGAAAAATACACACATATATACCTATGTGTTTACTCAAAAATATCATATGTTTAAAACTAGTTGTGATCAAGTGAATTATAAATATTGGATATTTATTTTTTAAGCAATTAAATTAAAATTAAAAATTCATAAAATTTTAAATGAATTATAAATTATAACGATAATTAAAATTTTGTTTTAGCTGTAAAAATAAACAAAACTTTATTTCAAAATAGATTTAAAAACATTATTAAAATTTCTTAAGCCACTTACCCCAAGTAATATTAATTTAATAAATAATAATAATTACCTTTCATTATTTTAAAATCAACTTGTAAGAACCAAAAACTTTTTAGAGAATTTAACTGAAAATATTGATTGGAATTTTCATGTCATTTAATACAGTTACCACATTCTTACATTAAACATAGAATATTACTTCAAACTTTTAAAAAATTTTACAAGTAAAATGAAATTAATATTTGTAGTAATAACAATAGTTAACATTTTCTCAGTTTTCATAAAACTTATTGATTACACATTATACAGAATTGATCATCCATTTCTTCCTTACATTACATTTCATCATCTTCAAAATAACATGTTTCAAATTTACTTTTGCTAATTTTGTTCTTTATTTTTTCTTCACTGATGACAGTGATAACCTTAAAGTACGAATATAAATTATATTTCAATCGACAAAATTTTTAGACGGAAATTCTAAAATATTATACAAATTAATAGTAGATTTTGTTACATATAAAATTTTGTTTTCGATTTATCTACGAATGCTTTTACATAGTAACAATCAAATCCAAAATTGTCATTGTAATTTTAACAAATAAAATACATAGTGTCTGTGAAATTTTAATAAATAAAATATATATTATCAGTGAGAAATTTTAATAAATAAAATATATACTGTCAGTAATATTCTGTAGATTAATATTTGCGTTATATTGTATTAACATTTAAATTAACAAGCTTCGAATGTTATTTATGAAAACTTTTATTCTCATTCATTGGTAAAATGTTGTATTTGATATAAATCGCACTTTCAATTTAGCACAATAAACTATAATAAATAATATTTTTATAATATACATTGGATGTTTTAATAAACGAGAAAACTAATAGTCATATTCACGCAGTTTCGAAATTCAAAGAATTTAAATATGTATTCATTATAATTTACTATTCATTAATAATAAATTAAATTTTGGCAAAAAATAGTATTTAAAATAAAAAATAAAATTTCCAAACAAATTTTTATATTATTAAACATTATCAATTAAGTAGAAATTTCAAATATTATAAATATTACATGAATATAAATTCAATAAAATTCATTCACTCACACCTTCGAATAGGAAAGTTTACATCACGGTGAAAAATCACAAATATGAAGATTTGATTTAGTCATTCAATTAACTATAAGAAATAAAGACATATCGTAATGTTTCTGCACTCCTTGTCCAATTATACATATATTTTAATTCAAATAGATCGCCTTTACAAAATGAAGTCTTAGATTCCTCCATTTTTAGCGAAACTAAACCGAAAGCATAGAGCCACGTGATGATTTAAACCAATCAGAGCTTTGTGCCATAAACACTTCAAAAAAAGAGTGAAAATCGCTTTGAATCCAGGATCGAGTGTTTGAAAGAGAACTTTTCCACCTAATTAAGTAGAAAAAGATTCATTTTGTATCCTTATGGAGAACAAAATGTCTGTCGCTCATCGAGTGGTGAAAAACCACTCGATTTTTTTTAAGAGTGTAGACTCATAAGCTCTTCGTATGCTCTTGGCAATCATATGTTAGAACTGTTCTTCCACTGACTATGCTGAAACGTTTCACGTTGATTTTAGATTAATTGATTGATCGTTGATTTTTTGTGTCCATCAGTGTATAAAATTTTGACGGGGTCTTAAAAATAGTGACATATCCAAGGACATGATATTGACATGCTTAACGTAAGTGAATATTTTGCTAATGAGACAGGAGTAGGCTGAAAAAAGACGTTATATTTTTTCTGAAAGAAATTATCAATTTTTTATAATTTCCTTTACGCTTAATCGAAACTAAAGTTTGCAATCAACAATTATTATATTAAACAGATCTTTTATGCATTGAAATGCATGTTGCTCAAATATTATCCAATTTCAATAATAAAAAATTAACTTTCATCAAAATATCCTCAATAAATTGAATTTTGTGCCTCAGTAAAATCCTATATTAAGGGCTAAATTTATTTGATTAGACAACCAAAGTTGTATTCGAACATCGCAAGCAAATTTCATTGATACGTAATATATATAATTCATTTACCTATACTTTATATAAATCGATTGTTAATAAAAAACATAAAAGTTTTTAAAAATCAATTAACTATTATTCAATAAAGTAAACAATTGTGGACAAAAATATGCATATATTCAAACATTAAAGAGGAAACGTTTTTATTTCGATATTTGATATTATTATTATGAAAGAGTCAATATTTGCATCAATTTCTGTATGTGTGTTGCTGATATAATAAGAATACAGATGAAAGAAAATGTATTAATTTTAAAATTTAATATTATTCGCTTGTACAAAAAGAATTTATATCTAGGACGTACTGAATGAAATGTTCCTGATGATATTGCTGCTAAGCCTTTCTATTAACTTCATTATTTCACTACAATTTTTTAATTTATTATTTGAACAGAAAAAAAAATTGTATCTAAATGTGTTTAATTTTAGTAAACACAAAATTCTACAATGATATATTTCGTTATCAAAAAGTACAAGGTTATATTTTCATTCTCAAGTATATTATTTTTATTCTGATTAGATACATAAAAAAAATCTTTTTTGATATCTTTTTTGATAGTATAATTTATTATCCTCCTAAGATTACCATTAAATGAAATCATATCCATCTGAATGTGTTAGAGCTAGAAAAAGAGAAACTAGCTTTAATACTGACATCTAAATTTGTACTTATGAAAACTGATAAATCCAATAAGATGAGCATTTTAGTCAATAAAATTCGATATTATTTTATACTTCCATTTTATCATACATCTTTAACTATCACTTTAATACGTTTATGCACATTTATGTGTAAATTATTAGAACTTTCAACATGCATACATTATAATAAAATATTTCATGCCATTTATGCTTTTATATATATATATATATATATATATATATATATATATATATATATATATATATATATATATATATATATATATATATATATATATATATATATATATATATATAATCTAGATGTCTTAACAATACAAATATTATGTACAATTTATTAAAATGTTTCACCATTCAAAAAATTTTAATTTAAATTTTATTATTTTTTATTACAATTATTTTCTTATTGCTGAGTCAATAACTACATTTTTATATGAAATAAGAAAAAAGGAATTGCGATGAATATGTATAGTAAATTTTGATAATACTACTTTAGTTCTGAAAATGGTTCTTCTAATAATACACAATGTTTAAATAACAAGTTCTCGATGATTTATTGTATAAATAAAAAAAAATTTAATTAATCTTATTACATAAAACATTTAATCAACCAGAGTTATTTAAAAAAGAGTATTTATTATTGTATCTTTACTCATTTAAATATAAGTATTTCCGTGTTAATCTTTAAAAAGAGTGAAATCCAGTTCTTAAAATTAGTTAATTTTTTAGAAAAAAGTAAGAGTGACTTATCAGTCCTGTTGAATTGAATCCATTTGATATTTTAAAGAGTATATTTCTTTCTAATATATTCATTCACTTGAAGATTTCTATTTGGACTTACCCACATAGACAGCTAAGTCGCTAGATTATAACAATTATGAAATAAAAGGATTAAATAAATAAAGACTAAAATACACAAAACACATTAATCTATATAATCCCAATGAATATACTATTTATAATGTTTATATCAATTATTCTATCCATTTTTTCTGTAAATTTATTTATCACAAAAAAGTTCTATTTTATTAATTCAACAAAAAAAAATTTTTTTTTCGAAAGGTAAGAACATGATTATATCACCTGAAGAAAAATAAAATAATTTAATATATAAAATGATCAATTAAAATATATCGAGAAAAAAAGGCAGAGAAAAATTTTTCTAATATATATATTTCATGTAATAAGAATTCATTAAAATTAAAGAAAATTTTAAAGTTATAAGCAGTATTGATATAAAAAGAACACATACATTATTTATTATTATTATATTATGGTATCCTCGTTTGTGAAATTAAAAATTTTATGAAAATAAATTTTATGATAAAAATTTTTGAAAATTTTTATGTGAAAAAAAAAATTATAAAGAGAAAATTAAAATAACCTAAAATATCCGGGGGGGAATTAAAATAACCTTATAGATTCAGAAAAATCAGTATTGCTTAAAATAAATCTAAATTAATAAATAGCATTGTGTATTAAATTATTTTAATATTAGTGATAAAGTAAAAAGGTGATAATCATTTTCTTTAAAAAGTATATAAAAGTTTAGTGAAAAATCTAACGATGATTAAAATACTATTGATTTTGATTAAACAAATTTTTCATTCTATAATGTAATTAGAAACAACTTTCCTGATTTTTTATGCAATGAATGCTTATGGTGGAATTTTGGAAAACTTCATTTCAGTAGAAGAAATAGGCAACATCTTGTGCTAAAAATTGTGTTTCCGTGATTCGAATATAGATGGCGCCATAATATCCATTTTTTTCAGTCAAAATTGGCTTTCTACTTCAGTCAATTACAAGAAATAAATCTTACATACTTTGAGTCATTAAAAACTCATGTTTTTGAAATTGCTTAAAATACTCTTATATAAGAAATCAAACATAAGTTACATATTATATTCAGAATATTTAAATTCACTTCTTTTTTGTTCGTTTTTTTTGCTTATCTAACTTAAATAAAATTTACATAATTCGCAAAAAATACTTGATGAGAAAATATTTCACTAATTCTCTATTCCAATTTAGAAAGAATTCTAATTCTATTCTAACTCTATTCTAATTTAGAAACTATTCTTATTCTATTCTAAATTTATTCTAATTCAGAAAGTATTATTAATTCTGAATTCTCAAAGAATTTTTTTTTTTCTTTCTCAATAGCTTTTAAAATATATATTGAACTTTCAATTGCTTGCTTTTTAAACTCGTTTATTTCTTGCATTTAAAGTTTCCATATAATATGTTATTGTAAAAATAAAATTCTTAGAATTATTTAAACGAAAAAAAAATAAATAAATAAATAAAATAAAATGGGAAGTAAAATATTTGTATGTTGGTAAAAAGTTTACTCTTGGATAGTTATTAATCGTGTATGAATAAATTTCCCATCCCACTTGGAAATTTGGTTTTATATATTATTGTGTAATATAGGTGTTTTATTGTTTGCTGTAGCAAATTCAAAAAAGTAAGCAAATAATCTTAGATTCTTAACAAATATAGTTTTATTGTTACTTAATTTCCTCTAAAGCTATTTAATGTGACATATAGATTGTTTCGATAAGACAACCTGAAATGCACCCAAGATAGATTCGTATTTTCAAATCACAATCAAGTGTTGAAATGTGTACAAATCCACTTACACACATTCCTGACCAAATTTTTTTCACCTAAGCCAATTTAGGAATATAAGTCAATTGCTTATATGCATAGATCTTACTTCTATCAATATAATTGTAAATATCGGCATATATGGCCTATAATTTTTACCGTGGATTAATTTCTGCTTTTCCATACTATGATATTACTCTAAGCAGAAACTTAAGATCTTCAAGGAAGTGAACATAAAAACTATGCCAAAACTTCTAAACTAATTACTTAACTCCAACATTTAACTTAAAGAAAAAATCAATTATTAAAAAGTAGAGTCTCATTTTGTTAAAAGGCTGTTTTATTTACTTTTTTTTTTCCTCTTCATTTTGTTCAAGCAGTTTGGGAATAAGAAATAATTTCTGAATTCAAATAACGAGAAATAAAAAGCATTACAATATAAATAATTTTAAAATACATATATATTTTGTGGTAAACATAACTTAAAAAAAAATTAACGAAATACCATTTTAAACTATTACAGATATAAGTTGCATAAAAAAATTAAACAAAAATAAATTTTTTCTCTTTGTTAAGTAAATTACTTTATAGGAAGGTCATTGGTTACTTATATCAATAAAAATACATTTCACATTAAAAGATATTAATCGTATTTTGTTTTAATGTGTGATGAGTATTGTGAAGTTGTAAATTGAAACTAAGGACGTAAGAAAGCACATAACAAGATTCCATAGGATTATTCTATATAAGATTTTTGGAATTGCTGGTGAAAGAAAAGGATAAAAACTCCTAATTTAGACAAAATATGATAAATCTGGTATTTAAACTTAAGGATAGTCTTCAGTAAGAAAATGAAATTCTAATTTTAGTATATTACCAAGAAGGTTCAGATGCTATTAATTTTAATCGTTTCTAAATTTTTAGAATGTTTTATACATCAAAATCCATCATTTTTTTAAATTCTTTTCATTCAAATAATACTTCGCATTTAATTATGTAGCTCAGGCCAATTGTAAATGTATAAATATAGTAATAAACTTAATTATACGTTTCTGTAAAACATTGTTTACTTCTCTTTGTAGTGAAATTAAATGTATTTTAATTCCTACTTGCACAAAATTTAAAAAATACATGGAAAAGGACTAAACAATCTCCATTAATTGTTGAAAGGTACTCATTTTCCCTGAACTAATACGTCACTTTAATACTAAAATCCTAACATTCATTACACATATTTCCCCTCTTTCAATAAAGAAGCCACGGAAAGAGAAAATTATGTTCCGCGAAAGAACAACAGATGTTTTACGGGCACATGATAAACTGTTCAAAGTGTTCAATCAATCATATTAATTGAAGAGAATGATTCAATTACGCTTACACGTCTTAACGTCTTTAACAAAGCGAAACGGGGCCGCGATTTATAAATGCCACTGACCCCACTCACCCACCTCCGTCTACGTCGTGACGTAGAAAAGACGCACGAAATGAGAAAGATGATTGGGAAAACATAGCTTTATCGTTTGCTATAATGTGATAGTCTTTTATTATTGCATAGGACATCATTATTCACTGGATTAAAACAAGCTATGAACGGCCAAGAAAGAAGCAATCATTTTCATTTTATTATTGTTGTGAAACTACTTGAATGCACACACAGTTATTAAAATTGTTTAAGTTACAAAGTTCAACATTACACAGTTATCACAACTGTGATGAAATCCTTTTCACAACATTGCTCTTCCTCCTTAAATTCTATTTTTATATTGGGTGTTAATTTTATTAAATTTTTATCCTTCATCATGATTTGTAGCGCATATCAAGTTTCCACAGATTTTTGATCAGAATACCTTTATTATAGTCTATTATTCCTTTTAAATACAGTTTCATTCATTACAATTATAAAAATTGGTCGTATTGTAGGTAAAATATGACTAATTTTTAATTTTCATCGATATGTAATATAAAAGGGAAGGTTTTATAGATACTGGACCATGTCATCTTAAAGTAATTAAAAAATGGAAAATTACCCGACATCCATCTTGCCAGATGTCATTACATTAAAATTATAGTCTTCTGCTATCTAATAATGCAGCCTTCCAGACTTTTTAATAAGAAACGTTTTGATAAATATCAAATTTGAACTGAATAATTTTCATGTAATTCAGAAATGGTAGCATGGTACATTATGCATTAAAGAAATAATTCCTAGGGATTGGTTGTTTGCTTTAATTTGTACCAATCTATGCTCATGTTTGCATATCAGAGCTAACTGAATGGAACCTATCGTCTAAAGTATATTCTGAACCACTACAACTACCCAGGAAGACGGCGGAAGCCTAGTTGATTAGGGTGCCGCTTTCATTACCGGAAGGTAGTGAATTCGAATACCGGCTTAACCGAAGATCCGTCCTGTTCCCTAAAGGCGGCTAAGGCACGTTAAATGGGTCATGGCAGGACTGTCCTCCAAATAAAATGATACAACTGGAGGTGGCAGGACAAGTATTCAGGGATCTTCTGCTTGGTCCCTACTTCTAAATTATGAAGACTCACACCCAATTGTTCCATCTAACTGGTTATGTATAGCCCAACTTAGGGCTAAGTACAGGGAAGCATGCTGGCATAAAAAAATTATTCCCGCTAGAAGTGGGATTCGATAGAGTTTGTATTATTGAACTAAAAGTCAGAGAACTAACTTTTCATAATTCCATATACTATTTTAAATAGTGATGGATCGAAGATCCACAAATTAAAGCATGTAGTTACGCAAAATTTATATGTGATAACATTATGAAAGCATTAAAAGTCCCATTTTCTTTTCATGACATATTTGACATGAAAATGCTATATACTATTTTTCAGATTAATTGTAAACTCATTTGATTAATATCAAATGAGTAAGAAGATTTTTGACTCTGGATAAAAACTATTATTGCAAAATTTTTGGTACATAATGCACTTGGTAATATGTAATGAACTGGTAAAATATACAGAAATTAATTTATTCGTGTCAAAAACTGTGAAATTTTAAGAATTTGTGAAAAAAAAACAAACTTTTTTACAAAAAGAATTTGCTCATTACACAAAATGGATAGAGAAAAGATGTAATATCACACAAAAAAAGGTGATAGTCATATTATTACATATAAATTTTTTCTTCTAAGGCAATCAGAAATGATTGCATATTAGAAAGGAGATATTTTTAAATGAAAAACAAGGGGTATACAAATAAATGCTTGGAAATTAGTAATAAAAGAGAATATAGGCTGATAAGATAGGCTGAACTCTTTTCCTATTGACCGTTAAGGCCTCTGACATTTCAGTTTCAAGCAATCACATTTTTTAAGATAGAGACTTTTACCTTTCACTGTATCCGCCATTTGATAGGTGAATAAATATATGTTATCACAATATGTATCTTTCTGATTAATCTTTGATGAACAATCTTTTTGATGACAAAAGAAATCTTACAATTTAATTAACTCTATATTGTCAGGCTATCTATTTCAAAGTATCAACTTCTAGATCTTGTGATTATGTGCACATGTCAAACGCCATGTTCTGTTTAATAGAGGTAATACAGAGGAATGTGTAAAATTGTTTGCTAAATAACAAAGATGCACAGGTAATTATGACAGACTACATAGCCAAGTTGACTATTCTTTAATTGTCCTATAGTTGATGGATATGTTATTGCAACGATGACGTATATACAAATTTGCAGATCTACATAATATTTTAATTGGAATGCTTTGCATATTATACAAGATATTCTTTTATGAGTATAATAAGTAATCCATTTCATTCTATAGCAGAACTCTTTTACATGAATTCATTTTGCTCAATAGTTATTTTCTGCTAGGTTGATCATCAGAATTTCAATTATTAAAAGATCAACAAATGACCAATAATCCAGTTCCATAAATTTTCAGAAAAAAAAATCAAGTGCATTTTTTGTTTTTGCCTATATTATTCTTGATTGCATCTACTACTTATATCTCTTTTGTTGACTCTTTTTCTCTTAAATACCTAAAGTAATACTATAATTAAAAGACCTATTAAGTTCTTTTAATTTATGTACATATGGATTGTTATGCTATTTTTGTTAAATGCCGTACATTTTTAGCCAATTCTTTTCCTTATGTGAAAACGATTATACCAAACCTTAGAAAAAGAGCTTATGCGGCTTCCTTGATGAATTCATTTAAATTTTGTCATTAGAAAATGCAGAATTTTCATCAACTATAAATTATAATAATGGAAAATATAAATGCAGCCCTCTATTTTGATAAGATACTAAAAGTTTCATCAAAGAATTTAAACACACAACACAATTTATTAAATTATACAAAACAGTAGTTTGATTTATGACAAACAAGCATGAGTTAATCTGTTAAAAAAAAGATAAGAAGTTTTCAAAGTCCAATCGAGACAATAATCACATAAATAGGAATTTTTATTCTACGCAGTTATAACTGATGCCACAAGAAAAGAAACTTCATCTAAATCTGACCAATTCATAAGAAATATCGCTTGCAATCAGTTTCGTTTACATTTTCTTTAAACAATAGCTAAATTGTGAGCTATTAACATTTATAAGAGCCTATTCATAAGTTAGTAAATAAATAAAATACAAACATATCTTTAAAGTTAACTGCAGCTGTACTTTCTCATAGGTTATGATGTTATTTTATTGTCAGTTATTCACAAAAGAACGATTTCACACAAAGACTAAGTTCGCCACAAATTTAGACGATAATTTATTTCAGGATATTTTTTTCCTCAACTGCAATCACGTTTTTTAAAGGGGGGAGGCTATTATGGGAAAGAGGATCATAGTCACGGTTTCGGGGGGAAGCCTCTTTTATGATAATTACATATTGGTTCTATATTCATTACAAGGGAAAAGAGGCGAGTGGGGAGGACCATTTTGAAGAACGAAAAATTGTACCTTCAACAACTGTGATCGAGGGACTCAGGCGTTATCCGAAAGTTTGTAATGACGTTCATCTTTATCCAAGGTTCCAAAGGTCACGATTAACATGTTAAAAAGAAACCTCCGAAAATACTCGGGAAAGGGCAAAGGAGGGTGGGCTTTGCTGAAAAAAGCCTTTTTCGTGGGAAGAAGTTAACGTTTTCATTCCTCGCATGCCGGGGAGGAAACACTGTAAAAAAGTTAACTGTTGTTGATCAACAATGTAATTTTTTTACCCCGAAATTTTTTCTTAAAAATAATTATATATCAGTAATGATAAATATCGCAGAGTATATTTGTAAGCACGAGTGGCTTAAGTAATATATACAAAATTTCATTAAAAAGGGAAAGTTCACGCGGACTTGTGATTAGCGAAAACACTGAAACTTCAATATTTTTTCGGGATCTTTATTTATTTAGTCTGTACTTAATTATTAACAGGGATAGTGATAAAAGTAACTTAACATTCATTGTCTATTGAATTGTTAAACCACACTTTTTCAAATGTGTTCTCATATTTTTATCAAGAGCGGGTTGTTATTATTCAATATGATAATTGAGTAACACATGAGAATTTTTTTCATATATTGAGATATTAATATCAATCCTAAATGTAAAATGCAATGTGTAGTTTTATGTACGGTAGTAAAATAACATGAAGTGCTCATATATTGAATTTTATTTACAAAATACAATAAGTAGTTTTAGGTAGTCTCGCACATGAAGCTACGTACTGCATCTTAATTACATAACCATTTAAATACCGTCTTCAACAAAAAAAGGATCTTCCTACACTCATAATCGCGATCTTTTTCTACATAAATTTTGTTTTTATTCTAAATTTGCTTGGAAAAAATATGTGAGGAATAATTAAAATTGAACGCAATATTTTCCTCCGTCTTCTCATTTTTCCAAAAAATGAATCGAGCTGGCGACTGAATAAATTATTGATTTGGCTTCAGCACCAACAATCCATACATTCGATTCTCCCATGAGGTAGTGATATTTGCAGAGATACTGAAATATTCTTCAGATCATCACCAAGTGTAAGATGCGATCATGTAACAGCAAACTTCAGCAACGAAACGAATATCTGTGTTTTGTACAGATCATCACTTGGAAATGCATTCTTTTGTCCATAAAATAAGTCCATAATGCATCTTCTTGCTTGACAATATGACCCACTATCTCTTGGAAGTCAGCAAAATTGGTAATCCTCAAGTGGCCTACAACAACTTCATCCTGTCTTGGCCGCATTCCTCTTGCTTCTTTCTAGAAATTTCTAATTGGCAAGAACCTCAAGAATTACACTTATGTAAAGTTAAGAACCAAACTGTAACCATAAAATCATACCTTAATATATTTCACCAAATAAACTTTTATTTTATATCCCTTAAAATGGAGTCATGTCTTTTGGAGTTAAATGATCGAATTAGTCTGAAATCACGTCTTATCAATGCCTGCTGCTTACATTATATCACTGCCGGTCAGTTAGGTGAAAAACAGCCCATCAGATGAAAACAGCCGTAGGGGCGTCAATGAAAATATTGCTATGCTAAATGTTTATAAAAAATGTAAAACTCAAAACAAACAAAAAACAAATCTGGTGAAATCTAATAATAATTTACGAATGAGAATACAATTTCGATAAGTGGGGTTTTGAAGTTTGCTGAATCATAATGTTCTGGATTTATTTTTCTAGTACACCTGGATTCGAATACTAAGTGGAAGTATGTTTTCGATCATTATTTACCTTTTGCTAAATGAATCTAAAAATATGTCCCCAAGTATGTCATAGAATTTCACCCCAGAGCTTTTTATAAAAACGTAATGTCATTATCACAATCCACTTTAAGAAATACAATTTTTTATTCTTTTTTATTTTTACCATTTCCCCCTGCTTATCTCTTCCATTCAAACCCACAATATAATATGTTACACATAAACTTAAATCATCCTCAAGAGACAAAATTGATATCCGAGCTGTCACAATTATCACCTTTCCACACTACATGGACAGAATCACACTATAGACCCTACACTTTTAAACATTCATTGTTCTCAAAACAGATGGTCTTCAGTTGAGTTAAGCAAGGATTTCACTACCTTCTGATAAAAGAATGATCTCCCACCAAGCTACTGTGATTCTATATTTCGGTACAACCTCAGAACTCTAGTAACCTATCGTGTCTATCTAACCTATCGTGCACTCTTGTAACCTCAGAATTTATTTTCAGTGTTACACAACTAAGAGATACTCAAATACATTATTCTCTAAACTATGACTATCAACATAATTTTAATGAAAAAGTGAGTTCCATTTGTATCTATACATAATGAACAATGCGATCATTGGTTGGACATACACAAACTTAAATCACTGGTTAGGATATTTGTGCTGAGGAACAATAGCCAAGTAGATGAAAAAATAGGATTATAATAAGAAAGAATCATAGTTGGCTCGAGAATATTGATAAAATATATCAGAGTGTACTTTTATTATTGTTATCCTCATGTGTTCTTTGCTAAGTTGAAATCTAGGAATGAATATGATTAATCATTCATGGGCCTCATGACTTAACATCCTCCCAATTATGAGGTTTGTATGGGTACTTTTAAGATCCCGTTAATTCTTAGTATGCTGGGCATATAGAATTATTAGTTTTCTCAACCATAATGTTTTATTCGATTTGTTTTTGTATATTTATCCTTAAGCAAGATTTATTAAAATAAACTATCATCTGAGATAGAGCCTAAGATCTAATAAATGGAAATGATATTTCGTATACATAAATTACGAATCAGTGTCAAACAGATGAACGTCAGATAAATATCAGTGTGTCGTTAAACTAAAGCAATATATATATATATATATATATATATATATATATATATATATATATATATATATATATATATATATATATATATATATATATATATTTCTAAACAATTCAATTTTTCATCATTTGATATTTTTTCATATATTTTTTCATTTTATTTATTTGTTTATTTATTTTTCCAAACAATCAAATGGTGCTTTAATAGCTTTCCTTTTCTAACTAAAATAATGAAAGTTGTATTTATCTTTCACGTAAAATATCATATATTATTACCGCAAAAAGCCTACATAATAATTCACTGATATCAATTATACTTGATAACAAAGAAAATGGAGTTGTTAATAAATGTTGTGAACATTAGAAATCTAATAATACATGTAACAGTATAATAAAAGACCTGAATTCTATACAAAGCGATTTAATTATTTTAGTAAAAACATATTCTTAATGTTAATTTAAAATTTAAACCTTCATAATAATGCTAGAATAGTTTACATTTTATAATGGTATTCTAAAATGTTCTTCGAAAATTCTGAATAATTATCATAACATATAAGGATAGTTAATTCCCTTTGAAAATTGCAAAAGAAAAACTAATTTGCTCTTTTAGATTTCTCGCGACCTTGAAAAATCTCGTTTCTATCACATGGGTTGCTGATATCACAAACTGTTCCAATAATTGAAATAATTGTTTATAAAACATTTGTTATGTCACACTGGGTAGAAATTTTCTGTGCCTGTCAAAAATACAGTTTCCTGCAGAAAAAAAATTAATATAATATCATTCTAACAGCACTCTAAATGAAAAAAAACTAGGCATAATCAAGGGCCCTCTCACGCTCTCATTAACCTCTGACCCAGGCCTCTCTTTCCATCTACTCTCGAAACCCGATGAAGAGTGCTGCATCCGTGAGAGGCTGGGAAGGGAAATTAACTAATTGTTTCTTTTCTTCTCAATTGGTAATGAGATTATTAATGGGCCACAACTTGCCCCGAAATGAGATTTTCTATTTTTTTTAATCTCTGATTTATTTATTGCCATTTTTTTAAGTAAGGGAAGGAGGTGACTTCACTTTCACTTTTCTCTGAAGTGATATCTTCTTTCTAAGAAAACGAGAAAAATGTAAAATCAGTTGTTAGTCGTGACGGTAATACCAATACCAAGATATACTGAAGTGTGTTCTATGGCTTAAAATATGTTATAAAAATTTATGATTGTTTTATTAATAAAATAGAACACGTTTTATAAAAAAATTTTTGTAATCATCTGATAGCATTTTTTACTTAATAAAAGTACTTAAACATGCAAGTAAATATTCAAACGAATTCGCTTTCTGGGTTTTTAATAACCTTTGACTTATATAATAATGTTTATGAAATTCTGCATGAAATCCTCATACTGAAAAATTAAACTTCTCGTGAATATATGCATACTTGTAATAATTTATAAGTGTGATAGTTTAGTTTAGAAACTGTCTTTTAGTTAAATTTGTACAGATCGATGAAATTAAATAGAATTAAAATGTGTTCACACACAAATAATTATTTCAAATATCTATAAAAGGAAACAATGCTTGTCAATAATTTATTTGCTAATGAATATCTTATGACGATTTCAAAAACTTTTAACTTTTATTCCTTGTTATAAAATAACAAAGTTTAACATGCAATTCGATATAGCGAAAAAATTAACCTGAGTCAAATAGAAAATAAATTTATTATTCTTTTTTTCTAAAAAAAACCACTTTTCAGAGAATTCCTCTTTTTTGTGCGAAAATACTCGCCATCTGGCTTACAACATTCTTCCATGTGATTTTTTTTAACACTTAGGCATGGCTGTTAGCCGAATTCCACCTCCGATCCAGAACCTCAAACCCACCTTTATTTAAATATACAAACGCTTCTAAACATCTGGCCTTAGATAAGAAGTGTTTACAGACAATACTCTAAAGGGAAGACAGAGAACGACAAATTTACGACGGTTTCTTCTTGGCGATAATATGCTAAGATGATGCCGTCGAGATGAATCCATCAGCCACAATTATACGAGTGCTGACATGACGCAGAACATAATCTTAGAAAATAGAGATAGTGTTTTGGTAGTCTTGCTGCAAAAATGATGTCTCAAAATAACCCTTTCTCTCTGATAATGCTGCAGCTGCAATGGGAATTGCTTGGTGATGATTGGTATCCACCAGTAGCTGAACTCTGTTTTTGCAAATTTATTTCCGTGTGCTGAAGTTATCGCCATATTCGGATACAAAATCTGTTTGGTTGCTGTTTTGTGCAAAGTAAACATTGCGTCAACAGAATATGGTAAAGATTTACTTACAAAATTCTCTACCATCTGCTGATTTTCTGAATTCAAAAGTAAAATAAAAGAGTTATAAATAAAACTTAAATAATAAGTAGAAATTCTTTTAAAATAGAACACTATTTAAAAATATTGCTCCGGAGCGATAAGAGAAGAATGTGAACATTCCATCAGGAGTGATGAAGATGCCATCATTTTCAGAAATATTGCGATCCAGCGTGTAAATCTATTCTTAAAAAATGTCACTTAAAAATTTCGAGGTCCTTGGCTCGAATCACGGTTCGGGCATGGATGTACTCTCTCTATCTATCTTGTCTTTGTCCTTCCTGTGTATGAATGATGTGTGAATGGTTGCCTACCCTATAAACCGGTCCCTATGGCATGTGTGCATACTGAAGAAGTCGGACTCCACACCAAATGTGGTTCAGAATGAAAAAGTGGAGCAGCGCACCCTAAATTGTCAGTCCAGCTGGCACAAGACAAAAAAATAAATAATAATTCTAAAGCAGCTTCATTGTTCAATATATGTAAGACACTAAAAACAGTAATCTTACACATAGATTTTTATTGATCTTAACATGTTTTAATTACCGTTTCTAGCCTGTCTTGTAGTTTTATTCCTTGTTTTTCTTGCTAATTGATTTGTTTTGCTTTCTTGGCTCAAACCCTTGACCAGTTTAACATAAGGTAATGCATGTAATTATGTCCCTAAATATCTTTTTTTGAGACATTTATTCTTAAAATAATACATATGTTAAAAAAATCAACACTCATTTTTTTAAAAAGATCTAACACACACAAGTTAACCTTTCAAGTATAAAAGGATTAGTTGTTTACATTGGATAAAAGATTAAAAATAATTGACGTCAAGTAAAATGAGTTTGGATCGTGAGATTGCCTTACTTACCCAATAAAAATGTAAACGTGTTAACATAAAAGTCGTATCAAACACAAAACAACTTGACTCTAATTAATTACGTAAAAGATACATATATAATGAAAATTTATGACACAAAAACAATTTGATTCTTGTTAAGTACTTTTTATTGTTTATGATTATATTTTTAATAAAAAAGAAAATCATAATTCATAAATAATAAATAGTTTTTTTGTTACGTTCATTTATATAAAATAATACAAACTATATCTCCTGAATGCTTGTCTTAAAGAATAGTAGTTTTGACGAAAGGGTGATAAATGAAATAAAAATTATTAAATAATGAAAAAATAAAAGTAAATCCACTTTCAGCTCATTATTTAGAAAATTATATTGTTTAACAGAAGGATGAGTTTTTACTTTAATGACATTAAGCCTATCAAGCAACATATAAAAAGGCAGAATATTATTATGTCTTGTTTCCCTTACTAAAAACAAAGTTCTGATTTGCAAGCAGCTAACATTGAGACTGTTAAATTTCTTTCGATTTATAACAAGTTTATTCTAAATACTTGCTGAACAACAGATTTGCGAATTTAATTTTTGTAATTTTAAAAAAAAATCTTAACTTTTTTAGTTATTATTTTTTGGAACGAATGTTCTCTAATTATTTAGTGAATAAATGAGAACTTCTATCTTAAACTTTGTTTATTCAAATGAGATGATCGGTATCGTTGATAAAAGGTAGATCTCCTAATGCTCAAAGCATCTAATTTTTACTGCACATATATATGGGACAGAATTTTACTGTAGTTTTAATAGTTGAAGTATTTGTTTTAAATTGTTTATTTTCCGATTTGCTGACAAAATGCAAGAACAATTGTTTGTAATTTTTAGAGCGGTTTCGAAATGTTTCATTTTACATGAAAGTTTTGCAATCATTTTCCTCCAAAATGAAAATGTACGTACGCAAATCCATTTTGAATTTGATAATATTTTGGATAAAAAATTTTTAAAAAAATGACTTCTCTCTATTTCAAAAACTTTGATTTCTCAAGTCTAAGAAATATTAGTATTCAAAACTTCGTTTTAGAAACTGCGAAGGTAAATGAATAGTAATAACCTGAAGTGAAGTACTATATTTTTTTGTAGTTTAACATGATTGTATATCACTTTTTGTTTTCTAAATAAAAAAAAACGAAGCATATGCACAGAGCTTTTAACACAATACGGATAATCCAAATCAATTCATTTGATATTTGTTTCTATTTGATAAATTATAGTTAACATTCCGTCGATTTGTTGCTCCTGGATTGCTTGCCTTAGTAAGCTAATTAAGGTGTGACATACAATTTAAAGTGAAATCTGAACCATTATAAAACATTCTTGCTTCTGGTGGGAATCGAACTCAAGGACTGCTGAGTTGAAGTCAGTGAGGAATTTGGGCAATTACTCACTGTGTTGTGTGACCATTTGTTCTTTTAAGTTGAACTTATTAGAACTTACTAAAAATTTCTTAGGCAAGCATTTTTTCAATAAGTTGAAAAATGCTTAGCTGTAATATAAAAAATATTAGTTACCCTTGTGTCTGAAATTACGCTAGTTTTATCTTTGAACTATTTTAAGATTTGCTCTACTCGAATACTTTATGTAGATAACTTGGAAGGAATGCAGAATTGACCACGGAGTACAGTTACGAGCTGATACTTTCAATAATTCGAATCAACAATTCGTATATACATCAATATGTATACATCTATCCATCTATATAAATGAGATAGGATAAAAAAAATTATATGAAAATCACAATTATGAATTGGCAAAAAACTTGCAAATCAAAAATAACCATAAGACTCAAGTCTTCGTCAGGGTAATATGATCTATTATGCTAATAAGATGGTCTTTTTTAGCGTGCACGAAGGACAAGGTCTAAAAATCTTCGAGCAAAACTCCACCAAAGTCTGTACTAGAATTGAAAATAACATATCAAAGCAACATACAAACTCAAAGAAGTAAAAAGAAAACATCAATAGATACAATATAGTAAACGATAAATTAAAGCAATCCGCATAAAAATCCAATATAAAAAGAATAATATTAAATGAACCATGCCAAAACTTTTATTTATTTAAATTGGAATAAAGGAATGATTGCCAAAACTAATTTGAAAAATAGGAGAAGATAAATTTAAAAAGTTAAAGTAATTTGAAAATTTCTGATATAAAGTTAAGGCACCTTGAGAATTATGATGTAATTCTGAAGACGAAGTAATGTATAAATAGGTATATTAAGGTTTCTTGTTAGCTTCACTTCTTGGGTGTCACTTCTGTAGTTGCAGAAACTTCGCATTTTATTTTAGCTTCACTCTTACAAGCAATTTTCTACCCACATAATTTGAAATAAAATTAAAAGATTAATTATTTTTTATTTGCAAGGTTTTTTCTTATTTATTATTGATTTTCGAATTTTTGTTTTAGTTGCATTATATCGATTTTCAAATTATTTCTTATATTATTTAAATTCTTGGCACATCCATACCTTTAGCTGCTTTTGCGCTGGTTGAGTTGGCAGATGTATTTATATATGCATTGTATTCTATTTAAAAAATTTTTGTATTATATTTTACACATGGTATTTGTGTTCACTGCTTTATATTAATTATATATGTATATAAAAACTATTCACTAAATTTACTATTATAGATTAAAAATAATAAAAAAATTTAATTAAATACAAAAAATAGTATTTACAGATTAAAAATTTAACAATAGGAAGTTAAATAACGTATTAAAATTATTTTTTCTAAACTATGCTGTTTATATATTAATCGTTGAAAGCAAATTATTCTTATTACATTTCTCAAAAAAACATAAAATAAATAAGTAAATAAATATGCATTAGAAATAATAAACAGGTTAAAAGGCTTTTCCTTAATTAAATGATCACTATAAATTTCTAAAGAACATTTTTCACTGGGAAAAACATTTATCAAATGCCCGTCTTTCTAATGTCAGATCTTCATAAATGTTATCAAACTAACACAGGAATCACATTTAGTCTATAATTTGGCATTGAAATATATGTTTGGGGAAAATAAAGTTTATATATTTATGGTTGATAATATGTTGAGTTGTGTGTGTTAGTGTTAGAAAAGAAATTTAATTTTATATGTAGATTATTAAATAAGAATAATTGAGCATTACGAAAATTGTTATTCGATTTTTACATGCATCTCAGAAGTCTTAAAATATTTGCTTCGATTGTCATTTGTTCCATTCTCGATTTATTCTTCGACTATTCTTCAGATGGAGGATGTGGATACGGGCATTTGATCATGAATTTCATTCGCCCTCCTCGGTCGGTCAGTCGGTCACTCCGCTCACTTCCGGAAAGCTTTTCTAAGAGAGTCCTCTCGAACATCACACACAAAAAAAAGGAGTTGACAGACTGGACAATATCCGCAAGGTAGTCCAGCAGACCTTTTGTAAGGAGCCGCCAAGAAGAGAAGAACGTTTTCCGGGGGTCTTTTCCGCTGCATGCAAGATCTGATGTCCGAATGGTAGCACATCCTCCAGATGTCCAGCTGAGCGGAAGTGACGTCTTTTGTCGTCCCCTTTCAGCCGGAAAAGAGCCAAGTCCGGTCGTCGGTTGAACGACCCTTTCCTACCCAGATAAGAAGCAAAGAACGGACACTTGTCGCGAAGAAAAGGCATGAGATAGGCTCGTTTGTCGTACGTGCTGCCTTTCGAAATGATACAATGTTTTTCTAAAAAAATAATAAATAGGAATTTGTGATAAGGAATTCTTTTTCTTCTTACTGACATTAACCCTTTTTCGTTAAGAAAGAATGCTTTTTTTCTTAATTTATTAATTTTCTTTTAATAAAATCGAAAATTTCTGTATATATATATAGTGCATTTTTTATTTTATAAAATTAAAGCTTTTTTAATGGTTTTAATAAATGCTTATAAATTTAGGAAACAATCTATTAAATATTTTAAAGAAACCTGCATATTTGCCATGACTTCCTAAATTGAATAAATTAAAAGAAAATAGAAATATATGTATACAGTGCGGGATCGACTAACGAATAGTTTGAATAGCCAACACACAAGTTCAACGAAGAACACTCTCATGAAAGATTTTTGTCTTCGGACAACGAACATATATTCGGATAACGAACGAAAGCGAATTCTAATGAACACATCTCGGCTGTCGGAGTATATGTGCAGGGTTGCCAAACACAACGGACAAAAGTCGTTTTTTCATTTCTCTTGAATTATGTCACTTGCTTATTAAACTTCAAAATTCTATAGTGGAATTTTTCCCCCGCAATGGAATATCTAAAGCCAAAGTAGACCGTCAGTTTTGGTTTTGATTTCATACAAAACTGAAACTGATTTCATTTTAAGCAACTTTCCTCCCCCCCCCCCGTTCTTTCGTTGAAGAAGCAGGAGGATATGTGAGAGAAATGGTTTTAGAATGGCGCACAAACCAAGTTGATATCAATGTTATGGATCTTTTCAATAACAATGCTATTAATCACATCCGGAAAGTCTTAAAAAGTGAGAGGAAAGCAATCGTCATTGGACATATTCTTTAATGCCCCATAAACAAAAAATGAAATGGACATTAATATGCAAGACTATATACCTATGAATTATTATTTTTAATAAGCTTACTAAGAAATTATACATCTCTTTTTTAATTTAATTTTTACTGTCTCTAGAACGAATGAATTGATTTTACAGAAAAATCGATGATTGGTTTACGAACAATTCGGATAGCGAACAGTCTTGTTACGGATTATGTTCGTTAACCGATCACCCACTGAATTAAGAACGAAAATGGAAACTGCCATGCCACTAAAATTAGGTTTTAGTCGCACTGTCCTCCAAGCGGAATGATACCACTTGGGGTAGCAGGTTCAAATCTAGGTGTTCTTTGATTCTAAATTGCATCAATACTTCGACTGAGTGAACAAATGATTAATTGAGTGAAAATTTCTATTGACTTGACAATCTACAAAATTGTTTCTTTCGTCAATGTGAGAAGTGAGTTTCTTTCGATCTTTTGTTAATTTTTTTAGCGATACTTAATATTTTGGTTTAAAAAGAATATCAAATATTATAAAGAAAACTTCTTTATTATTCAAAGTAGTATTATAAATGATTCCAAAAATAAAAATTTTATAAAAATTAAACTAAAAAAAAATTTGTAAAAATGAAACTAAAATTTTTTTGGCTGTCTCTAGATAATTTCAGTTATTTGGATAAATACTTAATTTTTAAATCGCATTTTTAAACGACCCATTAATATTCCTCTAACAATAAAACAAAAGAATGACCTAAGAACACAGTATTAAAATATTCCAAATTAAGAATGATGGGGAATCTATATTTTGCAGAAGAAACTGAATAGATAGCTATAAATACTGATGAAATCAAAAAGTTAATCGCTTTCTTTCTTTAATAAATTTTAAATAACCTTAAGAGTAAATTTTTTTTAAAATGCATTAATAATGATCTTTTTACATTCGTGCTCCCGAAGCACAGGCTCGAAGTTTGACCCTCGGGTTGAGCAAGGTCGATTCAGCCTTTCATCCTTCCAGTGGGTCACTAAAACCAAAAAATAAGCATTCTTGAGAACTAAGCTGAGGGTTCTCAGCTGGACATATGCATCGCACTCCTGAGCCTTCGGTTGTGAAAACAGAAATGGGCACTGCAGACCTTGACCTACATTTGGGATGCCATGCCTCTGAGTTCAATAGATATATACACACTTATACATTTTTTTTACTTCAATGTTCAGTAGTAAACAAATTGTTTACCAAATATCATAAGTAATTGTAATTTTTTATGGTTAAAACAAACCTAAAATGGAGAACATTTAACACTGTTACAATTTAATAAATAAAATGAGAAATGTGTGTGTGTGTGTGTGTGTGTGTGTGTGTGTGTGTGTGTGTGTGTGTGTGTGTGTGTGTGTGTGCGTGTGAAAACTGGAATTTTATACCAACCCAGCCAGCTTCATCAGAATATGTTGACTAAATTGGTGCAAAGTATGACTTTTCTGCAATGCAAAACGGAAATCTCAACAAAGTAATTACAGTCCGAAGCCGCATAAAATCATAAAACAACTAAACGTATACAAGAACAAAATATGTATAATTGAAGATAAGCATTCATTACTTAAGAACAGAGAAAATGAAAGGGTTGACAAAGTAACAAGACAGTTTTTTAACTTTCAATTTCTAACCAAGAAAATTTGCAAATTACACTAAATAAGTTAAAAGAGTAAACACTACTGGCCTTTTTCTCAAGCTTCATATAAGATCTCCAATCTGTGGGTAATCCTTGTGTAGTTTGTAAACATGCCTGACTTAACTCTTAGAAGCAATGTTCTGTTAGCCAAATAGTACTTGATGAAATTTATTGGAATATTATTATTTAGTAAAGCATTTTTAACCTTTTATTTTGTTCCTTAATGTTATGTAATTATTAATGCTATTTCAATTTTGTAATAATTAAATGTTATTTCAATTATTACAAATTATATGAATTATAATTAATTGATTAAAAATTACATGTTCTTATAAAGTTTAATGGAAATATTAAAATTAAAAAAAAAACATTTGCTTTAAAATTGAATTTATTAGTTTCATCATAAATATGTGTATAAATATCAGGCTCTTTTACTTCAATATAAAATATAAATGCCCAAAAATAGATTCACGAGAAAAATTGAAAATTTAGTTCTTCCAATAATACCTGTATAGCCTGTATGTATAATTTATCTCCATAAAAATATAATTATTATACAAAAAATGTGCAAAGGTCTTTCCAATAATTCAAATTAATGTCTTATAAGGACCCATAAAAATAAAAGTATTAGTAGATCGAAAACATTAGAATTTTAGTAAGAAGATATTTAAAGTCATATAGAGCAATAAATATACCAAGAAAAAAATTAATTTTATATTGGTTTGTTATTATTTATTATCCATGTCTCCTTAGATTTCACGATATTTAATATTATTATTTCATGTATTATTTGTAAATATTATTTCATGATTTTTAATTATACTCCTTAGATTTCATGATATTTCATCGATTATATTATTTCTTGCATGATATATTTAAATAATATGAAAATAAATTATCACATGTATCCATATTAGAGTTAGTTTCAAGTTTAATCGTTGTAATTTAGTTTCAAGTTTTCAAGTTTAGAGTTAGTTTTAAGTAAATTTCAAGTTTTTAAACTCATTTCTCATTCTGTTTATTTAATATTAAATGAAGGTACTTTATTCCATATTTAATTTTCGCTACATCTATTAAAATTTAAAATTCAGCACGATTTCCCAGTAATCAAGAAGTTAACAAATTAATTTCTAAAATATTATGTTTCTAAATTCAAACATACTTTACAAGTATTGAATTCAATAAATTAAGTTATAATTGTCAGCACATATATAAGTATAAAATTGGTATATCAACTATAATTTTTTTTTTTAATTTACCTGATCTTCTTGAATTTTATTTGAAATTATAATTTAAAGCAGCGACACATGAAAAAAAGAAAGCATGAAATTACAAATAATCTATAAAAATGTCAAAATGTTGGACTAAGCAAAAAACCGTAAAATTTTATTTTGAAAAATAATGCATTTGAAAACTTTTTCCAACACAAAATACCAACAGTGTTCTGAATCAATAAAATAGGAGTCTGTTTAGTTTAGTACAACATTTTTAAAAAAAGTGAGATAGTATTTATTATATTTGAGAAGGTAATATTTATTTATAGTATATTAGTATTTATATTGCATTATTTGAGCGTATTTGAGAAGGAAACAGTGATATATATTTACGCGTACATTCGTTTTGGCTTTTCTGCAGGAATAAAATATTTTGGAATTTCGTGCATATTTATTATCTATTTATAAATATCTCACGAGAGAGAAACTGCACAAGATATCTTGATATGTTTTCACATTCGGGAAAAAATTCTTATTGCAGCGTTCTCTTTATATATACCATGAATATTTATTTTATTACACATAATTTTTTCCATCTAGAACAAAATTAGTAAAATTTTCCGCCAATAGTACTAAAAAACTAAGTAATGATCTAATTTCTTAAAAAAAGACCTTCAACACGAAAATGGTGGTTAAATTATTTTTAAAAAGACCTTTATTATCTAGAAGCCTAATGGCATGTTTAATGGCGCCATTTTTCTAATATCTAACCACTCACCTTTTATCAAATATCATATATTTAATCGCTGTTTCGTTGATTATTCAGCTATTTTATCGTCCAGTTATAAAATCTGCCTGTGTCCATATACATGTTTTAATATATATCTGTGATTTTTACATAATATAGAACTACAAAAAATAATATAATACAAATTACAAATTAAAACTGAATGTTAGAAGTACAACAGGAATTGAAGTTCTATCACTATTCAATTGTTTTCAATGAACAACAAAAAAAAAAATAATAGTAAAAAATAAGGAAAACTTTTTCCCACGAAATAGTCCAAGTTATGCCCTCAAAAATAATGTCAGACACTTGCCGCCATTTTTTGGAAACTGATATTTTGGCAACAATGCCATCAGTCACCAAAGAAAAACTGTAGAATTCCCACCATGCTTTGTTTACATGCGAAACTATCCTTTCAATGGTAAATAAAAAATTCTACTCCAGTCATCATCCGTAGCTTGAACATAAATCTTTGAAGGAAAGAAGGAAAAAGAAAGAACGAAACGGAAATAAAGTTCTCGTAAATCAAACACGAAGTAAGATTTAGAACAAAAATCTCGGTTGGACAGATCACAACAGTTCCGTACTCTCTTGTACAGTTTACATAACGTAAGAAGGAATGCAAAACAGCTGATTCTTGCCATTTTACTGTTTGCATCATAAATTAGTTGCTGCCGCGGAAGTTTAATGCAGGTCGGAGTAAACCAACTTATGAACTATGAGTATAGGTCGAAAATTATCTCTTAAGGAAACAGAAGATTCACTGTTATTCTGATAAGTAACATTCTATGGAGAGTCGGATTTAGTTAGTTTTTCCATGTCATTTTCAAGTTTTACTATCAGTGCAAAAATATATATCAAAAGTGAAAAACCAATATTTGAATTTCTCATACACTTATGGAGAGAAAATTTACACAGATTGGAAACTTTACCGCTTTCCCTTTAAATAGTCATAGTCAAGAGTATTTTTTTTTCTTCAGTTAGTATTAAGTACCTCCTTTCATTATATAACTTCATCATGTTGTACATCATGTTCAGGATTAGCGTCTAAACAGAAAGAAAAAAAAAGCACTATGAATCTTATAAATTTAAAGTTTAAAAATATGTCTTTAAATATTATTTAAAAGTGCATATTTCTCAAGTTTATTTCCTCCCACATTTTTCTTTTATCACCAAAATTTATTTCATTAAAGATCTTTTGAAATAAAATTTTAAGTTGAATGAATTCTTGTTTAGAAGTGCCATAACAAGTAATTGTTTTCCAGCTTAGTTTGAATATAATAATGTGAAACTAATCTTCTAAATTTAAGAAATGTTAAATAATTTAAGAAACTATTATGTTGATTATTAAGAGAAAACTATGCGTTAACCATTAGAAGTAAAATTAATAACTATAACTCATCAGAATGCTTTGCATTTAAATTATACATACATATATATAGTACTCGCTGACATCTAATGGGAATATTGTACTGTAGGGAATAGGAAGTCCCAACCACAATTAAACAATGGTGGATGGATATTACGCTTCCAGATGCAATTTTTTGCTCTGTATGCTGATGAATTTTTCAAAATACCTCCTTTGCGATACATGAATATGACCCATAATCTATGAGGAGTCTTCCTAAATATCTCCTTTGTAACAGATGAATATGACCTGTTATCTCTAACGAGTCATCTTAAATACATCCTCTTTGATTCATGAATATGATCCATTATCTATAAGGAATCTTCCTAAATATCTGCTTTGTAACAGATGAATATGACCTATTATCCCTCAGGAGTCTTCTGATATACCTTCTCTTTGATTCATGATTATGGCTGATTATCAATGACGAGTCTTCCAAAATACCTCCTTTGTGTTATGCATGAATTTTACCCATTATCTATGAGGAATATTCTTAAGTATCTCCTTTGTCTGTTACATGAATATAACCCATTATCTAGGTGGAATCTTCCTAAATACTCCTTTGTGTGATGCATGAATATAAGCCATTATTGATGAGGAGTCTTCCGAAATACCTCCTTTGTGACAGATGAATATGACCTATTATATCTAAGGAGACTTCTGAAATACCTCCTCTTTGATTCATGATTATGGCTGATTATCAATGACGAGTCTTCCAAAATACCTCCTTTGTGTTATGCATGAATTTTACCCATTATCTATGAGGAATATTCTTAAGTATCTCCTTTGTCTGTTGCATGATTATCTAAGTGAAGTGCTCCGAAATACTACGATTTTGTGATGCATGAATATGACCCATTATATATGATGAGTCTTCCGATATACCTTCTCTTTGATTCATGAATATGACCCATTATTAATGAGTAGTCTTCCGTAATACCTCCTTTGTGTGATGCATGAATATGACCCATTCTCTATGAGGAGTCTTCCGTAATACCTCCTTTGTGTGATGCATGAATGTGACCCATTATCTATGAGAAGTGTTCCCAAATACCTCTTCTTTGATTCATGAATATGACCCATTATTAATGAGTTTTCCGTAATACCTCCTTTGTGTGATGCATAAATATGACCCATTGTCTTTGAGGAATCTTCCGTAATACCACCTTTGTGTGATGCATAAATATAACTCATTGTCTATGAGGAGTCTTCCGTAATACCTCCTTTGTGTGATGCATGAATGTGACCCATTATCTATGAGAAGTGTTCCCAAATACCTCCTCTTTAATTCATGAATATGACCCATTATTAATGAGGAGTCTTCCGAAATACCTTCTTTGTGTGATGCAGGAATATGACCCATTACCTATGAGGAGTCTTCCATGAGGAAAATATACAGTAGATATTCAAATGTTTTGCAACAGCTATCAGATTATCCTCTCAAAAGTGTCCAATGCTGACTATGAATGTATACATTATAACTAGATTCATTGGTCAAAACTATTACGAAACGGATGTATAAAAAAATTGATCCTTTAATTATAAATAAAAATGATAAAAGCAAAATTGGAGAAAACAGTTTTTCTAAAAGCATATGAAAATATTTGAATTAATATATAATATACTTGTCATTAATTGTTAGTAACAGTATTCCTAACTTTAGTCACCGATATAAGTTCCTATTTTAAGAATCTTTAAAATAAAATATCATATTATCTTACATGACGTGAAGCTAATGGAAACATTCTTATAAAATTTATAAAAAAAAAGATGCCAATAATAGATAATTTAATTTTTATACTTTTTTTTATGCTCTGAATATTTTCCCAAGATTTGTCTGGAAGTAATAAAATATGCTTTAAAAAATATCCATTTTTTATTGTAAGATATTTTACTTACTTTTCACTGCTCCTCTAATAAAATACATAATTCCTTGCGAAAGATCACTATTGTAAGCGTTAATAATGTAACCATAAGCACGTTCCATATTAATTTGTTCGATATTTGCTGCAAAATTAAAATAATGTATGGAATCTTGAATAATTATTAGCATACCATTCCATATGTGATTCAATTTTAAATGAACCAAGATAATACATCACTTAAAATCTATTTAAAAAAAAAAAAAAAAAAAAAAAAAACCAGCTTAAAAATGTATTATAGTTTTAAAACTTGATGAGAAGTGATAACGCTTTTCGTTCTCACTGGTCCGATGTTCGGTCCTCTGGTTAGACAAAGTAGATTCAGCCTTTCATTCCTTCAGCAGGTCAATAAAGTTGATTACCAAAACCATGCTTAAGAACTAAACGCTAAGGGTTTTGTCCTTGGCTACCATCTGACAGGACATATGCTTCGTAACCCGAAGCCCTCGATCTATAGAAAACAAATATGGGGCACTGTAAGTCCGTCCCCACTATGTTCTGTTGTGCCACTGAGTTAGCAGTTCTTTATAAACTATAACATAAATGTTTTTAAAAAAGTTGGAAAAAACTATCACATGATGTAACATTATAAATTTCAAATATTGTTTACTTCAGACCAATAATAATAATAATAATTTTTAGTAATATGGTAAAGTATGTGGATAATCATGAGTCTAGATTGAATCCTCAGCTGTATTTTCTGCGTCAACTTATTCCACAACTAATTATACTTGCAACTATTTAACGCACAGGGATAGTCTCATAACAAAAACTGCTCGGAATAATTGATTGTTGAACATTCTGTCTCGAGCCAACAAAAGAGATATCATCAAATGATCTTATATATATATATATATATATATATATATATATATATATATATATATATATATATATATATATATATATATATATATATATGTATATATATATGTATATACATATATATATATATGTATGTGTATATATATATGTATATATGTATGTGTATATACATATATATATATATATATATATATATATATATATATATTTTTTTTGACTTTCATTATAGTAGTAATCAAAGTTGCTTTTAAAAATTTCGATTATCTGTGTTTTATTTTGAGGCATCATTTTTTAATTTCATTGAAAAGAGAATAAATATTGCCTTCTGATATAGAAGACATATTGTTTACTATGGCAATGAAATGGTCTATAATCTATTTGAGACTGGAAAATACTAATTTAAATAGGACTAAACATTTGATAACTATTTATCACTATATAAAAAAGATTAACATGCAAAAAGCATTTAAATTGTTTTAAATATTGAATTTAAGCCTTGTTTTAGGGTTGAAAAAAGATAAAGAAAAAACGCTAAAGATGTAACTTCTTCAACTAAGAAAAATTCGAATTCTGCAAAGTACCGGAATCTCCTTATAAAGAAAATAGAATGAAAAATGCTTTAAGAAAATGGAATGAAAAATATCAAAATTCCATACAGAGCGTTGATTTTTGTGAATAATAATGTGGTAAAAATATTTGAGTAAAACAAAAATTAATTTAGAACTTAGGAAATTTTGTAAAATTATTAAAATCATAAAAACGAAATTTAGAATTAAATGCTTATAAAATTATGAGAGATGTCTATGAAATAAACATTATACATTAAAAACATCTCTAAAAAAATTTTTCCCCGATTATTCTTAACAACACATATTAAAATAATGTAAACAGTTTTAAGATCTAGATTCAAGCGGATTTTTAATAAAATGGCAGATACAATACACAGTTGAGATTTTATAAAAAAATATTATAGTATACATAGTTTTTATGACTTAAATTATAAAAAGAGCGCTATAAAAATTTATGAAAAATTTATTACCTAATATGAAAATAAATATGCATATTTTTAATTATTGTGTAAATAATAAAAATATATAAATTTACATTTATGAAAAGAAATTAACATTCTATAAATGGAATCACAATAAATTATGCTGAGTTGCTTAAGATTTATTAACTTGTACTATTTAGTTATAAGTTGCATTAATTATAAATATTAAATTGTTCTTGCATTTTTGAGGAAAAATTTTCCCTGTTCTATAAAGTATTTTGGATAAAAATATTGTAGATAAACTTATTTATAATTCGAAAGATTAAGGAAAAATTTTATGAAGATTCGCATTTAAAATTTTCGAATATTTTCTATGATACCCGGAATTTCTTCTCTGTAAATTCTGTTATCCCATTTCATAAAAAAAGTTTTTCGAGATACAAATTCAAATTCAAGGAATTGATGACCCACTGAATCGAGTGTCCCTCAAAACAACTTTGTGCTCACCAAGCTATAATTCAATTCATGTGTAAAATATCAAATGACAGGTTTTCATCACAATTGATAATGATTGTTTTTTTTTAAAAAAAAATTGTTATTGTGATTGTTCAATTTCAAAAATAAATCCTTTAAACATGCTACACAGAACTCATTGACAATAAAGGGTGATCCTATCCCTCAAGCTGTATCTATTTTGGGAACAAAGCTTTCTCCCTCTAACACACATTTCCTCTGACCACTGTCCACTCTCTCTACACTGGAAACATTAGAATGATCACAGGGTAGGATGGTCAATTGGGTATACTGAAAGAGGGCGTTGTTACAGTGGTCACTGTAGGAGGTCCATTTTACTTGCAAGAGCCGGCCTTTGTCTGACATTAACTCACCCTTGACCAGTGGTCAGAGGTCAAATGACCGGTACAACAGGAGTGACTTGTAAAGTAAGCCTCGACTCTCTCTAATTCCATGAGCCATTATGAGAGGATGTGCCTGAGTGGTTCGAAAAATGGGGGATCGGGTAAAAATTGAGAATATCAATGAACGATATTATTTAAAGTACCCTTTTTGTTCGATAAATAATTTGAAAAAATTATATGAAATGGTTATAATAAGAAAATCCTTTTTAGTGTTAAAACTCAATAAATTTTTAAAATTTCAAACGGTGTCAAGCTTAGACAGAAATGATTTTTTGCCGGTTGAAGGAATTTAGTAAATAGGAATATAGTGATAGATATATAAATTAATTTAATATGTTCCGTTATAATATGTGAAATTCATAATAAAATAAGTATGAAAATGTTTTGTAAATATTAAGCACACATGAAAATTACGTGAAGTAATAATATTATAGTCCTTTTTAATTTAATATCGAAAAAGTTATAAATTTGATAAATTTAACATTCAAAATGCATCGAGAAACGTAATCTTAAACTTTAGAAAATACTAATTTAGAACCAATTCTTCAAACTTAATAGGATTCATATTGATACGTTTGATACACAATATAATATTGTTTTTTAATATATTTATATAAACGTTATAAAAAATACTTTAAGGGAGAGTTATGTAATTTACTTTTGTTAAAGATAATTAAATTAATGATTACATAACATTTGCAAAGGAAATAAAATAAAGATTGAAAATATATTTAAGTAAAAGTAATTGACTCAGAATATTCGGGTTCATAATGTACAAGGTATTGAAAAATGAGTATTTTCTTTGAATGGCTGAAAGCAATTCCACCATAAATTATTAAATTTTTCATTTCCAGTTTATTTATTATTTTTTTTTATTAAATATTGAAGTATTTAGTCTGATGTGCGTAAGACTAAATAGTTTAAATAAGGTAATTTAAGTCATTTCATGGATTGTAAATGAAATTTTAAATGCTTGTTTGAAATATTAATTCTACTTGTTGTAATTTTGGAACAGGTGCCGCATAAATCCAAGATATCAAATTCTGAGATTGGCTGTTTTTTGGCGGATTTTCTTATGTATCTGGCTAACTCGTTTTTATTACGTCATACATATGGAGACCATCGTGAATCAATGTACACGGAATGAACATTGAAAATAGATGAGTTGATGCATTGGCAAAACATGTTTCACCATGCTCAGAGTTTAATTAAAATGACCAAAATCACATCTGAACTCAAAATTACGTAATACATTAGAAATTACTTAGCAACAGAAATGGATTGAAATAAAATAGATCAATAAACTGACATTTATTATCAAACATTCTGTTCAGTATCTCGACTTTCTGTCAAAAATGTACAGAAATGCAGTTTTCTGTTAGACATACCCCAACACCCGAAGACTTTCATAAAAAGAGCCTGGTTCATGCACTGAATGATATCAGATTAAGACCAGTATATTTGGATGGAACCTTATAAAAATGCAGCATTCAAAAGCACGAAAAGAAGCTCAGAAGATCTAATGCCTTTCCTTCGTTACGGTAGTTAAACGACATTTTTGTTCTAGATAAAGAATGCAATCGAAACTTTATAAGAAAAAATTTCTGTGGAGACCATTTTTTTTCTTTTGATTAAGCAACATTATTATTACAATTATTATAATACCACTTTGAAAAATTGCAAAAACCAGTGCAGTTTATCTTTTTAAGTAAATAGCATTTCTGCTTAACAAAATTTAATTATTGTATTTTTATGTGTAACCGATTTTCTCTCTCTCTCTCTCTCCTTTTTAGCTCTTTCAGAGCGTTAGTTACAATATTTACAATAACATACAATAGTTTTGCTAATGCAATTGCTATAAGTAACTCTTAAGGTACAATACAAATTTATACAATCTTTAGTACAATATTTATACAATTATATACAATTTAGCCGATTCATCTGATATAAATAACTTCTATGACTCAAAACTACGCAATCTGTAATACAAAATATAATTCAGCACAGTTAATTATTAACATAAATATTTATATTAATCTCTATAATTTTTTATGTCATACAAATATTGCAAACTTAATACACTGTATGTAGGCGATGCTAATTTGCTGCATTGTGAAAAAATAAATTGTTACATAGTGCAGTTAGCATCTGCTTTATACACACACACACACACACACACACACACACACACACACACACACACACACACACACACACACACACACACACACACACACACACATATATATATACACATACATATATCCTTAATCTTTGCATACATCTATTAATACTTTTTCACATACTCTTCTCCTCAAACTAAACTACATCATTTAATATATTTTTATTCTGTTTATAATCAATATTTAATTCCGATTTTATAGTCAACATTGTTTTCAAATTTCAGGAGCACTATATTTTATCTATTTTGAAAAAATATATATAAAATTTCTCAGTAAATTGGAGAATTGGTAATTGCTTCACTGTAAGATACTGTTATTATAATTATAACTAAGTTAATTTTAAAAAACTTGGAACATTACAGAATTCTACAGATACATAAAGTTGTAATTTTACATATTTTACAAAGAAATTCTGCCACTATCAAGTGTATTATGTTGTAGAGCACAATACCAGATGACACTCATAAGATGTAGACCAGGTTTTTCCTCTAGTATGCGTACTAGTTTTATTTCTGAATGGAAAGATAAAGAAATTAACCAATGTTTCAAGAAAAATGCATTTCGAAAGCAAGCACAACGTCGAAAATAGTACTTCATACTTCTTTAAAAAAATAATAAATTATTTATTTGCGTAAATAATTGTTCATTCTACATTAGAACTATATTATTTGGTTACTTTATTTATTTTTAGTTGATTTGTTTGAAAAAAAAAAGTTAATTAGGAGTTAGCAAAAATAGTTTCACATTTATTACAATTTAAGCAACGAAGCTAAGACTTCTCAGTTCCCAACAACTGAAGCAGTTTACTTTTCCCGTCTGGCCTGCCCCACTTCCAATCCCTCCCCTAACAAAGGCCCAATCTAATTTTACAAACAGCTCGCCGACCTTTTAGAGATGAAAGAGATCATGGGGCTTAATGACTGACCGCTCAACTGACCACAACAACTTCTCACGAGGTCAATTGTCCACACTCCGGTTACAGAGGGAAGGGCGGGGAAAGATGGATTCAATAGAGTGAGACTTCCTCTCCCCCCGTAGCTCAGAGCAGAAAGGGGTGGTGAAGTAGTGGACTTGGACGATTAATCTTTCTGCGAGCATGCAGACTACTTCAGCGGCAGGAGCCAAAAGACTGGTGCTTAGTTTATCAAATAGTACAGTACTTTCTTTTGAAAATTTTACTACCAAAGTAAAAAGGACCATCAGGTTATCGAAGTAAAATTTTCCAGTGAATATAGAAATCAAGTTGTTCATTTCTCACTTCTTTTATTAATTTATAAACTCAGCTCAGTAAGTTTTTTTTATAAATTTTTAAAATATGTTATTAATGAAGAGAATATATGAACTATAGAATTATTTACATAAGGTAGCAATCTATGCTAGTAAACTGGTATTACATGTATTCGGCACAAGAAATTTCCTCAAATAATGAGCAGAGAGGATACGATATTCTAGAATTTCATTTTAAACAAGTTTACAGATGTTAATAGTAAAAGTTATTTTAAGCAAATTTAGTAAAAGAAAAATGAATAATTTCATAAAATTGTATTCAAAAACCTGGATCAATATTTCTTAAAATTGAGTCATTTAACTAAACTGCTTTACTGTCAGAAAACACTTTCCAGAATTTAAGAAATGCAAAGGTTAAGAATTGCAAAGGTATGAGAAAAGTTTGATTGCATTTTACTAATATGGCGTTAATGTTTTACTTCATAAATATTGAATTTATTCTCTAGTATTTAAACAAATCAAATCAATGTATAAATTATCTGCGTTTAAAATAAATTTTCTGTGAATATGTTTTCTAATCTGAAATATATATATATATATATATAGCACTTAATTTCTAATCACTTTAATTATAACTAATCATTTGTGTTTATATAAGCGACATTTTAATTGTAATCTACAATTCATACTTTAGTCATTGTATTTATCGATACCAATTCATAATTTAATAATCTTCATTTGACTACGAAAAAAAGTTTTATTCATAACTAATTAGGAAATTACTAAAATTTCATGAAAGATCGTTGAATTTTCTAAAATGCATACATACTTAATCTTTTTTTTTTTTTTTTTTAATGAAATTGTGCGAAAATGCAAGGTATAAATACAATGCTCCTTTTCCTCGATAAAGACTAAGCGCATGACATGACTTATAAGTAAATCAATAAAAAAGTAACGAATTTTAGATTATTATGTATTATATTTATATTAAATTATATTTTACTTATAATAGAAGAAGTAATATAAATTACATTAATATCTCGACAAAACTGAAAATTAGGACTTTTATATCCAGAGAGGAATTTCTTTGAAATTTGTTTAACCACTATTTATCAGGGAACAGTAATGATGCATTGTTTTAGTATCTTTATGCTTGATATTGCTAATGTTAGCCTGTATTTCGCTTATTTTTATTTTTTACGTTAACTTTCAAAAACACATATGTATGCATATGCTTATCAATATATGTAACTTAAATATAGAATTGTTTTTTCTACTAAGAATCCGAAAATGTGAAGTTAAAATTCAAAGAATTAATTGGCCAGACTATCTATTCAGAATAAAAAAGGACACATCTTTACAAAATAGATTTTTATGGCTAATAATATGAGCATTAATCATAGAGATGGACCCAAAATCAAATGGACAGATGGCATCCAAGAAGGTAGAGATACCTTAAGATGGTGAAATGTAGGACTGCTGTCAACAATAGATTTTTTATTGAGAAAGCCTGGATTAGACTAGAATTTTGAAACTAATCAAAAAATCAATTTAAAAAAATGAACGAACTTAATGAGTCCATGTTTTGTAAATCTGCTTTATATTATTTCAGCAATTTTATTTTGAAAAAAATTAATGTTTGGCGTAAGCAAGGCAATAATCTTAAGATTAAAAAGAGATTGTTTACAAATATTGCAATGATTAATTTAGAATTTTATTCATTAATGAAATTTTTAGAAATTCAAATCGTGCTTGCCGATTTAAACTAATTATACAGTGTATGTTTTATCAAGTCTTTGTAATTTTGATTTTTCAGCTGTGTTCTATTGTCCATGTGTTAATGGCTTGAATCAATCCTTCGCTCTTTATATAAAAAATAGTTTTATTAATAAAACGAATTTCGACAATATTCTCAGACATTCGATGGGGAACTTTGCCTTGTCTGCTGCCGCTCGAAGAATGTGATTTGAAAGCAGGCAGCTAATTCGCCGACAAGTGGGATTTACAAAGCCGTCTCAGTACGATGTGTGACGTGAATGAAACATTATCTGACATCATGGACATTTTAAATCAATGAGAATCGTAATAAAAAAAGTGGCGTAATCAAGATCTCGATTGTTATGAAAGAAACAACTCCCCCATAATGTTAATAATAATAAAAATAATATCATACAAATAATGACTTCAGTCATTCTCGGGAAACTTATTGTCAACTCACTTGTATAATTGTCAATTTAATCATATTTAATTTCCAAATATCGCTATTTATTCCTCAATAATCTTCCTCGAATAAATGATTTGAAATCATATACTTTAAAAAGAAAAAATATATATATAAAATATTGTTAATTTCAAATAATATTTTTCTTTCTTCTCATAAAAGAAAATAAATTTGAATTCAACTAGAGAAATTTTAATTTAAATTTGTGTCCTTAAATAATGGAATAATAAGGATTCATGGACGCCTATGGCATCGTGGAAAATGTGACATCAAGCAGCGCCACTAATTTTATTTTTTGCGCCGTACTGTGTTATAAAAAACGAGTATATGTATCTCCAACACACATTTCACGCTAAAAATTATAACCTCCCTTTCCCCACTAAATCACACCTTTGGCCTTTCACTTCTACAACGGATTACGACCACTCGATCTGGATTATAAATCCGAGTAAAAAATTGCTGATGATTCCATTTCTAACCATAAAACGTTTCAAAAGGGTGGGAGGAGAGTCTAGTTACAATAATAGGCTATATTTTATAGACACCTTCCCTCTACTATTTTATAAATAATTTTTTTTTCCTTTTCATCCCGTTTGACAACCAAGTCTGCTATTTATATCACCATTCTCAAAATAGCCCTGCCACAAAAAACTTAATCTGTGTTGTCTTGCGCAACGTAGGGTGGTTTTTTTTTTTTTTTTTTTTTTTTTAAATATATATATATTATGTGTGGCCGATTAAAAAGGTAATATATTCGTTAAAAAATGAATCGCAGTTTTGATGTATGAATATATTAAATGTATGAAATATTTTTTAATGCTTAGGATATTTTTATTATGTGGGAAGAAACACGTGTCTATTTCTCTTCAATAGGAATATTCCTTTGTCGAGTAGGGAATTTTCAGTTTTAAATCTGCTAACGGCTTTGTGCTGCTAAGTTTTGATGGAAATATCCTGTGGGAAAAATATAACTTGAAATGAATGTACGCGCATATTAAAATTAAGTTTAAAAATAAAGCTTTTCAGGAATAAGAGCTTAAATGAATTCTGGGATAGCTCATAAATTTTAAAATAAAATTTATGTCTTAAAAATTACTTGCAAGAGACTGTAGGTATATTCACTATCTATATTCTAGTCCAGACATTGTGGTTAATTACCATAAACATACTAGTATAACTCATGTAAAAATAACCTAATAAATATTAACCATAAAGTGGTTGTTTCTTTCGTTACAGTTGAAATTATGATTACGCCACTTTATTACAATTTTTTTTTGGTTTAAAATATCCAAGACATCAAATAACATTTCGGCTACATTACATAATAAGACGGTGTCATATTGCCAACTTGTCGATGAATTTGCTTCTTACCTTCAAATCAAATTCTTCGAGCAGCAGCAAACAAGGCGAATTTCGCCATCGAATGTCTGAGTGTCATCAGCGATAAGAAAATACATTCAAGATTTCTACCAAATGTAAAAAATTATTTTTTATTTATAATTTTTTTTGTTTGTAAAATTTTTCTAAATGATCAAAATTACCTGTTGTGTTCTAAATAATTGGTTTCAAAAATTTTCAAATCCTCAGCTATATTGCTTCCAAAATTAAACACAATGAAATAGAACATAGGAAAAAGCAAACTGTAAAAGACAAGAGAAAATAACCACTTCATGGTTAGTTTAGATAGGCAGGGATAATTTTAATTTATTATTATTATTTTTTTAAATAAAAATAGGAAAAAAAGATGTGAGAATCACAAGGAATGTAATGAATCATTTCTGATTTATTACTAGTAAGGCATTTTATAATTGACCTCTCTCTCTGTTTATTTCTATTTTTAACTCGACAAACCTCGTGATATGCTAAAAATGATTTTGAAGGATAATTTTCAAAAATAAGTGGGTGATGTATTTTGATTGGGCAGCAAAAAATCTATACTAAAATATTTAATTTACTTTTTTCATGAGTTAAATTGGATAATTAAAAAAAATAGCATTGAACTCTATGCCATATTGAAAAATGAATACATTTTTCGAAGTCCCGGGTTACATATAATATTTAGTCTGTTTTAACTTATGAGATATGAGGTGTTGACTGGCCAAATAATTCATAAGATTTTCCACCAACAAATAATATAAGATTAGTGTAATTAAATTTAAATACTCGAATTTTTTATTTCAAAAAATTTTTTTTTACTATATATCATTTTATATATCAATTTCATACATTATAGTAATATGAAAGTATAAAGAAGAATAAGGACATTAAATATGAGTTCCTTTAAGCTGGATATCAGGTATTAACTTAGTCATTATTAAACAATGGAAGAAAAAGTGTTTTTGATTTTTACATACATGTCTCAATGTGTATGTGTGCTTAGAATATTGCGAGTTTTGTGTGTGAAACACAAATAAAATTCATTATCTTAAAAACACTTTTTGGGAAGATTGTGGAGATAAAAAAATTTACAATGATCTAGTTTCTTAAGAGAGTATCCGTTTGGCGAAAAATAAAATATTATAATCTCTGCGATTGAATTACCTGGTGGTAAGAGAGCACTTTTTGCATCGTAAAGTTTTAGATTTGGTTATACTCTCACTGTTGAACAATGAAAAACAACTGAAAAACTTCTGTTTATACATTTGAAAGTCCAAGTATTTGAAAATTTACGAGTTTCTTGTTTGGAACCAAATGAACAGAAAGCATTGCATATGAAAATTTCTGTTATAAGCAAGTGTGAGGAGGACGTTCAAAAATTCTTAAAACTTTTAGACTCTATTCAACTAATCATAAACAAAATCAACATAAAAGAGAGATGAAGGGGGGGGGGAAAGTTATATTAAAATATTCTCCCCATAAAATTCCCTCAATTTTGTAAATAATTTTCCTCTAAATTTCTTATAGTCTTACAAAAATATATAATTGGTATTTTACTTTTATTTTCAAACTTTACGATGGAAATATCATTGTTATTTTGTTGTCATTTTAAGTTATCGTTACAATAATATTCAATCAAAATATTGTTAATCATTTTAAGAAGTATATATATTAACTCAATAAGTTTCTTAAAGCGCACAATTTTTAAGACTAATTTGTTAAAGTGTTAACTTGATAAAGTTTTGAAATTAAAAACAAAATATCTCAATACACTACTTTGTGCTTATTTGGTAATTAACAATGTTAAAAAAGTGTATAAGTGTATATTCTTTTTTATATTTCTATATAATAGGTTTCAGAATACAGAATAGTATTTATGAAGATTTATTGAATTATTGAATTTTAGACTCCCAGGCGTTAGTAAAATTTTCTTATATATATATATATATATATATATATATATATATATATATATATATATATATGTATATATATATATATATATATATATATATATATATATATATATATATATATATATATATATGTATATATATATATATATATATATATATATATATATATATATATATATATATATATATATATATATATATATATATATATATATATATATATATATATATTTAATAAATCAATTCTATCCTAGAAATCTTTGCATATGAATTTTTCAAAAGTTAATACGGGCTGAAAAATGTTCGCTCAAGTATCTGTTTATGCATAAACAGTCTTTTTAATTGCGAGTGACTAAAACTAAAAATCAATTAATAATAATTGAAGCATCCACTTAGAAATATAATACCTACACTAACATACATAGACGATTTTGGATGAGAATCCTATTTAATATGCACATGTAATTTTTGTATGCATTTTTTTGTTTCGTCATAGTTAAGCTAAATATAACAGATCAAAAGGATTGCCTCAATTTTCCGGACTTTTTATCTATTTTTTTAATTATAAATTACAAAATTTATTTATTTCAGTTTAAATTTTAAATTGAAATTTGTCATGAGCCTATTTGCTATTAAACACATTTATTTGTATGAATTTGAACTTAACTTACAATTAAAATGTAAATTTTCTACTAGTGATATTTAAGCTATGACACACACTTGGACATTCCACTTATATAATTTCCTTGATTACAAAAAGTAGTATTTGAAATCGCAGATAAAATATCAAGCATTTAAATGACCACATAATTTTGTATATGCTCTTAAAATTTTTCCTGAAAATTGGATTTTACCAGTAATTTTTCAATTGATGTTTTTACTAATTTAAAAAAGAAAATTGAATCAGATATGTTGTTTAAGAAAAAGAGGCAATTATTTCTGATATTTTTTTTTCTGTTAGACTATTGGCAGATTAATTGAGTATTGCAACCATTAAAAATTAAATTTTAAACAATATTTTTCATTTTGGAAATAATTTTAATTATGATGATCAAAAGTGTATACATTTTTTGCAAAGTTTAAAACGCATTATCAGTATCTTGAGGAGAGGAAAATAAATCTTTTGAATCCACTTTCTCTAGTAATTGTGAATATGTACACACAACCACCCACCCAACCACACACACACACACACACACATATATATATATATATATATTATTGTAAATGAGTTAAAGGAAAATATAATTTTTCGTGCAATGAATTCTTCGTTAGCATTAAAATGCTTGCTTTTTTCCGAAATTGTTATTTATGTTGATAAAAAAATATTTCTTTTGGAATTAATTTAATAATTTATTCATTTAAAGCTGACTTTGGACTACTGTTGTATGTTGTCAGGGATGCTCGGTCTATTCTTTGTTTAAATGTGGTACTATTGCAAATGTTATTGAACAAAAACTTTTGCCGGAGTTCATTTTGCCTCCCCCTCTTTCTTACACAATAATAATTATACAAAAAATCACCTACTTACATTAATTTTCAGGAAAACATTTTGTTTTAAAATTACTATAATTTTAAATTTTTATGAACGAACTTCAGTTGATTGGAATACATTGAATTTACTTCAGTGATATAGATTTTTACCATGGCGCATGTGTTGCACACAAATGATTTTAGATGACTTTGACTTTCTTAGATTTTTTGTACGATAGCAATTAACAAAAATAATGTATCGTTAAATTTTTAGCAAATTTTATTTTGAAATTTTGCTTACTTTAGATTTTCTAGACCTATTAGCATGGATACCATTTAGTAACCTATGGGCCATTTCTTTCGAACCATTACTGAAGCTGGGTGACATTTAAAAGCAGGATTATTTGTTACTTCTTTTCAATTAATTCATGGCTTTGGGTTCCATAAATATGATTACTTGGGAAGTTGAGATCTTGATAGATTTTTATGGAGAATCCATAAAAATGAAATCTATGATGGATAATTTAGTTTCCATTCGCTTATGAAAAGTGAAAATTAGATCAGTCGTTAACTTTGACCACTGATTATGGTTTAAAATTATGATTGAGCTGACATTATTTAATCAATTGTGTTAGTCCATGGTCACACAGTTTTCACTTGCAATTTGACATGGAGAACTTAAAAATACGAGACTGTTAGGAGAACTTTCATATCATTTAACAGATGTATTTTTAAGATTTTCTTTGAATAGTTGGCTATACTTAGTCAATAAAAAATGGGAAATTATAAAAATTCAGAAATACTCAACAAAAAATGGTATCAGCTCTAAATAGAAATTCATCCTCCATCCCTTTTATCAACAGTATGATTTCTGCTTATTTCTCTAAAAAAAAAATTACTATCTTAACCATTAGATTTCTAAACTACCTGAAGAATATCCGGCTAATTAATAATAATCACACCCAAAACATGTCTATCGTACTTTTAATAATATAAATATTACAATAAATAGAGTTCAATCAAAAAGCACGTTTTTTTTAATGAATAAATATTTTAAACATAAAATATTTTTTTAAAAATATTGTATACGAAAAAAAGCAGTCTGAATTTCTCATAAAAAGTGATTTAAAAACCAAAGACGGAAATTAAATATTATTGTAGTGTGAAATAAAGATAAATGATTATCTTGAGTTATTTTTAGATGAAAGAAAATACATTTTCAAGAGAGGAATTTATTTAAATAGGAATAAATAATTCATTACATTATGAAACAGTGTTTTTTCAACTGTCAGACCCCACAGTTTTAATTACTACAGTTTGACCTCTATAAATCACAAGTAAATATTTTTCCGCTTGTTTTCCACCTGGTGGTGTCTGAATTGTGGAAAACTCAATAAATCACAAGCACATGTATAATTATCCTTTGGTATGTTTAAAAATAATTTTACTTCGTTTAAAAAAAAAAGCTTATAGTGTTAAAATGTGTTACCAGCAAATATTTTTTTTTTCCTTAGCATCATACATTAATCTAATTTCAAATATTTTTTCAAACTTTTACTTTAATTAATCTAAATCATAAATATATATAATATATAAAAAATGAGTTAAATAAACTCTTAAAAAACGTTATATAGAAAAACATTTGGTCCATATGGCCTAATTTTTGCTTCAACCACCTGCAACAATAAACAAAACAAAATATGTCTAAAAGTACCACATATCACACATTACCGCAATTTATAAGGCCAAAAATGGATTTGTAAATCACCGTCAACTCGAACAAAAAGGTTATTTAAATTTATTGGGGGAAAAAAATTCAAAATAAGTGTGATTTCTGTGCTCGTATGTGTCGCAGTTTTCTAGATCAGATGCATACATTTGTTGAATGTGGTATAAAAAAGATGCATTTTCAAATTTCTGGTTGTAAATGTAGATAATTTATCTAAAATGTTAAAAAATATTAAATTATGAGTCAAATAATAATTGAAGTATACCAACTGTTACTTTAAATCTTGTTCATCTAAAAGTATAGTAAGTAAAAAATGTAATTTTTTAAAATTTGTTTCAGAATTTTTTCCAATTTTAATATCAAGATAATTGACATATTATTCTCCAAAATTGCACAAAATATCAATAAAGAAATTATAAGTTACTAATAGTTGACGAGAATATACATTGCATATATGGCAATAACTGATCAAGATGGAATCTCTTATTTATTAAAATACAGTATGCCAGAAGATTTCTGTTTAAAACAAATTTTGTAGCTGCCTAACATTCATAGAATATTAAGCAAAAATTAAGCTTTCGTTTATTTAAATGACCAGTTTTATAAATTATAATTTATATTTAATGACTTATAATTTATTTTAATGTTTTTGTTTTATAATTTATATTTAATGACTTGGTTACTGTATCATATACCTTGGCTTAGGTGTATTAACTATTAGTCTCAGTATTATGAATGTAGTCTTTTCATCCACAAAGATGATAATATAAATTACAGATATATTAAGGTGATGATATAAATTACGGATATATTAAGGTGATGATATAAATTACGGATATATTAAGGTGATGATATAAATTACGGATATATTAAGGTGATGATATAAATTACGGATATATTAAGGTGATGATATAAATTACGGATATATTAAGGTGATATAAATTAAGGTAACAAGAATAGTTTTGCAGTTGTGTGACATACAAATTTCAGTCTCATCATTGGCATGACGAAAAAGATTTTATTCATTGAAGTATATATAACCACCATTACATGTTATAACTTTCTCTCAGTGATGTAAACGGTAATACCATGTAAAAGGCCCAGTCTTTAGAAACAAGAAAGTAGACTTTTTGGTTCTGATTTCTTCATCATCACGAAAAAACTTTGTATGTGATTATCCAATGTACGTAACAAGTGATGAACATGTGACTCAATGTGTGGGAAGAATTTCCCACTCTAAGTCCGTAATCACATTCTAAGTATTATTTCTCGTGTGTTCTTTTGCGTTGTTGTTCAAGAACCGAATCTTTTTCTTTGTCACCAACGTTGTCTGTTTCTGACGCAAGGATTCTTGCTCACATTTCAATCGTTCCATACAAGCAGAATCATTACTGATTTGGCCACGTGGAAGGAACTCCACGAATCTTAATCGATATCTGGTAAGAAGCGCGATCATACAACTCTCACGAGATTTCGAAGTGAACACACTCGTGTACAATGTCATGTGACAGGCCACGAAGTTTATCTTCTGTGTCCAAAACCAATGCGACTCAAGCTGCTCATATCCACATTTTGGCCTGCATCGGTTTGACAGCTATACTCAAGTCCTTAGGTAGTGCTCCATTGTTTGAAGGTGTTCGAAGTTCATGGACCTGGTTTGATATTGCTGTCAATCAGGAGGAATAAGCCACAACAATCACCATACATATAGTAACGGCTTCTGGGAATGGAATAAAACTTTTGCAGCCCCAGTAATATGTCTGTTCATGACAATTAGTGTGAACGCTTGTGGGGAGTGTATTGGATCCATCTTTCATAACACGTCAGCAGAACCATAAATCTGAAAAAAATATGAACAATGAAGAAAAGTGATAAAAACAGATAAGCTTTGAAATTTATTGCATTCAATATGCACATAAGAGAGCTATTTACTTAGTTTCCACGCCAATCAAAGTTTGTGTAAATGAGCACAAATGGTTTCACCAGATACATGGAACTTAATTGCAAATTCCTGACAACATATTTGAGAAATATCCTCTTTAAGAGCATTTTTTAAATAATAGCCATTTAAAGTTGTTGGCTTATTCGATCAGGGTGCATATTAATCAAACTAAATTACAATGGTAGTCAAATAAAACCACATAATATATATTTCATCAATAAAAATGAATAAATTTTTTAGATGAAAAAGTGAAAAGAAAGTATGATTTTTACAATATTTTATTTATAATTTACCTTATATTATTATTAGCATGTGTTGACAGAAAATAAAAAATCTACACCAATTATAGGTGGATTTAAAATTTAAATTGAAAATTGAAAACGTTTAACAAAAATTCTATTTGGTTGGTTAGGATTTCCCCTTATAGTGAGAAGATTTGATCTCGTAGCGAACATTAATTAATATTTTTATAACCTATAATAGACATTATTTGTTATACATGAAAAGCATGATATTTCATTCCAATTTTCTAATACATAATTCATATAACAGATAACAACACCCTTTTTGCTACTTTTTACCTTTCATAAATGATTTTTCTTTCGGAATTTAGTTATTTTAAACTACAGGATGAATAATTTTGAAGCCCATTAGAAAATTATTTTAATTAAATAATTGAGATACTACCACCATTACCTGGATAATAAATCAAGTTTTAATGGTAAAGAAATGTCGTCTGAAAATTTAAGTTGCGATAAATTTGAAAATACCGCCAACAAAACCGCCAATTAAAATTAGGAAACTTAAAAAAAAAAAAAAAAAAAAAGGTTAGTGGAGTGATTGGATCTTTGCTGAATCCCGTTCAATTACTGCTGTCCAACTATCCTTCAATTAGCTTAAAACTTTCCGACTTCTGTTATTTGTAATCTTTGGCTCCACAGTTAGCATGGAGATGGAACCGCGATATTTAGGGGCGTATCCACCCATTTTGGGAAGAAGATTACTGAGTAGAATCTTAGCTAATAATCGTGTGCTGAGGTAATTTCAATGTTAAAATCTTTTTCTGCAACTGATAGGCGTTTTCTTTTCTTTTTTGCTCTTCGAATAGACGATGTGCAATCAATCATGTTAAACTTCAAAGTTAATAGAGCATTGGGAAATGTTTATTTTTTTTTTCTCTTGTGAGAATATGATTCAGTATTTGTGGTAAATGCTGCATACACATCCTGATTGTTATCCGTTTCAAGAAATGTGATTTATAAAAAGGCTACTTGTTTATCGCTCTTTCATTAGCAAAATGGTTTTTGGTCTTTTAAACAATATTTTTTCCTGTCCATTTTGGTGCCTAAGCAATTTTTTTTCACAAAAATTAACTGTTAACTAGAAAAATTTATGATTTTCTGAAAAAAAAAAATTCACGCAATTTAAGGTATTTATAAAAAAAAATTCGGTGGTTGAAGTTTAACAGTTTTTAAATTTTAAATAAAAACGTGGAGAGTCCTTTTTTTTTTTTTTTTTTGACAGATGAAAAATTTAAAAAGGTAAAATTGAAGTTAATACATGCTGTGTGTTCTGTTTCTTTTTTAATGAACCTTATAAGTTATTTTAAATTAAAAAATTTCCTATTAAAATAATTCAATATAATTGTTATAATACAAGTTAATAATTTTAGTGCATAAGTAATTTGATTATGTGCACTAGAATTTTAAATATTTCTGAAAAATGATAGTTAGTAAGTGAAAATTAATATCATTTAAACATATATATCATTTGAATCTGCTTAAAAACACTTTTAAAAAAATCTAGAGTAAGAAAGTTTTTGATGATATTTACAAAAATATAGCCGTACATATGTTAATTGAAAAGAACTGCAGTGTTCTAGACATAAAAAATTGCAAAGTTACAATTTAGAATATTTCACCTTTATACAAATAAGTTATAAAAATGGTTATTTTGCTAGAAGTAGATTTTTACCTTTTCTCTCTCTCTCTCTGCAAATTAAAAAATTTTTAAAGCATACTAAGTGAAAGCCTTTATCTAAACTGCGTATATTAAATAATTAAAAATATCTGAAACAAAAATCAACTTCATATCTAAACACATTTTAATGAGATAAAATAAGAATATAAAATTTAGATTTAAATATCGAATTCATGGTTCAATGCACTCACAAATAGGTCCAATAAGATCTATAACTTGAAAAGTTTCGAATTTGAATTAGTTTTTGGAGCTTTTATGTAAAATATACTTTTGGAAACCTGTACCCCTTAGGGTGTCTCGTAATTTCTCGCCAATTTGTTGCCACATTGTTAGCGATGTTGTTTTATTTTTGGTTGGTCTATCGTGTTTTCATCGCCAGCTTGTTTCTTCGAACGAGAAAGAAGACAAGTTTTGTGGAAAAAAATCGCCAATTTTCGCCAAAGTGCTCCCTAAAGTGTATTTTTCCCAGATACTTCATCAGAATAGGCAGAAACATATGTGAGGTTAGATCATTGCAATACGTCTACTCCTGTATACTTCTGCGTATAAAAATCACTAAGCACAACTAATTACTTGATAACATAATCAAGCAGAAAAGGTTGACATCTGAGCAAGAATTCTCTTAGCCAAACCCTCAGATTACGCAAATGGAATACTTTTCCTCCTATAAAATAAATAAATGTCTGTAGGCTGTCCTATCAAAATGGCCTTTGGTTGCATTGTCGAGTTCTAACTCATTACCCTACGGCAGGGATGGTGAACCAATGGCACGCATGCCACAAGTGTAACGTATGAAATTTTTGATGGCACGCAAAAAATCAAAATTATTTTTTTAAGTTATCTTTTCTGACAGAAATGAATTACAAATTATTAATCTAAACTTAATTTATAGTTTATGATATAAATTTGTGGTACTGAATACCTATCTTAGTATGTTAACTAGAACCGTCAAATTATACATTTTATTATTAAAATATCACACGAATTCTCTCGAAGTATATAAAAATGTGCATTAGATAAAATTTTTTGCGTATACAGTTTCGCCTTCTAATGTTATTGCATGTTGTTGTCGTCGCAACACCCGAATCAGACGACAGACTGCATTAGTCATTTTTAGTAAACCGTCGTCTTTTAAACATCAGTGACTTGCTAAAAAATATAGACGTTTATTGTAAGTAGATATAGTGTTATTTTTAAGTAAATATTTTTACATATTATTTCATATTTTATATTCTGCATTCGCTTTGCAAGAACATATTGCGTCACGACTGAAGTTTTAACCTGTAACAACTTTAAAGTATTAAAAGTTACTAAACTTATAACTTATTTTGCTTATTTTTAAACAATAAAATATTTTAATATTATGAGAAATTATTTTGTCATCAAAAATCAGTGTAAAATATAGAAATAATCATTAAAATTACCTTGAATTAATATATATTATTTATTATTTTCTTGCGTTGGTAATATTTTCAGTACTTTAATATGTGTGTGATGAAATATGTTCTCGCTAACGAATGCAGAATAAATTATTTTTTTATAGTAATATTATTAAAATATATATTTTTTAGAATTTCTCATTATGGCTAATTCAATGAAGAAATCGGTATTATCCGAAACATGTAGTAGCAGAGAATTTTAAGTTTGGTGGGCCGATAGATGCGGTATGATTGAAAAAGACAGTAAAGCAATTTGTATTTTAGGTTCTAAAACTGTAGTCTGTAGAACATCTTCAGTAAAGCGGCATTATGAAACCAACCATAAATTTCTTCTCGTTCGAAGTGTAGAAGGGAAAACGGAGTATATATCACGAGCCTTAAAAATAAAAATGCTCAAACTACTTCTTTAGTAAAGTATATTGGAACTCAATCAAACACCACTGCTGGTAGTTATCAAGTTTCAAAACCGATTGCTCAATATGCGAAACCTTTTAATGAGGGCGAATTTTTAAGGGATGCTTGTCTGCAATGGGCATCATACGTATTCGATGATTTCGAAAACAACGAAAAAATTATCCACAGAATTAAAGACATGCTGATAGCAATGAATACAGTGAAAAAAAGAATTTGGGGTATGACGAAAAATGTAAATTTTCAACAAAACATTCAAATAAAAACGTGCGATTTTATATCCATTTGCATTGACGAGTCTACCGACGCAACAGGTTCTGCTTGCTTAGCAATTTTTGTGCATTATTTTGTTCAAAACAATATTATAAAAAAGAGTTAATAAGTTTTTCAAAATTGACAACAACTACAAAAGGATTAAACATTTGTAATGTAGTTATAGATGCATTGGAAAAAAGAGAACTATGTCCTTCTTAAATTGTGTCAGTTACTACTGACGGTGCCGTCAGCCTAACTGGACGGGAAAGTGGATTTATAAATTTATTTATAAAATGTATTGCACACACAATTCTTGATTTTCTTTGCCTTATTCACCAACAAGCGTTATGTGCCAAAACAGGTTTAAAAATGTTAGGGGATATTTTGAGTTTTGCAACAAAATTTGTCAAGTATATATCAGCACGAACAATAAATAAAAGAAAATTTCAAGAATTGTTAAACCAAGCAAACTCGTGGTACAATAGTTTACTTTTATACAATAATGTATGCTGGTTAATCCGCGGAAATGTTTTGCAAAGATTTGTAGATTGTTTGTAGGAAATAAAATTATTTTTAAATAATATGAACATATTATTGACCAATACAATCAATTTTTGGATGTATAATGGCTAACAAAGTTATATTTTTTCACTGATTTATGCTCTCACTTAAATTAATTAAATATAAAATTACAAGGTGTTAATAAAACAGCCCTTATAATGTTTGAATTAATTAAAGCGTTCGAAGTGAAATTACAGATTTTTAACCGTGATATTCTTTTAAATTCATATAAATATTTTCTGAATACAAAAAAAAAAAAAAAAAAAAAAAAAAAAAAAAAAAAAAAAAATATGAAAGTGAATGCCATGAAAAGCCAAATAAAAAGTCATTAACGAAAGAATTTTCAATGGAAAATCAATATCTGAATCAGGAATTTTCTGCAAAATTTACGCAGTTTAAAGAATTTGAATAAATTTTAAAATTTATTTTATATCTTGATAAAATATCATTTGAAAAATTAAATTTTAAAGTCCTTGAATGGTTAAATATTAATAAATTATAAATGGAATTAGTTGAATTTCAGTCAAGTACTATATGGAGCCAAAAATTTGTTAATTTAAGAAATGATTTAGAAATTATTAAAAGTATAATAACTTATTGGATAAAATTGCAGAAGATGAAATTCTAACCACATGGAATTCAATTCCTGACACGTTTAAGTGCTTAAAAATATTAGCAAAGGCAATTTTATACATATTTTCATCGATGTAGGAATTTGAATCTCTATTTTTACAGTTAAATTTTATAAAAAAATTAATATAGGAATAGAATGACATATGTCAGTCGAGCTCTGCACATGCATACTATTGAAATTAACTAAATATGAACTACATATTAAATTTTTATTATCTTGTGTAGAGCAACAAAAATCACATTAAAGATTTTTGTGATTCACGTTAAAAACATTTGTTTTTAACGTGAATTTTGTTTCTAGCATATTGCTTTTTGTAAAACATTGATTAATAAAAAATTGTTTAAAGAAGAATTGCTTTTATTTGTTTATTTAATTATACTTACGTATAGTTTCACCACGTTAACATTTCAAATGAAATTTTACTATGGCACGCTACCTATTTAAAAAGAGTTTTTATGACTTTGTGGCTCAGACATAAAAAAAGCTTCGCCATCCCTGCTCTACAGAATCAGAGAATATATGTTTCCTTTCTTGGTTACGGAAGCTCCAGAAATTTAACCTGTGTCTCTGAAAAATCATTTCAATCGCTATCGAATTATAGAATCAAATGGGAACATGTGCAAATGCTTAAAATTTAGAAATGAATTGTTACAATTTCAAACTTCGACAAATTTTCATAATATCGAACAGATTGTAGTAAAGAAAGAACAAATTTTTATCCAAATCCTATATTCCAGATTTAGTGCTTGCATCTAACTGTTTCTCGAAAAGAAACTTTGCATGAATTTAAATTAATTAAAGTTTACTTCCTTACCATATTCGATTATACTCTTACAATTGTAAATATTAGTTTAATAACAATGAGAGGCAACTTCTTAATTTAAATTTAGAAAAATATCGAGAACCATACAGTCCTATTGTATTTATTAATGAAAAGCAATGAGAATAATAGACATTAAAGCTAAGAATTTTTCAATCCATCAAATTTTGATTTTGTATCAATTTTCGTTAAAAATACTGAGCCTTCTGCATGAAATTACATATCGACTATACATACATACATATATATATATATATATATATATATATATATATATATATATATATATGTATGTATATATTGCTTAATTCTATTTATATTTAAAAATACTTCGGAAACCATTAAAATTGTTACACCAATAAATAATTCGAATTACTATTTCAGAGACATATTAATAATAGTAGAAAGAACAAACTTGAAGTTAAGGACTTTGGAAGTTTAGATTTTGAAAAATCAATGTTCAGAACAACCTTTTTTATCAGAAATAATTTCACTCATTTGTGGTTGAGTACATTCGATATTGGATAGAATATATTTTACGATAACAGTAACAATACTTTTTTTATTATTGTGATTGTTATATCAGTAGCAAATAGAAAAGATTTTGAGTATAGATAAAAGATATTATTTTTAAGAAAGGTTATAAATAAAAAGAATTTAGTCAGTTTATGAGAAAAAAAGTATTCATTGGAATTGTGTGTTGATATGGATAATACATATTCTATGTAATCAGTATTACTGTTATTTTATTATATAATAATATTCATAGATATTAATAAAATATATCAGACATGAAATTTAAAAATGTTTCTTAAAATTAATAAAAATATGTTAACTACTCATTTATAGAAAAAAAATTAATGGACTCACTATTAAGTGTTAAATATTATGAAATTTTGTGGTGAAAGTGTGGGTGCCTTGGAAGTTTCTTCTGACAATTCTGGAAGACAATTTGACATCGACAGTAAGAAACTGAAAAACTTTGTGAAAATAAATCTACCAACAACTATCCAAAAACTGTCTAAAAGTTTATTTATCTTAAAGCTTATCAACTGTCTTAAAGGTTATTTACAAGACAAATAAGAGTTAGAAATATCTAACAGGAATATCTTATGAATTGGATTTAAGTCAACAAAATCGCCGCTTTAAATTTTGATAAACACTTCTTATGCACAAAAAATGATGATGCAAAACTATTCAAGATTTAAAAAAATAATAATCCATTTAAATATTGTTTTAATAGATGAAATAGATTTTATTTAATAAGTTAAACAACATTCAGCTTAATAATTTTATAGAAAAAAAAATTCTAAAAATTGAAATTAGGCAAAAGAATAGTGACGGTAATTGTTTGGTAGTTTAAGCTAGAAATGATTTCATAGAACTTCCTATGAATAAGAGTAAATTATCATTATAAGGATTCTGACACCAGTCTAAAATTCACTGAAAGCTTATCCTCGCCTTGCACCGTGAATCAAAAGAAAAAAGTATATATCTCTATGACAACAGGTGGCCCCAAATTACAAAATTTTTAGCTGAATTACGAGACTCTTCAGATTCAGCTTATTTCTCAACAATTCATTTTTTTCTGAAGGTATTTCTAATTTTCCCATTTCACGGGGAAAATTTCTAACAGTTAAATTTTTTCTAAGCAAATTTTTGAAGAATATATTAGCTTGAACACATTATTGGAATAAATTACCATTTTGAAAAAATATATATATACAAATGCGAAACCATTTAATCTGAATAATAAAATTAATTGTAAAAAGTGAATATGGAGCCCTTAATGGAATATGGACATTATGAAAGATATAATTAAGAGTAAACAAAGATAGATGAGGTCTGTTTTAAGATATTAACGTCTCCTGCGTAGTGTGTTTCTAGAAAAATTTTAATAGTTAATCGTATTCACAAGATAAATAATAGAAAATGAAATACAAGATAATTTCTCAAGTATTCACTCCAACAGGTGTTCCTACAATAAGTGAATACACTGTAAATATCTTTCTGTAGTTCGACAGTGATTAGGATCGAACCAAATATGTTCCACTCCAAAGAACGTAGTGCCTCCTTTAGGTCATGGGCAACCTAATTAAAGACAATGGAACTAGTATCATGAATTTTATGGGATTTTAATATTTATCTCTTTTAAATAATACCAATTCATTTCAACGACCTTAGGACAATGATATACATATAAAAATGAAATGTAATAAAAAGGGGCTAAAATTGCTCTAATGCACATAAGTAGAAAGAAATGCACTTGCACAAAATGCAAAATAAATCATCAATCAAAAATCTTTATTGATGAATTACAACTAATGCTCGTTTAAATTACCAATTAAATAAACTTATCAATTGAAGTGATATTGATTAAATTCATCAATTTTATTCAAATACATTTGTTAAAATGTCATAAGTTTTGAAATATTTATTTTTTGCTTTTAACTCATTTTGATGACGAGACTAGATTTTAATTTAGCAATCGTTCATTCAAAAATGATATTGTTTAACTTCAGAACAACTAACAACTACTTCTGTTTGATTATAGTCACGCAAAAGAATATTTTTTAACTGTGAGATGGATAGTTATTGATCACCGAAATACGAAAAGCACTTCATTTCCTGCCCTTTTTAACATGTTTACTTAATTATAAACAGCGAATTGTTTATCGAAGCAACCATCCATATTAGAACCATTTATTGGAAAGTTTCCTATAAGAGGAGATCAACAGTAAATTACATAACCTTATCCAGCAGATGGCGATTCTTGCAGCCTTCCACGTTCAACAGCTGTCTTTTAGATGGACAGATCAGCGCCATTTAGTTCTTTAGTTCGAATCTATGTGCAGAACCGAGCAATTATTTAAAAAAAAAAAAAAAAAAAAGAATAACCAATCAGTACATATATAGCGTGCGGTGGCATTCGCAAACTCTTTATGGAAGTTTTTTTCCACCACAAAAGGTCTTCTACTCATGACTGGAACACTTGAAAAGATAATAAATCAAAAAATGGCTAATGAAAATGGGAGTTTTTTTTCTTCTTTTTTTTAATCCCCATTTTTTCTGAATTCGCGCCTCAACTACGTAAACAAGTGGTTTAAGAAAAGGTGAGAGTGGGAGAGATTTCATTTTTACCGCATCCTCTTACAACAGAACGTGCTGAGCGAGAGAGTATTCAGTTGTAGTTTGTTGTTCCGTATTATTCACTCACAGTATAGCTTAAAGGTATAAATTAGGTAAATGGGAACTACACAAAAAAATAACTCTTAAATGATTAAAAATAAAATTTATTCGATCATTGACAAGAATATATTTGTAAGCCACTTTCTCGAATATTTTACTTCTGCCTCTTATTCGAGCTTTTTTTAAGAAACATGAGGAATTAGTTATGTACAAAAAATTTAAGGAAAATTAAGGCTAAATTGAGTATTACGGTCTCACCTTGTGGAACACGAAATCTCGCCAATGTCTCAAATCGCAAAGCGCGAAAAGTCGCCAAATCTAGTTTTTGCTTACATTGCCAAATATCACCTAAAGCGATTAATCGCCAAATGTGTTCCTCCGTGAATGTTTTCTCGGATTATCATGGTGTCTCCCCGGAATGTCCTCCCTTGGTAATACTCAGTTTTACCAAAATTAATATTTTCAGACGAAAGTTCTGAATTTAAATTAAATGACATAATAATTTGGAATTGATAATACAGGTGATAATAATAATAAACAATAACAATATTGAGTGAGGATTTATCAACAGTTATCTTTTTTTTATTGAAACCCGATGGCTTAATGGCAGCGTTTTAACGTTCTCAAGGCATTCGAGGTTCGATCCTCGGACTGGGTAAGGTCGACTCAGTCTTTCATCTCTTCAGTGGGTCAATGAATTAAGTACCAAGTATGCTTGGGAACTAAACATTGGGGGTTTCGCAGGAAATATGCTTCGTACCACAGGGCCCCTCGGTGAAGGAAAGAGAGATAGACACTGTAACCCGCGGCCCACATCGTTTGTCATGCCTCAGAGATTAGTTTAGTTTGTTTAGAGTATCTTTTTCATTAATAATTATCTATGTAAATATACAAAAGGGATAAAATTTTTAATACATTAAAAATATTTTACTGTTGTTATCATTATTTCTCAATATAGAGAATATCATCAATAGAACATTAGAAAAAGAAATTAACTAATATACAGTGCAGAACACATACTTGCTTTATTTGTTGTCGAACCACTTTTTTTTCTCGGACTCGAAGATTAATTCGACCCAGACCTATGATTTGAAATGTATTCTATCCAAACTACAACATCAAAACCCTAAGTGGGCTTCAAACGCACGAAATGTAGAGCCGAAGAGAAGAGCGCTATTAACAAGGTGAATATACTTTGGCGATTTATCACAAGAGAAACAAAAAAATTTTAACCACGATAATTTAAATCTGGTATAAACGTTAACAGTACCTTAAACGAGAATATAACAGAGGAAGCTTTCTTTTTCAATTTTCCTGTTTTTCTTAGGAGAAAGGTAAAATGGCGATTCTTTCCACCATAACTGGTAGTTTTCACAAAAGTTACCAGCTGCAGACAAAATAGCAACTCATGCAGCCTGCGGTCTTTCCGCCATCTTGAGGTTCTTAATAAACAACTGTAGAATTCCAATTATCCGAATTATTTGGGACCGGACCTTTTTCGGATAATCAAAAAATCTGTTAATTGGATTTATGTTTCGAAAAAGTGTCCATTTCAATTAATTATTGTATGTTGGAAATGGGAGAAAAACTATATATAGTTAAAGAAAAAGAAGTTAATGAAAAAGCAACTCTTATATGTCCAGGTACTTACAAGGGCTGTACAGTAATACAGTATGCTTATACAGTGCTGTAAATAAAATTATTTCTTGCTGAACATCTCCAGATGTAAGATGTTTCACTGTCTTCATACATTTTTGGGAAGCCAAGTCAAATACCACTCGACAGTGAGAATTAGCATGTGATCAAACTTGGGCTGATGCTCCAGCTACTTCAAAGCAGTTTCAAAACTAGTAAATGCTTCACTAGCTGATGCTCCCGCGTCTGCTTGGACTTGGAAATTTAGGTCATCTTCTTCTACGACACTTTCAATAAGTTGACCATCATCTACAATTTGAAAAGCAGCGTATGACACATTATCCATTCTCCTAAATCTTCAGCACTAACTTCTGAAAATCTAGGAATTTTCAAAAGAATGTTTCTGAATTCCTCAAGTGATGCGTCATTCTAACCTTCTCTCTTCTCTTAATTTCTCTATTCTTGAGCCTTTTTCTTTTTCTCTTTTTCCATCTCTTCTTCAGTCTAATTTATTTTTTCCGAAATTGATAATCAGCGATTCTGATAAACAGAGTTCGGATAATTGGAGTTTTACTATTTATAAGTGTTGTGTAGGGCAAATTTATTACAAACTGTTATAAAAATATTGGAGTAGTATATTATTCTATGAAATGGAAAAAATAAATTGCGATTATAGAAGCTACATTTATACAACTGCATGGATTCCTAAATAGAGATTAACTACACTTTCTTCAAATTTCTCAATATGTATAGATTAAACATTTATTGCATTATTACTATAATTTCACTTCGCTAAAATTCTTGGAATTCCCTTATAATTACTTTCAAGATGTGTCATATAAATAAATTTGGGAATATGTAAGTTCTGAATCCAAATTTACATAAAGATAAGATTGCCTTTGGCTTTCACAAAGAATTTTCCAACGGCAAAATTTTTGAAAACATTTTTAGTGTTTTTTTTCATTTATTTATAAAATAATATTCATGAAATATAATAAAAGTGTTTGAAATTCCTAAAAACATAAATAAAAAACTGTGTTCTATACCTTTATTTACTTAAAAAATCATCAGTCATGTTTTTTTTTTTTTTTTTTTTTTTTTTCCCTTTTCTAATTTAGCGATATTTCTTCAGAATCAAATCGAGACATTTCTGTTCTCAATTATATCATTACATCAATCACATAACTACTAGAATCGGTGTTAAGGAAAAATCCTAAACATCTGTAGATGCAAAGTAAGCCGAATGCATTCCATAACTGTATTCTGTTCAAATCCTCCAATGGGGAGCAAACAGATGACCTCAACTCGACCTTCAAAGAGATTGCTGGGGTTAGGGAGGGGGCAAAATAGTCCAAGTTCTTGTACTTTTTTCTTTTTCTTTTTCTTACATATACCCTTTTGGACGTGTTTACTCTTTCTCAGTCAGTAGCTGATAAATAGTATTTTTTAAGGATACAGATTTCAGAGAGCAAGTGACTTTGAAGAGAGTAATATTTTAGAAGTACAAAAAGGGGCTGCGGAAAATGAAAATGAGATTATTTAGGAATAAAAATAGAAGTATTAAAAAATGGTTATGGAGCATACCTTTCAGTTAAATTGAAATTCGAGGTCAACATATTTTGTTAACTTCCATAGTTCCTGCTCATTATTTATTGCCAATCCTTGATCCTAAAATAAAAATATAAATAAAATGGCTATTAAATTTGTCAAACCAAATGATTTATTCCAAGTCAAATCTAAAATTTAGTTCTCGAATTGTATAAAATAAAAATATACATAGTATAAATAATTCCCTAACATTATAAATTAAAGAATGATATAATTTTTGTTGTATTTACAACGTTTTTCAATTACTTTTTTACATTTATATTTTATTATGATCAAACTAAACAGGAATCAAATCCTTAGGCTGCATTCGGCATAACAAAACAATATATATATATATATATATATATATATATATATATATATATATAATTGCTGAATATTAATATATTATTAAAAAAACTCTTTCGTATATGAAATGTAAATTTTTATATTAAAAAAACTAAATTTATTTTTAAAGAATGAAAATTAAACATCTATTTTATTGAGTTTTTTTCTATATATATACTAATTTAATCAATAAAATCTTTAAATGAAATTTAAAAAATTCTACATTGGTTACATTTTAAGTCATGAATTTTATGTTTTTAATCGAAAATTCGATAGTCGATCCTAATTTTTTACATGCTTGATCATCATTATTTTATTTCTATTTTCAAATCAATTTCGATAATCTTTAATTCTACTTTTCTGAATCATAACTACAATATTTATCATTTGTTTTCTTGGTTCAATTAATAGTACCTCAAGTTAGATGCTTCATCATGTGTTATCTCAACTAATACAGAATTCTGGAAGACACATTTCTATACTTATAACAATTCTAAGCCAGTTTTACATTTTTTATTTCGCTAACAAATTCCCCTATATTTATTTTATCAATGTAAATATGAAAATATATGATAACAAATTTACTTTTAACAAAGTATTTTTGAAACTCAGTTTTGTATTTAAAAAAATAGTTTTCCTTAACAAATGCTTATATTCTGAACCAAAAACTATGCACAGTTACAGTTACAATTATTAATCCTTTTCAATTTTTTTGTCTCATTATTTTTAAAATATTTTGATTTTTTATCATTAATCTGTTATAAGTTTCTCGAAGACAAATTTTTTAAATACAATCACTAAGATTTTAGACTAGGATTTTCAAAGCGAAACTAAAGATCATATTGATGTTTATGGACGTTTTTATATGTTTACTTGATTCACCAAATATTCGATCCTCCCCTGCTTTATATTTCTTATAACCCATAGCACATCATAATTTTTAAAAACCATTTCTATCAGCAGTGATTGAAGTTTATATTGTCTGCATTACATGCTTTAAAAAAATGTACTCAAATAAACCACGATGTTTCCAATGTGATGCTATTAATTTATTTTTATTCTTTGCTGGATTTTAATGTAATCTATTGTATCAAAATAAATAAAATTTATTATGTTTGAATTTTACTAAATTGTAAATAAGAAATGGAATTTATCCATTATAGAAAAAAGTTCTAATTGGTTATTCCATTACTGTACCATCTTTGAAATCTTCGTATTATAACAGTCTTGTGAACGAAAATCTCTCATTTCGTTTATATTTTATATTTATTATATTTTCTCTCATTCTAATCTTTTTAATAGAGATTTTCTTAGTGATAAATATGATAATATGATTGAGTATATTACTTATAATATTGTACAAGTTATTTTACAATAAAAATGTTGTTTTTGCCAATGGACCTAAAAAAACTGAATTGAAAAAGGAAATTAAGAATGAGATAACTGCAAAAATCGATGTGAAAAATAAAAATGTATTTTTTATTGCAAATTTATTCGAAAATTAATGTATATTTATTTAATTTAAAATTAAAAATACTTTTCCGTGGATTATTTCAAATAATTGTAAAATTTTCCATGCATGAATATTTAAAATATCATCGTATTTTGGAAACAAATAAATAGGAATAGCAAACATTATATTCCAAATATCTAAAGTATTTTGAAGCTATTAAAAAAAATTTTTTTAATAACGCAACGCCATCCATCAATAAACAGTGTAACTATTATTTTTAATCTCAATTCAAAAAACTTTTTCTCATTCTATGAGATCAAAAATAAACACATAACTATGTCTGTTTTACTTTACTAATTTAATTTAAAATGATACAACTAGTGGGAAAGTGTGGTTGTTGTTGCATGCCCCCGAGATCAGCAGTGCTAGACCAGGTCCATGAGCGCGTACACCTTTAAAAACTCCAGTATCATAAGTGTATTCTCCATCAGATCTCTCCCGGAGAGAACAAGGTATTGAAGAATATGTTCAGGAGAGATCTGTTCTTTTAAACACTCGGAGCAAATTTTTTAATTTTTTCATATCCTCGATGAATTTCAAGCTACTAAGATGGCCACTTCTGAAACGGGCAATAGCCGTTTGTTCTTTTCTATTAAGACCAGTAGCCAAGGAAGCACCGGAAAGTGCACAGTGGTACCAATGATGCTTAGGAGGGACAATCCAAGTGGTTTTATTCTCGTGTTTAATCTTTGAATGAATCTCTTGAAACGTGAGAGTTGCCGACGGCACACCGTCCTCAGACACACCAGCTTTGGCCAAAGTGTCCGCAATCTCATTCTCCTCGAGATCCACGTGGGAAGGAATCCATTGCAGGTGAATATGATGCAATACGGACATCCGTTTTAACATTTGAAGCATTGAAACCCCAGTCCTGTCTCTCACTGGTTTCCATCTGGCCAAATGTTGTATTGCACTTTTACTATCAGATAAAATCCAAATCTCAGTTCCATGAGGAAGTGAATTCAGGGAGTCTGGGGCTACCTCTATGGCAATAAGCTCACTACGGAACACCGAGAAATAATCGGGATTTCTCTTTTTCAGCCTTAAGACACTATTTGTCTGTTTGATGTAAATTCCCTGCCAGTACGATTGAATTCATCTTTACTGCCATCCGTATAAACCTGTATGGCACCTCTCGGTATTTCTTCAATTCTCTCAAGGGCCACCTGCCTCAGATAGTCGGGAATATCAGATCGTTTATTTACATGAACTGGCAAATCCGGATGGGAAGTGATACCATCTAGATCATTCAATGGGTCAAGACATTGTTTCAGGTGATGTGGTGCCACGGGATATTTAACTATTTTCAGATTGGCTATTTGGCTGAAGGGGCTATTTCTCTTGAGTCTCTGACTATTACGCCACGCCCACCCTTAAAATAGGTTGAAATGCGATTATGAGAGCCCAGAGCACAAAGTTTATTGCAATATTTGGTTAGATACGCACGTCTTCTAAGGCTAAGCGGCTGAAGACCTGCCTCAAAAAGTACTATATCTCTGGGATAGGAATTTCTTAAACCGGTGATGATCCGAGCTGCGCTGAGCTGAGCCTTTTCTAGTTTCTGGAGATTAGTATCAAAGGCACAACAATAAATTGGAATGACTTATTCCAGAACTGGCCTAATTAATGAGATACAGGTGTTTCGTAAAGTATCAGCATCTGAGCCCCAGTTTTGACCAAAGATGTACCTCAAAATGTTGTGAAAATAAATGATCTTATTTAATGAGTTAATTTTAGTTTAGAACAGATTTCATCAAGTTTTGGATATTGCCAAAAGTCGATTCATTGCATTTTAAATAGCCATAAAATAATATATATATATATATATATATATATATATATATATATATATATATATATATATATATATGCGCTTTCTTACAAGAAATTCTAATCCAAATTCTAATGATCAGTTTAATTTCACTAATTGAAGTAATTTATTAGAGCTTACGAAATCTGGCTCAACAAAGAATTTTTAAATAATATTTTATTAAGATTAAATTTTTATCATCATAATTGAATATATTAATTATTCAAGTTTCCTTCAAATTCTAAGCAATCTTCACTGTTTTGATAACTACACTCATTAGATTAACTGCACTTTAATTCACAATTAGATATTATTGTTATCTTAGAAATGATTAAAAATTCACTTATTCAAGCTTTAATGCTAACCAAATCTATGTTGGAACATAGATTTTTTAAAATTTATTCCATAGAAAATAACATTAGTATTAATAACAACGGGTTCTAATTAAGCAAAAATCTTAGTTAAGAAATTATAATACCCTTTTGTTGATAACAAGACACCAAGATTTAGTTTGTGTCAACATGGATGTGTATATTGTTTTCCTCCATTCCCGCTTAGAGAACTGAATTGGTATAAGACTTCGCTAAGTACACCAAAAACTGGATAAAATAACAAAGTTGACGGGAAGTCATAGCCACTGCGTTTCCTCTTGGGGCATTCTCGCCAAGTCATCTTTCGCAATCAACGCCACCCTACTCTTTAATCGAGCGGTCGCCCCATAACCGGGGCTGCACGAAACGTCGACCTCAAGCCCCTGGTGAGACATTTCGGGAGAAAATGAAACTCTTCTATCGCAGGGTCTTGAACCACATAGCCAACACGTTCTTACCCAAGTCCCTGGAGTTCTTTTAAGATTACCAAACTTAAGTCAGGGAAAAAAATTTGGGAGGTGGGTAAAAACCGCCAAGATATACAACCGAGTGGCCAAATGAGGTTTTGTGTGCCCCAGGGATTGACTGGGTTAAATGACTGCGAGTCATAACCGTTCGTTTCCAAGGTTGTAATTGCCTGGCTGGAAAGACAGGAGAAGAAAATGACTGGAAGGAAAAAATTGGAAAATTTTCATTTAAAGAGGAATTGAAATTAATTTTTTTTTTAATGCACACGTCAATTTTTATTTACTTACATGCAATTTATAAGGATTAGTGATTTGTAAATCCATTTTTCTCATACATTTGATAAGTTCAACCTCTTTACTTGTAGAACTTGTTTAAATACTCTATAGCCGTAATCAGCACTAAAATTCGTGAATATTTGTTGATAATAAGTTTATGCAAATTTCCATAATGAACTTCAGTTTCAGTTGATCATGTAATTAATGGGACTGTAAGAACAATAGCTTTCTGATTTTAGAGGACAAATAATAGCATAATACTAAAAATAATGAAATCATTTGATAATATAAGAAATTTTAAAAAGTTAAATGTGTTATTACCTAATTTAAATTTTGTTGCAGTTCTTTTTTTTTTTTTTTGAATGCATCTTTATCAGTGATTAATGATCATTAGATAACAATAGAGAGCCTAATTAATTAGTTTATAATTTAATTTTAAATGCATGCTAAACATTTAAAATATCTTTATTAAGATTTCTCTAAACAAAAGTATTAAAATAAATTGCATTTCTACATCAAGTAAAAGAAGTTTTCAGACAGATGAGCATTTTAAATTTTCGAATTCATTTACTTTTACTAAATGATTTTATTGTTAAAGTGAGGAATAATATAGCACCAGTTTGATAAGAATTTATATATGCATATTAACCAATAAATTCACATTTAAATAGCAATTTTTCTCGCTTCTAAAAGCATGCTAAATATTCGGTAAAATTCATCTTTTTTATAAATAAAAAATTATTATATGTATATTAATATCGATTTGAGGGAAAAATTTGCCTCTGTATATTTAGTAAAAATAAAACTAAATTTTTCACACACACATAGGTAAAAATGAAGCCTAGATTTGTTGTTTCTTTCATTCCGGCTGAGATCATGATTACGTCACTTTATTACAATTCTCATTGGTTTAAAATATGCATGGCATCAGATAACGTTTCTGCTATATCACATCGTATTGAGACGGTGTCGTAAATCCGACTTGTTGACGAATTTGTTTCTGCCTTCAAATCGAATTCATCGAGTGGCAGCAATAAAGTCGAAGTTCACCATCGAATGTTTAAGTGTAGTCGGCGATGATAAAAAATCCATTCATGATTGTTATCTGTATTAACGAAGCATTTTTTTTAACAATAATTTTTTCCGTTTGTAAAAGTTTTCAAAATCATGAAAATTACCTGCTGTTTTAAATGTAATTCACTTTTAAATTTTCAAATCTTCAGCAATATTGCTTCCAAAATTGAACACTTCAAAAATAGAAAAGAAGAGAAAGCAAAATGAAAAAGACGAGACAAAACATTCACTTTATGGTTAGTTTAAAAAGGCAAGGACGATTTAAATTTTTAGACAAAATTAAAATTTTCCTAAGTATAAAATTTCGGTACTTTTTTTTAAATATTAATTTCTTTGTATTAATTTGTAATTTATTTACTTTAAATTGAAACTTCTTTTTACTAATGATTTGGGCATGTCATCTCAAAATTTATAAAACTTTAATACTGTTTTCCTCTTTATAGTTTTATTGTTTTGCTTTTTGTTGACCCCATTTCGTGTCAGTCAAAGAAGTTGTATTCAAATTTTTTCCGTTGTACTCACATTCTTGCTTTACCTCTGGACGTGAGAGAACTCACAAACTCTGATTCTAATAACTTTAGATATTTTCAAACGACGAAACTACTGTAACATAATAAAAAGTTTATTAGAATTAAATCAAATATACTGTACGAGGGAATTATTGTAACACCTTGCGCATCATTATTTTTTTTAGAAAAGTATATATGTAAAAAGTATTCGATCAGGTTGAGGAGAACTATCGTGTCTTGTTCAACACGAACCTCATTTCTGAATCAGTGCTTCAGAAGATTTAAGCCATTATATTCTCGATCAATAAGAAGGAATCTTTGAAATAAAAATAATCCCTTCTTGGGGAGTTTTTGAGTTGTGATGAGCTCCTTTTTTTTATCCCCTGACGCTTGATTTCTTGTGCACGGGGAGAAAATGTCAAACCCTTTTGCCACTCGTCTCTTCACTCCTGGGAGCTCATAATTGCTCCAGGGAGAAAGGGGAGAAGGTCGTGCGGGAAAAAATGAAAGCCTGGTGGTGTCAAAAACCACATTATCCAGTTTGTGGCTTATGGTTTATTTTTTATCCAGTCACACTATGTCTATTCATGCTGTCTCCCCTTCCTCTTTAGAAAGGGGATATCGCGGGATGGGAACTGCGTGGATGCGACAGAGGGTTGTACTAGCCTCCATTTAATACCACCAAAAAATTCTGACAAAGAAAATATTTTATAACAGCACCAATGCGCTTTCTGTGTGCTTGATTTTCTTTCTTTTTTCGTTCCCAATCTTAGAAATGGAGACCAATATATTAACCTGAAAGGGATAGGATTAATTACACTAAAATTTTAATATTTAGTGAAATTTAGAGTTGTAAAAAGAAAATGTTTAATAGTCATTTTTATCGCCAAAAAATTATATCATGGGAATATTACTTAACGCCTTTTATTAATATTATTTAAACGCCTCTTACATCACACCAGAATGACGAATTGAGTTTTTTTGGTGATGGCCTAAGCTGATTTTTAAAATGTAACAAGAACCTTTAATTTTGAACACTGCCAACTGAAACCCGGTGGCTTTGTGGTAGCGTTTCAAACTCCCAAGTCCAATGTTCGATTCTCGGGTTGGGCAAGGTTGGCTCAGCCTTTCATCCCTTCAGTGGGTCGATAAACTGAGTACCAAGCAGGATTGGGAACTTAACACTGGGGTTTCGCTTTAGGCTGACCACACCTAATCGGGATATATGCTTCGCACCCCAGGGCCTCTCGGTCACCAGAACAGATATGGGCACTGTAGGACAAGGCCCACATGAGCTGTCGTGCCAGAGAGAAAGACTTCTTACTATTAAATTAAACATTCTTCTTCTTTTTCTTGGTGTAGCTAAGGATACAGAATTGAGATAATAAACATGAGTTTCTATGTAATTGATAATAATAAGTGAGTATATATAGCATTAAAATATCGAGTTGCATTAAAAAATCAATGCAAGCTGTTCAATTTTTTTAAATTTTAAGTCAATTCATTGACAGAATATTAAAAGGGCGAAATATTTAGGATAAAAAAAACAATATAAGTAGGATTCGATTTTACTCAGCCTTAATAATCTTTAGAATTCGAGTGTCTCGTCTTTACAGAAGAAATTGCTCTTAATGAGAACATTAACTATATTTTTATTTTATCAAAACCGAGCAGACAATTTCACTGTCAGTGGAGTGCAGATGTAAGTGTAGAAACTCGGTTATTTCCTTCTTATCCGCTTAAGCACTGACAGGAATTATTTTTATCGGTGAACAAGGAAACCCTATTATTCCTGAAGCAAAGAATGAATTAACGATCTGCCACGCACAAGACTTCCCAATCTCTCGTAGCTCTGCTTACCCATCTCCAAACAATCATTGGAGCTCACCTACTTTAGGTCTTCTTATTTATTTTTTCGACATCACCCACATTCAAGAAAGAAAGATAAAGGAAAAATAAAAAAAACTACTCTGTATTACAGTTCATTTTGCGTGAACATTTACAATGTGTGTTTTAACGAAAGATTTTTTTTACCAGTGAATTTTTCCTAGAAATGAAATAAATCAGTTGTATTATGAAATTTAAAGCAATTTCATAAATAAACACATTTTTGTTATTCAAAATATTTGTTTATATATATATATATATATATATATATATAATTAATAGTAAATTTTTATAAAATTAATCAAAAACCAAATGGAGAATAATATGTTTATAAAATTAATTAGAAACCAAATTAAAAATACGAAATATATTAAACAAATGGAAAAATGTTCAATATATAGTTTAAAATTTCAAAGAAAATGGAATATAGGAAAATGGAACGAAGTACCAACATGGCCATCTATATATATATATATATATATATATATATATATATATATATATATATATATATATATATATATATATATATATATATATATATATATATATAATTATTTCATTATTTTTCACTTCAATGTTTATTTTATTCAACTTTGCTTTGTATATTATAAACTACGTACAAATCATCACACTACATACAAAATTATAATCTTTTCACCATATATAACTCTCCTACCGGAAAGGAGTGTAATAGCAAAATAATAGTTCGCGTTTCTTTTTAAATTAATTATTAAGGTCGAACTTTTAAACACAATCATAATAAATAATGATAATAATAGCAAATTGTCAAGGTCGAGACAGCAGAAAATAGTTTTTGTTTACTAAAAGAATTAATCCTCAACTATCAAGAAGTGATAAAATTAATGTGAGCGAATGTGGGCTGATTTTAAATCGAGTTTAACGAAGATATAAACGCAGACATTTTTTTGAAAGAAATTATTCACTGCAAAAAATTACATTTCTTTGTAAAATATGCATGGAAGTAATGATATATAATGGTAGTAGTAAATGATTTTTCTTAAATATCTGAAATTTATTTAAAGTTTTAATAATGGAATGCTTGTGTGGCTTCAGGTTTCATAAATTTTTAAACTGCAAATAAAGAGCCATATTGAGATTTTCCAGTGCTATAAAAGTACAAAGAGAGAGCGGTTATCATATATTTAATTTTCTTCAACAGATTAATTTAAACCTAGTGTTTAAATAGGCATGTTTTTAAAATAAGACCCCCCTTTTACTTATTTTAAAATTTTTGTAATAGCTGTCTTCAGCGCTCTACTTTTATTTTCTAATTTTCGAAACCTCAATATTCACTGTTTGCTATTCACTCTTTCAGAAAACTTCAACTTCCACTCCAACCATTTTAAGTGGTCATAATTTATAAAAACTGAATTTTTCAAAGGAATGAAATATGCACTTATTCACAAATTTGATATATCTCAGCGAATGTTACATCTTTTTCAAAGGCTTAAATCCTTATAGAAAAGGATGATTCGCTCAATACATAGTTATGATTAACGTAATAGGTTCGTAGTAAAATAGGATTTTCCTCGTGATTTACCGAAAAATTTGGCGATACAATTTAATTTCTAGTAATCCTGGTATTTTTAGCCCTTTAACTAATGTAGTTTTATGGTAGTCTTTTCGGTAATCACATATTGATGGCAGAAATCCAAAAAAAAAAAAATCGCTACGAAAAATTAAGGGGTACCCGTAAATAAGTTTTTATCCCCGTAGTATCTATACTGCGACATTTGTGACAAAGTCTGCTTTGAGAAAAATAAAATCGTTTTGTACATTGAGGCTTGCTTTCTAATCGGAAATAATGCATTATATTTATCTTTTAAGAGACAGTACAACTGTTTGATTATCGTTTCACAGAAGTACTTAGAAATAATAATTGATATCAATATTTAATGTTGATACATATAATTATCAAACAAATTTTGCTGTGTAGACAATAAGAGAATGACACGAAATAAATAAAGAATAATGAAAAAAAAATTTCTTAGAAATATACTCTTCAAACTATATAGTGTATGTCCTACACGTTTTGCAAATGAATTGATTTAAATAGCTAATAATATAATTAAGGTTTTGGTTAGCAACATATTTTTTTCTTATTTTACAACGCAACCTGAATTATAGAATAAATGTTGTTTACGTTTCAGTCGCTAAATTCGTTACATAACAATTAATATTCATGAATAGTTAATTCTCTGCCTTAATTTTAACTTATTTAATTCTGTAATAAATAATATTCAGCAATAAAAATAAAATTTATTTACTAAATTAAATAAATATACAGATTTAAGCAATTATTTTCAAAATACACGCATTCATTAAGTCGTGATTATTTTATTTTAAATAATTCAACGTAATTATAAATCATTTATGTACAAGAAATGTATATATTTTGTTAAAAAAAAATGTAACGTAATGTTTGATATATATGTGTGTGTGTTGGGATAATATATTAAAAAATGCAAAATGCTTTAAAAAATCTCTTATATTTCTTTATACAAATATATATAATAATGTGAATAGAACCAAGCCAATAACTTAAAATCAGTTAAATAAAAAATTAATTATATTCAGAATTAAAACATAAATTAATTTAGATTTTTGTTAGATGTTAAATGGTGTGTTAAAACGAATAAAATTCCATTTAAAATCTATTTCTTTTTATGATACTAAAAATGTATGTAATTTGTGAGTTAGTTAAAGTATTATAATTTAAATTAATATTAAATCGTATCATTTATACCCTTGACAAAAATAATCGAAATTTCCTGTAATATACTGGTTTATCAACAGTCTAACAGAGCGTTCAATTGAATTATGTGTTACAACAATCGCTATCAACCATCAATAGTGGCCGTGCGATACGATCTTTTGGAAACCTGCATTGAAATCGTCCTTCATCGATGCATTGGAATCCTGCTGATTTTCTGAAGTGATTGCAACACTTTTGAAGCAGCAGTTCTCCCTAATCCTGGCAACTATTTGTGAAGTGGGGTGGAGATTTTTTTCTCTTCTTTTTAACGTGAATCACGACTTTTTATAAACTCGGAAGCAGACCTTGAGGGTCAATCTCGTAAAATGGGTCAAGGGGCCCCAATCGGGTGAATTTGATTGTGTGCATTGGTATTGCTCAAGTCTAGGACAGTGTAAGTGGGCACGCCTACATCAATAAACTCTCTTCCCTTCACAAAAGCTCAGATCATGGAATCTTAGTGTTTTTCTCATTTACGAAGCATTGCAGTTTGTTAAAACACACTCACTAAGACTTGATTTTTATATATATAAAAAAAAACTAAGCCTAAGGATTAATGTGCACATTTTAGGATTATATTGCCAAGATCCCTAAAATGTGTTCATCAATCTAAAAGGAATGTTTGTCGAAATTAACGCTTGAAGAATGTTTATATAAAGTGATCTAAAGAACAATTCACAATAAAATTCATAAATAATTTTTAAAAAAATAGTTATAAATAAGAAATTAGACTGAAGTTGTTTCTTAGGATTATAGAAAACAGGAAAAATTTCATAATTAATAGCTGCAGCTTATGTCAACTCTTAATATATATCTCCAATTATAAATTAAATTTCGGTACTCTTGAAATTTATGACAATATTATGCACACATTTCCTCAATGGACTCATAGATTTTTTTTTTACGTAATAGATTAATTTTTTTTATAATATATTATAAAATGAATTATTCATCTCAATAATTTCTAGGCGAATTATTATCGGTTTGTCTAAACTGATTAATAAGAACATCAGAATTTTATGGCAATCAGTAACCTAAAATACAATCATAATAAAATATTTTGTGATTAATATCCAAGAATAATTTCATTTGCTTTATAATATATATTAAAACATAACTGTTTGATATAAAGGTAAATAAATAAACTGGATAATAAATAAAATAAAATTTAAAATTTAAATGGCTTAATTCCATAAGACCTCACCTAATCTAAGATCGTCCTGATGAGAAGATATAACTAGTAGACTGAATTAACTTTTCATAACAAGTATCTGCGTTAATATATCGCAAGGAAGTAAATCCGCTAAATTTTGAAGCATCCAACCAGACAGACGTAAATCCTGATGGAAAATGATAGTCAAAGACGAACCAATCATGCAGCTTATAAATATTACGTTCTTAATGTGACTGCATACTTAATTATTTGATGCTACTGATATAGTAGGTTTCTTTGAACTGTAAGTCTTGGTCTAATTAGCTCTAGTAAGCTAAAAATCAAGTTATAGTGACAAGCGAACCAACCAGACCATGGCAAACTTGAGATAAGTGCTTATTTACTTTTTTGCGATGGTATTGTTTGGAATTAGCTGTACCTACCACACGTTTGCAGAAAATAGTATCACATCAATTTCCTTATCCAACAGTGGCTATGTCATCCAGCTTGTATAGTGGTTGTAATCCTTATCTATCACCGAGGTTCGAATCCCGAATAAGGCTTCGATTGTAAAATGGGGTAAATGTTGGACTTTCTGCCTGTAATGGATCCCATTTTGCTAAAGAAAGCCCCTCACTTTCCTGTTCCTGTCTGAAATCATTGTCCTAGTCAATAAATGTTCTCTACTTATGCTTGTTTATCCTTTCTCATACACACCAGTTGGGGACAAACGCCCATAAAAAAACAGTGGCTAGGAATATATATGTGATATATCATTTCAAAGAGTGCTATGAAATTAAAATACAGTGAATTAGTGTACAAACATTTCGAAACAATTAATTTTCTAAAACTTTTAAAATAAATTCATTTTAATTTATTTCAAGAATATGAAGAACCATAAATATCGAGTGATGTTAAAAATATATTAGTTTAATGTTTATTAAAAATCCAGTAAAAATTTCGAATAATTTAAACAATTTTTCAAGAAAATCTGGAATTTCTGTACTTTTCCAAAAAAAATAGGAAACAAAAAGTCATGTGTGAAAAATATTTTAAACATATTAAATCGAATAAATTTCAGAAATTCATAAATAAATTAAATTTTAGTGTTATTTCAAGAATAAAACGAAATAATTTAAGTGATGAATGCCCCAAAATATATTTAATATTTTTGTCATTTGAAGTTTTATAAAAAAAAATATTTGAAAGTAGCTTCAAATTCTTTGAATTAATTTTTTTTAATAATCATTAATTTTTAATTATGATATGACAAAATTCAATGAAATATTGTGAATGAAACTGAAAGTAAGAAAGAAATTCAAGGGATATATAATTTTAAATGTAATAATTCTAAGATAAATTTCAAAAATAAAATTTATACATTAATTTTTTGTTTTAAATGATTAAAATAGTACAATATTTTTAATTGTTTCTTTAAAGTAAATAAAAAATAATAACAATCTGATCACTATAACCCAATGCATAATCACAATTCTTACCCGAAGAAAACAAAGAATTAATCGTATTTCAAACAATTCAATCAAAAGGTTGATATTTCGCCATTCCTCATTTAACGACCGGTAAAAGAATGTTTTCATAAGAATTCCCATTGCCTGCTCATAATTCTTTACTACATGTAAACAGAAGTTGTTTATTGATGGAGAACCTTTTCAAAAACTTCATATCGAAAAGCATTTTTCTCCTATTAAATAAAATTTTCTTCTGAAAAGAAAACTAATTAACATTCAAAAGCAAACAACTTCACCTTGGACGGAGCTCATTTTCCCATTACGTCTAAGAAGTCAGTTTTAAAATCTCAGCTATTCAAACGAAACAACTCTTCTTATGTTTGTTGAGTAATGGCGCCGAAGTTCTCAATAATACTGGTCACCAAAAGAACCTAAAAAAGCAAACATTCAACCTTTTCATGAGATTATAAGAGCCAAAATGCGTGCCAAATAATTCATTAAAAGCAAAGCCCCGAACTTAAACCTCCGGGCTACGCAAAGAGAAAGCTTTTACCACTTTTGAAAGTGACAGCGCGTGCGCGCTGGAAATCCTTCAAAATTCAATTTAATGATGCCATCTTTCTTTATATGAATATGAATCTTTTGTTCGAATTTGGAATATTTTTTTCGGTTGTTTTGTGAAATCGGGAAGCAGATGCAGAGTTTGTTTGAAAATCCCAATTACAAGGAAATGCTTTCTCTTTTAAACCAAGAATGTTTATTATTAGCTTTATTTTTCTATTAATGCGAAATGTCATTTATTTATATTTTCAGTTGCTGGTATATAAGTCATCAGAACAAGTAAATGTTTTTCTTCTCATTATAAAAGATACTTCTAATTTCTAATTATAACCGCAATTTACAGGTTTTCAATAGCTTCTTAACTTTTACATTTAAGAGATTAAAATGTAATGCAACAGCCGAAAAGATTCTTTTCCATCGGTAAAATTGTTTGGTTAAGCTTTATGTTTATTTTCGAAGAGATATACATTGTTGATAAATGTCATTAATTTTACAATCATGTTTTATTTGAAAAAAACGTCCATTTTGCCTTACAAAAGAAAAAAAATTTTAAAAATACAAAATAATAAATAAATCATAATTAATATTAAGAATCCAAAGAAATCAAAATGAAGATGTATAAAAAAGTTATCAAATCTCTTTTAACACAAAGTAGTAAAACTTGGGATTTGAACGAATAGCGATGAATATAATTTATATATTTTTAAAAGAAAAATTTAAGAACTTTAAGATCATTTAAAGTAAGATGATTCACAATGTGTGGAGAATTAAAAACAGTATAAAGCTTGATAATCTATTTAAACTAATAAACATTATTCGATTTAATAAATAAAGCTTTTATGGTGAGTGTACCACACTAAGAGAAGAGATACAAAATAAGTTCTAGAGAAATATTATAAAATGGAGGTATTTAAAACCACACTCAGACAAAAAAAAATTGCTGTAATAATATAACCAAGGATGTAATTTCTACATAAATTAGAATGGAAATCTGTGGCTAAAAATAGAGGAAATTTTAGAGTGATATCGTTAAGCGTGGCTAAGTCCATCAACATCTGCAGTATTGTTAAATAAAGAATATTAACAATAATCTATCATATCAGTAGTTACTATATGCTCACAAAATTCTATAATATTGCTGTTTTTATAAGTTTTTTTACTCTTGTTAAAGAAATTTTTTTTAAATAATTACGCAGTCAAAAAAGTTATTTCTGCTATGAAATATCAAAATGGTATAATTTTCAATTGGCTCTAAATCTATGAGATAAAATATGTAAATATTTTTATGCATTATATTTGTGAAAATAAATTATGTGCAATTTATTCTGAAATTCTCGCTTTACTGTCCTATTCATCAAAAATTATGTAATGCCCACAAGACTAAGGCTGATAAAGTCATGTAAATAAGGAATCTTTTAAACTTCCCCAAAAAAATTTATTCCTGGTTTTTTTTTTTTTTTAATTATTATTATTATTATTATTTTGGGTATCCCAAAATTAAAATACAAAGATCGATAATCGGATATTCATTGATGAATTACAATGACATTTCATACTTGTGTCACATATACATAGACACACTCCTTTTAGTATATGAAGAATGGACGGAAAGTAAATTAAATAAGACTGACAAATTTGTAGAAAATGACAATATTACAAAGTGTTGTATCTTTAGAAATCGTGAAGATATCAGAAATTGCGAACTTTTTCATTTAATAAGTCATATAACTACGTCTCAAAATAAATGGATTTGGGAATATATTATGGATTCCAATAAATGATATTTTTCTAAGAAATGTAGAGTTCAAAACAGGAAAGACAATTATTATTCTCTTAAGCATCAAATACATTCTTCATAAGATTTATGTCTGGGGAGTTTGTCTTGTTATACGATTAGCTTAACTAATTTCTTAGATTGGAAATTCATCTATAAGCTACGAATTATGATATCTTATGTGTGGTTGTGTCATAAAAGGGCTTTTCCCTGATATTCAAATTTTCTTTAGCAAGATTAAGATGTGGTGGTTTTACGATTTATTTCCTGATTTAATTTCTTTTCATCAGAAAGTCATTTATGTAATATAATTTGTGCCTAGATGTGTTCATAAATTATTTCTTAAAATAAATGAGTACATTCTAGTAACAAATGTATTATTGAAGATCAAAATAACAGATGAATAGCTGCTTTATATTTTTTTTACATGATTAAGTACTATATGTCTTATATTGAATCCAAAATTATTCAGATATTGTTTTACGTAAGTGTCATAAAAATAATTGTAAGTATTTAAATAATATTTGATATATTTCTTGTAACAGTTAAAATTTATAATTTTATCCATTATCTTTTGCAAGTTTTAGCTGTTTTAAAATATTAGTCTCCTTTAGTGAATTATATAGAATTCTAATAACTTTTAAATTACCATGTAAATTATCCATAGAATTATTCTAATTTATCTTCTAATCTGCTCGGAACAGTATTTAAAATTGCACCCGCTAAGCAGAGATTTTGACTTCAAAAAATGTATTAATTAAAAGTGAATCCTATTTTCAAATAATTATAAATTTAAAAAGGTTGGAAATTTATTTAATGAAAATAAAAAAACAGAATAAACGATGAGCAACTGAATTAATAGAATATTTTGATTAAAAAACTTTTTATCCTACAAAAATAATAAAAAACATTTTAATAGAATAATACGTTTAAAAGTATTTTATGTAAATTAACAACAAATAGTTTAAATGTTCGTGATAAAACATTATATTGATAACAATTATTTAATTAAAAATATTCCCATCACGAATTATTTATTATAAATAATTTAATGGAATAAGTTAATAATTTAAGTGGAAGAATAAACAATAAACATAAACGACTCGAATTTCTCTAATTAGTTAAATTCATTCTTGAATTCTTCAAAAATTCTTGATCTAAACATGTTCTACAATAACAACTAAATGTTTTTAGAAGCTCTCTAAAATCAAGTCTTCATCGTTTTTTGGAATTAAAATTGCAACTAAGGTTCTCGAAAATTAGATTACGCCAAATTAAAAACATTTCATTATTGATTTAATGTAAGAAAGAAAGAAAGGAAAAAAACTACTTGAGTAATTACATAAACTTATCACAAAAAATAAAAAACTAGAACTAACCTTGTATCATCCTAGCTACGATTAGCGAAAATGGTAATCCGCCATAATTATTCTAACAAATAATTAAATGGTCACGTTTTCCACAATCGTGCTTCAATCATTCTGGGCAAAAATGAAATAATTAATGGTTAATATGTGTGTGATTACTAATTTCCTTTTCTAACAAAAACAATGTAAAAGTGAATACGAATTTATACTACGAAGGAGGTAGAAAATTAATCAATTTCACAATCATTAGTGAAGGAGGTTTGCAAAACTGGTTTCCTTTCTTATACTTTAAGAAATATGAGAACTAGTTGTCTATCTAAAAATATAAGTGATTACAGTAGTATTATCATAGATGGTTTTTATTTTGCTTCTATTGTTTGTTTGAATTCACGAGCCTTTACTATAAGAATACAAATGATTATAGTAGTTATATGATATGTAATTAATTTATGAGATGATAAGAAAATTACCTCGTTTTTGTCACAAGAAAGTAACTGAATCGTTACTTGTTTCCGAAAAGAGTTTAGGTTCCTTAATAAGTCAGTTCTTATCGTTCTTTTCCTTGTTATGATTTTGTAGTCCTTACCGCGTGCTCGAATATATTAACTTTACCCTTTAATTATAGTCTAAAATCAAATGTTATTATATTAGAATGGTGGACAAGATGACTAATGAGCCCTAATTTATAATTTTACATATTCCTAATTTAATATAAATAAACATATGAGTTTTGAAATTATGTAAAGCCAGAGGAAAGAAAGAGCGAATTTCTTACATTACTTACTAACATTTGATAAATTTCGGTTTTTATTTTTCAACAAATTTCGACCATTAGGAGCACTCAACTTTCGACACTATAAGGGGCAGATGATAAAAAAACAAGGAATTACAAAACGGGAATTCTCAATATATAAACCCGGTGGCTTAGAGGTAGCATTTCACACTCCCGAGGCACAAGTCCCAGAATCGATCCTCGGACAGGGCAAGGTCGACTGAGCTTTTCATCCCATCAGTGGGTCGATAAACTGGGTATCAAGCATGCTGAGAAATTAACACTGAGGATTTCGCATTAAGTTGACCATCTAATTTGGACATCTGCTTCGCTCTCTAGGGCCTCTCGATTAAGAAAATAGAGATTGACACTATAGGCCTTGGCCTACATGGATTGTCGGATCAGAGAGTTTAGTTTAGAAATCTCATATACTAGAGAAAACCAGTGAGTATGACATCATAATCCCGGAAATAGGTTATGTTTTCATAATTTAGAAGTAGAGATTAACGAAAAATATTTGACCTACTTCCCTCAGAGGTATCAATTCACTTGGAAGACAGTGCGACTTGCTCTCATTAGTGAGCACAACAGATATACTGCTGGGTTGTTATAGAACTCACAACCTTCTGTAGAAAAGGCCCAATTCAAAAGAATATGTTTTACTGTTAAATCTTATAGATGTAATTCATGAAAACATCTAAAATCTTATTCCAAAATTTATAAAGCGGTGCACTGTAGTAAATTTATGAGGAATGGAAAAAAAAAAAAAACATGAAAAACTGGATTAAAAGAGTAATGCATCACACATTTTCAAGTGTTTTCTGACTTATGTAAAACCTGCTATTGTGTGTGTGTGATCTTTATTTTATTATTATTATTATTTAATGTGTGTTATATTTTTATTTCAGATTTTTTCCCACATTATAATTCAGATTTATGACTTTTATAAAAGATATAGTATTTTTATAAGTGATTTATATTTATAGCCTACAAAAATCGCAATTGTATATTTAAAAATCATGATGTATCACGAGTATAATCACATACGATACAATAATTTTGTTAGGATGTAGATCATTATTTTATCAATATTTATCTTCAGAAAAATTAATAATTTATATAATTAAATAATTAATAATATAATATGGTATCTCTTGAAAAAAGAATCCAGACGATGCATAATGAATGATATATCTAAAATATACTTCTTCCATTATTATAAAAATATTTGTTATTAAATTAATTTTTATTTCACTTTCACATAAATGTTTCATTTATAAATCAGATCATCTTCTAAGGTGATTTTGTAAGGCTTATTGTAAAACACATTTGTAGCGAACTTCACAAGAACAATATTTGTATCAAAATTTCATAAAGATGTAACCCCGTATAATTTGCACAATAAACAATGTTAAAAGTAATAATAAGAATTTTTTTTTTATTTATTTTAAATTATTTCTTTCAAAACCTTCGGCAAACTTTAAAAGTATTGCAAAAGCGTGAAATCCGGGAGTAATTATTATTATTATTATTATTTTTTTTGCAGCCCTCCTCACAAAAGTAATGCACGAAAAATTACGGCAATTAAGACACTTCGCACCTGCGCGCTGGCTTACGTGTCTGCAACGCTCACTTGATTCATGTGTTACAATATCAGTCTGCTGAAAGAATTATAAATTTGCAGACGAGAATTAAAAAAAAAAGGACTAAAGAAAGATGTGAAGTGAAAGGGAGAGGCTCGCTCTTCAAACAATTCTCTCGTGCTCGCAAGAATCCTGTCAGGTGTTTTCCCAGCACCTGCTCTCGTGTTGCGGCGCACCTCCGCGCGCTTTCCGCGTTAATTAATGACCGCGCTTTTTGATGATGCGGCACCGCGTGCGCGACAAGTGCATCCGCATCCTGAATTTCAAGTTCACTTTTTATCACTCTGGTCCTTGCGTGCAGATCATTGGTAAATAAATTTTCACAGTAGACTTAGGTGTTTAGTTTTATAATATAATATTTTATTTAATTTAGGTATCTAAGTCTACATTTTATATTTGTCAACAAATGACAAAGCAAAATTACGTCAATACTTAATTTTCTCGTAATTGCAATAAATAAAAGGTTCTTATGTATTTTTTTGTATTTATATAATTTCCACAATTCACACAAATTACGTAATTCGGATAACCAAATTTAAAAAAAAGTTAATAGGTTTGTCGTCCCTTGATTTCTCCCCCCCCCCACAGATGAACTCATAAAATCTTATATGGACGGGGAATTTTCATAAAATTGAAACTGATCAAAAGATCTACAAATACCACGCTATTTGTAGACCGTCATAAGACCTGTTCTCATTTATGGATGCGAAATATTGATTGTAATATTTGAACGAAAAGTCCTAAGAAAGATTTTTGGTGCTGTAAATGAGAATGGAGCTTGGAGGCACAGATTCAATTTCAAGCTCTACAGACTTTTTTAAGGAAGCTGACATCGTCAATTATATTAAAATATATCGCTTCAGATTTGCGGGCCATATCTGTCGAATGGACCCCTCGTCTTTGACTTCAAGAATTTTTAATTATAGGCCCATTGCAAACAGATCTAGGGATCGGCCCAAATTTAGATGGACTGATTGTGTCGAGGAGGACTGGTTGCTGAAAGTGACAAATTGGAGAACTGTCGCCTGCCGGAGAACACAGTGGAGAAGTAGTGCTCTGAGGAAAAGCCTTGGCCCACCTCGGGCTGTCGTGCTGAAGAAGACATAAACTCCTGAAAATTTCAAAAATTTGACAGAATATATAATTTTCCAGCTATCTTTATAACGAATAATTAGGAAATAACTACCAATAAAAATGAAGCCAAAACTTAATATTATCTTTTTATTGGATAGTTTCTTTTTAATCAAAAATATTTTGAAAAATATTAAATATTTGCCTGATAATATACTGTATAATATCAAAGAAACGCAATTTTATTTGTTTAAATAATAATTGTCCAAGTTGAGTTTACACACATGCAAATAATATGATTTTTTTCTGATTTATAAACAAAAAAAAAAAAATTTAAAATATATACTATGATTTTATGTTATTTGAAATTATATTTTATTACTGATATTACATTCATTATTTCTTTGATATTTCATGTAAATAAATTTACGCGAAACTAAAAATAAAAAAGAATGTACGAATTTGTAAATAAAATATGAATGCTTTAAGGCAAGTTAATATTAAACTTTAATGCTTAATAAATATTCAAATTAGGTAAAAAAATTAGTAAATAATAAAAACATGAATTAAATAACATTATAAAGATAATTAAACATATTAAAATAACATTCAATTACATTTAAATATATATATATCCGATTTATTAAGGCATTTCTGAGGTCTCAAACGTGACATTTTGGAATGATTCATCATAAATGTGTACCGTATTTGCATTTCATAAATGAAAAATCTCTGAAAGATCTACCCAACTTTAAGACCCATAAAAAACTAACTTGCAATATAAATCGTAGTTTAGCGAGTCTGCCGTGAAAGTTAATTTTTAAGAAAGGAAAATTTCTTTGTGTTTGGGGGGATGAAACATTTTTATTATTTCAATTCTATCTAATATCACAAATTTCGCCAGGGATAATTTCTGGAAATATTAAATAATTGTTTTGCTTTTAAATAAAAAATAAAATTAAGATCAAGTTTTTTTTATTACTTTAATTTAACTTTTAAAGCCATTTGTATCATGCAACAAATGATAGATTTTGATCACATAATTCACTTACTTGCAAATCTATTGTTTACATGTTTATCGTTGCAAATATAAACATGCATTTCATGGAATTATTAAATAAATTCAGATTAGATTTTGAATTAAAATTCTAATTACTTTATAATTTATTCTAAGTGATGTTCTCAGAGTAAAATCTTTTTTATCATTTTTCATCTTAAAGTCAATATGTAATTTTTCAAGTTGTAATTCGTCAACATAATAAAGGATTGTACTTTTTATTAACCATTATTAAAATGAAAAGATATTTACTATATCTCCCAGCAATCGATGGCTATGATTATTTTTTATAGATTTATGATCAAACTTCATTAGTTTCATTATGAATTCAAAGTGTGCAATTAATGAAGAATTATCACTGGCAGCTGTGGCACAAAATGCTATCGAGCAGAGGTGCCCAGCACCATGCAAGCCCATTAAGAAGAAGAAGAATCACTGGCATTATCAATCGTCCTTTTTTTTATCATACTTTTATCTTGAAATTATATATTTTAGTTAATTTTCAAGAGTAATTAATTTTTTTTTACCTAGGGAGCTGAATGTTTAGCTCCTGTTTTTTGACTCAACAGTTATTTTATGGGCTTGAGTCTCACCAAGGACACGGATGTTTGTAGTAGTTAGAAATCCCCTTTGTACTGCAGGTCTCTTTTAAATTAGCTCTCGTGTGCTAAATATAAAATGTCCATTGAGTGACAAGCAAACGCAACACAATTTTTTCCAAGAGGAATCTGGACTGGAATTTTCTTTTGCATACAAATCTGGGTTTTATTCAAAGAATTTAATTGATAAAAGAGATGCAAACAATTTGAATATTATAAATTTAAATATAGATAAATTACAAGTTAAAAAGACAAAACCATTTTTTATATTTCAAATTAAAAAAATGCACAAAAAATACAAAATTATTTTTTACCATTTTATAGCCTTACATGTCTTTCCACTTTCGTGAGTGACACGACACAGTCATGGGTGTGTTCTGGAATTCAAGGAATTTCCTCCATTCCTCACTATATATATATATATATATATATATATGGCTATGGTCCTCTAATTGATCACTTTTAGAATTGTGAGATCCCTTTCTAAACAGTCATAAGCAGTCAGTTCATCTAAGATTATCTCGACCCCTAGCTCATTCCATAAGGTCGGTCCAAGAATGTTTGCTGCAACCTTAAATGTAGGATACAAAAAATTAGTCACATCAATTTATAGGATAGAAAAAATTAATGAAATCAATTTGTAGGATAAGAAAAATTAGTGAAATCAATTTATAAGATAAAAATTAGTCAAATCAAGTTACACGATAAGAAAAATATGTCAAATCAATTTGTAGGAAAAAGTTAGTCAAATCTGTTTTTAAGATAGAAAAAATTAGTCCAACTGATTTGTAGAATAGAAAAAATTATTCAAATCAGTTTGTAGGATAAAAAAAAAATTAGTGAAATCAATTTATAGGATAAAAATTAGTCATATCAACTTACGCGATAAGAAAAAATTAGTCAAATCAAGTTACACGATAAGGAAAATCAGTCAAATAAATTTGTAGGAAAAAGTTAGTCAAATCTATTTTTAGAATTGGAAAAATTAGTCCAATTGATTTGTAGAATAGAAAAATTATTCAAATTTGTAGGATAGGAAACATTAGTAGATGTCAATATTTACCTACTAACTTTTTATTCTACAAATTTATACTTTTTATAATTCAACAGAAACTAGGAATTCAATAATCAAAAACTCTTCAGTTAAAATGGACTTCAATAATTTTTGAATAATATTTTTAATAATTTAGCACATAAAATTTCAGATTAAAAAAATAACAAGACTGTCGTCCTATCAAACTTAACTTATCGAAATTTAAAAGAAACCCTATATATAGTAATTTTATTTTAAATTGCCTATTCACGGTCATATCCAAATATACATTAATACGAATTCCCATTAAAGTCAAGATCGAAAGAAATCAGTAAAAAAGGAACATAAAAACAATGCGATTTATCCGTGTAGTTGTTATTGCCAACAGCTGCAGCGTTTAGAAGTGTTAATAAATTTCACTTCACTCTCAGTGGGTTCGGCCGACTATTAATAAGATATCAAAACAACTATCTATTGATCAGCTATTATTTTTAACGACTCAATTCAGTATATAATTTGAAGGTGTTGCAGTATTAAAAAAGCGGGCGGGGATTTTCTGCCGAAGCAAAAGAAAAATCAATTTGTCTAAATAAGAGCATTGAACCTTTTTACCATTCGTATATTATTATTCTGCTTACTTGAATTTATGGACTGGCATTCATTTCCGTATGCATAAACTGTGTTGTTTTGGCATTACTTTAATTTACATACGAGTCTTTTTTATATCATTTGTTTTGTAAAAAATGATTTAGTAAATAATTTAGATTATAATTTTGCTTATATGATATAATAATCCTTTATATTTCAACTTCACTTGAAAGGTTTTTAAAGACATATATGCAGTTTGGCATTTTAAATGAAATCATTTTCCTTAAAACAAGCTCTACTGACTGTTCTCTACTCCCTATATTTAAATTATTTTTTATTTTTCTCAAATTAGCAATAAAAATCGACAGTGATAAAACAATACAACAAAATTTTTCGCTAGACTACAGAATAATTATTATTATTTTGTACATTTTAAAATTAACTTTTCGGTTCGTTTTCAGATCAAGAAAGTTACGAACAACAAGGTAAGAAATGTTTATTTCACAATGTGGGTGGATGCAATATTCTCTTGCCCTGCTTTTACTGACAATTTTGAGTCCACATGCAACCAACGTGGTTAACCTTTAAAGCCTCAGGGCAGAGTTCTATAACCCCTCTTTGAAAATATCCTGTTTTTGCCATACTTCTCAAATGTCCGAGTTCCGGTCCTCCCAAACGACAGAGATATTTACTTCCCATATATTTACAACAGCTAAGGCTTGTAACAGGGAAAAGTAATAAAAAACTGTCCCTTTTTGGAAGCTATAATTTTTAATGCCTTTCACTTCCTCGGCCACAGTTGGGGGTCCAGTACCAAGGAGGCATTCCTTTTCTTATCACATATTGCCCCACTAGTTTCCAAAATTATGTAGATAAGAAGCTTGTAAGTAAAGAATAGTGATAAATGCTAAATTCTATGAAAAAAATATATAGTGGAATAAATCAAACCTATCAGTAAATAGAGCAATTAAACGTAATATCTCATCTTGGGAGCTAAGTGTTCATTCTCATGGTTGCTAGGATTTTTATAAGAAGGTATGAAACCAAAATTTACACTTAAAAGTCCATTCGTCAATAGACCATATCTGATGTTGCTCACTACAGCTATAGACAAGAGAAATATTTATATATATTATATAAAAATATATTTCTTTTTCAGTTTCATGCTGAAATATAGTTGGATTTTACGCTAAAAATACTGAATCTGTTACAAAGTTTTATGCTTAAATAATATATATATATATATATATATATATATATATATATATATATATATATTTGTGTAATATAATATTGTTATACCATACATTTAATAGTATTAGGGTTTTTTTCATTTATCTTGTTTATATACATCTTAATAGTTTGGAAAAATTAAAAAAAAACCTTTTAAAAGAATTTAAATTGTCTGTTTTAATGTATAAAAAAATCAAACTAATAATAATGAAGAAAAAACAGAAATAAATAATAAAATAAAAGACCCATTATGGTTCTATATCTGTCCTATATACCAGGATGCAAAAACGGATATTTATTTAAATAAGCTATATCAGAGCTGTAGAAATAATTCATTACTAATTTTATATTCTTTCATATATAACTATATAACTTTGCATAAGGATATAAAATCTTATCAGTTCCAATTATCCTTGCAAGAATAATTAACATCTTTTTACTTAACTACATTAGTCAAATAATTTTCTAAAAAAATTTAATACGTTTCATCAAAACCACATTGTGCACCAGATATTGGCGGTAAGATAATTCGTTCTTATAATTAGGCGATAAAAAAATTATTTTAGCCACACAGATACAAGAAACTATGGAAAAATGATTTACGGGGGAAAATGAAATATTTACTAACCTTTATAAACAATAGTTTGAAATCTGTATTTTTTAATAAAATTGCTTTAAGAAAAAAGACTGATAATTACTTAAAATATTTCCCCTTTTTCCTTTAAACTTAATTACAGGGGTTAATTTTAATGTGTTTCATGAAGTGTAACTATTATATATATTGGAGGGAAAAAAGGAGAGTTGCGCACGCAAATAAAATAAAAAAAATTAACAGAAGTTTACTAAAATTAACAGAAGATCTGAAATATTACTCATTTTATAAGCAATACATTTAATATTGATTATATTAAAATTGAGTTAAACTTATTTTGCTCAGTCTAAGTTGAAAAAAAAGAACCATTTTGGGAGAGAGAGGATAACAGAATTAATTATTAATTATTTAAGTGTGAGTTAAACAAGATATTCTTCTCAAAGATGTTTTCAGTTTACGAATCCTGTTTTGAGTTCTTATTCATAAATAAGTTTTAGTCTATTAAGATATTAAAGTAAGTTTATTTTGTTGCCATGTTAAGATAGCTATACACTATTAATCACACACACACATATTGTTAGTTAAATAGTAGAATTTAAATGGCTTTTAAATTTTACTGACAATGAGAAATATAATGATTTCAGATGGAAAAAACGAAAGGTTTTGAAAAATAAGTTATTTTGTTAAGTAAGCAAAAAGTGTTACAAAATTTATTCACATCATTAAACATGAAAGGAATCAGAATACGATGAGTTTAAATCATAGCTTTTTCTCTCATCGTATTACATCAAAATCTTATCTCTTATAACTCAAGTACATTTTTAATCGAGTGATTATGCTATATTCGGAAAGATATCAAATTTTCTTTCCATTTTCAGCTAAATATTTTCTGCTGCTTTTCAATGTACAGAAATTATACAAAGAGATATTTTATAGGATTAGGAAATATTATTTTTGCAATGGAAGTAATGTAGCGAAGAATTATAAATACATGAAAAAAGTCCGTAATAAGTAGTTACCTATTTTACAAGTGTATGAACTTGCAAAAGGTTCCAAATAAAAACAGAAATGTACAGACAAAAAATAATATTGCTCTCAATAGTATTATTGTTTAAAGAAAGCAAATGTGTGTTAAATCTTGTACCCATGAAATGTTTGTTTCCTTTTAAATTAGCGTAATATCAAAACATATTACTTTTCAACATTAACATGAAAAAACACGGCATACTTCTTATTTCATAAACAATATCAAAATAAAATTTACTCGTAAAAACCATTTACATGAACTAAAATATTCAACAACCAAAATGAATAAGTCTTGTGTTCAACGTTATGATATACATTTTCGAAAATGTTTACCATCAATTATAAATCAAGAACGTTTGCAGGAATAGATTTTCTCTCTTGTTTTCAGCAAAACCAAAGTACCCACAGAACTCCAATTAGTTTACCACAAAGTTAAAGAGGGACATTCGTGAAAGAACAAGTACAACTCCAAGAATTCACTCCTTACCTGCCCCCCCCCCAGGAGATTTTTTTTCCTTACCAACTAGAAAAGGGGTGTTGAGGTAATCCAATACCCCCTGCAGAGGAATTTTCTCATCTTCTAGGGGGTGGGGGAACAAGATCCTTTTTCCAGAAGTACTTAATCAAACGGTGCATGTGCACAGACTCTCAAGGCGGTTCAAGAGTCACCTTTCTTCCGGTATGCGAACATTGGAAGGGTCAGCGACCTTGCAGACAAGGTCAAGTGAGTCGTCTGACCGACACGCAACCTCTATTTGGGGTACTTACTTTTAAAAAATACCCCTTCGCCTTTTGGTTACCGCAAATATAACCCTCCAAAGCAAAACTCTCTTGGAAGAGTTCAAGTGGTTGAATAGGGAGGACGAACTGGTGCTTTCATTCATACAATAGTTATGATTACACAGAGAAAGTATTAATGGCAAGTTAAATTACAGATTTTATATATAACCAACTGTGAATTAGATTTTTTTAGTGATTAATGTTCTTTTAAGGAATACTTAATTAGCAAAGTTATAATTATATATAGCATCAATTGTATATGGATATGTATATATATACAACCAATATTAATTCTTTTTCAATTAAAATTCCCCTCAAAATAAAGAAAGGTAATTAAAAATTATTAATCTTCGAAAAGAAGTATAAATGAAATAAACATATAAAAAGTTACTATTTATCCAATCTTTATCTAGTAGTTGTTATCTTTTAAAATAATAAATAAAAAGCTCGTTTTCAGTTGTTGCAAAATGTACATAATTACAGTTAAATAAAAGGTAAAATTAAAATGGATATCATATTAAAATAATAAAAGTAAGCGTCCAATTTCTCAAAAACAGATATTGTCCCAATTGGTATCAATATTCTTTTAAGAGATGGAATAAAAATGATATAAAATAAGATTTTTCAACAATCAACAATGCAATCTAAAAAAAAAAAAAAAAAAAAAAAAAAAAAAAAATTTTCTCTTCTATTTTAGCCAAACCAGCAAATTATTATTACAAATGTAACATAAAGCAAATAATAATAATAATAATAAATACATAAAATTCCCCAGTATCTTCATGAAAATATTTTATATGATGAAATGCTATAAATTCTAACTGCATGTTTTACCCTAGTTCAGGGGAAAAATTTAGGTTACATATATATATATATAATATTTTTCTTTTTGAATAACAATTAATGGTCTTTTTTGGTGGTGATTGCTTTGATAGTCAAATAAAGTAGGCACTAACAAAATTCTCTGCACCAAGTCATAAGTTGAGAATGACCAGTTAAAACCAATCGAATGAGAATTTTTGTAATTTAGGATCAAGCGGAAGAACCCGCAGTACAAACCTGCCAAATTCAGAGGTATCATTTCACTTGGAGGACATTGTGACCACGACCTATTTAACGTGCCTCAGTCACTTTTACGATGAATCTTCAATTGAGCCTGCATTCGAACTCATTGCATTCTGATAATGAGAACGACATCCTAATCAACCAGACCACCAATGACGCTTTGTGAATATAACAGGCCATCACATTCCCTTTGGCTTTGAGCCATATTTTGGAATAAAGAATAAAACACTAAAAATGCATTATACTAGAAATTATTGTCTGATGTTTGTCACGTAAATGGCCATTTCATTCATATAAAGATTTTTCATTTTTATTACAATTTTATGACTAAAGTTTTGTAATTGTATAAAATATTTATTACATGGATATTTTACGTGAATACAATTGTTTCATGCTTAGAGAGCAAGACATTTATGTCAGTAGCACATTAAATTAACATGTAACTATTAGTTACTATTTTCAGCGTTGAATTGAATGCATTGTATAAAATATTTGTATTAATTATTACTTTGTCAAAAACTTTAAAATGTATGTTGATATGTGGGGTTGGATTTTTACAACTCATTCAAAATTTTATAGCAAATTAACTAATTATACAATGATACTCACACAAGCGAACAGCTTACAAACTTTTTAGGTTTTCATTTAAATGTCTGGCTACGAATTAAATATGCAATTTTTCCATAATGTGGATTACACGTTATTAGAATGCTATGTAAAAAAAGAGTGCATTTGGCGATGAAGGAAGTAAAATGGGGAAAACATATCTTTCACCATTTGAAAAAGAGCTTATTGGTGACGTTCGTTTAACAGAGGCCAAGATTTCGAAAGAGCAAATCTTATTAAGTTCTCAAAAAACAGCCTTACCAAAGTTTTTCAAAAGTTGGAATCAGAGCCCACTGTCCTTGTCCAGAAGATTTAATTGTGATTCTAGCGAAATTTTCAAGATCGTGATCCATGTCTTCTCCAACGAATTGCATGGCAGAACAGGGACTGCACTGTGCCTTAATCATCCCCCAGGATCAATCATTAACAAGGAACCTTCTGCTCGGGAGATTTTCGCTCAAATCATGAGGGGTGAAATGCAGAGGTTAGGAATGTATGGTAAATTCTTGACTATGCATTCCTACCTTCAGTTTAACCAGTGAGAAAATGACTTATTTCTGCTTAAAATACTAAAATTCACCTATGTTATTGTTGAGAAAGAAAACACTGGACATTTGAGGTTTGGAAATTGACAATGTGGTCTGCTAGGCCTTATTTTGCATTTATGGAAGACATGAAATTCCGTGAAAGCTCCACGAAATCATGAGACTATTTTGTCTTACTCGTATTGAGTAAGGGTTTTTAAGGTAGTAACATGATATGGATTATGTTCTGTTGGCATGGAAGTGGTGCCATGGTATTACTCGAGGGTAAATATACAACCATGAGGTATTTTAAGGATGATTAGATATAGTGCAGATCAAGTGAGCCTTGCACTGTTACATTTTTAGTCTGATGGCAATGGACAATTTATGGACGATAATGTTACTATACATCGTATCAGAAATGCTCAAAATTGGTTCGCTGACCAATAGTCTGACATCCAACACATTCCACTAGCACCACAAAGCTCGGGGAATGTGTGTGACTGGAAGAAAGACGTGAACACTACTCTCTTCCATTTAATTTACGAGAGCTAAAAAGCTGTATAGAAAATTCATGAACGCAAATGCACTTCATAAACATTTGTTGTTACTTAAGCCAAGTTTACTAGTCAACGGCTATGCAAAATTAAATCAGGAGTTTCTCGTTTAATCAGAGTGCTAAGAAGGTGAAACTACGTCTTTACTTTAAGAATCCTCCGATAGATGGCGCCATCAGAGGATCCACTCCCTCAATTTTGACTTTGATCTTGAGGGGGGAGAAATTTTTCTCCAGACCATTACACACAAGGTAACTGCTTAACAACCAACCACAGGACTTTCGATTCCACAGATTTAACAAGCACGTATATCGCATGCGCTCGGTGGGTCTTTGGTGGCATTGAGAATCGAAACCAGCTCTTTCGGAAGGAAGACCGATGCCCTAACCACTAAGTTACCATGGACCTTCATAAACATTTAGACTTGATGTTTTTAAAGAGGCAAATAAAATGTACAATCTATCGAAGTCATTTTTTATGATAAAAAATATTTCTTAACAATTATTATTATTATTATTATTATATTTTTTTTTTTTGCTATAGATTTTTTCCGTAAAATATCTTTTGAATGTATTATAATAAACATATACTTTTCAATGAGTACATTTTATATACTCACAACTTGTTAGAAACATGGTAAATTACCAACAATAATACAAAATCCTTTCTCGCTTAGATTCCGAGGAAAATAATTTAGATTCAATTAATATTCTTTTATAGGTAACTGTGTAAATTAAATTAATTACTTGCAGTTAAAATTGATAGGCACATATTAATTGCAGAAAGTTTTTGTATCATGCTGATCAAGTTGAATGGTTTAAAATATTCACATTGATATCTTTAAATTAAATTCGACATTTCAAACAAAATGAATTAATCACTTCAATTTTTTCAGATTTATCAATTAATTTTATTTTTTTAAAAAAAGTATTCGTTTGGATCTTACATGATATCCAAATTTATCGTTACTTTAAGAATATACGATAAATGTAAGAATATGGAGAGAATTCTTATTCCTCGTATATACTATACTTTTAAAAACCTCAACTTTAAGCCTGCTTTATTTTTTAGTTCTAAAAAGTTGGATACCCCTTTTTGTTTTTTTCCTTACTAACATATTCACGATTTTAAATAATCTACATAGATTCAATGTTTATTCAGAGTGAAATTGGGAATCGTATTCTAATCTAATATACACGATTTTAAATAGCCAACATAGATTCAAGAATTATTCAGAGTGAAATAGGGAATCGTATTCTAATCTAATATACACGATTTTAAATAATCTACATAGATTCAATGTTTATTCAGAGTGAAATTGGGAATCGTATTCTAATCTAATATACACGATTTTAAATAGCCAACATAGATTCAGAATTATTCAGAGTGAAATAGGGAATCGTATTCTAATCTAATGTACACGATTTTAAATAATCTACATAGATTCAATGTTTATTCAGAGTGAAATTGGGAATCGTATTCTAATCTAATATACACGATTTTAAATAGCCAACATAGATTCAAGAATTATTTAGAGTGAAATAGGGAATCGTATTCTAATCTAATATACACGATTTTAAATAATCAATATAGATTCAAAAATTATTCAGAGTGAAATTGGGAATCGTATTCTAGTCTAGTATACACAATTTTAAGTAATCTATATGGATTCAAGAATTATTCAGAGGGAAATTGGGAATCGTGTTCTAGAATGTTTATCATATGTTTTCCACCTCTTTAATCTATCCACTATATTAATATACATAAATATATCTCACAAGTTAAATAAATATTCCAAATTTTCAAAGCATCTCACTTAACAAGTTCTCTTCAGACAGGATTGCTCTTCTCTATAAGGATTGGTCAGTGAAAGGTCAACAGCCTTCGTGTAGGCGGATCCAAGGTCGAATTGAGCACTATCATCCTTCAACATCAAAAGATTATTTGGACAACAATACAAACAAAATGTGGTCTTATCTTGCGTTTCCTTATTTACCTGTTAAAAAAAATCTTTTGTACAATACAGCAATCAAGTTAATTTCGCAGAAGTATTTCCGCGTTTTCATTTCGCGGGTGTTAAAAAGAGCTGCTATAAAATTCACGTCATTAGAGAGAGACAGTTCTGTCATTCGTTTCCTATTTATTGAGAAAAAGAGAAAAATCGATTCAATAGCAGTTATTAATAAGGAAATACATAAACAAAATTAGCTGAATTAAATGAGGATGAAAAGATTTAGAGTTCATAAATTTATTGTTTATCATACAACGGCTATTTTTGCAATGTGATCGTATTGAAAATAAATTTTCAACGCATTATAATTATTTATTAATTGATTGATTGATTTTATTTGTTAACTATATATATATATATATATATATATATATATATATATATATATATATATATATACTCTCATTTGTATATTTGTATATTATATCTATTCCCTCCAGATATTTCTCGTATAAATGTCTTCTTTAAAAGTCTTTGAGGTATTATTTTTCTAATTTAAGATGAGTAACTTTAAAATATTAAACAATACATTATGAGATAAAGTATCACTTTAATATAACTATAAATGCTATTGAAGCCGCGCTGACTTGGTTGGTTAGGATGTTTGCTCTCATTTTGGGAAGGTAATGAGTTCGAATTCCTATCCATTATGTTCGCTAATGGCGTATGGATCAAGTAAAATATGTTGTAGTCGAAATGTCCTCCAAATGAAATAATACGTCTGGAGACGGCAGGTCAATTACTTTATTTCTGATTCTATATTAGGAAGATCCCACTCGCTTGTTCAGCTAAAGGCTTTACAGGCTTGAACAAAAGTCAAACTTCAAGCTTTGACGCCTCCTGAAAATGCAACTCTCGCCTCTGTCTATCAATGATGATAATAAAAAAAAAACAATAAATACTCTATTAGACGTTATTATATATGATGCCTACATGTACTATATTAAAATAAAACAATTATATCTATAGAGTAATTATAAAACTATAATGACTATTATGTACTTATAAGATATTATTTTGTATATGATAAACATTACATTGCGATAAGCATTAGAATTCATTTAAATATAGAAATGATCTTAGCACTACTTAATCTTTAAGGATGGGTTATAATTGTGTAAAATTTTTGCAATTTTCATAGTCTAATTGGACATGTTGTCTTCTCCAACACAAAAACCAGTTATTATCTCTCGAAGAAGAACATTTTAATTTGAATTTGGATTAAAATATATCATTACTGTGAGAAAGTTATAAATTGACTTCCTTTAAAATCTAATTTATTCTGAAATCTTTCTTTAAATATTTATGTATATTAAAAAAATTGTTTTACTTATTATTATTTGGAATATAATTTAAAGCAAATTTTGGAATTATAAACACGCATTTCTTTGAAGTTAAATATCACATACCATAAAAAGTCCTTCATATATTTAAATTCAATATTGCTGACAGCATGATTTTATCTTCCCAAGTTTAAATCTTTATTATATTCAGATGATTTTTTAAATTCATGAGGAAGTTAAATGCAGGCTAGGAGTACTATTTTTAGAGAGATTTACTATCTATCAGGCTAGATTTACTATCTTTCGTTAAGAAATGCTCTTTTTGTAACATTTTAAGTAATCTATTTCATCGCTGTTTTCATACACTTCCAATGTGCCTTAGAAATTTTTTTTCCATTTTTTTTCAAGTATATATCAATAATATTTTGAAGAACCCAAAATTGAGATTTTCGTCTGTCAAACGCATAATCTTCTATTTATACATGCGTATCTATCAAACACATGTTACACTACATAAAAAACGAATATTTCTTAAAAACAGGTTCCAATTTTACTTCACTCGTGAGTATACTGGGTAAAAGGAAACAAGAATTCCGAATTGTGTCAGTGTTCATTTCATCCGAATGACTCGCGTCACGTGTGATGAAACATGTGTTCCTTACTTGACACGAAAATAACGGATGCTTTTATTTGGGGGGGGGGGGAGGTGGCAACAATTACTTTCGCTGAAATAAAAAGCGATAAGTTATATGCTATTGGTTTAGACTTAGAATGATGGTAAAATCGTATTTTTTTTTTATTGTAATTACGAATAAATAAGTATTCGCACGTAGATCCTGTAAATCATTTGCTGTAATAATCAGAAAACTGATACTTTTGGGTGATTAGCATCTACCACTTATCATTTGAACAATGGACAAAAAGTTCATACACGAGATTCAAAACTGGGAAAACTCCAAAGTAGCCACTTTGACAGATATAAATGAAGAAAGTAGAAGAGTAACATTCATTTACCTTTATTCAACAGCGATTGGATTAGAAAGTGGAACATTCAAATCCAAAGAACAGTGTGCAACTAATAAGCCACATTGAGCTTTGATAAAAAAACATATTTAATAATATAAAATGAATTATGTTTTAAGGACAGTCATTTAATTTATTAGTAGAATTTTATCAATATTTTTGGTGTAGATTCTGGTAAAACAATACCTTATACCGTATGATATTTCCGATTTCTGATATCGTCTGCTTTTATTTTTGTTTAAATGGAGCTGACCTGTCATCTGTTGGAAATTTTTTTTTACTCTAAAGTTTGATTTCTAGAATTTTCTTGGCAACGAGTAGTTTCTCCGAGCGGTTTTGTTCGAACTTTCAGCAGTTTTGCATTTTGATGTTGGAATTTTGCTCATACAGGCTTTTTTGAATACCGATTTTGGCGATGTCTTCTCATCACGGTAATTTCTTTTCTTTTTTTCTTTTTTTTCCCAGAGATTTCTGAAACACTTTCCCCTGAACCATGTTTCTAAAATGAAATGTGAATGCTGATTTAAATGTATGTTCACTATAAAACTTCCAAATTGTGTTTTCTATAAAATGCTCTTTTTAAAAGAGCATTTTTTATTTTAGCTTTTTAAAAGCTAAAATAAAAAAAGCAAGCTTCTTCCATTATGTCTTCATTTAAGTGCGGGTAAGTAAATATTATTCTTTCTCTTCACAAGGTTTGATGAAGCTGAAGCGATTTATTGTTTCTAGGTATGCCATTATACGGTCATGACTTCTCCTTTGTTTTGGAAAATATTTTTACAACGTAATTATGCTACTTGTTAATTGTTAGAATATTTTTGGGGGTTAAGCGCTTAAGAATTTTGTATTCTTAATACCATTATTATTTATATATGTAATCATAAAAATATTATTAATATTTCACATTAAGTGAGAGGCTTTCGCCATTTTTCTTTTAAACAATAAAGAATTTTTAACTTCACTCTCATATCATCGTTGTAAAATGCTCATTTCAAGATTGTCATATAAATAAACTGAACTTCTTAACATTTTATCTTTGAAAACTAAGTATACTCAAATATAAAAAAACATGAACTGTCATTAGTTGAAATAAAATCTTGTTTTGGAAGTCATTTCAATGTGTAATTACTCATACACTTTCACATTAGTAATATTTAACTGTCAACAATTTACACTTAATTTGAAGAAAGCCACATAAAGTTGTGAAAATAATTATAATTTGAAATAAAATAAAATAAAATTTTATTTTTTATTGATCTTTTACACCTTTTACATAATAAAACTGTAATACTATAAATATTATTATTTATTTCGATTATATTACGAACAACTTATAGAATTTATAAAGAGAAAAAAAAAACGTTGAATTTGAAGAAAAAATACTGTATTTTTGAAATTATTTTGACAGTTTCATGCTTTGCAGTTATTTTTTCCATTCTTTTAAATTTAATTAAATCAAATTAATTTGAAATTTCACATAGATTGTACACGTTTTCATTATCATAGAATAACTGAAAGAAATAAAATAAAGTTTAATCATTACTATTCGAAGCAGAAAAAAAACAGAAAGAAATTAACCTTTTATTTACTATTCTTTCAATTGTAAAAAATACAATTTAAATCTTCTGTTAATAAACTAACCAAACTGGTAAAATTAAGTTCACCAAGAGAATGCGATTACATGCAAAGAGTAAATTTTACTACATAAGCAAAGAAATGAAGAAATTTATTTTCATGAAACCAAATAATATCAATGGTTTCTTAAAAGCATAAACAATTCAATAAAAAACAACTATATTTCACTAAAAGAAGTAAAAGTCAAGCCAAAATATATAAGCCAAAAATCCAATTTTTCCAAAATATATTTAATTTATAGTAATTAAAATTAAATCCTGCTCCAAATCCAAACCTGCAAGAACCGCACCCAATACTACGTGTAAACCGAATAAATGCATAAATTTAAAGACTAAGTGTAAACACTAGGGGCATTTGAAGCTTCTTATAAGACCTTCAAGGCTTGGGGTGACCCTTCTGTTGTATAAAACTACGCCTTACTTCACTCTTATAAGCAATGCTCTACTCACCAAATAGTGTTTAATAAATTTAGTTGGAATGCCAATATGAGTTAAAATATTTTCTAGTCTATTTATTTGTTTATTGATGTTCTTTAAACTATTACATATATTGTATAATCTATTAAGTTGATTGAAAATAACATTTTTATAAATTTTAATTGAAATATTTGAATTTCAAAAAATTAACTTATTAACCTTGAAATTAAAATCACTAGTTTTGTAATAAATGTCAGTGTATGTATAGTTATCTTTTACAGTAATCAAAACATTCAAAAATTCAGTTTTTAAGTTAGCGTTATTTTTTTTAATATTTATTTATATAACCCAAAATTTTCATACCTTTAGAATATCGTGCCTTAAAACACCGGAGTAGAACAAAAACGAGGCAAATTCTTTAGTTAATTTTTTTTTCATGTGATTTTGGCCAAACATGAGAGAAAATCACTATTTATCAGAAGCTACTACATTAAAAACCCATGTGTGTACCGCAAAAAGGTATACTTCAAAATATTAATCAATATTAAATATCAGCAAAATATAAAAATAAACAAGAAATAATTGAATTATTCATTTCATAATAACTTATTAACAAAATGCCATTTAAAATCACGACCACAAAGCGTTGTGAGAAATAGAGGTAAAAAAATAAAAAAACATTAAAAAATCCGAGTTAATTTTGGATTTGTGTGTATAAAGATGTATGAATTTGCATAAGCAGTTCCACACTAACAAAATAGTAACAAAAAACATTATGGAAACAGATGATTTTGAAAGATTTTTTTTTTTTAAAGTTTGCTAATAGAGGTTCATTTTTGTGGAAGAAAATCCTAATGAACATAATTGATTCGAATTTTAAAACTATAAGAAATTCAAAATCATCTTGTCTCAAATATCAAATGAAAACGTATTTATGAACACTCCATGACCATTTGGAATAAAATTCTGTTTAACCTTCACTATCAATAGAAAATTAATATATTAATTGTAATCATAAAAGAAAAACATCTGTAATTGATATCATAAAAATTGTTTTTGTTAAGAAACATGCTAATTTATTGTCAAAATCTTTAGAATTTTTAGACTCTATTAAATTTTACATATAATTTATTAAAGAAATATATAAAATTTATGTGGGAAATTATACGTTGTTTTATATAAGTAATCAGCTTTATTAAAATGATACATTTTAAATTTTATAATTGAAATCGTATTCAATTGTATTTTTTTTATAATGTTTTGGAACAAAGTAAACATATATCTTATATATAAGGAGTAATATGACGTGTAAAATTATTAATATAAAAACTTTCTCTTCTAATAAGTTTGTTTAAATAAATTTTTAATAATTTTTGTGCTATTTTGCATCTTATCTTTTATGGTCCCTTAGACTATAGGTTTTATTTGATGTAACTTTTTACATGTAATAAATTTTTTACCATTAGGGGAAAAACTTATTACTGTTTGAGAGCTTTTGCTGTAATGAATAGATTATACATTACATTATTCCATATCATCATTATAAAACAATTATCAATTATTATTTAAAATTTTTAATAGAACCAGAAATTTGTATAAGAATATTATCTATTCTTACAGAATTCTGATACTTTAAAAATTTTCTTTTTGAATCCTAAGATACGCTAGTAAGTTTTACGTTTGAAATTCATAATTATACAAATATATAGTTTTTCTATTATCTTTATTATTACCATTGGTATTATATATTTTCTTATCATACACCTTATCTTTGAATGCTGAAAGATCATAAGAACAAATACTGATGTATATAATTTACTGAATACTTTAGCATAAACTCGGAGTATATTAAATATAAATAAAATTTTATATTCATTGAATGAATTGCATTTATTGAAAGAAAAAGTAGTAGCAACAAGAATTTCATACATTATAAAAAGTTATTCAGTCATTCTATCTTTCATAATTTGAATACGAAAATACTTATTTGAATTTGAATACGAAATAAAATAGTTTACTCACTATAAATTCTCTTTATTGAAAAATGTGATTAATAAAAATTATGTTATTATTTTAAGAAAAGATTTGTGAGACCTACTATTTTTCGTTCCAAGTTAAAAATTGTATAAAATCCTTCCATCAATTTTTGCATTTAACTGTACAAAAAATATTTAAAATTAGTGGAATACAAAAGCAATGATCTATTTTAAAGTATAAACTATAGAAGTAATGATATTACAGTTTAAAAGATTTAAATGAAGTTTAATTATTTAATATTCCTGTACAAGTATTTGGATAACACTAATCAACATAATACATTATTAGGGATTGTCTTGTATACATTTTCAAAAGCTTTTAAAGGTTATGATTTTCAATTCATAGCCATCGCCATATTTAGAAGATTGATACCTGTAATGAAACGTTAGCTTGGAAAATTTCATCCCAAGACCATAAAGGGACATTAAATAGTGTGAATATTTTCTACTAAAATTCCATATATAGAAGTAAAACACTTGATTCTAGACATTTCTGAATGTTATAAAGTTATAAAAATCACGAATTTTAAAGATTTATTTTCCTTAATGTAATTTTTCAGGTCTTCCCTTTAGCGTCCTTAAAATCACTGACTCAAACTTTTTACTGTGTTTCATTAAAGCACAAAATTTAACAAAACTTTTAACTAAAAAATGTAAGAGTTAATTTCCTTAAATATACAATAATTTCTTTCCTTTTGCCTTATTTTAGAAATCAGTTTGTGTTATACAAATTTTATGATGAAACCATTGGACAGTAATAAAACTGCTCAGAAGCAATTAATAACTGGTCAAGGTGATATATTAAGAATTTTCAATGAAGACGCTATAGTTTCGTAGTTGTGATGGTAGACTGGATAGACATAACACTACATCAGTCTCACGCGAATTTATATTTCATATAGAAGGAAAGAATGATAGAACTTCCGTTTATCATACATGGTGTGCAGAACTCTTAGGTGAAAAACGTCCTCAATCTTTACAGTTTGTAAATCTTTATAACTCAAATCAGCTAATAAATACTTTTTAGGGCTGAAAAAGCAACTAAAATTTAAATTTATCAGCAGTAAAACAAAACTGAGAATTTACAATACACTCATACTCCTCGTGCTGCTATATGCAAGCGAAACGTGAACATTAAATGTTGATATACAGCGAACCCTGAAAACCTTTGAAAGGAAGGTATTTAGAACTATCTATGGGCCCATATATATACAGGAACAGGGTTGTTGGCGAACCAGAAATAATTTTGAATTGTAAAGGCTGTGTAACCAGCTTCAGATTAACTAGGTTATCAAAAGCAACAGGCAGTTGGCCATGTCTGGAGAATCCGCGAAAACAATCCCACAAGAATATCAACATTTAAGAACCCCGAAGGATCCCGTGCCCGAGGAAGACCACCTACAAGATGGATCATTGATACTGAAAATGACTTCAAGATACTGAGAGTTAGGAATTGGTTAAGTGTCGCTCTGGACAGACTGGGCTGGAAAAAGCGTGCTGTAAAGGCAGCTAAGACCTGTGATAGGTTGTTACACTATTAAATAAGAAAGAAGAAATCTTTATAATTTGGGTCAAGTTTCAAACAAAAGACTCTCAGATATGGATTTTCACTTTTAGAAGCATTATTTTGATAGGAAAACCATTAAGATAAGAATTTATTTTACGTGTTTTAACTTCATTGGTGAACATGACGGATCTTCAATTATGTTAGATATAGAATTTGTTAGATATCGAAAACGACATATCTTATAACCAAGCCACTGCGACCTCTAAAGTCTGCACCACACAGACATAACGTTTAAAAATTGTTGTACAATGTAAAAAAATTAGCTGAACTGGTAATGGTCTTTTGAGATTTTAATGCGAAACATACTGAATTCCTTCATGAATCCTATTTTGTCTGTTTTTGGAAAAGAAGAATCACTCACCATCAAATCAGGCAAAGTGATGACTCTTAAAGAATAACTAATAACATTCTCTTTCTTGAAGGGAAGAAGCGAAATCTATTATACACACGATGAGTTATGTAGGACCTCCTCATCTTGGATGGGTATACTATATAGCAAACTGCTTTTACTGTTCTTTTGTCATAAAACACGTCTGCAACATGTCAATAAGTTTGTAATTCCTTACAAATTGTATTACAAAACGTTTGACAGGACCACACAAGCAGTAATATACTGTAAAAGCTCTCAACTTATGTAGGATTTGAAAATTGAATTGCATGAAAAAATAAATATATGGTATTTATTGCGTTTTCAAAGTCACACTCCCCACATAAATTTATCAAAAAATAGCACATAATTTTTGAGTTAAAAGTATCGTAATAAATTTATATTTTTTGAAATTATTCCGAGATTTAGATAATAAGATCGGTTAATTCATGCAATTAATATATAAATTTAGATAACATTTTTCAATTTTTTTTTTTTTTTTTTTTTTAATAGCATAGAATTTTTTTATTAAAATTGCGATGGTAAATTTCAAAAATTTCAAAATAGGACGTTAAAACATTTTATAACTTAATTAGTTTTTAAAAGAGTTATGATTTAAGCATTTTATTCAGGGAAGATCTAAACACCGTCATTCACGAAAAGAGAATTTTATAAATTAAGATGTTTTGAATTAGAAGACTATATATATATATATAAAACACTGAGATTCTTTTTCTTTTATTTTTTTTATACCAAATATTAAAATTTTACTATGATTTGCAGAATTCAAATAACAACTTTTAATTTAAAGTCGGAAATGGTAATTTTAAAGAAATAAAAATCGCTTTTTATTAAAATCATAAAATATGACTCTCTCTCTCTCTCTCTCTCTCTGTACGAGATTAAAATAATATTAACTTCTCACAAGAAGCTAAAAAAATCACAATACAAGAGAATAAACAAACATCAAGAATTCCATTCAGAGAATAAATATTTCCTTTATTTCTTTTTTTACGAAAGCCACGCATGTAGTTAACGTACAATGAACTTTCGATATAATAAGCGTTTTTTATTATAAAAGTCATCAACAACATAATGTACTACCAATTTCATTTTTTCCATAATTTTCCTACCCTATTACGACTTCTAATCATTTGAAACTCTTTTATATAAATTTGTTTTATTTTTAGAACATTAAAGTTAAGACTGGGTTTTGGCAGTTATCCTCTAATATATGCAGCCATTAAGACGATATTTCACTTCGAATCGGAGGATAAGATGAAATAATAACCCAGGAGATATATGATTTATGTTTTTTATATAAATATTAATGAGAAAAAGATCAAGCCCGTTTTCTTCAAATGACCATGTTTAGTTTCGCACAACACATAGCTGAACTTGAAGTAACTTACACTCTATTTCTCTCTCATTTTTCTTATATTATTTTTCTCAACACATTATCCTCTTATTGACAGAAAGAATCGTTTGATTGAAGATATCATTCAATTTTTTTCTTTTCTCATTTTTTTGTATCAGATTCTACATATAAATGTAAATCTAGTATTCCAAAACATAAGGTTTTGCTTTAAGAGATTTAATGTTTTGGTCAAAAATAAATATAAGCTGGAGGTTTTTTTTCCTTGTACAAGTATTGTATCATTTTAAGGCATTTTCCATCTACCTTGTCTTTGCTTTGACATAAAAGCTTATTTTTAAAATCTATTTCATTTTGCACCTTATAAGCTCCAATAAAGAGCACAGGTGACTTCGTTGGTCAGTTAAACTCTCTATATAAAATAATTGAATATAAATACACAAGGTAGAATTCACATACATTATTCAATGATACTTTCTTTCCTGTAGTAGACTGAAATTTTGCTCTATATTAATCCAGAATAGCAAACAAAACTCAGAAAGCTAATTCTCCTACACATAAATATTTTCTCTCATTATTCGTAAATAAGTACCCACTTAAAGCGTTTAAAATATTATAAATATTAATAAAATATATAGGAGAATATGAATGGATTTTGGCATTAAGAGCTGGTGAGCATTTTAGTTTTTGATTATGGCTGAACTAGGCTATTAATATTTTATACATTTTCATTGTACTACAATGTAAATGTGAATTTCCAGTGAAAACATCAGCTGAAATTGTAAGTAAAGAAGGATTCACCATGAACAAGTGTCGTGGCAGCGGCTTTCGGAAGGAAAGGTTGTTGTTGCACCAGCATGCTTCCCTGTACCTAGCTCTGAGTTGGGCTCTACCAGTTATATAGAAGCAGCCGGGTGGACTCTTCTGATTTTGAAGCAGGGACCAAGCAGAAGATGCCTAATACTTGGCCTGCCACTCCCAGAGGTATCATTTCTCTTGGAGGACATTGCGACCAAGACATATTTAACCTGCCCTAACCACCTTTTGCTAACACGACGGATCTTCTGTTAAGCTTGGATTCGAATTCACTACCTTCCAATAATGAGAACAATGTCCTAACTAACTAGGCCACTGCGGCCCCACGAACCTGGTTCCAGTGTCGATCATACCCATTGTTGAGAATAGAAAAACAGATGAGTATCGTCATGCATTTTCATTAAGGTGGGAAAGATGCCAGTTCAGGAGTGACCTCGGCATAACCTGACTTTACATCAAATTTTGAGGTGCTTGGTGATAGGTTAGTATATTCCAAATTCGTTAACCTTAAGTCCGATCTCTGTGCAACGCTACATATATTTGTATCCAGGTGTATGCTTGGCGGTTTTCGGGCTTTCTACCTTTATGACTTTGAATATGGCCCCAATATCTATGAAGAATACTCCCGGAAGGCGATTTCCTCAACAAATTAAGTAATAGGCCATTAGTCAATCCATTAAGCTGTGGCAAAAAATATTAATTTTTAATGAAATCCATAGTGTAATAAATTAAAAGCTCAGAAATAGAAGTTACCAAATTTTTGCAATATCTTACAATTGTTAAAATATTTCTGATGTTCTTTATTATTATCAATATACACATTAGAATGTATGCTAGAGGGTATAAAGAATATTGATGAAACTAATTTTTCCATTAGAAGACAATTAGGTAAGGCATGGAAATTTTTCATTTTGGATAACGAATAAAGCAACAAAAATATTAATCTTACATTTCTTTAAAAATCTGCTTTTTTCTTGAAACTGACGTGGAAGCGGTTACCAAGATGAATTACCACCAAATTTAACAGTTACAATTTTATCTTAATTGGAAACTATCATCATGACATTTTCTTAACGAACATGACATCCTTGAAGAAGATTTCAAGTAATTGATATCCGGCGAATATGAGAAGAAAAAAAAAAGATTCCAACATTTTTTATAGCATCTCAACATCAAGGTAAAAGTTTTTGACCGGTTTATAAAACAGTCTTCCCTATTTCGTTTGAAGCTTGTATAATTGAAAACCAGTTCTTTGCAAATGAGATATTGTTTCCAAAATTGAGGTAGAAGTTTAATTTAAGCTCAAGACAATTCCAGGTTTTAACTTGATTTATGTAGACCCTCAGCAATATATTTTCAGTTTTGTTTTTTTTTTTTAAATGTCTGTCAGTGTTAAGATTCAAGACTTTAAATTAATTGAAAAAAAAATTATATTGTGATCCGTAAACGTTTGTAGTGTTTATTTTCCATGTATATATTAATATAATTCTTTTTCAAGAATAAAAACTATGCTTTGTTTCAATTCTGTCATATTTATAGTAAGAAAAGAGAATGACTGAGTTATACTGAATTCTTATATCATTGACAAATAGTTACAAAAGAGTAGCAGTTAGCTTTATGATGCTTAACTTTTAAATTAATCTATCACGAAACTTTATATTTCTCTAAAAATGGGCATTGTTATATATCATTATACTATGAAACAAAACATAAATTTTTAATAATAAAAGGTGATTGAAGTCACGATATGTATAATAAAAACATTTATTAAAAATATTTTAAAATTTAAAAGTTAGTGCTTAGTTCAGTGTCGTAGCAGAATTCTTTATATTGACTATTTATTGCAAAAATTTCATAAATAAAAAATTTAGTACTTAATCTTGTGACCCAAGTACATTAATTTCTAAAAATTAAGTACAACACGATAAAATTTAAAAAAAATGTGAAATTTTTCACATTTTCCAAACATAAAGTAATAAAGTAGCAAATATGTTTATTAATAAAATAAAACGAATTATAAAAATGAAAAGAGTACTGGATTTTTCATACATCACAAAATAAAGTTATATTAAAGTTATTAACAAAATAGACAGTTCAACGTCAAAATAAAATTTTAAAAATATTAACAAGAAATGTGAGCACTATCTCTAAATATAAAATTTAAAACATTTACATACATTTTCGGAGATGATCAATTGCGCAATATTAATTAATCATCATATTTCAAATAGGTGATTAATTAATATTGCGCAACCTTAGTGGAAATAAAGTGGCTGATACCTTGGCAAAGAAAGGAACTTTAATAAATTTAACATTTAGTGCACTATTGTTTTTGGAGATCTGCTCAAAAGTCCAATCTTCCATTTGTTTTATCTTAGTGTCTTCCTCTGACTTTTAATAGGCTGGCAGGCAACTAGGAGGTGCTACTACTTTTAAGAGTTGTTGTATTCAGCTAACAGCTTTACCATGACTCATAAGTTTATACTTGAAATGTCTTAGATTTGACCAAGGAAACAAGAATTTTCCCATGTGTAAGAAATGCAGTGTCACACATTTTACACTTGAATATTTACTTTATGTTTGACTTGAAAAAGAGGATTTGTTTCGAAGTTCTCTTCTTGTTTTGGATTTTTTATCCATTTTTCATGGATCTGGTTCAGCTTAATGGCTAACCAAATAGGGTAAGAAACAACTACAACAATATTACAATGGAGACCAAAGCTTTAATTTGATGTACAGCCATAGCTGAATTCTGTCTAGAAATGGGATCAATGTGATATCCTAATTAAATCCCTCTCCAGACTATGATATTCAACTTTCATAATTTATGATCTATAGCAGAAGTGGGCAGTTTTGATTCGATGGCCTCATTGTAGAAGTGGAGACTGTTGGTGGCCCTTTCTGGAAATCAAAGTTATCTAATACCATGATAAGACTCGTAGTAACATATGCTGATGAAACATGGTCGATGACTGAATACAACAAAAAGTTTTGCCGTGTCTGAAAGGAAAATACTCCGAAGCATCATGGGAGGTGTAAAGTGTGGAGATTTGTGGAGAAGAAGAACAAATTCGGAACTTTACACACTTTTCAAAGAACCTGACATTATAAAATTCATTTCAATTCAAAGACTAAAATGGAAGAGAAATGACTAAAATGGAATTAATAAGAATGGAAGAGGACCGAGCAACGAGAAAGATATTTGATGCTAAACCATCTGGAACTCGGAAAAAATGAAGACCAAGGATCCGGTGGATCGACAGCGAAACTTGAAACGGGTTTAAAGACTCTTAAGATCAAGAACTGGAGGAGCCAAGCACGGAATAGTGCAGCATGGAAATCTATTCTGAGGAAGACCATGGCCCAACCTGGGCTGACGTGCCAATAAAGAAGAAGAAAGTTAACTAAGGAATGTAATCATTCTTTTCAATGATTACATTCATGAATGTAATCATTCTTTTCAATGATTACATTCATTATCTAACCAGAAACGGTATTACTTGTACCATAAATGTTAATAAATATAAGTTTAATAAAGATCTTGTGGTATTAATTCGATGAGCTTAGAGTTTCCAAATCTGCCTTGGTTGTCTCTTCTGAAGACAAACTTCCAATCCGTGAATACTAAGGAGTTTTGCGTGTTTCTTTGAAGTGTACATAAGTTTATAAAAAGAATTACTTAAGTTTTATATAATTCTTCTACCAACTGATGACTCATTTTTCGAAAAGAACTTGAAGAGCAAAATTTTAGAAAACTGATAGCTTGCATAGAAAAAGTTTTCTTTAAATGAAAGCATTTTATGAGAGGGCCTTTGAGCAAATAGTAGTTAAAAACATTTGCTGTACAAAGTGATTGAATTGCAAATCAATTAATTCAAACTGTAGCTCTACAGTTACTATACATCAACAGTAATGGGATCAGAGTGCTAATTGCATTTAATTTAAATTTTCAAATATTCTGAAATCATTCGCTTGAACTCCGTCATTTATAATTTGTAGACGATCACTACTCTTACTAAAAACACTTACAGTTGACTTTTTGGCTGTTTTGTTTTTTTCTAATAAAAGGAAATGACAAAAATTGTCTGCATCTGCTTGATTTTTTAATTGAGTTAGATTTGTTTTGAATGATTATACATATGTATACACTTTTGGTCATCATAGTAGAGAATTTGAGACACCAACGTGAAAAAAATATCGGTTAAAAAGTGGATTTTTCTGATTGTTTTGGTTGGTCTCAAACAACAAACACTTTTTCGGCCGTATGTTGCAAACAGTTCGTTACTTACCCACTTCGGACCTTGGATTAGATCTTGGATCACATTGTGTGGGTCTTGTGATTTTCGGACTCATACACGCATGACATAGGGTTTTCTGACAAATCTTATCTCATCAGTGCATGAAGTATTCTCAAATAGGCCCAATCTATCTAACATGTTGGTGACACTACTTTAATAGGGCCGCGGTGGCCTAGTTAGTTAGGGCGTCATTTTCATTATTGGAAGCTAGTGAACTCAAACCGCGGTTTAACCAAAGTTCCGTCATTTTGGCTAAATGCGCCTGAGACCTGTTATGTATGTCATAGTCGCTGTGTCCTCCAAGCAAAATGATAACTCTGGGGTCAGTAGGTCAAATATTGGGGGTCTTTCTATTTGGTCCCTGCTTCAAAATCACGAAGGCTCCACCTGGCTGCTTCTATCTGATGCTGGAGTCAGCTCAGGGCTAGGTACAGGGAAGCATGCTTATGCAACAACAGCACTACCCTAATCATACACTCTCAGATTAAATAGTGGCATAAAAGAACGAAACTCGCAATACTGAAGCATATTTTCATTTGTTTGTTTGTCGCTGAACGGTCATTTTTTGCACACGAGGGCTATAATCAACCGGTCTAATGACCGGAATCTATGGTTTAAAGTGGATTTCGAACCACTACAAACATCCATGCCCAAGGTGGGGATACTGAAGCATAAAGTTTGTTATTGTATGAACTGCTGAGCAGCAGGAGTGCTCGTTGAGCCAGTGGGTGTGCTATTATAGATGCAAAAGTGTGTCTTTCTAATTTTAAAAGAGCAGGGACCAAGTAAAAATCTCTTTTGCTTGGCTGCCCCTTAGAGGAATCATTTCGCATGGAGAACATTGTGATCATGGCATATTTAAAGTGCCTCAGCACCATTAGCGAAGACAACGGATCTTCGAGTGGGTGGGATTCGAAATCATTACCTACGGATAAAGAACTTAATCAACCAGGACACCATAGTCTTATGATTGCAATGCTTTCCAACTTAAATGATACTTCTAGTGTTGAATTATAAAGTGATTTAAATATTCCTACTCTAATCAGCATATGAACAAATTCAAGAAAATAAAATTTTAATTGGTTATTTGTTTTGTGCTGATCATCCATTGTGCAATTTACATAAATAAAAAAATTATCTATATTTACAAGGATAATTTAACATAAGTATCCTTGAAATCCGTTTGTCACTATATCCATGGACAAAATCGGAACTATTTATTACTAATAGTGAATTAGAAAGCAACTGAAAATCGTTTATTAGTTTCTTACCACACAAAGGTTTTCAGTGTTCCAGAGAGCTGTTTCATAATAGGTGAGTCATATTCACTTACTGTACAAAAAAAAAAAAATTTAAAGTATCAACTTTGAAGTTTTAAATGTAAGAGCCCACACACACAGAAAACAGAAACGTAATGTCCATTTCTTATTTTCAACAGTTGCTAGGATCACATGGAAGACCTTCCCTTCCGAAGAGTAAGGTTCAACTACTAAACTATGGTGATTTCAAATTTTAATTATACATTAATAGTTACGTACAATTACCAAAAGTTAAAAAGATTTTCCACACTTGATACACTGTGTGAGAACTTATGGACATTAATTATTTCTCAAGAATCCGGTATCTTTCTTGTGCTGTGGTATGGTGTGAAAAAGGAAAATATACCAGTTTAAGTGTCAATCTCATCATCTGACCATGATTTAAAACTCCTAGGAAGCTGTTCTTTGCTTCAGTTGTTGTTGCACCAACATACTTCCTCGTACTTATTCCAGCGTTGGGCTGTACCCTTCACTTGAGGAAAATGGGCAGATCCAACCATATTAAGTAACTTACCCTACTAACTCATCGCATCTCCTGATATGCAGAATTCAAAATAAACTATGTGCAAAAAAAAAAAATAAATAAATAGTGGCTAATGTAGTCTATTTGTAACACATCTTCTATGTTCTTTATTTACCACATCTTCTATGTTCTTTATTTACCACATCTTCTATGTTCTTTATTTACCACATCTTCTATGTTCTTTATTTACCACATCTTCGATGTTCTTTATTTACCACATCTTCTATGTTCTTTATTTACCACATCTTTGTTCTTTATTTACCACGTCTTTTTACACTTCAAGAACTTCAAGCAATCAGTCTTCTATGTTCTTTAATTACCACATCTTCTATGTTCTTTATTTACCACATCTTCTTTGTTCTTTATTTACCACATCTTCTATGTTCTTTATTTACCACATCTTCTTTGTTCTTTATTTACCACGTCTTCTTACACTTCAAGTACTTGAACTTCAAGCAATCTGCCTTGTTCAAAAGCTTCAAGCAAATCAATGACTGTCAAGAACGACAAACAGTCTAACATAAATTTTTCTGAATGCTTTCATAAACTGAATTTATGAAAAAATATTTAAAAAATTTCTAATATTCATTTCTTTTATTCATATATGCATTTCATGTGTGTAAATATAAGCTATAATATTTTTTTTATCTAAATTTAACTAATTTTTTTTATAATGTCGAAAACGTCGGAAATAGTTTTCGAAATTTTCCCTTTTATTTTATTACTTTTACCATTCAAAATTAACAGAAAAATACGCAAGACCTATTTACACATTTATCATAAATTAAAATTTAAAAGTTTTTTTATCTTTTTATGAAGGGTAATTTTACTTCATAAATACATATAAACACGTGTTGTTTACTAAAAAACAATTGTCTTCAAATTATTTAAACTAGAATAATCAGCTAAAGTTTACAAAATTAAGTCACAATTCTTCAAAAAGAGTTACAGTAAATAAATGCGAATTCCAAAGGATTGAGAAAAAAATCTGAAGCATCAATTACTGTCAAGTCCGAGGTTTAAGAAACGGGGAAATTACTTATGAAAGTTACCAATTCGGTGGAGGTAAAATGTGTTTGCATTTATAATGAAGCAGGGTGATGTTATAAGGCAGAGCCAAAAGTCTTCTTTATATGCTTAACACATATTTAACTATTAGTGTGAATAACCAGTTTAATAAGTTGCCTGTCATCTATGATTTTTAAAGAAAATTTTATAAAAAAAAGGTTAACAAAACGAACTAATGAAGATTAAGCGCCAAACTTGTTTGATACAAAACGGGCTTGTGCACCCGATTAAATCAGCAAAGTTTGTTCTGAAAATATATAATAAAGAAAACCATCATATGCTACTTGTGGTTAATTTGATTCCAACAAATGGTAAACAGCATTATTTTTTATGGTGCTTTGGGATAACTAAATGATAACATCTATATTTTATCATTGTGAGTAGTAAAAAGTTGTTGTGATAGAAAAATAGACCAGTATAACGAAATTAACTTGACATTATTTGGCTTCCATTTCAGAATCTGCAGCATATGTTTATAATAGTTTATTTAAATCCTTTCAGCATTTCTAGAAACGTTAACATAATAAAAACAATTAAGTTGTTTGATAATTCTTGATAATATATTATCTCTCTTGAAAATTGCAAATAGTTTAATTGACAGATTCATCGTTTAAACTTAACAAGTTAAATTAATGCTTATACATGGCAAATATTATTTTTTTATATCATTTAAGCTTACTTTCCCCAACATTCTATTAAATATATAGAAAAGGATAAAGTTCTAAAAATTCAAAAATAAGATAAAAATCTGATGATGTAAAAATTACTTAGAAATTTTTAGAACAAATCCCATAGAATTATACCATAATTTATGAAGAAAATTTTCATTCTAAGTTGCTTTCTTTTTTATTTTTAAATATAGCTCTATGTGTTCTGATCCATTTATCTCATATACCTTTTCCATGAATGCTTTTGAGATAGAAGTTTGCGTCATTGTCTAATTTAAAACTCGAAAATTGTGGAGATAGATAATAAAACTAAAGGTTTAACAACACTCTTTGTAAATGTGATATTGCTTTTCTTATAGGATAGGAAAATAAGTGAAAGCTCACTTGTACTGTAATCGGTTATATTGTATTGAGATTTTGTGACAAAGTTAATTTCCATGTTTTCTCAATTTCTTTATTTCTAATTTAAATTAGTCTAATGACCATTTGGAGAATACTTTCCTTAGAATCTTCGAATCATTTTATTTCTTATCTATTTTTGAAAAATAAGTAGCTCTTATTCAATTGCAATCATTCTCAGATATACCCAAATTTCGACTATTCTGCGAAAACAATTCCTATTCTTTCTTTTCACAAAGAAATGTACGATATATCACACTCTTTATTTAATCCAGGAGAAACAGACTATGAAAATTATATTTTTTTCAACATTCATATGTTAATAAAATATTTGGTATGAATAATTCTAATGACTTCCTATACATTATAAAATTTTATTTTAAGTTTGAATGACTTATCCTTGAATTATTTATAAAATTCATTTTTGTCCTTAGATATGCATTAGATTATTTTTTCTATTTAAAAGACACAAGCTTTTTTTTTTTTTTTTTTTAAATTTGAAAAACAAAACATGGCTTTTTTAAGAGCTTAGGAAAAATGTATTTACTTATTCATTTTTGAAACAGAAGAAAAAAAATTATTTTTCAACTAGATTTTCAAAATTTCTCTAGTGCACAAATAAAATTTCAGACGATAAGGCAAAATTTTAGGCGATTTCACATGATAACAATTTACAGTTCATATGATTATTGATTATTGGTTTAAAATTTTTCATGAGTACTTTGTGAATTCAACTAAATTTTTAATCATGTAAATCATTTATATCGAATGCAACTTCATTCAGACATTGTATTTTCTGGCTGGAATTATGGATTTCTGTGATAAAAGATTTCCCAAGAAGCAATGTTCTTTAAACTTTACAAAATTGTTAAATTTCATTTCCCTAAATAAAAAAATAAAACATACTCCAAATAAACTTATATTAATCAAACTATAGAGAATATATTTGCTTTACATTCCTTCTCCCCATTTTTATCTCATTAAAAATTTCTGAAGGAATTTACTTTGCTTAATGTTTTTACTAAAGTTAGTTTCTTTTTACTTTCACTTTCATTTATATATTTAATAATAGTTTGAACCTTAAATAGGTCAATAAACCTGGATATGCAATAAATAAGCAAAAAAAATCCCGTTTGCCCTTCAAAATTGCAAAACTCCATCTTATATTTATTATCATAGTTAAAAAAAATAACATAAATCAACAAGCGCTGCTAATTTTTCTCTCACTCTGATTCGTACAGACTTGAGTTTATATTTGCAACAAGCAGTTGATAGTCAATTAGATTATTTTTGATAGTACATTTTCATAATTTTTTTAGGTCGTACATGAAATAGCTTGAACCTTCCATTATTTTCTTTTTAATTCTGTTTAAAAAAAAAACTTGTATCAAGTCGCATTAAAGGCGAGAAAATGCTGTGTGATCTAGAAAAAAAAGAAGCAATAAGTATAATGATGCGTAGTTTTGCTCATAGATACAGGAATGTTTCTGACGGGTTATTATAACGTTATTACAATAAACAGTAAGAAAATGAAAAAAAAATTGAATTCAAATTGTGTTACATTATTTTCAAATCAAATTTGCATAAGTAATAAAAACCTAGTAGTATCATAACATGGTTTTGATCTTTGAACATTGTACAGTATTGAAAATCTGATCTCGGTTGAAGAAAAGGCAGTAAAGGAGTTAAAAATAAGCAACAGCCTGGATTTATATTTCTATATTCATTTGGTTGAATGTTTCCTAATAAAATAATCGCTTTAAATAAATTGATTTGAATGATCGCTAATAAATTGGAATAAATAAGAGAAGAATGATTTCTGATTGAATTGTATCTTGTCTCTAGGATGAGGCCTTTAACTTGTCATCAAATACTTTTCTAATAATTATTAATGCATCGAATATTTCTTCTGAATCAGAAGTTTCTTTGAACAATGTTGACCATTGTTAGTGAATATTCTCCTGAAAACAAATCCACGAAAGAAGTTTAAAATCTCACTAATAAACATGTCATCTGGAAAGTTTGAATTTTTCAAATAAATAAAGAAGTCATCATATTTCAAATACTTAAGAAATTATTTTTGGAAGACATATCTATAACAACTTGAGGTGTCATGAAATTCAAAGATTACTTAGTTAGAAATTTTGCCAATTTTTTTAAATTTAAACTCGGTTCTTCTACTTCTCGATTTTTTATAACATAATAAGCATCATGTGTAACAACCATAAGTTCTTTTATAACTGTACAACCAAAATATACAGCATTATTTAATCAAGAAAAAAAAATTGAACTGCATGTGCAAAAAGATTAAAATTTAATTCTTCTTTGAAATTAAAATATTTAAAATATTTTTATTGTGTTCTTACAATTTTTTAAATATTTATCAAATATTTTATGCTACAAAATATAATATTATTTCGATATATTTTTAAAAACTTTTATACGTTATAATAATATGCATTTTAAATTATTTGGAATTTAATGTTTCCTATTATGGCAAAACATACATCATTCTCTTTTCCATTTTTCACAAGTTTTTGTCTTCCAGAATTATAAATTATTTTTTATAATCATTTTCATGATATTCTTAACTTATATATATATATATATATATATATATATATATATATATATATATATATATATATATATATATATATATATATATATATATATATATATATATATATATATATATATATATATATATACATATATATATATATACATATATATATATATATATATATATATATATATATATATATATATATATATATATATATATATATATATATATATATATATATATATATATATATATATATGCTTTTTATTTCATAATCAAATTTATTACCAAAGAAATTACCTTTTGAAAATTATTTTTCATCAATTCCTTTTTGTATCAAAACATCTTTCAGTTCATCAATTATTTTATAATTTGTAAACTACAGAGCACGTATATTGTTTTATTACTAAGTGTCTTTACATTATGTTTCCTTCTCAATCGTTTATAACCAATGCAATACCTCATTTTATGCTGGTAAAAAGAAGAAAACGATTCCCTCACACTTCAAGCATAAAAGCGCACTAACATACCATTAAACCAACATCAAACATCCTGCTTTTGGAAGCATTTTTTTCGTGGCAGGCTAAAAGACGGTCCAGTGCAGGCGGATCAAAGATCGGGCATAAAATATCTTCGATTCCGGAACACCTGCGGAGAATTAATAATCTGTCTTCCCTCAGAAAGTATTAGTTACGACGTTACGGTGAAGTATCGGAAACCTCGCGGACGGGTCAACTGGCTATTAAGGGGTCGAGCCTTACGACAAGGTACGGAGCATGCGTGGTGAATACTAAAATGGTCTATCGCTTGGAATGTTTAATGAGACCTCTTTAATTCAGATGTGAGCATACCTTCCCCCTAACCCTTTTTGAGGTAATAGTTTGCATTTTTTTTTTGACAGGATGCTTATAATTTACCTCAAGGCTTTGACTAAACTCGAACGATTTCATAATTTGGTAGTTTTTGTTTTGTATCAGTCTTATGGCGAGCAATCCTGATAAATAAAAAGATGTCTACTCTAAGCTGTTTGAGATTAAAATATTACTTCATTTTGCAACTTTTTTGATAATGCTGTTATTAAAATTTAGGTTTATGGGAAAAAGCCTTCGTTAGAAAACATAAAACACACAATAATTGGTGCATTTGCGTTTCATCAAAACTGCAACAATTGGCATATTTTATGTTATACGAATTTCATTAAAAAATAAGAGATACATTAAGCAAATTCTTAGTGAACGTTCAAGCACAAAATTACTCTAAAACTATGAAACGTTGTGAAAATTAGTAGTGTAAGTTGAATAAAAGCATATATTACAAATGGATGCATTTCAAGATGATTTAAATTCTAATAATCTAATATTTAAATCAATTTTAATATTCCAATAAATAGAATCGTTGTGAGATACGATTCGACTTTATTAAAAATTATCTAAATTCCAGAAATATAAATTCTTATCTAAATTCAATTATGAAATAAAATCTCACCACTCTGATACTTAACAACTTTGCATGTGTTGACTGATGCATTTTTAAGCTATTGCAGTTTTGTAATGAGTTACATTGTTAAATGACTACTTAAAAAAAAATCAGCGGATTTATGTAATATATGCACATATAAATCTACGAATATCTATCATTGATGAGAAACGGGTTCCAAACATTTCTACTAAACGAGGAAAAATGCCACGTGACATTTTCAACCAATTATTTTTTGCATTGTATCCAACCAATGGTAACGCTATCTTGCTCAGCGACATGCCAAATCAAGTGATTCATACATGGTCCTGTGATAGGGTAATTTTTCTTTTATTTTATGCTCTCTTTTTTAAAAAAATTATAAAAATATCTTCTTGTGTATGAAACGATATGCACAGATATTTTGGTATAAAAACTTAACAATTAGGAATGAAGTGAATTTATAAATATTCTTAAAGAATAATATGTGCCAATTTTTCCCAAAAAATTTCATTTACACTTTTGCATCTTCAGTAATGTCATCATGTTTCACATATTGCTGAAACTAATTTTTTTTTATTAAATTATAAAATCCATTATTCTTTATGTGAATACCTGCGTAAAATGTGATAATGTGCCATCTTTGGTAAACCACTGTACTGACACACAGTGATTCATAATCATGTACTTGGTGTTACATATTGTGATAGTAACAAGAAGAAAAGCTTACATAAAGAAAATTTCAAGGAGAATTCATAATATGTATTTCACCTGTGGAAATATTTTCAGAAAACTTTTGCGTATCTTAAGTTTTTTTTTTAATATTTTGATTTATATATTTATATTCTTAAATCTGCTTTAAATAGAAAATGTAATTTGTGAAATAATGTGGGACCAGAGAGCAGTGGTGATGGACTATTCCAATAATGTGGAGGTGAGATCCGTAGGAAACCGATGTAGACAACTTTTAGTACAACTGCAACAAAAACTTTTTATTTCCAATTGCCAGGCAAAATACAAGGAATTAAAGGTTACAAGATAGTAAACTATTGAAAAAACACCAAAGTTATCTTTCCTCCCAAAATCTTCCTCCATTGAGCAGCAGATGGCCCCTGTCCATTACTTCCATAGAGCCACAGAGTGGAAAAGTAGGGACAGTAAGAATGCCCAAGAGATTCAAATGAGAAGCTAGGCAGTCATGTCCTATTGTTAGACAGAAGGTGGCAACAGCATTTTGCTTTAGTAAATCAGGAATAAGAGAAGGACCAAAATTACTCCAGTATTTTTTAACTGTATGAGTCTGTAAGTGTTTCTGACTTGAACTCCACCTGCAACTAATATAATGTCAGTCAATAACCAACTCAATTCTCAGTAGTTAAGAAAGGAAAACACAAAACAATGATTAAATTAATCATGCGCATTAGGTTTTGATTTGTTACAATTCTGTGATTTCACTGACAAACAGACAAAATCATAAGCAAGCTAAAATATGATTTAGAGATATTTAAATTTACTTAGAATTTCTCGAAATGAATAGACTACCAATATCAAATAGGAAATTTTAGAACCATTTAATTAAACATTCCTGATTCTTCCTCTGTTTACTTATAGTATAGAAATGAATCATTGAATCAGTCAATAGGAAGAACCAGTTTGAAGTACAGCTGGCACTTATAATTTTCTCATGCCACAGGTACTCCTTTACTGGTTGCATTATTTTTAATTTTATATTTAGATCTGTATCTTTTTCAATTCCCTACCCAAATCCGTAATAAAAACTAAACAAACTTTGTTTTCAATGTTTCTAAAAATAAATGTATTAGTTTTGTTGATGACGTTACAGAAAGGATTTTGATCAAAATTAGCAAATTTAGTATTCCTGAGGAATCGCACTATCGTCACTATACATCTTCTTTCGATGTTGTTGTTGCAACAGCATGCTTCTCTGTGCCTTGTCCTGAGCTGCGCTGCACCAGTAAGATAAAAGAAGCCAGAGGGAATCTTCGTGATTTTGAATCAAGGACCAAGTAGAAGACCCACAATACTTTGGCTGGTAACCCTCCTACGTATCATTTCACTTGGAGGGCTTGCGACCATGCCCAGTTTTAACGTGCCTCAGCCGCCATCAGCGAACACTCTAGCTCATTTTATTACAATAACATGAACTAGAGACTAAACCCTCGAATTCATGCAGTTCGAATCTTTTCCAAGATTCGAATTAACCTAAAATTCAAATCCTAATTGAGATGTATGCCTTCTCTTCTGAGAATATTTTGAACTGCTTAATGAAAATTTTTTGATAAGCAGTTTTCAGGTATGTATAAGTGTGTATTAATCTCAATATTATTAATAAAATATTTCAAAAATTTCATAATATCAGTAAATTACAATAATGATGTCCTATGGTCGGTTGTCGAGCAGTTATCATGGGTGTAATGGTGTGGAGAAAATTTCCTCCTTCAGTAGGTCAATTTCAAAATTGAGGGAGTATCTCCTCTGGTGTTGCCATCCATCGGAGGATCAAAGTCGTTTAATTTTCGTGTTACTCTGGTTAAACAAAAGACACACCCTACTGACTTAAATTCACATAACCAACGTCATACCAAGTTTAGCTTATCCAAGTGTCATAAGTAACAACAACACAATAACAATGAAATAAAGTATCATTATTGAAGTTATAAGTATCTATTTTACATATAAACTATAAATTCAATGAAAACAAAAGAGATTTGATGTAACTGTAACCAAATGGTCAACCATTTAATATATATTTAACTTGGGCATCACGATGGTCAAACGCTATTTCATTGTATATTTTATAATACAGTACACCCCAAAAACCTTGCAAGAGTTAATCAATAAAAAATTTTTGGGAATTTTTATATTATAACTGTCTACAATATATTTAAAAAGACTGCATAATAATCTGAAGAATAAACTGATTTAAATAGCACCCCATTCCTTTAAAATACATTAAAAAACATTTATTGCAAGAGATTTCCGGAAATGATGCGCTCAGAAATGGTAGCCAAATGGTTAGCGTTCTTCCCTTCGGCTCAACAATACGTGAGTTCGGTTTCCACTTGGGACTTGGATGTTAGTAAGTGGATCGGAATCTACCTTAAACCATAAGCCCTGTCCAGTTAGCCTTCCATGTGCAAAAAGAGATCGTTGAGACGTAAGCGAACCAAATCAGAAATGTTGTGAATCATTCTAATAAACTGGAAAATATCTCAAATTTAGAGACTTTTTTCTATTAATAATTTTCAACAGAATACTAAAAATAAGTTTATTATTATTTTGTCTTTTTAATTATTATTTTTTTACAATGAATTTTGAATGTAATTTTCTATTTGTTGCTTATGTTCCTATATGACTGATGTTTCCTTCATGTGTCAATAGATATATAAATTTACAAATACTTCATTTAAATTTTCAAAAACCCTACAGTTAAAAATATCTTAAATTTATTTTGAAATTCTTATGATAGTGTTTATAATTATTGTTATGGAAATTCACTGAAAAACCTTGCATAGTTAAATTTAACATCTCATATCCTAAGCTGTTATATGTTATGTGAATATCCTAAGGTGTTAAAAGACTTTATAAAATTGTTTTGAACATTCACTGTGCTTTATGGGGGGGGGGATATTCTTACGGATACTAGACTATATTCATTCATTGCCAGAGAACTTTCAAGTATTACCCCTCGCTGCATATACGTATAGAAAGAAGCACAGCAACGGGAATTCATTATGACCTAGTGACAGAATGCTCTTCAGATTCAAAGGTCCCAGGTTCGATACTAGCCAATGTTTAACAATAGATCTTCGGCATATACGCCTGTCATTGTGAGTACTTGGGAATTTTCTTTCACTGTGTAGCTTTATCTGAAAAGTTCTTCCGAATGGAAATTAAGAGGTGCATCCACCTACAATAATACAACAGCTGTGTTAAAATCGAGAGAGAGAATCTACAACTTCCCATTTTTTAAAAACCTTTAAAAATATTTTTTTATTTATTTTCCGACATTTTTATTATTTATTACCTTAGTATACTTATACACTTATTGTTAAACGTTCTTTTGTTCATTTCAATGAAAAATTAGCTCAATTAGAAAAATTTAACTTCATATTTAGATAAAATCAGCAATTGATAAATACTTGTTTAATTTTTTCTGTACGGACGTATAATTTTAAATATTCTATATTTATATTCGTCATAAAGATAAAAATAATAAGCAGAGAAGTTGTGAGCTTTTTATAAATTTTGTGTAAAATGCATATAGTGTACAAGATAATTCATTAAGACTTCTTCTAAACATGATGCTTTGAACTGCATGCACGAGCATTGAACTGGATTTAACAATAAGGTAGACTTCATGGTCGCATTTTTCATCAATGGATGTCTCTTGGTAAATATTCAGGGTACATAAACCTCCTTTCATTACGTAAGCAAATTAGCTTCCTAATGTTAAATGATTTTTTTTCCAATGGCAGATTGTAGACAGTTACAACTGCAACATAGTCTATTAATCTATTGTTCCCTGATACCTAAGGAACCGGCCAGAAACAGCGACCTCCTAGCTGCCGAGGCGTTACCCCGGGTACACCATAGGTGGTGAGCCACCATCGCACCCTCACACATGCCATAGGGACCCGTTTATAGGGTAGGCATCATTCATACTTCATTCACACTCACATAGAAAGGACAAAGACAGCATAAAGAGAGAAAGTACATCCTTGTCTGAACCGGGATTCGAACCCAGGACCTTCCTATTCGTAGTCAGGCACGCTGACCTCTAGACAAGTTGATCGCCTAATTTTAAATGATTGTGGATGAAAAATATTTTTGAAAGAGAATGACAATATACACGTATTTCGAGTATAAATGGATATGTGTTGATTTATGTACGGGAAAAGAACATGCGTATTCTATAGCTTGAGTACGCCTTCTTTAAGTACGTCTAAGATAGATTTCATATCTGTCAAGTAATAAATATAAGAATGAATATTTACCGTATAAATCCTATACATCTCCACGTGAAAGGATTGACGAGTGGAGTACTTTGTTTGTTAAGTGTTCATTTTCGTTATAAATATATTGCCAGAAATCAATTGTCATTGCAATATATCTCAAATTAAAAAGTACCTTATTGATTTTTTTAGGAATCAACACTCGATGACAAACTTTGAGTCCTCTAAAAAAGCTCCGAACGCAAGAAACAAATAGCTCAAAAATCAAACAAACTGGCCTGGGTGACAAGTTCAAGAATAGTACCTTCTGATTATGAAGAGAAAAAAAAGAGCAAACGAAACAGAGCACGTATCCAGGCCCATAATTAAAGCACCTCCTTATCGGCATGATCACAGATTAAGATACTCTAAATGCGATCGATAACTTAAAAAAGGGGAATCCTCAGAAGATTAATATTCTCCCAGCAGTAACAAGCCCCTCCACACCCCTGAAGCGTCGCGTACTTTGCATATGTCATAGGCTACACCAGAGGGGGGGGGGTGTAAATGACATTAAGAACGGTCACAATGTAGCTGGCATCTGCTCCCCCTTTGGCTACGTGATCGTCTTACAAAATCAGGGGTCTGTTCTTTCATTATTTTAATGATACTTTTTTTTCTTATTTTCCTTCATTACACGTCTTTAGTCTTTTTCTTCTTTTTTTATCAATTACTCTGATTCTTTTTATGGGAGATTTATCTTCATTAGAGCGTAATTAAATGTTGATACGCGTTCCGTCAGTCTTCGATGCGCCGCGAGGCCCACTTTAAGAGATTTGTGACAAGAGGAGTCGCACCTTTTTCTTTAATTCGTAAACTGTGCTGCATTTTATTACTACAATGAAGGAGAATTCATTGAGAAAAATGTATTACGTTTCCAGGTAAACTTTATTAACGTCATGTGTTGGAGATAAGCATCATAATAAAAACAAGTAAGACCTGAAGATATCTAAAAGTCTGCCATAGTCAATAGGATCTGGAATCTTCGAATGGCTTATATTAGAGTAATTATTTATAAATTATAAAAGAAAATTTTGTTAAATGTAATTAAAAGTACTATTATGTTTACTGATAAAGAGAATTACAGTTAAATAGAATTACTTTGCATATGTCATAGGCTAAGTAATTCTATTTAACTGTAATTATTAATTAAAATTATTTCACCTCCGTATTATTAATAATACGTAGGTAAAATAATTTTAATTAAATATTTATTTAATTAAATATATATTTAATTAAAAACATGTAAAAATATGGATGCAGGGATTTTTTTCAGTTGTTTCATTTCATTTGTAATCTCAGTATTTATATATTTTCCCCCATTTTGTCACTCATAAAGTCATTTAATAACTTGGACTTGTTTAAAAGTAGAAACATATATATTTTATTTTAAACTCTTGATAAAAAAATTTGTAAGATTTCTACTGTATATTATAAATAATGTTGTTAAATATATATAAAAAATAGCATATTCTAAGTTATTTGGATATAAATTTTTAAGAAATTTTAAACTCAAAAAATGTTTGCTTTGGTTATTTTATAACAAATGAATTCTCTGTTAAGATTGACGAGGAACCATTACATATTTAAGGGGGTTCTTGAAACACAACACTTTCTCGCAAACGCAAAATATTAGCTAAAATGACTATGGCAACATATTATATCTTTAAATATACGATTAGAGAGTTCATATTTATATCTATTCATATATCACTCAATAATACCTTATATGATTTAGTAACAGTTCAATGATTGTGGTTTTTAATTTTTCATTTAGATATTTAGATTTATTTTAAACAGAAAGGAAGCGAGTTATATAATGAAGATTAATATGCTTATAAATCACTTCACCTTTCTCTCAGTGTTATGTATTTCTTATAATAGCTGGGTTATGGATATATAATGCAGGGTAGAATATTATAAAAAATAAATATCATTTTTATTATTTATTAAAATTAATGTATTTTGTTTTTTAACTCAACTTTCAGATTTCCATTAAAATTTCTTTACCAATACCAACTACCAATTTTATTCCATCAAAATATTTCTAATCCTTTTGCATTTTAATCATGGGTGTTTTACGTAAAATTCTTGAAATCATCATTATTAGGTATACATACATTCACTGGAGAACGTGTTCCGAATGATTATTATAATTATAATAAGACCCGACTGCTAAAATTCTTTTCCACTTTTTCAGAGCAATAAGGGGTGGAACAGATGACATGCGAACTGAATGAGATTCCCAGTGGTTATGCACTCTTGGACGCCGAGAGTGGTTTGGTCTTCGTAATTTTGAAGTAGGGATCAAGAAGAAGACTCTTAGACTTGACCTGCCACCCCCAAAGGTATTATTTTACATGGAGAACATTATGGCCACGACATACTCTATGTGCCCCAGCTACTATCTATCAGCGAACATGCTTTGTTTCTAGGCCGGGATTTGAATTCATTATCTTTTTGATGACAAGAACGAATGCCCTAACTAACCAAGCCATCCAGCCTGAAAGATTAAGAACACAATAGCTGAGATGATTTTATGAAGTTTATCCATTAAATGCATTAATAGTTAGCTAAAAAGCATTTTTTTGCAGACTATTTAAGCACCCTGATAAAAACTTCTCTTAAAATTCCGGACACAATTATACATAAATGATTATTTCTTACTAATTCTCAAACAGTTTAGACTTAAAGTTTTATGCTACAAATTTTACCTTTATTTAGATGCCGTTGAATAGCAAAAACCTCAGAAGTTAAAAAAATATCAAATACTTCGCATAACGATTTTGTTTTGCAATTAAAAGTAATTTATTTAGATTTTAGATTCCATTAAACGTTAATAATTGTAAAAGTAGATTCAATGATGTGTAAAGTTTCTCAATTATTTACTCTTGGGCATTATTTAATGTCTGCAATTCTCGAAGAGTTAATTTATTTAACTTAAATGTTTTAGATATGTAAAATGAATATTATCACTAAGGAAATATTTTTAGGAAAATTGTAGAATTTTTAATATCTGGATGTGGCTAAAAATGTGTTTTATAATATATATATATATATATATATATATATATATATATATATATATATATATATATATATATATAAATATATATATATATATATATATATATATATATATATATATACACATACATACATACATACATACATACATACATCATTGGTACATGGTACAAAGTATGGCTTTTTCGCCAATTTTCGCCTATGATATTTTTAATCTTGCTTTATATATATATATATAAAATATGGTAAGTGAATACTTTTATAGATCTTACTATTTATGAAAAATAGCATAGAAATTGTCATTAATGTATTACTGTTTATGAAATAGAAACTGTAAATTGGTTAGTGATTTTATAAACTGCAATTTTTATTATTTTACAACATAATTAATTTAGGCGCTTTTCCATTTTATAAATCGTGTTCTTGCGTTTATAAAAAGAAGTCAATATAAGAGTAATGAAATGAGTGAAAAAGTTAATAAATTATTTTAGCTAAAAAAATAATTTCTGTCAATCAATGAAATTTTTAATTTAAAACAAAATATACTTATTTGTAATCTTTTCATTTGATGAGACGAAGTTAAATAAATAACTATTCTAAAGCTGGCATCTCCTTTCCTTTACCACTGCTTTTAGTGAATAAACATCACTTTCTCATTATTAATGAGGCTTTTAAAACTTTAGTAATAATATAAAAATAAAGCAGATAATATGTGATGATAAAGGGTAAATCGTTTACATCATCCTTTTAGGTTATTAGATAAATATTTAACAGCAATATATTCGCATTTCAGTTTCAATAAGAATTTTTTAATATAAGTTTGTATTCTGGTATGCATTTCTATATATATTTTTTATATTTTTTTATTAAATTATATAACCCTAATAAAATTAAGGAAATTTTATTTTGTATTAGTTTTATTTTACACAACTTCGGGTATGATATTGACAAAATTAAAGAATATAAATTAATTTTCAGCTACTTTGAAAAATGATAGCTGAAATTTCGTAAAAGAGATTAACTAATTAATTATTTGCATTGAATATATTTCATATTAATGTTTCTTAGATATAAAATACATTTATGCAATATTTAAAAATCTCCAAAAATTTCTGAACTGTAGTATAATAAGTTTAATTATAAAGAAATATCTGAAATAGTCTTTAAATAAAAATCATTATGAATGTTAGATTTGATATTATTTAATATTAAAAGATTATTATACACTTTTTATTATATAAATATTTATTGCAATTTTTTTAAAAATATTTTTTCCGTACTTAATAATTTTTACACACTTTTAAAATAAAGAGAACAATATTTTCCTTTAAGTATTATTAGCAGCATTTATAAAAATTTAAGCCTTTTGTGTTTGAGAAAAACAGTAAAATTATCTTTTCCTTTTTTAATGATAAATTTATGTCTTATCTCTTACAGTTAGTCAAAAATTAGAATCCTATGAACAATTTGTTCTAATTATTTTTATAAATTAAAAAATTAATGCATTTATTCTGTACACTAAAAATTTGGGATCATATGTAAACATCGGAAAATGAAATATCAGTATTAATTTATCATTTTTAATTATCATTATCATTTTTTTTAAGACATTCAGTCATATAAGTATTCATTAGACTTATAAAATGTTATTCATCTTTTATCATATCATATGATGCTTCATCATTAAATATTTGCATTTGTTTATAATGATCATTTAAATAAGTGACTATAAGTGAGCTTACACAATGATAAAAAAGTATTTTTGGAAACAGGTGCTAAACTCTAAAATAAGCGCATCATTTGTTACAATAAAGTTGCATTTTACACTTACTGACGAACTGCAAGTGTAACTGTGTGTGTAGTAAAATAAAATAAAATTACAATAAAATTATGATAAATTTCTTAATTAAAGCTAAGAATTTCAAAATTAATTTTTTTTCTCAGTAACAATTACTTCTATAGTTTTAATCACCATTTCCTATTCATATTTATATTATTTCTAAAATATACAGTCAATGTAATTTTTCGAAACATAAATATTTTTATCACATTCATATTACATTATTCCTAATATAGGAAACAATCAAAATGTTAGAAGATTTAGCACATAACAAATATTTTACGCGTACAATAATTATAAATTTTTCTTGCAAGGAAAAGGATGGTTTCCAAATTTAAGATAAAATTAATATAAAAATTATTAGTTATTATTAAAATTCATTCATTATAGTGAACGTCGTTCACAATTATATGATGAACAGTTGTGGTAATGTTAACAGTTACAGTGAACGAAATTTCAAAAAAATTTATGTGAATATTAGTTAAAATTGAGCTAAATAAGTGGGAAGCGCAAAATTTATACACATGCTAAGAACATTTTTAATAAAATTTTGCACACATTTAAATAAAAATATCAGCATTTTATTATTAATTAAATTAGCAGAAAGTCCTAAAACAAATAAATTCAAACAAAATAAAGTTAGATTCATTTACAAAAGTTGAATAAATAAAACTTAAAAGCTATAGAATCAAGATAATTTAAGGGTTATTTTTTTGAGAATTATTGAGGTCATTTATAAATCGATTATAAGGAGCATTCTGGCAAATTCCTTTGTAAACATAGTAAAATATTTATAGAGGCTATGAAATTCCACTGAATTGATGTTGGATGAAATATCATTTATATGTATGAAAATATTTCAACAAAACCTAGCTAGCCTTAATGTTTAGTTCAACATACTTTAACTGATTATTTGGTAACAAGAACATCTAAGAATTGGTACACTTTTAAATAAAATCATCTTAATGTTATTAATCAGTAAAAATGATCTTAATATTAATGATGAGTAAAATTATCTTACTGTTAATACATAAAAATATTATCTTAAATCATTTCAGCAATGTGGAGCATATACTTTTAACTTTAAGATACATATTACATTAAGGGAGTCCTTAATTACATGTCAAAATAAAATTGTTACCATTAGCAAGCTTTAGTTCAAATACTAATGATTTTTTATTTAAGAATTGAAAAGATTCAAATTTAGAAAAAAAGCGTGAAGATTCATATTTTCAAATTTTTACGAGGTGTCAGCCCTAATATTTAGAGTATATTTATAAAAATAGAAGGATTGTGAGAAATGATTCATACATTGCATGTCAAACAGAAATTTATTATAGCGTTTGCCTTAATAGTAAAATTCAACCAATGGTATTTAGAATTTTTTCTCCATTCAACTTTCAAATGGTTACACAAAAAATGGTTAAATATTTATTTCAAAATCTTTACAAAAATGCTTTTCTTCGATAAAAGAAATTTTCTGTGAAAGTTTTATATTTTAATTGAAATAATATTGATATACCGGAATTTTTAATGGATTCATTAATTTCATTTACTATGTTCGGTATCATGGTGAGATGATTTGGAGAACACTAGTACTTGTACATGAATCTGCTAACTTAAGTTAATAACAAAAGTTAGATTTTCTTAAAATTTCATAAAATCAACTGTTGCAACATCCAAATTGCAGCAACATTAATAAATGATAATGATTCGAGCTTTATAAAGTGACCATTAATTATAAATTCCTCACTAATCATAAATTCCAATTGAGCTTTTTTATCTAGAAATTTATTATAATATTTTGAAAATTCAATTCAACATTTTTCTTCAATTGTAAGGAAATTTTTATATCATAGTTCAATTAAAGCATTTTACTTAATAGATTGTAAATGATATGAAAATTCAGTAGTTAAAATATAATAAATGGCTAATATGAGTGTCTTATTTCACAGCTATTTATTAAAAATTCCATAGAGCTTGATATATTCCATTGAGCTTATACAGCTTGATAAAATGAAATAATTAAATTATTTCATTTTATCAAGCTGTATAAGGAAATTAAAATAAGTTTAATTAAAATAATTCCTTAAAGGGAATTAAAATAAGTTTTTTTTTTCATCACTAGGTAAAACCTACTAAAATTAACTATTTAATTTCCCAACTATATTTATTGCCAATTGTTATTATCATTATTACTAAATAAGTAATTTCGACTCAGATAATACACTTCAAATCTTTAGTGCAGAGGTGTCACAAATAAACGCGACGAATTTCTAAATTGGATAACTTATAAGAAAACATATCTGTAACTCGAAATATTTGGCATTGTAAAGAAGGAAAATGCATCAACAAAAATTTAGTGCATGAAGTCGCGCCCAATTGAATAGTTCAGATAATGAGTGAACATGTTGGGCATCGAGTTTTGTCGCCAAATCTTGTCTCATTTCTACTTTTGAATTGTGATGAACCAGCTGTTGTCACCCAGTTACACAAGCAGTTGGCTCTGCAGGACCTCCACCTCCAATCCAGACCTTGGATTGTTGACAACATCTGGATGGAGGCAATGTCAACAACGAAGCAGAAGTCAGTCTTTTGTTCAGCAACCGCTGAAAAGCGTACAGGGTGCCTATATCTGACCACCCTTTGTTCCGGAAGTTCTCAAAAGAGGCTTGTGGTCAGCACCCCTTTCGAAATGCACCTAAGGGTCAGTTAGTCACAGTAAAGCCATGTTTGCCTTGTTGGATACACCAAAAAGAGCCAATGTAAGATTCGATAATATGGTACTCCTCTTTTAGCCAAATTTTATTTTTGAATAAAGAAAAAATTCAACGACTATAAGAGATATATTTTGAAAATTAACTTTTACGCACATTCCATCATTAAAGCTAACCCTCCTGCGAGCATTATAATTAATTATGTACAAATGGATCAAATTGCATTGAATAATAAAGTATATTTAGCTGTTTAAAAAGATAAATATTTTAAGGAGATCTTATATATATATATATACATACATGTTGCACGAGTCATAGAAAATAACAATAAAAAGATACTTTTAAGCGCAATATAAACGCGATTATTAATATATATTAAATACGCTCTCTCAATAATTTTTCCATAATTATATGTTAAAGTATTGAGATATGTTTTCAAATTCTTACTTATAAATAAATTAAAAATGAAGATTATAATGAAATTATTTTTATGAAAATTATTTTAATATTTTAATATTGTTATATATATATATATTACATAACAAATTAGTAATTATTTTGCATTGAAATGCTGTATAATGTATCTTAACTAAATCTAACTTAGAAAAAGAAAGTATTTATTAATTCTTCCACTACTCTTATTATTTATAAATTAATGCTATACAGGAATTTAATAATATTTTTAACTACTAAAATATTTGACGAGAATGTGGTATTTTAATTAATAAATATTTTCATGTCAAAGTAAGAAATAAATGCAAATTAAATTATCTGCAGATATTATGTTTCATAAAAACAAATAAGTGAATTGCTAAATGAGAAGTAATCCTAAATTATTTATTTCCCAAATTAATAATGATATACATACTTAAATTGCATATAGAATGGAATTCAAATTGCATAATATGAATTCTAATAAATAAGAGAATTAAGTCTTCATAAGAAAAATGGTAACTTAAGTTTATGTAGTCTTTTTAATTTGAAGTTTAACTATCAATTAGTATTGATGAAATTCAATTCATAATGACTATTAATTGATGTTTTATGATAATCAAATCATCCTCGAATATAAGACAGAGATTTAAGCAAAATATTGCCGTATCCACAATTTTTTTTTTTCATTTTTAAATATCTGTGGTGCTGTATGGGTCTTCATTAAAGATTAATGAATATTCTAGAATATAATTCTTAAGCATATTCACTTGCATTACATTTCAAAAATAGCCTTAAATTCATAATGGATGTTATAACATCAAAAGCGATAAAATAAAGAGATTATAAGTAACAAAATAAAGGAATATTTCCGACAAATTTGTATGGCTTGAGCTATTAAACTTCATGTGATCACTTTCTGCATAGCTGCATCTTAACGACGTGCGCCCACTGATTCAGGCACTCTCTTTGTGCATCGCTGGGGTGACCACCTTTGGACAGTGTCCTCCTCCAGCACCCCTTTGACCCGCAGGAGCGTGCCATGATGGGTCTTTTCTAGAACGATTACGATTGTCTCATTTCGCTCAGTAAATGGAGATCTGAAACTGTGTGAATGGAAATGTATAAACGTTAGACATCTGACTTTTAAAGTATTTAATGAACAATACAATTTCTTAAGGTATTTTTAAAAAGTAACGAGAATATTCATTGGAAAATATTTTTCATAATAAAGTAATTGATGTTACTGTAATTTAAATAACAAACACTAATATTTTTTAAATTATATCGCGCTTCACTATTTTGTAACCGACTGAGTAAGGAAAAAAAATGTTTTTATTTTTATTTTTTTATTTAATAAGTGTAGGAATTAATAAATATTAGACTTAAAAGTCTATAAAAAATTAGAGATTTTTTTTTTAATTTTAACTTTCTTTATAAACAAATATGAATGAAGTTTTGTACAAAGATGACATGATCTCTCCTAATTTTCTTTTATGGTTCATGCACTATTAATGGTATTCATGAAGAAATGAAAATTTCTCTTTTTATATTTTACACAAAAATTTCCTGTGGCTTCAAATTTACTTTTTTTGCTGTCAGCAAGACACATAATTACAGATAAGACAGTCAATCAAATCATCACTGTTTTCATTAAAAAAATTTTATTAAATTTCTCAAATAACTAATTATTTAAAATCTAATTTTAACCCATTTTGAATTTCCAGCTTCAAAAGACATTAATAAAATAAATCATATTTGTATAGTAAAAAAAAAATAATCATAATATGTCTTAGATTTGTTTAGGAGATCTTGAATCCAAAAATCTGAAAACTGTATTTTAATGATCCCATAGTAAAAATTTTCTTAGTATTTTTTTATTGAATAGAATGTAACGAAACTAACAAAATTGACAAGCAATGGGTCCATCAAATATTATAATTCTTTCTAAGGATTTTGTTAGCATAAATTTCTTACCTACACATACAAAAATAATTGAGTTGCATAGTTTACTTACATTTTTATTTTTGCATACCATTCTTTTTATATTCTACAAAAAGGACCATTGTAATAAATATTGTAACGTACTGTTAGTTATTAAATAATTATATATTTGTTCGAAGGATGGCTGTGTGTTTTAAATATATATTCAAAATATTTCGCTTTCTTGTGTAAGCACTATTTGTATTATTTACCTTTTCTCTATTTATTACGCGTTTGTATTATTTACGTTCTCTACTTCTTTTGGGGCCGTGGTAGTATAATGGTTAGGGCATCGCTCCTCCGTCCGGAATAGTTGGGTTCGATTCTCAATCCCGCCAAAAATCCATCAAATACATAGGATATACGATTCGTTAAATCCGTGGAATCGAAAGTCCTGTGGTCGGTCATTAAGCAGATAGCATGGGTGTAATGGTGTGAAGAAAATTTCCTCCTCCTTAGATAAAATTCAAAATTGAGACAGTGGATCTTCTGGTGGTATCATCTATTAGAGGAGTCTTAGAGTAATGACGTGCTTTCGCCTTCGTGGTACTCTGATTAAAACGAATGATACACCCTTCTGGTTTAATTTCGCATAGCGACTAGCGAACTCGGCTTATCCAAATGTCTGATACAATAACTACAACAATGCTTTTTTCTAAATTTCTTACATTTTGTTCTGAGAGAAAACTTTTCAAAATTGGATTTTTAAATTAAAAAAAAAATGCGATGATCTGAGTATATATTTGTAGCCGATATAAAGATTTATTTGATGGGATCTATGGAATTTTATTTATCACAAAATGATATCTTCTTATAATGGGATGAAAAACTGGGGAGGTAAGCTCAAATGTCAAACTCGTTACTCGATTAAGAGTAGGCATGTTTAGATAATTCATACATAATTATTTAGCCTTTGATGTACAAACTTTGGAAGATGAGATTCCTAGAATATTGTTGTTATCATTTAATCGGTGCATTCTCTCCATTAATACCGGAAAATTGAAAAATAATTTATTAAGTAATTTAATTGAAAAAAGTTATTACATTCAGTGGCAAACACTGTTCATGACATTTATTGTACGCTGCATTTATTGAAGCGTTAATAGCATTGGTCAATATATTGTGCTCATTATTGCATTTGTACACTATACTGGATCTGCGGGGAAAAATACTTTTTCTACAATCGCATTTACTGTCAACGACAGATGGGCTTGTTATGACACAATATCCTTCACCTTTTCCCTCCTCTCGTGGTAAGGGCCATAAAGTGCGGTTGCAGTTATCGTTTTATGCAACAAGGATCAGGATAGAAACAAAAGAGGAACGTGGAAAAAAATAGAAAAGAAAAAAAAAACCCAACTCCCACTCGAGTCCATTTTGAAATCGGATTCTTCGCGCAGCAACGCGCACCGGCAGTTCCCAGAGGACTTCGTTTAGTCTGAGCATAAAAAAGTGGTCCCTTCAAACCCCCCACCCTTCGCTGTACATGCTTCCCCACTATGAAACAAGTAGTGGTGATGGGGTGGTTTCCGCTCTGTGGTTATAGAGGAGAGTGGAATGCCTTATTCGGTGGCAGGAAAGTTACTCAGGGTTTGCTGATCGCTTATCCGTGTTCTTGGAGGAACTGTTTAGCAAACTTTGTGGTTGTGAAAGTACGTAGACATCAATTAAATGATCAAGCTTTATCAAATTTTTTAAAAAATGATTTTGCTTTCCTCAGATTTGTGTATATTTTTTTCTGTAGGGTTATTTAAAAACATAAATATGTTGATTTATCTTTTATTTTTTTTTTCATTTCTCGGTACAAAGTTTATTTTCTACACGCTTTTTTATTTGCAGTCCGCATATAAGAAACGTGTTTTATACATCGCATTAAATCTGATTCATGTATAACATATCCTTAAATTAATTTATTTTTATATTATTTCTAAATAATTAAAATCGACTTTCTAGAGAATCGGAACAAGCTGAAAAGATATCAACAGTTAAACAAAGTTATTCGATATTTTAGGAGTTTTTGGTGATTTCCAATAAAATATTTCATAAACATCATTATCTGACTGATATGATATTATAACATCGATGACCAAAAAAAAAAAAAAAAAACCTCTCAAAATGCTTAGTAAAACTTTCTCTAAATTGACTATATACTGTCTAAGGATCTTCTGCTTGATCCCTGCTTTTAAATTACCAAAATCTACTTTCGGCGTTATGATGGCATATCTACTATTCCCATCCACTACATAAGAGGTCATCACCTTCTTCCCTTGTAGTGCTTGCGGAAAGGGAAAAATCTTAGTAGCCGGCCATTATAAGACAACGTTTCATTACTTGCGGACTGATATAATATCATAATACCTAAAGACAAAGCTGTCAATCAAGCCAGTATGTCGCTACACCGCACAATATAGAATGGAAAAAAATATATATATTAACTAGAGCTTAAGAGTTCAACATAAAGCTCTGAAAATTTGGACTAAAAGATATTTCAGGGTAAAAAAATATTTTGTCCACAGATTGTATTGATTCACTATTCTCACAAATATATACTCTTACATATTGCACAGAGACATTTGTATCAGTGGCTGAGATAATCTATCCAGCTTTAAGAATAAACTTAGATATTTACTTATTAAAAATTATCAAAAGACCTATAAACATTCTTACCTATTCCCAGAGAAAGAATTCGAAATACGTGCAAAATAAAGCTAAAGTAATATTCAATGATTTTCTCATGATTAAAACTCAAATTTTATATATATTTTGTAATATTCTTTACACGAGGCTTGCATTTAATAAATATCAATTTAAACATTACATAGCTAAAAGATAATTTTATATATTAAGACTCAGAACTTATTTAAAATAAAAAAAAAAAAACAAATTGATTCTGCTTATTTACATTTTTTTAAATAATGTGCGATAAAATTTGAAAATTCTCAGACATATTTACTAAATTACTGTCTGGGTTAAATATATATATAGTACAATGACCGTGAAAAGGAATGAGTCTATCTATAAAAAAACGGAATGACAAAAATAATATATATATATATATGTGTGTGTGTGTGGTGCAAGGTTAAAGTTCTCAAAATCAATCGATTTACTTCTGGCGCTTCTCTAATAAGAATTACATAGCAGCCGCCTTCATAAGAGAGGAAACAGAATAAATTAAGCGGAACAAAGAAAGAGTATAATGTGCTGAGACTTCTTTTGTCATAATGCTTCCGGAAATGCGTGTTTAGCTGGACATCCGGTGCATCTTTAAAAAATAAAGATGACACCGGACAGTTGGCTCTGAGTATACTTTAATGTCATTCTTTTTTATAATTCCGTCGACAGCTTGTAATTGTTCGACTGCCAACAATTTAGGTTGTTTGCAAGCAACCTCGCATACAAAAGAAATCGTTCGTGCACGTCGAAAGAACTCTAATAACCATAATGGCTGGCGTAAATATTTCGAGTAATATTAGGATATTTATATTCTGATTTCAAGCTACTTTCACTTTCTCTCTCTCTCTCTCTCACTCACACACACGTCGTTATATCACCTTATTTTCTTTAAAATTTATTTTGAAAAATGAAAAGAAATATCCAAGCCAGCTGAAGGTAACCATGGATTTGGTTGAGTGATTCTGGAAATCTTATTCATTTTTATAATAAAATCATTATACTTCTTTTATTTCTTAAATTTTCTTCTCAATTTAATGGAAAAAACTTCGAATTTGAATTTTTTTTTAACATAAGTACATCGTTAGAAAAAATTCTAATAACACTCAATACAAAGAGGTTTATTCTTTTTCATCAATCTATTTTAAAAAAAATGAGATAATGTGTGCAACTATGACACCTCACTTTGCTGATCTTCTAAGGCATTTGCATGAAAAATGAACAATATTTCAGGTGCCGCATTTTATGAAGATTTTAAATTATCCTTAACATTCTATTTAATAATGAATTGAATAAAAAAAAAGAAAATATTCCTTAGACTTTTTGCATTTTTAGATATTTTGTAAAATTTTTAATTCAAATATCTATGAACAAATTGTGCTAATCAATTATACAATATTTTTAAGTGAAATATTTGGGGTTTCTAAGCTAAAAATACGGCATTTAAAAGCTGGAGCTGGGTTAGATTAGCACATTATGAAATTCAGCATAGCAATCATCTATAAGCATAAAATTATCTATAAACAGCATCCTTTAAAAATAAAATTGCATTTTTTCTCTAAAAATTCCGAGCAATTATATATTCCGAGCAGTTATTGTTGGATATGTAATAATTTCATTGATACACATTCCGATCAGTGAGAACAACTTTGCAACTACCAAATATTGCTTGATAAATGTGCTTTGAATTTATTTGTTTTTTACATTTGTTTCTTTCATCTAAAATAAGAAAATAAAAAGCAATTGAAAAAGTTAAAAAAAAAAAAAAAAAAAAAAAAAAAAAAAAAATTAGACACACACAGATTGATAAAACTAATTTTTGCGATATATAACATTACACATTTGTGATTTCTTTTATTGATAATCGTATTAATAGAAAATAATTATTTTATATTAACTCCCATTTTAAAAAACCACAAATTATTTTTTTCTAAAACCTTAAATAATTGAAAAAACCTTTAATAGTGCTAACGTATATTATTTCTAAAATTTTTAAACTCATTTGAAAACAAGATCCCAATCAAGTAAAAATTCTTGTTTTTATTTAGATGAAATTGAAATATTTGTTTGAGTGAAAACTTTTCTTGTTGCATATTACATAATTTAAATGCATGTTATGATTTTAAATGGCATACCATCTTCTAAGCTTGTTAACTTGGTAAAGAAAAAACTCATATATGAATCCCTCAATTATATTTTTTATTTTCTCTGAAAAAGACTATAAATTTTTAAATACATAGATTGGTTTCAAAAAAGAGAATAATAATAAAAGATATATTTTATATTGGAAAAGAGTTATGTATAACGTTAAAATAAGTAAAAGTAAAAAGAAATAAATTATAGGTTTTCTATGATTTTAAGAAACATTAGTAAATCAAATGAGCTTAAAATCTTAAAATGACATAATTAATTAATAATACTTTAATTATATATATATATATATAACGTTAGCATTAAAATATAAAATTTTTAATAGTTATATATTTATGTATATAAGTATTAAAAATTTTATATTTTAATGCTTGCTGAAAAATAATGAACAAGACCCGTTAAATGAATGCAAAATGATATTCACATTTAGGGCAAACTAATAAACAAACAAAAAAAAAGAATGAAGAAGTTAAAAACTTGTTACATAATGAGTTTTCACTGCAACACACCTACAAGCATCCTTTTTCTGTTGTGGGAAGCGAAAATTGTCAGTGATAAAAGTTTGGCGATTTTTCGCCTCTTATTTCTCGAGCACCCTTTTCGCCAAGCTCTCGCCAGGAAAAGAAGCCAAAAGCGAGCGCGTGGCGGGTGCAAGAGTGCACGTGCTCTCGGCACGACCTCCGTCGATTGGACGCGCAAGCCTCCCGCCCACCTCGACCAATGGCAGAGCACCGAGGGCGGGACCCGGGGCCACGAACCGGCGGATTATCGCACCGCTAATAGCCTGCTTGAACTTTAATGACCCCCCCTCTTCCCCGTCGCCTTGGCAACGGCGTTCTGTTGGGGTGTCATAGTTCAGACACCCGGAGCAGACGAGATCTCGCCGTACGGCGCGTCGGTTCTGTAGTCCAGAATACGGTTCAGTGGAAAGAAACCTTCGACTTCACGTTGCGTTTTGGTGAGCGACTCGAATAGTCTCTGGCGATGGTTGCGTGTTCACTCGTGACGATCAGTCTTTTGTTATTCACTCTGGAGTAAAATGATTGCTCCGCTCAAATGAATACTTATGTATCATTGCTTTTATAAATCAGAGATTGTATATGATGGACGGGTTTCACTTGACATGAAATAATTTTTCTCATACCTTACCTTAGCAGAAGTGAACAAGCGATTGCCATTGTTGACAAATACAATTGTCACTATAATTGGCATTGTAACCTGCCGATTTCGAAAACTGACAACCTAAGTGACAATTTTTCCTCTTATTTGTGGACAAGGCGACCCCTGTGGCCGGCCTCCATCAAGGCCAAAAGCTGTTGATCCCGGAGTGGACAACCACCCCTGGACCGTCCCCAACGGTTCCGGGTGCTCTTCAGTTGGGGGCCTTTCACCATTTGCTGGCCGGCCCTTGGCCTAGCCAGCCTCAGCCCGCGGGCACCTTCGAGCGCCGGGCCACCACCTCTACGTCCACCACCACCACCCCACCGATGGCTCTGGCGGTGACGCCTTGGCGGGATCCAACTACTACCGCAGTGGAACCGCCGGACATTGCTCCCCAGCCGCCCGGCACCCCCTCCAGTTCGGACAAGGGTCAGTCAGGTGGACAGCAGCAACAACAAATCGAGTGCGTCGTATGCGGAGACAAATCAAGTGGCAAGCACTACGGCCAGTTCACGTGCGAGGGCTGCAAGTCCTTCTTCAAACGGAGTGTCCGGCGGAACTTGAGCTACACGTGCCGGGGCAACCGGAACTGTCCCATTGACCAACACCACCGGAACCAGTGTCAGTTCTGCCGGCTCAAGAAATGTCTCAAGATGGGGATGAGAAGGGAGGGTAGGTGTACAGGTCAGATTTTCTTTTTCTTCCATACTATCCCAAGTCCATCCCCAGTTGCATATTGTGTTTAAAATGATACCCAAACATTCCCTTCGGTAGTATATGCTGACAGGTGTAAGTAAATATGCTAATTTTTTTCCTTCTGAAACTTATCATAATTTATAATTTTTTTTAACTGCCTAACATAAATAATTTGATTCTTATTCAAAATATAAAATACTTTGTTCCATTAATTTTAACTTACCATTGTAAAATTATTACAATGAGTACATAAGAGTTGATTAATGCACTGGGTTAAAATGTTAAATTAGGTAAATAAACTAAAATTTGTCTCATGCAAAATAAACTTTCTCGTTTAATTCGTTTCTTTTCAAATCAACTTTATTGTAATAGTTCAATTAGGCCTACATTGCATAAAATGAAAAATGCTGCTATAATTATTTTTGTGTTCAGCCATTTTTAGCCATACATTTTTTTAAATACAAAAAATATATTAATTTTAGATATTTGGTTTATTAAATTGGGGATTGTTTATTAAATAGAATAGATTTTGGAATATATATATTTTTTAAGCGCTTATCTCTAATTTATGATATTAATTAAAGTAATTTTATCATTTAACGCTAAATTTTTTAACAGGCAATGTTATATTTAAAAATTTTATACATTTCTTTTGTATGCAGTATATTTATAATTCAATTTGTCATACATAAATTATAAATGTTTATAATAAAATAAATTCAAATTTAATGAAATGAGAATGGTTACAAGCTTCAGTAAAATATATTTTATAAATAATTTCTCAAAATTTCAAATAATGCTTCATTAAAGTTTTGTAAATCAAATTAAAAAATTCGCACATTGTAAAACGCATCTTTAACATTTTTTTTTTTAATGAAATGAAATTTGATGTATAAATTTGTGGCTGGCAAAAATCAGTTTTTTATATTTGTATTGGTTTAACAGTAAAAAGATTTTGTGAATATGAATACAATTTTTCATAAAATGGCTTTTATTGGTAGTAAATCTTTTATCTAGCAATTTTTCACAAACTTAAATTTATAATTGGGATATTAATAATGAATTATATTAAAAATATTTGATTTTACATTTGAATGTGAAAACAGCCTTATGATATACAAAAATATATGTTAAACTGATTTTAATAGAATATGTTTGATTATATATTTTAATGAAGTATAATAAATAATTCACTGCTCTAGGCTTATGAATTTTTTTTAAAAAAAACTTGTACACAAAAATATACTATTTAAGCAAGAAATATTTAAAGCTATATAGAAAGTATGAATTATTAAATTAAGTGCAATTATTTAATGTTTTAAAGTTAAGAATGTCTTCCATTGATTTACATTAATTATCACTAATTTATGAAAGAAGTGTTCTAATTTTATTTTAGCCTGATTTACTAGTCATTACTATTATTAGTGTATATTTATTACTGAAATAGTAAACATTTAAGGAAAAACCTTCAGAAATTTTTGGGAAGCATTTTATTTTAATATGCAAACTACAATAAATCATGCAGATTTATTGTTCAGTAAATTTACAAAATTATATAAATGTACATATTGAGTAATTAATTCTTTATGATAACAGTTTTGACTAAGTAGATTTTAGTCCATACATTTAAATGTGCAAACGAATTTTTTTATATAACTATATCGCATTTTTGAACTACTAATGTATACATTTTTAGGATTAAAGAGTTTTTTTTTTTTTTTTTTTTTACTTTTTTTAGGAAAAATTTATTTCTCTGGTTTTGTTGATTATATAATATTTAATAACCTACTGGAAATCATTGCATTTCAAATAAGCAAATTTTAATTAATAAATTTATATGTTTAAATGTCTGTGGATACAAAAAAAACCTTCATTTCGCAATTGAAATGTATCGTATCACGTAAACAAATCAAATTCAAAGGCGTTTGAACTTAGCGCAAATCCTTGCAACCTTATAAACATGCCATTGGCGCAAAATACATATCGTAATATTTTTACGAAATCTTTTCGTGTGGTTTTAAAGACAATTACTAATAAATTCTAGTTTTAAATTTTTTTTATTAAAAATCATAACATACATATTAATACTTTTATATGAGTCACTTTGCTCAAATAAAGCTGAATTTTTTAAATTAATTTACTAAGAAAATATATTTTTTACCTATCTATATAAAACCATTTTTACCTAATAAAAAATCTAATTATAAAAAAATCATAGTATGTAATAACGTTACAAGACATAATGTAAAGTTATAATATAGTTATTGTATTATATATTTGATTACAGCTTCAGTATTATCAAAGAACTCCAGCAAAAGAATTCTATATGAGCTTTGAATAAAGAAATGGAAACTCGTATCTCTTGAAAGAGAAACAATTTTTGAAACGTCAAATTTTATATGTCATTTTCCTGAGCTCGAATATTTCACACAAAAACTGTAGGAAAAAAAAATTCCAGAATTTTAACATTAGTTTTTCTGATAAAATATTTTTAATTTTAAATATTGTCAATACTATTGAAAATCCATTCATTTAATGTATTGTATTCCCAGTGCAATAGTTAATACAGATCTTATAGTCTTCAAAGATGTTCTCAACATCTCCACAGGGCAAAACTTTTCATTGAATTTTAGTATAACTTTTTTACTTATTAACATTTTGTCTACACTTTATAGAAAATCACCCTCCGAAGTATTACAAAAATATTCCAATACTTTAACTAAAATTAAAAAGGCTCATGAAGTCTGTAAATGAATTGAAATTAAGTTTAATTGGATTATAGGTTTAAAATGAACCTGAGTTATTAATGTTTTGATAAATTCCAAGCGTTTCAAAATTGCAGTTTTATGTTTTCACCTGATGATAATTTACAAAAGCTTTCGAGTTTCATTGAAATTAAAAGATTCTTAAATTGTATTAAATATGTGACAGCTTTACATAAAGGATTTGAGCACTTTAAGGTGCAGAGAATTTGAAAATATTTTATGATCAGATTCTATTGGATTATATATATTTTAATTATATATACTAATACATATTGTAAATTTAATAATTTGATATTTGATTAAAAAAAAGAAAAGAGATTTATTACATATTGATTCACTTTCTATAGTGCCTTCTTAAAATCTGAAATCCAAAAAATCACATTTTTAACTGTAGTTAAATTGGAAGAGATATTACTGAATTATTTAACATCTATTTACTCAGTTATGATTCTTTTTATTTCCAAGAAATAATATTCAAGTCAAATCTAATTTATAATCACGAAATTTACTGCACCTACTTCTAAAAATCTCAGAGATTTCATTTTTCATCATTTTAATCGTTATCATTATCATTTTCAATCAGGTTTATTTTCATTTTTAATCGTTTCTTAGATTCCATTTCAATCGAATTTTGATTTTATCAGCAATCGAAAGAAAAGAAAATAACTTTTACGGCTATAGCTAAATAAGTATTTTGACTTATTTTTGGAAACTTTAAGGTTTTAGATTTCTAAAGCGCAATTGCTTATTCACAAGTTCTCAATCAGATAAATTTAATTTTCTTATCATTAAATCTGCACCGATTTCATTGTACTTTCAATTTACAAAATAAGAATTACCCTAGTGATTATTATATTTCTTATTGTAAAGAAATGTAACTAAATAAATATATCCTAACAGAAAGCAATCTTTCACACAATTTCTTTCTCAACAAATCATTTCTTTGATACTATCCAAGAATATTTCTAAGAAACTTATGATTTTGATAGTGAAGAGATAACTGTTTAGTGTCTTAATATATTTCTTATTAAAAACAAGGAATGAGTTGAAAAAGAAAAGGAAAAGTAATTTATATTTAAAAGTTTATTATTTGAAATTCATTTGCATGATTTTCTCATTTATATTTTTCTTGCAAACTATGAAATTCTTTTTTTTTTTTTTTCCCCATATTTGAGTCAAAATAATTGTTTCTATCCTCCGAAGAGACCTTTTTTCAGTATCTTACTATGCATCAATGTTAAAACAGTTAAGATTAGCATTTTCAATGTAATGTTGTCTTTAAGCCATGTTCACTCTGTGATTTTTACTTTAAAGAATAATAAATCAACAAATATGGTAGAAATATGAACACATATCTTTGAAAATTGCTGCTTAATCAGGATACAAATTAGTCAGATTAGTGACATAATTCAAATATCATGTCCCTGTGTAACTTTTTTATATTTGTAATCACAATAATGTAAGCTGAAATAACACCAATCTTGATTCTTCTATCAGAAAGGAATTGATTATGAAATTAATTTCTATTGTAAATTTAGTTTCTCTCATAGAAATGAAAATTAAATAATTGTTATTCTGTTTTCCTTACATTTAAGCATAATCTAAGATTTAATATATTTAAACAATAATTTTAATAATAATTTAAATTTAATGTTTTTCTTAATTTGTATAAAGCCCCGAAGAGCTTACGAGTAAAAAGAAAAGTAATAAAGATATAAAAGTATTTTGAAGCTAGCTATATAATTAGGATTGAATAATGTAATATTTTATTTATTTATAAGCACAAAAAAAAATTTTTTTTTCTATAGGAACATATTAGGTTATTTAACTCTTTTGAAAAAAACTAAGAGACTAGAAAAAAATGAATTTTTTTACTGCCGGTAAATTATGATATGGAGAGAACGAATACTATGTTTTATTTAATTAGAATTATTTCTTAAGTAAATTTTAAGAGAAATGCCGAATCTCTTAAAGTTTTAAATATTTTAATAATATCGATGAAAACCACACGAAGTGAGTTTATTCTTCAGATTTAAGAATTTTATGAATCGCGTGAAATTTAAAAAAGTAATGATTTGGGAGATTTTTTAACAACATAATCTAACATTCTAAAAGATAAAATTAAAAATAATGTTTTGAAACTAGTTAAACGAATTTAAAATAAAGAAATATGTTTTATTTTCATGTAAAATATCTTAAGAATTCTAATATTTCATCTTCTCTATTTATGATTTGATTTTCATTTATCAATATCAAAAGAAGCTACATATGTAGAGGTTTTCGTAGATGAAGAAGAGCAACACCCTTGATTTTTGGGAAGTTTAAAATCTTTTAGAACTAAATATCTCATTTTGAATTTATGCTGCCCCCTCGCTTACATTTTAAAATTTCTTATGCTGTGTAAGAAAAATAATAAAGGGATGAAAAAGTGTAAAAATAGAATAAAATAATAAGAAGTATTAAAAAAAGTAATAGTAAAAAGTTTAAAAAATAATGAAAAGTGTAAAAAGTAATAAAATTATAAGTGTAAAAAAAATGTACATAATACTAATTTTTTAAAAACTTGGTGAAACAATACCATTTTTGTCTTTAATCTTCCACGAGTCCCTCTTTAATAATAATAATAATAATTACAAAAAAACCATAGTATTTGTCAAAATTTATTTTTTATTTCACTAACTTTTATCAGCATGTATGAACGTATTACTTTTTTGTAGAGTTGGTAATATGTAGGGATACGTTAGAAATTTGAAATGAGTTAATTCATTAATTTAAAATTCAATAGCGCAAATTCGGAACGCAATAGCTGAAGTCATCCAATTTTGAATGGGTTATGACTCATCGGAACTGAATAAGCATTAGACCTAAAGTATGCAGTGATTTGCAGATCTTCGTTGTTAATGTGCTTTGCAGTTAACGATTTTCGGTGAAAACCGTAATTTCATTTTCCTGTTAGCTAAGCCTGACCGAATAATCTCGTGTTAATCTTGTATAATTACAACTTCATATATAATAATGAAAATAGTGTTTTTTTTTACTAGTATTCAAAGCCATAATCAAGTTGCAATCCTTACGTACGAATTTGTAAAATTTTGATAATGGTACAACTTATTGACATGTAAAAATAAGAAACTATGAACAATTCCTTGTAAAATTTAAAATTTGCTAAAAAAATGAATTCATATTGATAAAATAATATAATTTTGTAACTATTTTAATTTATAAGAATTAGCTTAATTCAATGTTCTATTCAAAGAGTCTGTAACAACAGTTCTTAATGAAAATAAATTGAAAAAATTTATTATTTGAATTATCTTTATCATAAATACCCATTTAAGCTTTCTGAAATTGGTTAAAAATTATTGACACACTTAATAAATACCATTTGCACAAGTTTACATTATTATACTGTTTTAAATGATGAAAATAATATAAATAATCAATATAAATGAAGCATACTTTATGAAAATAATGAAAAAAAGTATAGCACACATATTGTTTATGAAAAGAAATTTTCTTTCATTAATTGTGCATACTTCATTTTCAATTAAAATTTCACATACTTTTTCTTATTTCTATAATTAATTATACAAAAACATTTGAAAATTCATTGGATTAATCTGAAAGTAAATCTGTTTTCAATTTGAGAATAATATGAATATATATAAAATATTTGAAAAATATATATATATATATATATATATATATATATATATATATATATATATATATATATATATATATATATATATATATATATATATATATATTGGAAGCGGTTAAAATATAGATTGTAAATAAATGTAATAAAAACATTTATATAATTTCAATCATTTTGCTCGAAAATAAAGCATTTTATCCTTTAAACATGGTAACTATTTTAAACACGTATAAAATTTCTTAACGTTATATCATTTTCTTACTTCCACACAGTTTTAGAACTTATCCCAATTAAAAAATTTATTTAATTATTCATATAAAAGTATGATTATTTATATCTTAGATTAAGAACTCTATGGAATAAATTCATAGTATAAGTGACTAGAAAAGTACCATTTATTTCTCATTTGTCAGTTTTTATTCCAAACATTACAACAATCACCGTAAGTATTTTTAGAGTATTTAATTCCAACTTGAATTATATATTAAAAGTAGAAAGAAAAACATTCTTAATAATGAAAAACATTTTCTAAGTCCCATTTCAGTTCTGCTAAAATATGAATTGTAGTTTTCGCTTTCCATATTGCGCAAAATTACACAAAAAATGAATAATTTATTGCGAGCGCAATTTGTGCTGCGGAGAGAGCATTTTTGGAGTGCAACGACTTCGAGACACCTGAAACGATTTTTGAAAACTTATTATCGTGAATCGATATTTTAAATTGACTTGCAGTTACTTATCCTCTATATACCCCTTGAATACAATGTCTACGTATCGATTGAATGCTATGAAAAGGTGAAAAAAGCCATTGAAATGATAATTTGACTGGGGATTATGAATTAAATTTAATGGCGCAAGTTAAGCATTTTTTCATCGGATATTTATTGTATAGTAAAATATTGAAGCATATTAGTCAATAAAGTGATAATTTTGAGTTGTGTATGTAAAAATAACCATAGTTTTTCAAATAGATTAATTTTTATAAACATTGTGTCGGAGTGCTTGAAAGTACTGAAAACTCTTCAAAACTGTATGAGTAGTTTTTGTTAATATTCTTTTTTTTTTAATCGCTTAAATTAAATTATGTTAATACAAAAGAATTTGTATTAAATAGTTATACGAATGACAATGTATTAAAATTTGAACCACTAATTTCATTGTAAAATACACAATACAAATGGAATTTAAATTAAAAAATAAAATAAATCTTTTTTTTTTTTTTTTTTTTTTTTTTTAATGTGGGATTTTACATTTAAAGTATGTTGAGAAATCTCATACTTTTAAATAATTTCAAAATTAATTCAAAATTTTTATTAATTTTTTTTAAATATTCGAGATGTTACATAATGTGATTAATAAAGAATCGGTTTAGTTTGTTTAATACTAGCTTTTCGTATATTTTGTTTGAATACACTAATAACTGGCAGTGTTAGCTTTCGTTTAAACTGTTTGTCAGATTGACTTTTCGATTTAGATTGGTTTTTACATCATGTTTCAGAGAGAATCTCCTTTAAACCCGGTTTTTCTGCCGAATTGGTTCTCTCTTGCAAAATGTAACCATAAAGTGGCAATAAATTTCTTGTATCTTATTTTTTTTGAACGATGTGCTTATAAAATAACAGATAGACAACAATGAATAGATGAAGTTGTGGAACTCCAATAAGTAAAAATATTTCTTTATATTTTTTTCCTAAACTTACAGTCTTAGCGGATTATTAATGTAATTAAAACAAAGCACTGAAAAAATAATTATTTTACATTTAAATTTGTGTCATTTTCGGACATAAACAAAGCATAACAGTACGATCCATTTTATGCGACCCGAATGCTGACTTCTTCACGTGGCTCACAGTTATGAGGCAGCTTTCTATAATGAACACTTTCTCTATGCAGAAATCAGCAACCAGAACATGCAATGATATGTAGTAAATACTACTTATTAAAAGTGTCCTTTCAGAATTCCAACAACAAAATGTCATACCAGCGTAATAGCGTAAAGGAAATATGAAAAGAAATAATTATTTCCTTAAGTAAATTAGTATTTAACTAACTTAAAGAATTTAAAATAGGAAGGGAATATGGACTAAAAACTCACTAGAATCATTAAGGCAAAAATCTTCAATAAGTATCAGGAGCAAGGCTATATAAGTTAGGTATTCCTAATTAATACATGTTAATTAGGAATTCCTATTTATTTTCATACCAATCTAACAAACATTGCTAACAAAAGGAAACCTTAAAACTAGATTATTTAATTATTTTTTGACAATGAACATTATTTTTATTCTGTTTTTTAACTTCTAAATTAATACATTCAAGACAAATGGAAAAAAAGTTTTGTCAATAATTCTGTAAAGAGGCTGTGGCAGTTTTCAGGCTGCAAACGAGGCATGATTGCTTGGCACAGCATCTAAATAAAATGGGTATCCTTTCATTTGATTCATGCCAACTTTGTAATTATGGCACTATAGATGCAAACCATCTTGTGAATGATAAAAATTAGAGAAAGATTCTCAAAAACGGAATGAGATAAGCAAATTGTAATGGCTTCTCTTAAAGAATACACCTCTTCTTGTGTTCGTTACCTTGTTTAATTTTTTTCTTGTTTGCTATTTTTATTACGCTTGTAGATATGTGTTACTTGATCTGTTTTGAACATTTGGATTGATTCTTCCAATAAAGCCATCACAACAAATTAACCCGCTCAAATTCTAACGATTCTTTGCCTATATAGAAATACATAAAAAACACTGGCGTTATCAAAAATAACATTTAATTGGGAATAATTGATTAACACCGAATAAAATTTAAATATATACTCAAATATCAAAAAAGTTCACTAAAAATGTTCACCATTGTTAAATTTAGTAATCACTGAAAGTTGTCAAGTTTGAAAAACCTAAATTGTAGAATTAGTATTTATATAACCACTTGGATGGTCTTCAATTTTTTCAGTTCACAGTTTCAAAATTCATGTTATCTAAAGTAAGTTCAGTTATTTAATGGGTAATTTCAGAAAAATTCCTTTAAACTTCATTTCTTTATCTCAATTTGAAACTTTGTTTTGTATCTTCGTTCAATTTAAGTTTCAATTATATTTGTTTCAAAGGAAAAATATATTTAACTAAGATTTGGTAGTCAATTCATTTTTTTTACTTTTCATTACCTTTTATAACTAGGATATTCGGAAAAACAATCATTCATATCCTATTTATTATAATTCTCAAGTTATTTCATATTTCTCATTTCAAATTAAGAGAAAAAAATTACACAAGAAAATTTTCGTTTTTCATATCATTATTTTCCAGATTTTAAAGCTAACAACATTCCAATATTTTATACAGTCAAAAGTGAAAAATGAGCATTTTTTTTTATCTTGTATTAGAATTTTTCTCATTGTTTCATCTTTTATTTTATAATAATTGTACTTAATTACATTATCTATAGAGCAGTTTACTTAACTACTTTAAATATTGTGTTTTTTAAAAATTTAATTTTTAAATTTTATTAATTGACCACACATTTAACCGTATCAACTCATTTTTCACTTCAATGCTATTTATTAATTTCCGGCTTCCAATTTATTAATCTTTTAATTAATTTTATTCAAAATTATGATTTGAAGGCTACTTTTTGAAGTCATGTTATGGAACACAAATTTAATTTTAAAAGTATGACACTGAAATAAAATTAGAACAGAATATGTTGAGTAAGGTTCAACGAAACATTTTTATTTCCATTTAAATCTTGCGTGCGCAAGTTTGATGATATACTTTAAAAATGGAATATATAAAAAGAGGTCAAGTTAAGTTTAAGTTAGTCAGTCCCATGAATAACTAAGTACAACGGATGTGGGTCAGCCCCGTTGTTCCATACCCTTATTACAAAATTCCTCCATCCCAACGCGGTGTATTCCTCTGGTCCAGACATCGCTTTCAATTAAATCAGGGAGGGGATAAAGGTGGGAGGAAGGCCCTGGGAAAATCTCTCACGGTCACAGTTTGAGGTAGATTCGCTGAACCGGCGGCTCGCGGCAGTTGATCTCGCACAAGTGTTTTACTGAGGATAATAATGGTTCCAGAACCAGGACATTTGTTGTAACTATTCGGGCTTCATGGCCGGTGCTAGCCGATTAACTTATCGGGGTCTTTTATGCTCCGCCGTTACAGTCACGGTTAAGAAGAGTTGTTAATTACGGCGCATTAAGTGAAGCTTCGGTGGTAGGGATGGGGAGTAATTCGTGTTTGCTACAAAATATTTTGGTACGTGAAAGGTTTCCTGATGTCTCCGTGCGTGCGTAGAAAAAAATTTACATTTTTTTTATGGCGTTATTCTGTTTTTTTTTAAAAAAAAAAAAAAAAAAAAAAAAAAAATGAATTACTGCACTATTTTCAATTAAGAAAACCTTGTGTATCTACTTTTAAGCGTAAAGGTATTAGAAATTTCTTTTCCTGATTTATGTTATAAAAATTATTTCATATTAAAAATTTTAGAAGACTGTTGTAATTTGTTTGATACTACAATAATACCTTCACCCTACACAAAAGAATAAAAGTGTACAACACTATATATAATGGAAGTGAAAAGGTAAGAATCACATTAGACACGCCTTTGTGAAGAAATTAACGCAGTAATAATATATAAAAAATATGAAATGCTAAGTGTAATAAATACTTTGCCAAGGTAATGTTTTAAAGTTATCTTATGAGGATTGTGCTCCAGAAATATTAACTTAGACTTCATCGCAAAAAGGGAAGAAGAGTGTAACTGTTTATATTTCTGGGGCATTAATTTTATGCTTTTTTTTTTTTACAAAATGAATTTGATAACTCTTATGTTTCTAATTTCTTATCTTTCCTCTTTCGTTATTTTACCTAAATTATATATTTTATCTTAAAACTTTTCGTGTATTGATCTGCGCTAATAATACGTTTTTCTAATGTCATAGATTACTCTTGACTGTTTTCTTAAAATGTGTATTTAATAAAATAGTATATACAAGCAAAATGCTATATAAAATCCATACAACACCAAACAGACATTCCTCAGAATTTATAAAACTTAGCATTCAAATGATAAATATTAATAATTTTTACCAAGTTGTTGTTCTCATGTGCCAGCTAGGCTGGCAAATTGGGGTACGCTGCTCCACTTTTCCAACTGATCCGTATTTGGTGTGGAGTCCGACTTCTTCAGGATACACATATTCCATAGGGACCCGTTTATAGGGTAGGCAATCACTCACACTTCATTCCCACAAGGAAAGGACAAAGACAGGATAGAGGGAGAAAGTACATCCATGCCTGAATCGGGATTCGAACCCAGGATCGCCCTATCCGTAGTCAGGCAGGCTGACCACTAGACAAGTTGGCCGGCAATTTTTGCCAAGTAAAAGTGCCTTATAAATAAAGAAATCACTTCAGAAATCAATTAAGAAAAGTTTTTCGATTAATTGAGCTGAAAATTTATTAACTAATACTTGAGTAGTTACGAATATAGTATTGTCATAAATTTATCTCATAATATCATAAACTGATATAGTCGTAAAGAAATGTTTAAATTATACTAATTTAATTCATCAAGTGAGAAGAATTTTAAAGATATTGATCTCTATATTGTTCGGCAATTGTGTTAATAATATTAATGCATAATATTTCGATTATTTTATGAAATTTTTTTGATCATTTTTTTATGTATATCAAAGGAGTTGTGTTTTAGAAATATATTGACTGCTGAAAATTTTCCTAGTAAATTAAAGTTAAATTATAAAAACCAAAATATAAAAGAGGAAATTATAAGTTTTTATTATAATCACGTGAGAGTTATAAGAATATCTTTATTCTTAACCATGACAAAAAACATTTAAGAATTCTTTCAAATTTGAATAAAAATTCCATCTTTAAGGTTGAGTAGTACGTAAAAAAAAGTTTTATTTAAATGAACTTCTTGATTAAAAAGTGTCTGATATAAAAATCTAAAGCTTCCTCGGAGCTTATACTTTAATTCACAACTATAAGTCTAGACTTTGTGAGGCAAAGTCTAGATATTATACAATTCTGAAAATGCTTTTTTAGGTTAATTTAGATTTTTGTGTATTAGATACTTTAATTATTGAAGTTTAGCTTCTTACAATTGTTCCGAATCTAGCTTTAATCGCAAGCTGTGCAAAATTCTTTCTCGTTATAAAATGTTACTGTAGAGACCGAATCAAAGCGAATTATTTTTTTATATTACTTTTCGCGTATAAAACTTATATATTTTTTGTTCAAATAAAGGAGAGAATGTTTAAAATTACAAATCAATTTTAATTTTATTATTGATTTCCAATAAAATTAAAAAATGATGCATTTTTAAATACGATTATAATTTAACTAAACAATATATTTATTCAAATATGGTACAGTTTTTAGTTTTAACAAATAGTCGAAATTACTGCTGTTAATGCATATTTTAAAAATCACTATAAATGTAAACATCTGATCTCGCTTTTATCTTTAGATTCAAATTTTTCACTTTTCTCCGATAAGTCAAATTAAAGGAATTTTCATAGAAATATAAAAGAAAGGAAAGAAGAAATATTTTAATATTGTAATTGTTTCTAAGGACATCTTTTCATGTTAATTTAAGTATTTGTAATTGTTTGCAATAATAGTTAACTAAATAAAGATTAAAAATATTCAATTTTATGCATCATATTTTATTTATTTGTTTATTTATTTTTTTTAGTTCAATATATTTTTCCTTTCTTCAACTATACTATAAATGGTAATGTTTATTATTTTACTGAGAATAAAATTATTTCATTTATAATCGTTTTTTTATACTTTTCCTTCTTTAGGTTGCTTATAAACTCCTTTATTTTTAACAGGTATTTAGTTTAAGTTATGAGTAGCACTATATATACATCGTTTACTAATGTTTTTTCGATGTCTGTAAAAATAATAAAGTACTTATATTACAGTAATACAATATTTTTTTTTATCCTTTAAGCTTCGAATCAGATCAAACGTTATTTTTTATATCAAATAATATGCTTCATTTATTTATTTTTTGTTGGCTTCCTCCATCCTAATGGATTTTACGAAACATTTTTCATCCATATGTTGTTTTGATGTAAAATCAAGTTGATGAAAAGAATGTATGTTATCGTTTGCTGATTGTAGATAAATTTACAACCTGCATGGCCCAAATCTTTTGCATTTATATTTTACTAAATCATTAGTGAATTTAAATACTTTATATAATAGAAATTTCGTTGTTATTTTGCTTGTTTGCATGGTTTTGTATTTATAAAAATATTGATAAAAGAAATAATTCTAAAAGCTCTTAAATTTAACAGTTAAAAGTTTAAAACAAATGTTTTAATTAAAATATTAGCTTTTATAAAAAAGAAAAAATAGGGTAATGATTTTATTCGGGTGTGAATTTTTGTAATAGAATAAATAATTTGAACTTGATGCACCCCTAGTGACGTTCGGAACAAGTTATAACTCCAGCTTACAAATCGAAATCATTTTCATCTTTATATCGACATTTGAAAACGAGCATCTCAACATGATCATTTCTCCTGTTAAACATCTCAACAGAATACAAATCTGTCTTTTGCGGGGGAAGAAGCGTCAAACGACGAGGGGAAAAACACTTTTCTCCACACTCCCGTGTTCCATAAGATTCGCGCATCAATTCCAACGCATCCTCCCACTCCACCCGAGAAAAACCTCCTGAGCCTCCCGATCACCAGTCGCCCCCTACTAAGCTCACTCCGACGAACGCCTTTTTGTGATTTCCCGTCTTTGAGCGAAGAGATTCTTTTTCGATCAGCATTATCGTCTGATCGATTTTTCATCGTTTTCATTATCGCCCTTTCATTAATCGATTATCATTTTCTGCTGCCCATTGCGAGGAGAAATAGTCCTATCGTGGTCCTTTCTCTCGGTATCTTCGAATATACTCGCGCGGAAAAATAGTCTTTTCTTTTGCGGAGCTGGAATTGTTTCCTCTCGTGGATTCGTTATTTTTGCTTGAATCGTTCATTATTCACGCTACATAAAGCGGAACTTTGATTTACAATTGCATTTATACAAAAATTTTCACTATTTCGAAATTTTAATGAATTACAAATAATTTTGAATGCTTGATAGTTTATTCATAGTTTCTAACTTTAAATTAAACGATTAATTTCTCAAAAATATTCAATTGTTTTTATTTTTTCATTTATTCTAAAATAATTAACTAACTGTTGAAAAGACAATTTTTTTGCGCTGACGCTGCGTATTTTCGGTATTCGATCAATAATGATTGATATAGAATAGTAATTTGATTAAATTGTTGGTGACCTTGATCTGTTGAATTTACGGAAATTGTTATAACTCAATAGAAATCTAATTAAGCATTCAGAGATTAAATCCTTGATTGTTTCGTGTCAAAGAAATTGTTAACAAAATTAAAATATTTAGGAATTTAATGTTTTAAAAATATAATGATATGTTTTTTATAAACTTGTAAAGTTTAATCAAACGTTATAGATATGAAAAAATTGTAACCATATTCAGAATTTGTTTTAAGATAGTGTATTTCTATATTGTAATCCTAATGATGATTGCACTTACAAATAATTTTGTTATCGATTCAATTCAGTGAACTTCATTCTAGTATTGAAAGTTATTTTAATAAAATTTTTTATCTATCAAAACACATGTAAAATATTGGTTTGTTGAGAAAGAAAATCAGAGATTATGCTTCATAACTGTTTTAATCAATCGAATTAGTAACATGTGTTCTCAGCTATTTATAAGTCTGAAATCTGAATGCAGTCCTTGAATTATCATTGCAATTTGTGCCAGGCCAACGGCCGGCTGACTACAAGGTGTCTTCTTTGTCCTCTAGCTGTCCAACGTGGAAGAGTGCCTGCCAACCAACATGCTTTACCTGGACAGATACAGCTGACCAACGGTGATCTGCATGGTGCACATGTCTACCTCTCCAGTTTCATCTCATTGCTGGTACGGGCCGAACCCTACCAGCCATCCCGCTATGCCCAGTGCATGCAGCCTAATAACATCATGGGCATCGACAATATTTGTGAGTTGGCTGCCCGGCTGCTCTTCAGCGCCGTGGAGTGGGCCCGCAATATCCCGTACTTCCCCGACCTTCAGGTGACCGACCAGGTGGCGTTGTTGAGGCTCGTCTGGAGCGAACTGTTCGTACTGAACGCCTCGCAGTGTTCCATGCCCTTGCACGTGGCGCCCCTGCTCGCCGCGGCCGGACTGCACGCTTCACCCATGGCCGCGGACAGGGTAGTAGCCTTCATGGACCATATAAGAATCTTCCAAGAGCAAGTTGAGAAATTGAAAGCATTGCATGTGGACGCTGCAGAATACAGCTGCCTCAAGGCCATAGTCCTTTTCACATCCGGTGAGTACCTTTTTCTTTTCTTCTTCATAACTAACCAGCAAACAATTTTATATAAAATTCCAGTTCTTATATCAGTAAAGACAATATAATATGACCAAATTTTATTTGTGTTTTCAATATATTTGGAATTACAATGATTAGTCATTAAAAAGTTATGTCATTCTGTAAAGGTTATGTAGCAGTTGCTACTTATTTTCATTACCTGTATTTGTAAAATGATTCAATTCTTTCTTTATCAACATATAATATTTGCTTGAAATAAATTACTTCTTCACATCAATGTAGTATTTTAAATAATTTTCATAAGAAAAAATTATCAAACAGGAATATTAAAATATGTGCTACTTTAAAGCTATTAAAAATTTCGAATAAAGTTATTTATGAAAAATGCTTAAGCTGAAGTTGTTTGCCGATCATGAATTATCGCGAAAAATCTTTTAAATACTTAATTTAATTGAAAACTTAATAAGTGATTAGGATGCCAACATAAATTTTTCGAAATGCCATTCCTAATTCATCTGCTTGTAAAGATTTTGTTAACAAATAGATAAGAAATTCTATAAAATACTTAGTTTTTCCAGGACGGTTTGATTAAAAAAATTTTTTTGTCTTGAACTAAATTGCTTTTTGAAGTTACATTCGAATGTCCTATATAAGCGTTTAAAATACCACGTGCAAATTAATTTTCAGCAAGTTAAGTGTAAAACTTTAAATTAAGAGCCAATTTAGTACCCATCCCCTTCCTTGCTTTATAATAAGGAAATAACTGCTTTAATGCGGTTTAATTAAGAAATTGTTTTTCTCCTCTTGAAAATAGAAGGATGTTCTTAAAGTGAAGGGTGTGCTTGACCTTTGGAGTAGACCCACTTCAGAGGCCAAAAAGCAAAATTCGTTTGCACATTTAATGAAAAATAAGTTATACTATATATATGTCAAGTAATAGATATAATAACAATGAATTTGTAATATGAATAAATAAACTCAAATTTTAAAACGATATATTCTCAATTTGTTTTCATGAGGTATACATACATTTTAAACAATAAAAATCATAATGCATTTTTCCCAACTTTCCTTTCATGAGGTTTTAGTTTTATATTCTATGTTGACAGAAAAAATGCATTAACATTATAAAGCATTATTAATAAGTATATAAATAATTTCTTTCCTGTATTAATCAACTTATTTCAAAAGAAATTATATATTAATACCTGCAGAAATTTACCAGAAAATGAGTAGTGTGTCGTAATTGTAAATCAAAAATCACTAGATGTTTCAATTTGGTGATTTTCTTAAAACTTACTTCTTATACCTTTTAACTTTTATTAATTTACTGCTATTTTATTAATTACTTAATTTACTGCTAATAATGCTTTAAATTTTAAAAAAAACTTCAGAAAAACATTGCTTCAATATTGAAAAATATTAATTTCAATTATGTTTTAGAATGCTAATTAAATGATATTTAATCAAATAATGAGATTTTGAAATATTTAACTCATTAATTGAAATAAATGATAAAATAATGTAAAAAATCCTGACAGAGTTAAATAATACACAACCAGTGTCCTCAATTTTTAGAATTAAATTCTATAACCACTTTGCTTTAACTATTATCAGAGTTTGCTGAAAATTTGATTTTTGTATATATAATGTCATTATGAATGAAAAGAAATTGATAATAATGTGACGAAACACGTTTGCTATTTTCTGTGTTGTGCCATATTTCTAAAATTTATTAATTTATTTTTTCTGATTTTGTTGTAAGAAAATTTTTTTCCAAACTGTTCTGACACATATATTTTAATCATTTTACTGCGATATATGTATTAGAAATGTTTTAACAATTTAAAATTTCATGTTTTTAAAAGTTGTTATTTATTTTCTTTTTGTACTTTTTAATTTATACATTTTCTACATCCGTGTTTATGTAACAAATGTATTTCAATTGAGGTAATTTACCGTGATAATGTAATTATCCTTACTTTACTACTTTTTTCAGAAATATTTTGTAAACATCTATTAAAAAAGTGATAAATTTATTATATATTCATTTCTCTAATGGTGACAAGCCATTAAAGAACTAAATTAAATCATTGACCAACAAACGTTAACCTTATTTTCTTAGTTAATGGATTTTTCCTAAGCAACGAATACATTTTTAAATGATCTTTTTTGTTTTCATTCGGTTTGGGATATTTTTATTTTTTTTATTTTGCTATGGAAGAGTTAATTTGTCGCCAAGAGCGTTTGGATGTACGCGGCGGTGCAATATTTGTTAGATTGGCCTCATTTTCCGTTCATCACTGATCCTGTTCCCACGGTTAACTCCTTCTTTCCCGTGGTAAATGACACACTTGGTCTCGCCTTTCGTCTTTTTTTGTCCGCACAATTAGCTTCTTACCTGGTTCATTTACTTGTTTCGTTCACAATGGATCAGTTACATTTTTAGCCGTTGGCGACAAAATTATCTAATAGTAGGGATTCTTTAGAAAAATAAGCTGCACAAACTATTACAAAGTTCTATTTTGGGTCACCAGGTTTATTCTTCCTTTTGAGGTTGCTATTAACTAGACAAGAATGTTAACTTTAGCTATTTTTTAATTTAAAAATATTTTTTTAAGCTTCATTACCTGCGAATAATTTTTTAAGTAATGGTAAACATTTTAATTTTAAAATACTAATTTATTTTCTTGCAAAATAAACAAAGTTTCATTTGTAACTATACTTTTTCTGTTATGTTTAAATGATGAACCATCCTTGTAATTTGTCTGAATTTTTTAAACCTTTTGTTTCTTTTTAAATTATAGGAGAAAGTGAATAATATATTAGCTGAAAACTGAACGAAAATTTGCGTAATAAACTGTAATAATTTGTAAAAGCTGAAGTACTATAATATGGATTTATGAATCTTTTACTAGTTTCTATAATTTAAGATTATGCTGAAGACTTTCAATAACGTTAAACGCCATTGTGAGCAAATTCTGCGCAGATTTTATAATCTTGAAAGATGATTTATTTAATAATAAATAGTTTTCAATGTATTTTTCTTAACTTAAATACCTTAAAATGTAACTGAGATTATACAGATTAAAGAAGAAAAAAATATGATTGGGTTTGAAAAAGAAGATTAAAAGTAATTTACACGAATGAATTTTTTTTTTTTCGTAGTTTTGTGCAACTTTTCTTTTTTGCGTTGCATTACTCTCTAGTGGTAATTTTTTCGTTCTCAACATTCCTGTCCGTACAAGCATATCACCCCGATGATTCTATTCCCCCTTCTCTCTTCTGGCGGACCTCAGCTACACGAATTCGGTGGTCCTCCATCAAATGGGGCCGGAAGCACAGTGTTATGGAGGGGCTTGGTCCAACGTTTTTGATGAGAATTCGTGACTTTGTATCGTGACTTAGATAGATTCTCAATCCTGCTGTTGTCCCGGACGCTGCACTTTTCCTCGTCTCAGTCTTTTTTTTTTTTTTTTTTTTTTTTTACTCGAACCAAATTCAGCGGAGAATATGATCATCATACTTCTTATTCACGCCAATTCGTCTGCGAGTTTTGTTGGAACAAAACGACTCTTATAAAAAGACTTTTAATAGAATAGGTTCGTGCAGTCTAATGAATATCTGAGCGAATAGCAAAATGTGTTTGAAATGACACCCTATTCGTTAACGTCAGTTTAAAAAAAATATCATGTATAATGTGTTGTCTATTATGTTAAATTCTCTATTAAAATGTGGGACAAATTTATCGCCAAGTAGTGTTTTTTTTTTTAAATGGGATACTTCATTAGCGCCAAATACGCCATTCTTCATAGTTCGGTAAATAGTATACCGCAAGTATCTCTTTAAACTGTTTCATTTTGGCCGAAGGAGAAACGATTTGAAATGTAGGGAGAATCATTGAAATATAAATGCTTGTGGTGTAAAACTGAACTGTATACTCATTTCCTTATACATTGTTAACATAATTACACTTTACGTATCTTATTTTTATTTCATTATTACCTATTGAAGTTCCCAAATTATTAAACGTTGTAGCCCTCCCAAAAAATTATGAATACCTAATACATGCAAATAAATAATGATAGCCCAATACAGCCAACAGGAAAGAAAATGGTTGCGGATAGCTGCAATAAATACGTTATCAAAATGGAAAAGAAATTTCTTAACAAATATTTTTCTCACAACGTGATGCTTTATCAAGATATTCCATAGCAAACATAAATACCACACTAATAACTATCGATAATTGTTGTTAACACTATCGAATGATTAAACCAATATATATATATAATAAAATTAATTATTAACTTAATAATTTTAATGCTACTTAACTGACAGTTATTTTATCCGTACCATTGTCATCTGTGTATTTCACCATACTGTAATGACGAATCAGATAGCACATTGAAAAGTCTGCTGTACGTTTCTTTATTCAAAGAAAAAATATTATTTGTTAAAGAAGATTTTCCCCACTTATAGTAAAAATTAAACTGTACATTTAACACTTAAGTTCGGTGTTATACTTATGTTATTGTAGTTAAAACGAAATAGAAATAAATTATGCATTGGGTTAGAAAAGTTATAACTGGTTGATAAAAATGATAAAAAAAAAAAATTAAGTGTGATATGTAAATTCAATAAGGTATGTTATACAAGTCTTTGTATTTTTAATGTATCCCAATGTGGAGTTTCTAATAATTTCAATGTATGAGTGTATTCTTTGAAGGAATCGACCAACTTATATTATACTTCTTTTTGATATTCAAGAGACATGAAAGGCGTCCCTAATAGAGAGACAGCAAGAGATAGAACGTCTTTTATCATGTGATTTATTCGCAACAAACTTCCCGCTTTCTAAACAAAGACTTGTGGGTGTCGGACGTTCTCTCGCAATTAATATTAGAACACTTGTCGCCTTGAGCCATGACGACCAGAACGAATGTCTTAGTTCGTCTACAGGCGATTAATTTTCCTCCTTCCCTCTCCAAATACCGTTTCTTTTATTTTAATTATTTAGGAAGAAAAAGTGGCAACGATGCGCAGTAAATAACTCATCTTCGCATTTTCACCCCGAAGCTTTAAAATCATGTTAATCATACTTGAATATTCTTTTTTTATTTATTTTTTCTTCGACCGGGTCGTCTCGCTTACGCTTGCTGAACTTCCTCGTTTTGAAGAGGAAAAAATAGTTTTTTTTTTATTAGTTATGTTTTTCGATTCTATTCTAAGACATTTTACATGACATGTTCTTTTCAAGTCTGTTTATTCTGTATGTTTGTTTCAATTGATTTCTATCATTGACTTTACTTTGATAAGACTTGACAGATTAAAACACGTCCTTCTAAGTCTTTTTAATGTAAGCTTTAAAAGTTGAAAATACTATTATGTTGGTGTTTCTTGAATGAGCTTTTCTATTGAGAAATAATCGAGGTTATATTTCAGAAAAATGACAGTAAAACGATATACTTTCTTATTTTCAAGAGTTTGCAATGTAGGCTAATTGCTATTAATGTTATGTGAGCCGTAAAATGTTTCTCAATTACATTATTCTCGCTTTATAAGCGATGGATCAGAAAATGCCTTTAAATCTTACTGTAACATTTAAATCATAATGTAATATTTCATACAGAAGAAGAAGTTTTTATTAATTTTCGTGTTATGCAACGAAAAAATTGGAAAATTATTAATATGTTTAAAAATAATGCTATCAAATATTGTTAATTTATATATTCTATAAAAATGTATAATAGAAAAATGATAGCGAATGATTTTTTAATATTACATAAAATATAGATTGTGAATTACTTATGTATATAATGCATTACAATAATATAATCTCGCTGAAAATAATTTTGCAACTCATTATACATGAAAAAATGTCTTAAAAATATAATTAATATATTTTTAATTACATCTATAAATTTATGCTTCCATATGATAAGTATTTATTTAATTACATTAAAAATGTATTTTTTGAATAGTGATCAGATATGAAACTTTTAATAACTACTTATTTTAATATTAAAAGATAAACTATGTCGAATTCATGTTCATCAAAATATCAACAGCTTATCTGTATAAAAGTACCCGCTAAAATATGATTTGTTTATTTTTAATGTATTGTTTATTAGATTTTTTTAAATTTGTTTAAAATGCAAATCCTCGTCTGATTTTTGCTGAATGGCGTATAGTATCAGTATGATAATTAAATACTTACACATATGACGTCCTCGGATTCTCGAGTATGAAATTGTTTGTTTACTTTCTAGAAGGAAATTGAAAATAATCATGAGTTAGGATTTCATTTTGTGAAATGTACAATGTAATTTTTGATGAATTATAATAATCGCTTGCATACTGAAATAAAAAGAAATTAGAATTGCATATAAGTATAGACTTATGTTAAAAAGCATTTTTATTTATAGATTCAATTTTCGAGGTTTTTCAAAACGTTTGATGTAACAACATATAAGAAATATACAAGCAACGGCTGCGTTTTTCATTCGCTGTTGCCTTCTTCTCGAAGTGAAAATATTTAATTTTAGAATAAAAGAATCATATTATAATTTGTACGTTATGCAAAATATATTCTCATTTTCAAACATTTTGTGATAGAATTAAGATAATATCAAAAAATATATAATCACTGATTATCAATATGCATGAAATATTGCATTATCGTTTTTATAAGATTCAGCAGCAAATTTGAAGTGAAGATAATCAAATAATGAATTTATAAAATGTATAAAATTATCTAAATATTTCCAGAATTAATTATTCTTCATTTTCTATGATGAAATTATTATAAAAAGTCAAACAAAGAATTCACGAATTATTTTAGGAGAATTTTCCATTGATTCTTTTTCTAAAATGTAACAATTTTATAATAAGATTCATGTACACTCATAAAATTTATCTTCTGATTTTTATAGAATCGTTAAGAATTTTCGATCAGTGATGCGATTAACTATATAAACGGGAAAAAAGTTGCAGGGAAATATAAAAATAAATCGAGCTTTAATATCAACTTTTTAAAAGAAAAAAAATTTTTCAAGTAATATCATTTAGTAGTTCCCCTCCGTGAAATGGAAACACATTTTTATTCGCTGGATAATTGTCACTGTTCTTTTCTTTTTTGACGTTAAAGGAAAGAAAATAATAGTTACAAAAAATAAGAGAATAGGAAAAAAAAATGTACGAAAAAGGAATTCACATTTACAACCTTTCCACAATCGTTAATGTGAACCTTTAGAGTCAGAAGTCTCGACTCTCATAGCATCATGGGTTTCTTCCTTTCACTTTTCCCTCTTTTTGTTCTTATGGAATTTATTTGGAGGGTTTTTTTATTTTTTATTTTGCGCTTTTTTTTTTTTTTTTTTCAAGCGACACTCTTTAAAATCCCTTCTTTTTCTCTCCCGTTTAATCTATATCGAATTTTCCCTTTCTTTATTTTATTTCGAAGGGGGAAAAGGTTGTGCCCCTGTAATGATTTTTTGGTCATGAACTGAATTTGATTATTTTTCTCCCCTTTTCAGATTGGTCGCCATTTCATATATATATAAATATATTTTTTTCTTCTTGTCCCTTTCTTCTGTAAATTTTGACCCTATTTTTTAGTTTTTCTGTAATTTTTGATGATCTACTTGGAAGTGTTTTTAAGTTATTTAATTCCTGAGATAACAAATAATTCTTTCTATTTTTTTTTCTGTGTTGTATAATTCCAGATTCGAATGTTTATAAGAAAAGAATGCATTTTGTGGATTATGTTTATCGCAAATCAAACAAAATAAAGTAAAAAAAAAATCAATAAAAGTACAATTTTACAAATTAATAAGTTCATTGAATTTTATAGATTGTTAAAATACCCCTTTAAATAAAATAAAATAATGATAATACCTCGCAAATTGCATATTTATTAAGTGTGTGATATCGGTAGATATTCTTATGTATTTACTGTCTATGATGGTATAGAAATATTAAAAATTTACTAATCAGAGCAAAAATAATTCACTTGGATTTAATTTTTAGACATCAGAAAAAATGCAATCAACATTCATGTATTGTTGATTGCATTTTTTCCTAAGAATTTTAGGATTTCAATCGAGAGATGCGAGAAAAGATGGAACAATGCGATACAACGGTATTATGAAAAATCATATGACTAAGTATTGTATAGATTGTTTGTCTAATTAAATAATTATGAAATAAATTGGAAAAACCTTTCAACAAAAACTTTGCGCTAACAATTTAGTTGAGAATACTTTTAAATATTTTGAAAATGTTAATCATTTAGAGAGAACCCATTTCAGAAACTCTATTCAGATCTCCCAGTAATAATTTGCCCATGATGATTTCTTGCCACACATGCTTTTGATCAGTGAGTAATTCGAATTCTTCGTTATATTGTTCCATTATTCTCGAATAACGGTACTCTTATCTTCATGCCCTATTTCATTTACAAAGTATTTGTTACAAGAATGTCCTATTGCAAATCCGACGAAACTGCGATTTAACAGCACCTCATCCAACCGAAAAGACCGTGGTACAACGCGAAATTTGAAAGTAAATATCCGTTAGGCGGAGTTCCTTCAGAAAAACAAGTAATAATACAGTTTCCCAGGCATATTTTATTGAACTAATTACTAAAATACTAATATCATTTAATTGGATAACAAATTAAAAATCTAATTACTTTCGGGATTCCCCTCCCGTCCCACAAAAGTAAATATCGGGAACTAATAGATAACAAAGTTGGTTCATCTTTATATAAATATAGATGACCTTTATCGTCACCAGTTGTTTCTTTCGGTTGGTATCGTATAAATATACTTTATCAGTTTTTAAATAATGTCTCAGAAGTTATGCTTGATATTGTGCCTATCACTAGCATAAAGCCATCATTATTCATTAAAAAAAATCTTCCATAACTGAGACCGACAGACCAAATTATGAGAATTAGTTTTTGCAATGTCATAAAATTAGCGATAACAAATGTTTCTGATACAATGGTGAACTTTTTTTTTTTGTATATTGTTGACCAATATAAATTATTTAATTAAACTAATTTCTCGTCACCCATTTTTTATGTTTGAACATCCGGAATTATATTTTTTGGGAATTTAATTCTTTTACGAAAACTTCAGCGGTGCTTTGTAACATATTAAACCTTTATAAAATCTAGCACAGAGAGCCTTCCATAGTAAGATATAAAGTATGATTGGAAGGCATTCCTCAGCAAAGTTTTAAGTACTTGCAAAGCTTAATCGTGACTAACTTATTTAACTAAAGCAACTTTCTGTTTTATACGCTGCTGAGTATACATCTGCTCTCTGCCTGCTTTGTTTAGTGCTACTGAGTATGCCATCTTTATTTTTAGATCTTCTAATAATAGAGTTCCATAATCATTTTTTAACAAAACATTTAAGAATTGAAAGGAAAATTTGATTAAACTCCAGATATACTTTTTTACAATTCATGTTTCGTAAAGTTCGAATATTTAAGCAATTAAATAAGGTATATGGTGAAAATGATACTAAATAAATTATGAAATATTGCTTTAAAAAAAAGAGAAATGCTAAATAAAGGCTTTTCTGGATGACGGAGTTACATTAAATATTCTTTTTAGTCCTAATTTTCTAAAACTGACATTAGAGGTGACAGTCCCATAGGGTGAAAGTATAGCGAAATTCAGTTGTTCTTATATATATTTTAATCCAAGAAATGCTGACCGTCCTGTCTAGTGGTCAGAGTGCCTGATTGTGGATAGGGAGGTCCTGGGTTCGAGCATGGATGTACTTTCTTTCTCTATCTATCTTGTCTTTGTCCTTTCTGTGTATGAATGAGGTGTGAATGGTTGCCTACTCTATAAACGGGTCCCTATGACATGTGTGTGTACTGAAGCAGTCGGACTTCACACCAAATATGGTTCAGTATGAAAAAGTGGAGCAGCGCACCCCATATTCTCAACCTAGCTGGTACAAGACAAAAAAAAAAAAAAATAAAATGGGGTTATCTTTAAAGACTAGATGACATACACATTTATTTAAATAATTTTATCCTGTTTGCATCAGTATTTCTATATTTCTTAAAATAATTTAATGTATACACGTATAAATTAAAAAGTACTTAAACATAAAAAAGTCTTTAGTTGTCATAATATCAGTGACTGTAAATTCGATACTCCTGTATGTGATTTTTATTTAGGGATCCCTCCCTTATTTATTTAAAAATTAAACAAATATTACATTTTTATACTATGCTTACATAACTGCTAAAAATATCGTGAACCTGATGATATATGTGCACAGTTTTAATCAATTTTTCCATTCTTAATTGTATAGTAATTACATATGTTTTATATATATATGCTTATACAACTTTAATATACATATTTTTTTTCCGATTTACCGAAATGCAGGTGAAGAAAATAAACTAGTATCTTGGAGTTTAGACTATGTCAACTCAAACTGACCTCCACTGTTTTTGAAATTATAAAAGCATATGTGAATTTTCGACACATCTGATAAATTGGAATTTTTGTATTTGCGAAATTTCGCTCTTGCATTGATTCGTTGGGATTATTGGATTGATTCGTAACATCTTCTCTCTTAAAGTCCATGCTTCCTGTAAGTTTTACTTACAGGTTATGTGTTTGAAATATTCTAGTATGCATTTCAGTTAAAAGAATAAAATTCTAATATTCCAAAAATACATGTTTACTTTGTTGCCATCTCAAATTTTAACTGCGACTGTTTTTATTGACTTGTCCTTTCTTTCCAAATCTCACAAAATCCCACGTTTTTCTGGAGTAAACTACGTGAACCGAATGCTTCTAGTTTTAGTATGTTGTCTTTTCCACGCGCAAATCCCGAGTTCTAACCCCCTTCTTCAAAGAGGCTATTTTACATATCCACCATGTCTGCCAGAACTTCAGGTCACTTAAACTCCTGTTTGTCGTTCACAGATCCTTTATCTACCCTTTCTCTCCTCCCTCCCCCAACATTTGAATCTAAGCATTAAAAAGTGAAGTATAGTAGAGCGGGAAAGGTGAGGAGTGGGGCTTACGATTTTTTTCCCCGACTTTTCTGGAAATAACAGTTCAGTTTACGAACCACAAAAGTCCGAATGCCCTTTTTCTTTTCCAGTTTACCATTTTGTGTATGCAGTTTACAACACTACGGGGGATCTCGAGGTGTTTATAAACTGCGTGCTGGGTGTGGGGAGATGCGAGTTTTGGGGATTTTTTAGGGGGTTTTACTCCTACGTGAACATCGTGTTCGGAATGACTGAAACAATCGATCGTCTGAGGAGTTTTTTATTTTTATTATTTTTTTAAACGTCCTTTAAGAAATGTCGATGGAGCTCATATCAGAACGTTACTTGAGTTTTCTTTTTTAAATTAGTTATTAGTTTTGTAGAAATAAATTGTCAAGTACACATATAATGCTTTTAAATTAATTTGCTTGAATACTTATTTTCCCTTTGTTGAAAAAATTTGCTTATTCCATAGCAATTTTTGAACTGAAATATTTCGATTGACTTTCATAAGAACAATTAAATTAGCTAAAAATTTAAATGAGAGGATTTTTGAGGAAGTGGGGAGCACCGAAAATTAATGAATTTTCGAATTCATATTCAAGCAGCACTTATTCTAGAGACAAAGCCTTATTAAAGCTAGGGCATACGAAGTAGTTGCCCTCGACCCCCACATCCTCAAGTAGAATAGAAAATTTATTTTACGTTGTCAATCTCGAATAGCGAACTGTGAAACAGAGGGGTTCTCAAAGAAGTTATTGCCTCGGGGCCTTAACTCGGGTCTTGTGTAGAGTCTGGGACACACCATAAATAATCCCAGAGGAAATACCTTTCAACTTTGAACAACTTTCAAGTAAGATAGTTGTCACTTGACGTTGGACCCATTTTATTCAATTGGGATACTTCACCATTTGAGATATATTTGACCATGAACAGTTACCACGACCATAGATTAGTAAACGATTGTGATTTGAAGCCACAGTGAGTCATTTAATTAATTAAATTTTACGAAGATCAAGAGCTTCCTAACTTTAAGCGTCTGTCACATTACGAAATTGGTTTTTGAATTTGGATCAGTTTCTATCCACATTAACGGAAAGGATTTAGTTTCTATAAATATTAAACGTGCATAGAGACACTTTTAACCACGATAATTATTGATTCAATCAGGAAAGATTATATGAAATAAACATTTGTAAATCAGGCTTCTTTAGCGAAATCAAAAATAGTACAACTAAAAATGACTTTTCTTCTATATATTGTTAACTCGATTATGGCTTGATTGTTGTATTCAAATGGAAACCACAGACAATCCATTATATTATTAACGGTTTGCATAAACAAACAATTATCATTCTCCCAAACTTTGTTAAGATCGGAAAAGGTATTTTCCAATTTCAAGAGAAATGTCTTTATCAAATTTAAATAAAGCAATGGATTTTTCTAAATTTGAGAATCATGCTCATTACAAAATTTATCAATGATACTTTTATCCAGTGTTATAACTATATTTACGAGAAACCATCATCGCAAATACAATTTATTGGATTTAGGAAATCGTATTAATTACGGCTTTAATATGGTACCAAAACCTCTGTATGTTATGGAACAATGTTTTTCTTATCTCGCAATAATTGGAAAAAATTATTTCTAAATTGATAGTAACTTACATTATTGATTAAATACTATTTGATTAAAATATATTTTAATGTATTTTTTAAATATTATTAATTAAAAACAAAGACAATTAATTCTACAGTCAAATTTTTTTCCTTATTTCTATGTATTACAAAGTGCTGCTTATTGAATTTAAAAGATTCATGCTCAAACTAGACGTTTCGAAATAAAACACATTGTTTATCCGAAATGGGTAGAAATTCCGCATTTTGTTCAGAAGCCAGTGCCCAACTTCTAAATAATGAGCTGTCACTTTACATCCATATTCAGATAACATCTTTCCATGTTTTTCACGGCTGCAGAAAAGATGTCATCGTTTGAAAGAGAAGCTCATACCATCCATCGCTCGTAATTCAGCATATCCACGTGTACTTTACCGCGTTGTTTCTGCCTCATTATCTCGTTCTTGACCTCCAAAGAATTACGAGTGGCCGTATCTCAGACACCATCTTTGGATGAAGTAAACTTATTATAGCTTGTAAAATGATCTTTCTCTCTTCCCGACTTTATTTGTATCGTCTTGCAGTTCCCAGCGCGCATGCGTCTTTCCTAAATCAGTCATGATTGTTCTTTTCAGCTGTTGGCGCACTTTTCGCTGATTATTCCTTAGATTTGATACATTTAATTTTGTGGTATTTGTGATACAAACATTAAAAATTAACGCGCATCAATTTTTTGTTTCGTGCAACTTTTTGCGTGTTGATTTCTTATCATTACGCGTCTTTATTTACAAATCTTTTCTAATTTTTTTTTAACATAATAATAAATAATATAACTAAGCTGATGTATTCGAAATATAATAACCACAAGATGTCTATTGCACATTCTAATGAAAAACAATTTTATTTTTCATTTTGCATTATTTTAATTCACTATTTACTAATATATATATATATATATATATATATATATATATATATATATATATATATATATATATATATATATATATATATGTGTGTGTGTGTGTGTGTGTGTGTGTGTGTGTGTGTGTGTGTGCAAACTTTATTGAATTAATTGAATTAACTTTGTATTATTGTCACTAATACTAAAATAAAGTATAAAGTAATTTAACTTTTTCACTGGGAGAGGATTCTTTATTTCATTTTGATTAAAAAGTTTAAAATTAATGAAAATTGCATAGTAAAAAAATTATCTTGGTAATATTTTAAGTATTGATATTGTTTAAGTGTTTTTTTTTAAGTTTTAAACTGTGCAGAATAAATAAAAATTAACAAATTTAATAATTTATAAAATATTTCATCGCAATCATAATAAAAAAAATATGATAAAAAAAATTACAGTAATTAATAATTTCAATTAATAAATTTTTGTGACGCATATAATTTCAGGATGAAGTAGAGATTCTTAAGTAGAACAGTTAATAATATACGGGGAGGAGGGCTAAACTAGTAATGTAATTCGTTACCTTGATTGTAGTGTGTGTGTGTTTCTTATATTAACTTAAATTGATATGAAATTAAGAATATTTTATACAATTTCATCTCGCATTAAATATATAAAGAAAATAATTGGTATTTGAAGAGTAGATTCGCTTTTTTATACTCATCGTTTGTAGGATGATACATACATATTACACTATTTTTATTTTCGTTTCCTTATTTAATATTTTAGTTTAAATAGCGCAAAAGAATTACAGTTTGTCAATGGGTAATTTTTAAAAAATATCTTAATGGGGTAGGTAAAAGAAATTTCACTCATTAGTAAATGGTTAATACTAAGTTAAATTCCTATAATTACAATTATTGTGCTATGGTCTGCAATATAGTGAAAAAAAAAGTTTTATTTCATACGAAAATATTGGATAAAATTGTATTTATTTACAAAACGATTGTCCATGTTTCGTTGAAAACTTTGATTCCAGTGATTTTCAGGAAATAAGAAAGGTAAAATTGTATGGAAAAATTATAATTCTCCATGCAAGCGATTTCACAGAACAATTTGTAAGTATCCCTTCCTGAGAAATAGTTGATCATGGATTGCTAGATTTTTTTAATCCAGTTCTTGACTGACTGTGTGAATAGAAACAGAGAGGGATTTAGGTGAAAGGGGCTGAGGGGGGGGGACATCCAGCGTGAGGCGGACATGCGGATCGCCTCAATTAGCCGGAGAATGTGGTAACTGCGGACGGGGATGGGAATAATCCTCTGTTTCTTTTTCCGGCCCCTTCTCTATGCCTCCACCCCCTGCGGAAGTTGGGGAATGTGGATAGAAGCTCTTGGGAGGTGCCATTACTGACCACTTCTTGGCATATTAACTGCCTCATGTGTGTATTCTAGAAAATAAATTTCCGTTCATGTATGTCGTTTTCTGGGCCACCCCTTCCGACCTTTATGAAGTCAGTGTGTAATTGTTCGCTGAAAATTAAGTTTTAATTCATGTTTTCTTTGCTTAATGTGCTGCATTCTCTGATAAAATATCTGAATCTACCACAGAAGACAAACCATAAAGTCTGCATAATTAATCTTTGAAATTATTGAAGTTTTATTGGGGTCAGTCAAATTTTTATTGTAAGTTTTGTTTGAAGAATCTTTTATGATAAAATATCCTTTTTCACTTAATAATTTTTCACTCCATTTGTGGATGGATTTATAAGCTTTCCTTGTCAGTTCATTATACACACATATATCATTTAATGAATTAAAATACTTAGATTTGAATTTTTTGCCTTTCCCTGAAAGCATATTAGTTAAATTTATTCATATTAGTTGAATTATACTAGTTAATTAAGCATATTAGTTGAATTTCATTAGTTTTTTTTTTTAACATGTTACAATATTTCATTATCATAAAATATATTAGAAGTTGCTAACATTTTTCGCTTCTTTTTAGTAATTGCTATTACTTTTTTATTAGTAAATATTTATTTGAAAATAAGTTTATGCGAGTAAAACTAAAATAAAAAATGTATTAATTCAAAAAAAAAAATTTAGATATAATTTGTGAAAGAGTGTATTCTTGACGACTACTTGGGGATGTGGAATTCTATTAAATATTATTTTTCGCGTTTCTCAAAATTAATCAAAGTGTTCAAAAATATTTCATGTGGAATGTTTTATAAATTATGAATATATTCAATTGGATAATGTGGCAACCAAGCGATTATTTAAATTTTGTTTAGACAGAGCTTTGTTTTTATAGATTTAAATTGACATAAGTATTTTGAATAAATTACAATTTTACTCAATGACAATACGTTACTTAAAATAAAAATGTTTTGTACAATTTTATGAAATAAAATTGTGTAATATAGTAATATTTTTTATTTAGATATTAACAAGATTGTTTTATTCCTTCAATAATTAGTGATATTGTTAATGTCTAATATAATTTTTACAACATTACCAATTGTCAACGAACAAAAATTCTATAGAACTATGTTATAAGTGGGTTTCAGGATGTTAGCACAATATTTAATAGTTGATATCTACCTAATGCCTTTTTTATTGTTACGTAAAGATTTAAGTGTTTTCTTTATATTTATATTTGTGATACTTTTTTAATGTTATTAAAAGCGAGAAATTTTATGCAACTCTAAGAAAAAATCCTTATTAATGTATGTTTTAATTGACAATGATGAAGCAACTTAATTATTCTTTTGTAAAAACTCCCAATTATGCCCAGTGTGAGACACATATTTTATAAATACTCGGCAAATTATTTGCACTTAAATAACTATAAGGCATTTTATGAACCAGTAAAATATAAATTTGTGGTCAAAAATGGTCGATCACTTATCACGTGACTTTTGATGGAGACGAGATGGAAGCGAAAAAAAAGGGGGAGAGTCCTGCAGGAATGTTGTTGGGTGAAAAGGGAATTCTTAGCGGTTGAGTCAACGTCATTGATGCCGAACAACGCGGCACCCCTCTGCCACCAATCACGGTCTAAATAATAATAAAGAAACAAAAAAAAAATCAAAAGAAAAATAAAGAAAGAAAAGTAGGGGGTGGTCTGCTATTCATCCCCAAGTTACCCCCACTTTCACTCGTCCGCACATCTCGCTCCTCCGGCCGAGTGAGACGGAGATAGGAAAGACTGCAAGGAAATTCAGTTGTGGTGGGGTGGTGTAACCATGACAACCAGGGGGCGTCTTTGAGGTCAAATGGTGGTTTGTTTCCATGTCATCTTCCTGGAAGTCTCTGAAGTCTATTATAATTTGACAGGTTTTGATTTTTAAGCGAGAATCGTCACTCTCTCTACTTTTTAGCAGAATTATTTTTAAAAAAATTTTTTTCTCAAAAAATATAGTTTTATTTTTGACTATATTTTGTTAGTCAAAAATAAAACTATATTTTTGAGAATGTTTTACTACAATAAATAAATAAATTTTTATTTTTTGTAGTAAAATTTATTTATAACTAAAAGATAATTTTTTTTAAAATATTTTTTTCCATGCAGTCACATTTAGTTTTACTTTTTTTCGTTTTAAATATACGGGTAATATATCTGCAACGGATAGGAATATTAATGTGAGTTAAATATTTATTTTTTACAGTGTGTGTTAAAAAGTTTATACTGAGCCAATATTTCATGTATAAAAGTAGCATTTTAAAATTTAGGAGTATCGTTTTGAAAAATTTTGAAGATATGTATAACTTTACAAACGATTTTTTATGCAACAATCTGAATATTTAAAGATAGATTTAAAAGAACTTGCAATTTCCTTTTATGAAAATTATTCACGAAATTCGTAATGTCCATATTCAGAAGTTGGTAATTGAAGTTCATTCAAAATTTATTGAACGAAATAATTTTAAAAAAAAACTCGTGCGTTATTCATTATTTGCATTATCTATAACTGTACTTTATTATTTACTGTCATATTCCTCCTTATGTTACAGACAAATTATAAAGTTAGGGAAATGGTAAAGTGAATTGTTTTAAAAGTTCCTCATTTTACTATTTATGATATATATATATATATATATATATATATATATATATATATATATATATATAAAACTGCTACGTATTGTTCTGTTAGTTATATTTACCATTCTTTAGGAGGCTAACATAACAAAAAAGCTCATGATTATATCAGCATACTATTTTAAAACCAAACAAATAAAAAATTAATTCCTACGTCGCTGTAATAATCTGTTGAAGGACTTCAGTTATCTGTGTTAATGATCAGAAAAGTTTCGTTTATTTTTAATAGCGATAAACAAACTCGGGTGCTTATCTACAATCGCGGATTGTGAATTATTACCGTTCTTGGAAATTGATGGGAGTTTATTACACACACATCTGAGATAAGAGTTTGATTACAAATATCACCATCTGCTGCGACGCGCTCTGATGAAGTTTATTCATATAAAAATGCTTTATAAACTGTGACATTTTTGCACTTATATATCTGATGATCTGCACTTTTTATCAGTGATAATTGCGAAGTTCATTTTTGATGTCCTAAAAACGAAACTGTTGGAATTTCAAACAAATTTATGATGGTGTAATGAGCGTCCGTTAGATGGCTCTGGTTATCTTTTTCATTTATTCTGAAAATTACTCTCTTCATATTTTAATCAAAAATTTGGCCTGTGGTTGAGTTGTTGTTGTAATTTTCAGAAATGATTCAACTAACCCATATTCCATGCACTACCTAGCTGTTTATTAAACCCAATGAGAAATTTTAGGACATAATAAATGCCATTAGATTTACAAAATATAAATTTTTAATTTATAGATAAATGTAACTATGTTTTCTCATCAATATTTTACTTAATAACATTTTATCACTTCCATTACTTTTAATTCGATAAATTATTTTTCACCTTCGTACTTCTTTGTACCAAGCCTAGAGCCGTGCTTTACCAGTTAGATGGAAACTGCTGATGAAAGTTAATTAAATCTTCCTAATTTAGAAACAGGGACCACTCAAAAGATTCCCTTATATTCTGCCCCTCCCAGAGTTAACATATAATTTAGAGGACTTTTGGATTAAAATCGGATAGGGCACGACCTATGTTTCAGTGCTCCTGTCACTTTTAGTGAAAACGACGGTTCTTCGGTTAAATTGTGAATCGAACTTCCAACCTTCCAATAATGAGAACGACTACTTCTATTTCGGAATGTTCAAATCCATCTATATTTGGATAAAACTGCGACAACCTTGAAGATTTTCAAAAACCAATGCATTTTTTCCATTTAAAAAATTTTTGCACAGATCGAAGATCATCGGTAGTTTTAATGAGAAAAGCTACCGTTGTCACGTTTAAATGACATCAAGTTCGACACGTGACCCAGATGAAGACTATATCATTGTGGAGACCTTAGTAGGGTGGGTCTTATGGTATTGATTAATAGTTTGTGTGTGGAAAATCGGATTCTTCCTCTACCTTCAACCACACATTTCATCATTTTATCGTACTTCAAAATTACAAGGTGGTTGTTTCAATGAAGCGTTCGATTTAAGTAAATTAGTGGAAATGTTTCACAAATAGTTTAATCTTACTTGCATACTTACTGTCTAGTTCGCTTAACTTAATTCATACTAAACTTCAAAAGACAAATATAATTTGTAATTCGAAAATTTCTAGTTCTCTGAGATTTGAACTGCGATCAAATCAAACAAGATAATAAAACTGTAATGCATAATTAATGCACTACAGTTTTATTATCTTGTTTGTTTTGATATAGAAGATAAAATTTCTCAACTAGTTATGTATAGGTAAGTTATCTTAAACTTTAGAATAATTTATCGATTAAGCATATTAATTAGTATTGTAATCGTATTATTTAAATAAAACTATATCATATTGAGGATCGTTGATATAAAAATATGCTCTGAGTATTACTTCTAAAAAGCTGATTTATTCTCTTGTGTTAAGAAATCAATATGAAATTATTGCGGAAAAATTTCTATTTGAATGATTTTAATCAGTGTAAGAGATTTAATATTTATATAATAACAGGAAATGGTAAAATATTGATTGTAGATATTTTTTATATGAACAAAGCAAGGATTTTATCCACTATTAATTTTAATAATAGCTAGAAAAATACGGATGAAACAAATTATTCGAAATAAATAATAGATTACTACACCGATATCATGAAGCCTTATATCAGATTAAATTACTCGTCAATTAGCAATATTTTAAGAGTTCAAAAAAAATTAACTTTTCTATTGATATTCATATTTTAATAGAAGTAATTTCATTATTCTGTGAAAAATTCCTAATTTTTCATTTGAGTACTGTTCTGATTACTCACAGTAAAGGAGTAGACCACATTTTTAATAATTAAAATTATATGCTAAAAATATAAAGTATGTAAATTTGTTTTTGGACAACAAAATTAGCTCATAAAAGGCTGGCAGGTGAACTCACTTTGTTAAGAAAGTTGCCAAGTACAATTTAATTGTGTAGATTGTCTTCATTGGGATATTGACCCATAAAATCCGACCAAGCAATTAACTAATTTTTAAATAATAAGTTTCCATTGCTATTATATATCTAAATTAAGTATAGATAGATTTATTTTTGATACCTAATTTAAATAATGGAGTGTTATCTTATAGGCATGTAAACCACTTTAATTTGCTTTTAACAAACGCTTGTGCGTGAATAACATGATATGGATTTTATGAATATATTCACTAATATTATTTTAATATTCGCGAAACGTATGAGTGCCCACTGGTTTGTTGGAAAACTGTTTTCATCGTGAAAAAGCACGTTATATACTTTTGCTACTGCTACAAGTATATTTCACAATTTAATAGGTTCGCGGCTCTTTTCCGAGAAAAGCAATTATTTGGAAGTTAAATCTGGGATTTGTAACTTTATTCTTTCTGTGAGGAATAAATCATACTCTTTGCTTTTGCATGCCCCGACACACATATCGATCCTCGCCATTATTTCCGAAATCTCAAAAGCCAGGGTCGACACTTTTGAACTTGAGGCCCCTCCCCCACATTTCACCATTAATTTCACCCACCGGGTCTGGGGAAAGAGAAAGGAATTAAAAGATTTAAATATCACTCCCCACCCCACTAAATACCTCCCCTGCCGGCGCGTGAACCACCCACTTTTCAAGGAAACCGCCATTTTTATCTCCCTACTAACCGCAAAAATACGATCTTTCGAAAGGGATTAAAAAGATTTAATCTCTCCTTCTCCAACAACATGCGAGGAGTGCGCGCTCCAAAAATCGCTGTCTAGAGGGGTGGAGGAAGGGTGGTATGTTGCAGGCCTTTTTGGCGGTGACGTCACAGTGGGAGAAGAGAGAGAAGTTCTTGAGTGTGATTCAATGAGTGGATTAAAGGTGGTGGATGTGTAATTTTATGGGGTGTCTTGTGGCAACAGCTTTTACGCTCCAGCAGTAAATTAAGTGATTTCGGGAGGAAGAGAATCGGGAATAGGGGGTAGGGGTACCGTTGGGGGTCACTGTTCTTTTTGCCTTCTTCCCTCATCTTCGCCCTTTTAGTGTAGGCCCGCAGAGAGAAGCTGACTCCAAGAATTATGCTTGTTGCCCCCAAGAATGCCATAATCTCCGAAGAGAACCTATCGCGGGGGTGGATTTGCTTTAGTTCCATCTTTTTCCCGCATATTCACAACTCTACACTGTAGATGCACAAATCTCTAGTGTGTGTGTATATATATATACATGTTTTATACACATTTGTAAACCTTTCTCTGTATTCAATTTTCAGTTAATTCCTTTTCCCTAGATAGTTGCGAGTAAACCCTTGTATTATTTTTATTTTTTTCAGCCGTCAGTGTTATGATTAGCTAATTTTCTTCTTTTTTATGTCCTTGAATCATCAACTATTCTAGATATTGTGAACCCTGCCATTTGAGTAATTAATTAAATTTAAATTATTTTCAGTTACATATAGTGTTTTGCATTCACTTACACTGTTAATTCATGGTGACTTTTAATCGTACTTTATTAGTTTAACAAAATCACAATAATTGTGAGTGCTTATTTTTCAGTTGCATTCCGTTACGCTAATAGTATTTTGTTTTATTTGTTTAATTACTAGGCTTATATTAATACATATTAATATTTACTAATTCTTATATATTGTAATCTGATCTTAATTATTTGTATCCTTAATGTATTAATTCTAATCTTCATTACATTTTCTATTATATATATTTATAATTTTTTATAAATAATAATAACAACGAACTTCATAACTTTATAAGAATTGATGAAATTGATTTTTATCACTTCATAATAATTTTCTTATTTGATATCAGTAGATTTTGTAATATTTTTATTTGTGTCTTTAAATTTTACTGTTTTACAATTTGTATACCTATAAGTTCTAGTTTATAAAATTTTTAATTATATTAGCAAGTATGCCACCAATTATTTAATGGGAAACGTGACTCATTTTCCTTTCGGTGGACCTTCATTCGAAAATTCATTGTTAAATCAAATACCTGGAAATTGTTGATACTTGCTGTACATTCAAATCTTGTCTAAAAATGCCTCCACTTTTCTTTCCTATCAGTTAAGATGGCATTTCTTAACAGAGTCCGCTATTATAGTAAATGAATAAATTAGAATTTGCGCTTGTAAATATACTGTAATTAATTATGTTATTTTTTATGTATATTGTGCTATTTGTCTTTGTTTTCTTGAATGTTATACTTTTTTATTGTGTTAATTTCAAACATATTCCTTTCACAAATATACGTTATAAGTAATTGTGCTTCTCATTCAATTGTTTTATTTATTTATTTATTTTTTAGATAAATAATATGAAGTTTAGAAAACGAATAACGATCGAACATGTAATTTTAATGCATTCGAAATACTCATCTATAAATATAGAAACCACGGTATATTAATACAATTTTACATAATATAAATACATTAGTGCTACAGTTAAAGTTTATAAATACGACAAATTCTTTATTCGATCTAGGTACTACATTCAAAATATGTATTGAATGAAGATATTTTTCAAGTAAATTTGAAATTTTAACTTTATTCATTTAACAGCACAAATTCAACTATATAAAATTTTTAATTATTATGAAAAAAAATTTTAAATAATAATTATGGTTGAAATATCACATATTATAAATGCATTTGCAATTAAGAATTCAAACTTTTCACAAAATATGCTTGTTATAGTCTTAATAAAAAACTAGAGTGTTGATTAAATATTGAAATAATTTTAAAACTATTGTATGTTCACACACAGATATGGTTTTGCAACTATAGAATTTAAAAGTTTAAAGAGAAAATGAATATAATTGATTGTAAAAGTTATAGAGCCAAAAATAATTGAAATGTAATGCTAATAAAAGGAAATAAAATTCCAGATCGATCAATTACTCTATTCATTTAAAAGGATATAAATAGTTCTTCCATTCATCAAACTATAAACCATTAAATTAAAAAAAAAAATTAAATTCTAACAGTTACTGAATTTTGATAAGGCTTAGGGCTACGTCTGATAAATTACATGTATGTTCTATGTGGAATATTTATTTTTAAAAGGAAATTCGTAGGAATAAAACAATATGAAAAAGTAAACATTTACCAACTTTGTTATCGAAAAAAATATTAGTAATTAAATATCACATTGAACCGAATAAACTATGCACTGAATAAATACCACTCTCAATTTCAATAGTTAACGAAATTAAAAAAAAAGAAGCAACGTTTCGAATCTAGGATTCTGAAGAGCCGAAGGAACGCAAGCGCTCTCACAAAAACCGATTCTCTCTTGGAGAGCGCATTAAATCCTCCTTAATCAGCTTGGCTCACGGTTCACGAGAGCTTTCGCTTGAGCAGCGATGCGCGGCCGCGAAGTGACTTTTCACAAAACCACCCTTTCACCCCCTTCCCCATACCTCCTGAAAGAACACGTCGCAAAGAAACCGAACAATAGGATACACCTGGACAAAAGGGAAAGTGTGGAACCCTGAAATTGATTTGCCATTGAATTTGGGCACACATACTGCACAAAAAAAATATATTAAAAGAGAGCGACTATTTAGACAATCACGGGGCCGTGTATAATGTTTTGAAAAGATGCGTTAATTAGTATTTGCTAATGTGTGTTTATTCCTGGAAAGGAGTGCTCTGGTGCGTGCTCTTTATTTGGTTAACCCTTTTGTATCTCGTTGTGGACTCCCCACGTGGCTGTGGCTTCCTCCTAATCAAGCGGAAAGTTCGTTTTCTTAATGTCATCAAAACTATTGTTTACATCGCTTTCCAGCGGAAAAATGCATGTTCTAATATTGGTTAAGCAAAAATATAATTTTAAACTAGAAGTCTGTCTTCCATTTTTAGGGAAAATGTTGTATTAAACTGATTTCAGACTTATCTTGAAGGAGAACTATCTTGAATTAAAATTTGTTCGCTATTGCCTTTGATTCAGAATCCCGATTTTTATTGTTTATTACAGAAATGCTTTTTACTATTTTTACCTATTTATTTACCACCATAGTCCGCCTCATTAAACAACAGATCGCAATTCATATTGATATGGAATGAAATGGGGGATATACTATTTGTTTTCGATTTATTTTAATGAGTAAACGCTTCTAAGTTTTGCTTTATCATCTTCTTTCCTCTGTCATATTTAAAACTTGTTGTATTGCCTGCAAAGTAATGACCACATCTGAAACCTAATCTGTTTTCTTTATTTGACTGTAAATGTTGTATATTACTTTATTTTTCTTTGTCCTATTAGAAATATTTATACGAATCTTTTATTGATTTATGTATAATTTAAAACTTCTTCTTTACTCTATAGTTCAATTTTTCACTGTATGTTTTTAATATAACTTTAAAAGTTAGAATTTTTTTTACAGTATTGGCCTATTTTAAAACATGCTTTATATTTATTCTTTATAAGATGACCCAAAACGTGTATTATTTTTTATATAATTCAATTGGTTTCCCAACATTTTCTTTCTTTCACAACTAATTTATCACCCGCCTCCTTTTAGATGTACATTTTATGTAATGTATTGATCATTGCTATATTATGTATGAAAAGTGTAATTAAAATTATAACTTTATCACATAATGAATTATGATATTTGTATAAGGTTACATCAGCGATGTATTATGCTCAACATAACAACATAAGTAATCTTATGATAATGAAGAAATTTGGAAATTGTTTTCTATTTTTGGCTAAGATTAAGAGTATTTTATAAGGGAGAGAGAGAATAATATAATAATAATAATAATAATATATATAATAGAATATAAAAAAATCTATATTTTTTTTCTGTATTTCTTGTTTTGTTCTTACCCATAGAAAAATAGGATACAGACTGTAGAAAAATTAAAATAAATAATATTAGATAAATTGTTGATTTTTACTTATTTTAAATAAAAATGTGCCATTTCATATTAATATTTTTTCAGTATTAAAATTGATTTTTTTAAAATCTTTCTTTGTAGAATGGGAATGAGAAATCTGTAACAGAACTTTTTGAATACCTTTTGTAATATTTACCGCGTAGTAAATGACAAATTCTATCACTTAGATCAGATGGATCTGGATGTGAATACTTTTAAATGTGCACTCATATATTATTTAATGAAAAATTGATAACTCTACAAAATCATTTAAAGTTCAGATTCTGAACCGTGGGAAGAAATTGTATTTATTGTGTTTTTTAAAAAAGAAATCTATTAAATTATGATTTAGTAATCTTATATTGTTAAAAGTAAGATTTCTAATGCATAATTTTGAAAGTTTATTATCACTCACATTTTTTTAATTACGTGACTTTAACATAATTCTTAATTCATTTTTAATTAAGCACTAATTAAATCTCATTTTAAGAATTGGTCATAAATGCGGCTCTGTTACGCTTTATTAAGAGGAATTATTTTTCAACTTTCTATCTCATTGCTCTTCAGTTGCAAAATATGTCGAAAATGTTCGTCGCACTTGTATGATGTTTTATTTGAAATTATAAAAATGAAATATTATTTCGTAACAACTAAAACCATTATTAAAGTTTTTAATCTTTTTCTAAAAATTAGCTTTAATAAAATGCATTTTTGGGTATTGGTATTTTTTACAAAACTTTTTGCAAGATAAATGGTTGGATTGCAGCGTGCATAACCTAGTGGCATTGCTCCTGGTAATCACGTGATAGCATCAACGAGACAAACTATTCTGAGAACGAGCAAATTTTATCATTCCATAAAACTAATCCACCGGGTGTGGTCCATTTGCCTTGTGCATTTTTATTTAGAGAAGCGTAGATGAGCTGTATACCAATCGGTAAAACACATGGAAATAACAGTGTCCGAAAATCCGCGGGCAATAGAGATATAAAAGCAGAAGCTTCAAACATAGCATCACCTGTGTTCGATGTTGTCCATATAAAACTTGCCATTTTAATTTTGAATTTCTGAAGTTTACTCTTACGTTAGGGTGGACCTTAAAATAATCATATAAAATTAGTTTTGCTTAAGTAAGTGAAAAAAAGAATTTCATCTTACAACAATGCCTTTGTATAATTTGGGATTTTGAATATTTTATGACTTGCTATAACATAATAATATCTATTTAAAGCATGAGTATCTAAATTTTTTGTTTCTTTTTATAACTTCATATTCCATAACGTTAATGACAGCTTAGATTATTGAATATATTGTCACTTGACCACATCAAGTGTTTGGACAAACTCTCAACCTTATTTTGATTCACATTTAACTGAAAATTCTGTATCATTTACCATTTCTTGGAAGTGAATTGCATCTTGCCATCTGTTTTAGTAAAGACAATCATAATCAGCGACTTACTACGTACAACTAGACGACTTCACGTTTGTTCATAACATTTGATATGCATGTGTCTCTTGAAGTAGGTTTTCCAAAATTTTTGTGAGTTTCATAGAGTTAGCTTTTTTCTAGGTAAATTAGACCAAGAAAGCGTTAACCAAAAGAAGGGATTTGTCTAAGTGTTAACTATCTCTGGATTTAGAAATCTCTCTTAGCTTTATTGCTCAGATTGAGGTGTGTGTTGAAATATTATTTAGAGGTAAATTTAGACTAAAATACATTTCAGTAAAAAGAAATCCCTTTTATATTCACTTCATACTTGATTCTATTTAGCATATAAACTCTTATTTCCTATAATCTAAAAATCAGAATTAGATTTAGTGTTGCATGTGCTTGACCAAAAAGCACCTGCCAAAAAGAAAATGATGAAGTTTAGTTTTTATCTGGTATAAGCCATATTTCCTTAGAATTTAAAAATCAATAGCAGAATTAGTGTTGCTTATGCTTGACCAAAAAGCGCATGCCTATTTTGTTTCCTGAAATCTACTTGCACCATCAGTTATGAAAGAGTTAGTGTGATGTATATTTTTAGAAGTAACTGTAGACTAGGATAATGCCGCCGTAATAACTGTGTGCGCCGTCGGAAGAGCGTGCAAATGAGCTTGATGCGCCCATGTGCATTCAACTTTAGATAGACTAGCAACAACACCTCGACCAGCAAGGGAACCTCAGCGGCAGCAGCAGAGCGCGAATGTGCGAATTCCGTGTTGTGATGGGTGATTCCTGACCGACCTCCAGGGGTCAAGGACCCTCGCGTGCAGATAAGTGGTGCAGAACCTTACTTGCTGAACACATCATGTAACATTTCACCTTATCAGCCACCTTTTTCCCCCCCTTTACTGCTATGCTTTTGCTAACACTTCTCGAATTACGCAATTCCTACCACACAATAATCGCGTCAAAAATTCCCTGGATGAGATCGGTGGTTAGATAGTAATTTCTTTCGCTTTTCTGCTGTATACGAAATGATTTCTTCATCACCCTCATTTATTTATTTATTTATTTATTTTTTAAGGTTTTGGTAAATAGCCGTACTTGTTAATGTTGTAGAAGTCAAATGAAAATTTGTGATGCTTTAATGATCTTATACCAGGAAATCGTAAATGGCTGCTTCATGTCTCAGAATATGATAACCGCATTCATATATATATATTGCTTGAAAATCTCATACATATATATGTGTGTGTGTTCACTAAAAAATTCTTATTTTAAAGATTTAAAAAATTTATGGTAGATGGTAATTTAAATATAAAAGAAGTATTTATATGAAATAGAATTCTACTAAGAACAATGTTTCCAAAATAGAATTCTACTAAGAACAATGTTTCCAAAATAGAATTCTACTAAGAACAATGTTTCCAAAATAGAATTCTACTAAGAACAATGTTTCCAAAAGGGCCAGTTTCAAAATGAATGAAATATTGCTGAATAATATTCTGAAAGCTATTGAAACATAGAAATTTCGTCTCGCTTTTAAAATTAGACTGATGTTGTCCTGTTCTTATATTAGTAATATACGTACGTATGTGTGATGTAAAAAAGTTATATTTTAAAAGACATTATAAGAAAAACCAAACATCCCACACCACTTATTTATGTTTTTACTATTAGCAACTGAATATCACTTAACATTATGTAATCGAACTGTTCACGTTAAGACTATTGTAATAAAAATACACGCAAATTCTATAGCAGTTATGGTAGTTCCTATAGCTACATTCTTTGAAGTATAACATGTTACTAGGAATAAAGCAAAAAGTTTAATTAATGATTTAGATTTTAATTTTATTGGGAAAACAGCGAATTGTTGCATAGTTTATGTTATATTAAGTAATTTTTTTATTCTATTACATCAGAAGTTGGATTTTTTTGGAACACACACATATATAAAGCCAGGCATTGTGTTTCTGAAATATTAATATGTAATAAAAAATTGTAAATTGTTAAACGAATAGAAGATGTTTAACGAATAACTTTTTTGAAATTTTTTTGGAGCAATCGAGGGTTTTAAATATAAATCTATCTAGTTTTGCTATATCTATTTCTAAAATATTAGTACGTATAAAGAAATTTTATTTTACTCCTAAATTATACGAACGTTGCGTTATTGTTCTAGCATTTAAATGAAATATAAATTAAAAATGAGAAACAACTAAAACAAGCATTTAATTTCATGTTTAAAAATAGTATAAGCGAGTAAATTTCATAATCGATGACATTTTCAAGTAATTAGAAAAGAAAATATTTAAATTTGTGAAAATACATTTTTTTCGTAGCTTTTAGAACCACTTTAAAATAAGTGACCAAAATATGCTTATCCTTTCAATATAAGGTAACTGCAAATAACTGCCATTATTATCAAAATTATTCTGAGTACTTTATTTGTGGTTTTTAATACGAGGAAAGATCAGGAGGAAAAGAAGTGTGAGCTTACATTCATTGTGAAGATTTAGCGCTAATTACTTTGAATTATTAATGATTTGCTTGAAGAAATTATTTCTATACATAAAATTAACAGAACACAGAAATAGGTACTTAGTTTAAATTTTTAAAAAAAATTGAAATTGATATGCGAAAAGGAATTTAGTTAGAAAACTTCCCGAGCTCCATCAGTCCGTACAATCGACTCGACAGTTCCGGCCAAGGTCAAGTTCCCCGCCACCGCAAGACCCGGATGTGAGCTTTCACTTCTATTTTGCTCAACTCGTCTTATCACTCCCTCCCCCCTCTGCATACATACTTCTTTCTTCCCCATCTTCTACCATCAAGCTTGGAAAAAAAAACGCCCACTAGCTGCTTCGAGTTCTGGCTAAATTGCATGTTGACCTCAGAGAAAAAAAAAAAGAACAAAAACAAGAGCTGCTGGAGCTTAGTTTCGGACTTGGGTTTCGTTGCTTGAGAAATCACCCACTAAATAATTAGATATGTATTTATGATTTGAAATAATCGATTTGTGATATCGAAGTCTTTTTGAAATATCGATGAAAGCTACACATTTTACCATTCCTACTAGGAGGTGGGAGGGTAAGGAGATGGAGAGCCGAGATGATTCATTTGTGGGCTTATCTGCTACTCTGATACAAAAACAAAACTTCGCCAGGTCCAGGGAAACCAGGAAATTTGCAGCCAGAGACTGTCTCCGAGATAATGTTTTGATGAATGTAGACTGCTCATATTTCCATTCTCAGCTCGTATCATTTTACATCCACTTTCATCAAATACTCAGCTATTTTACTAGAACTAGTGAAAAATGTTCTCCTTAAAGCGACTTTAAAGATACTATCAGCCTAATTAATATGAACAGCAGCAGATGTTATCAGCATAATGTAAACAAAGTCGATCTTGTTATATTTTTGTCATTTTATTCGTTATATTTCATTTTAATAGTTTGTATAAAAATATTTCTTCCTGTTTTCACTGTTTGTAATTTTTTTTCTTTTGCGAATATCGAGTTAGAAATTTTAATTATTTGTTCCAGATCAATTTAACCTTGCATGCAAATTAATTGCTTAGATTAGGGTTGTGTTGCCTTTTATTTAATTTCATTATTTGCTAGTTGATTAACAAAAAAAGTATATATATATATATATATATTACATGATTTTAATATGCTTTATTGTTAAGGAAAGATAACAAAATGTAAGAAAAACAGATTTTTCGATACGCTCTGATATAAGTTTCTTCACTATAATTTTTAACATTAATAGATCGAAAATTGACCTCGAACCATTTAATAACCATTTTTAATTATAATAAATTTTATAACTGACTTTAAAGAAAATAAGTTCGAGTTTAAAATAGCACCGTGGGAACATGAAAACTCCTGATATCTAAAAATAGATCTTATAAAAAGACAAATTGTAAGCATCTTTCCAATTTCATCATAACGTAATATAGCTTTTGTAGAAAATATTTTATTACTTTTTTTACTTATTTGCATTTGATTATCTAATGACGGATTTATCTCAAGATCATAAAAAAGTCCTATATATTTTCCTAGATAAAAGTAAGGGATATGTCGCCAAATGTTATATCTTCCTAGTTAAAAGTGAGGAAAATATCGCCGAATGTTGTATATTTTCCTAGTTAAAAGTGAGAGAAATATCGCCGAATGTTATATTTTCCTAGTTAAAAGTGAGGGAGATGTCGCCAAATGTTATATTTTCTTAGTTATAAGTGAGGGAGATGTTACCAAATGTTATATTTCCCTAGATAAAAGTGAGGGAGATGTCGCCATATGTTATATTTTCTTAGGTAAAAGTGAGGGAAATGTCGCCAAATGTTATATTTTCCTAGATTTAGAGCATTTTTTCTGAAAGTTTAATGGCCTATCCGAGCTGTTCTGTCATTAATTCATCTTTTTGCGTGTTCATTTCCAATCTCATGTGAGGACATTTGTAGTGTTTTAGAATTCGTTTGAAACTTTAGCCCTGGTTTAGTCTTCATGTGCAAAAAATATCTTTAAATCGCCAAACAAACCAACATAAAGGTTTATGTTTTGGAAACAGACACACACCACCGATAAAAATTGACTTTTCTGCACGTGGGAATTTTCTACTAAAAAGAGACTCCAATTTCCTTAAAACTTTATACTAGAAAAGGAAGATATATGAGATTTTACATTCAAAATAAAATCACTTAAGACGGCTCAATGATGATAAATTTAGGGAATAAAATAAATGATGAAAAATATATAATTTTACAAACAATACAAATGAACATAATTTTTAGGAAAGTTCGCATAGTCAGTTTAATAGTTATGAGTTTAGAAATTCACGAGTTCCATTTTCAGATTATTTAAACTAAAATGTTTTTTAAATTCCGTCATCGGTCTTGGCTAAATCTTGCTGTTAATATAATGAATAATCAAATGCTAATACATTATAAAATACATTAATATCAATACAGTATAAAAGTGTCGTTAAAATATGAATATAATCATCGACAATAAATATTTACATACAGATTTTTAATTGTGTTAATGCATTAGAAGAAAAAATATTATGTTCCGTGTCAGGAATCAGTGGTAGTTCTCATAAGGAATTTGATCACTTTGTTCGCTTTTTAAGCAGCACTCTTGGTTAGGAATTAGAAATGTATCCAAATGTTTTAATTTCATCACCAATTAAACATTTGAATACATTTCTAACTGATATTTCTTTTCATAAAAAATTTTATACCTTTGTTTGTTTTTTAACATCATCTTTTTACCTCTTGACTATGAATTAGAAATGTATTCAAATGTTTTAATTTCATCAGCAGCTTTTGGCCAAAAATTTGAATGAACAAGGAAATGAATCTTTCAGCATGTTCCAAATGTTATTGTTTCATTTCTATACAATTTTCTAAAAAGAAGATTTTTTTCCATGGAATTCCAAATATATGTTCCATCAAAACTGAAAAAAATTATGTCAGAATAAAATGAAATCTAAAAACTATAAAAAATATTGTGGGAGCTAAAAAATTGATTTATTTTATTTTTTCAAAAATTTTACCATATAAATATATGCAAATCGATTTTTAAAAGTAAGTACAGTAAGCATACTTTGAAAAATACTCAACTAAATTTTTACAATTTAATGTATCTATCTTCGTGAAAAAATTGAGTTCTTTATACTTAAACTTCTATAAAAATTGCTAGTGTGAAGTCTGAAAGATGTATTTAATTTTAATATTGCATTTAATAATACATTGTCATCACCTCCTACAATATAGTGATGGTCATTATTTCAATGCAGTGTTCGTTTTCCAATCAATCGAAAAATGTAAAGATTTGAGAACTGTAAACAATTCCTTAGGTTTTATAACAGAATTTTTTATGGAATCTTTGCTATTTTTTTTTAAATACACAATTACATTTTAAGTATCACATGAAAAAGCAAATTGAAATAACGACCTACCGCAGATTGTTTACACTCACTCCGGCATAACTTATTATTAAAATCATTGTTTTGTTCATGCGCAAATAAATAGGGGTTATCACAACAAGTAAACTTTGTTTTAAAAGAATTAAAAAAGAGAAAAAAAGTCAGCATGGTAGTTTGTCTACATTCCCAAAAGTTGGCAAAGTGTGACCCGATCTCTTATCGTCCATAAAGATCAAGATCTTCATGCCTTCGATCTTTCCTAATTTTCCTAAGCCTCCTTTTGCCTGCAAGCATGTTGCCGCCAAGCGTAAAATTAGAGTTCAAAAACTCACAAAAAGCGCGGTTATTGGTTCGCTCCTTCTTGGGAGAGTTCCTCACCCCCACTACCCTGTCGGACGTTTTGGGTAAACAGTCGCCGTGAGAAAACAATAATGGACTCTATTTTTCATAAACTTTTTCTCGTGGAAATACGACGGTCTCACGAAAGTCAGTGAACTTAAGAAAAGGGACTCTTCTGCACAAAACTACTTGACAATCTACACAACGCTCGGATTTTTCCCTTTATCCCTACTAAAAAGGCTGTCCATTGATTTCTTCAGATTACACGATAATATTAAAGAGTCATGAACTATTTGAATAAGAGAGCGCATTAAATTTCCACATAGAATTTGAATAAAACCAATGGATGTATAAAATCAGTCATCTCAAAAAGTGAATTGGTTGGTTTTGTATATCACTCTGCTGGTTGGTTGGTTTGGTTTTGTATATCACACTGTTACTTTTTGCTTTTGTGGGGGCTATGTTCATCAATACTAATTTTATAACCTACAATTTAAAATGGATTCAGAACCACTGTAAAGATCAACCGAGATGGGATTCGAAACAGAGACCGAAAGCTCAAAGTGCCGACCATTCAATCAACAAGGTCGAACGAGAGAGAGAGATAAAGTTATGACTTTGAAACCACAGAATTTTAGTTTTAAATTTTAGCAGAATTTTCATTTAATTGAAGGTGACCACATCAATTGGTTGTTAGAATATTTTGCAACATGGTCGTATTGTGACTATAGAATTATTTTAAAAAAGGATCGTTATTTATGAAAGAATCATACTATTTGAATTACTGAAAGAATAAAAATATGTATTTTATGTTAATTAATCATACTAATTAAATTTTTTAGCCATACTAATTTTGGCTAGAGTATTTAAAATATGTGTGTGACTTTAAACTTTAATTTCAAATGTTAAGAATTATTCTTAAAGTTCTTTAACTTTTGTAATTCAAACTTTATTTAAAAGTTATTGTATTGTTGTCATTAAATCAAAATCATCTCAATTTGATATTATTTTTAATCAATGCAAAATATTAATGAATTAAAATATTTAAGTAAATAATGTTAGTTCAAATTAATTAAAGCAATCAGTTATGTAACATGAATTAAAATGCAAGCTTGTGCAATCTCTCATAGTCATATATATGTGATACTGATTAATTTACTGTTTTTTAAATCTTTAATTAATTAGTATCTTTTTTTAAATAATTTGTAGGCCCCAACTTGAATTTCATGATAATTCTGATACTAATAGAGGAAAAAATTCTAGCGCAAAATTGCATAATTTCCAACAATGCTAGATCACATTTATTTTATGTTTAAATATCAATAACCTGTGACTATAAATTTTATTTTTATTTATTTAAATCCAGATATTTTTTATCTTTCTAGGGCTTAATCTTATAAAACACAGTTACTCTCAAGTTAATATTTTTTACATTATTTTTTCTCTCTCTCATATCTACTTAAATTTTCATTCTGGATTTGAGAATGTTGAGAGTTTTAATACCATTCATTATTCTTCTATAATAATCATTATTTCATTTAGCTGCCATAACTCTGTATTGAATTGGCTGTGTGAATAATTTTGATTACGTATGCAAAATAAATTATCTACATTAAACATGAGGCCATATTGAGACTGATCGTAATTTCTACAGAAAAGGCGTTGTTGACATTTCAAAATTTCATTAGGTCGAAATTAATGAAACTAAACTTTGCAATTAATCCTTTTTCTGGTGCAAAATGGAGGATTTTGATCTGTCATCGCTATTTTTTAACTTTCGAAATATATACTATTTTATGTTGTTACCCTTTATACTAACAGGGATACAGAGCGAGAATTTCTGGTCATATATATATATATATTATTTATTTATATATATATATATATTCTATATATATATTAATTATATATATACACACATTAATGTTACCTTACGTTATACAAGTATTAGAAAAAGACAGTGAAAAAGGGATATTTTTAAAAGCAATATAAATGAGATTATTAATGTGTAAGTGTATGTGTGTGTGTGTTATTGACACATATATTCATTTAATGTGACTAAATTTTACTGGACATTTACCACCTCGGAAAGTAAATTGCAATTCTGATTTGTGGTTTTGAACTTCATATATATGAGAATTCTTTGAATTCGATTGGTTCTTGCTTTATCCATGTACTTGTTTCCCCTATATTTCAATCAACTTGAGTGAAATTATGAGTCATGCTTAGGAAGAAGGAAATAGAAAGAATTTGCAATTGAAACTGAATGTTTTACTTTAGATTTTGCTTACATAAATTAGAATATATACTACCCCGGAGAATTATAAAACTGCTATCTTCAAAGTTTAGCTATGCTACTTTCGATATATGGAAAATTTTATCGACTATTTAATTTCATTTCCATCTATTTTGAAACAGAATTAATTTGTAATTTAGATTTGAAAACACTCATTTTTAATGTTAACCATTATTCATTAATTATTCTTTATAAGTAAGGTTTATAATTATTTTGAATAACATCCCTATATTCGTCACATTTTTGCTGAAATCAATATCCAAACTGTTTGCGTTCAAAGCTTCTTTTTTAACTATTCTTGTTTTCAATTAAATGTAGCAGACAGAAGGAATTCACAAAACGCAGATCTCGGCAAAGGGACAAAAAAAAATGTAACAAGTGTACCAAAAAAAAGAGAGGGAGAGAGAAAACTTGGCAAGCTTATTTTCTTAATGAGCTCGGGTTATCAATATAAACAAAGAAGCAAACAAACTCTCAGATAAAAAGCTAAAGAAAATTTTATCATGTCTTCATTTCCTTCATCTCCTCTCCCCTTCCAAACACTTAAATAGGCGCAACAGAAGCAGGCGATTTCTGCTTGGAGACAATAGATCCTGTGCGTTTGACAATGACTCTCAAACAAGCCGCTCTTTAATGGTTATTCACACGCGGTCATGGCCCCGCCTTCTTTATTTTATTATTTATTTATTTTTTTTGTCTCTTCCAAATAACACAGAAATATTCTCGCTTTGGGCCTCCTTCCTAAAAGATTCCTTTCCCTAAGTATTAATTGCAGACTTTTAACTCCTGTTATTTTTTCCTCTTTTGTATTATTTATTTTTCCCCTTTTCCCTCTCATTGTTCTGCTGGAGATACAGAGGGGAAAATATTTGACGACAGATCTTTTGACATTAAACAATTTTTTTTTTTTTTTCGAGATTACATTCGCTTCTTTATATATATATTTTTTTATTTTATTTTTCTTGCTTTCATTTCATTTGTGCAAAAGAATGTTTTTGAGGTAAAAATTTTTGCTTATTAGTGTGTGTTAGTATTGTTTATTTATATATTATTTCTTTTCGAAAACTTAATTTTTTTTTCTTGAAAGCTTTGTTATCACCTGAAGGCTTTTATCTTTCGTCGACAGAAATTTTTATTTTTATTATTTATTTATTTTTTTTAAGGAATTCTATTGAATAAATGCAAAGCATTCATTTGGAATAGAAACAGTTATAACTTAACGAAAGTGAAAAGGTTATAAAATCACAATCTTTTGTTTAAATGTAAGCTCGTTTCTAAAGCTGATTTCCTGGTTTGTGAACGAATTAAATTTTTTTTTTTTTTTTTTTTTTTTTTTTTTTTCATTTTTTGGTCTTCAAAAGATTTCAGTTTTCGTATTCACAATCTTTGGCGAATAGATAACGGTTTATTTTTTATTTATTTTTTTTTAAAGGAACTCATATTTCTATTTTATACAGTGAAAAAAAAAAGTTGAATAATTGTAATTGTCGAAATATATTTAAAAAGTTACCTTTAAACAATAAGAGAATTTAATATTCTTTAGTCAGTTTTAATCAAACAAAAAATAAATAAATAAATAATAGTAAAATAATGCGAAAACTATATATATAAATTCGAAAATACCGTATTATAAGTTTTATTATTTAAAATTTCTATGATGGAAGTTATTTTATTATAAATCAATAGATGACAAAGCTTATGATATCAATCGGTGTTTAAGATTTTCCTCATGTCCAAAGCTGAGACATTTATATTTATAAATTAAGCATTTCTCATTATATCGCATTTATACACCTCTTAGTATATACTTTAGAATTTCACCTTGATCTTAAATACCTAAGACCAGGCCAAAAAGTTTTTTGACATTATATCAAAGGATTAATGCAAATTTAAATTTACTTTTTGTTAATTTACATGTATAGTTAGATTGTTTGGTTATCACTTTTTGCACTTGCGGAGTAACTGGTTTGTTTAAAACGGATTTCAAAAGTGCCTTTGTACAGAAATTGAAGCTATGGTGTCGTTTCTGCTCTGGGGTTTTCATAGCTGATAGTCAGATTAAAATTCGCGTTATTTTGAAATACTCATGAAGGAAAGTTCAAGGGGCATGTAAAATAGTTTACGAGTTGCCATGTCTCTCCTACTTTTATGTAGTGTGGTGTGGATAGGAAGATGATTGGCTCAGGTAATCACTTCGTTATTTAAACCTGGCTTAAAATTACGTGTCAGACTTCAGAAGAAGACAGCCGGAATTGTTTTCCAAACAAACACACAGAGTTGTTTCGTAAGAAACTTTTTTAATATACAACACACACAGAACCAAGAGCTGATTGAAGGATTGAAATTCTTTTGCAGTGATAAAAAAAGAACTGTACGATGTTCTATACACAAATTGCATTTAAATGAAAAAGTATAATATGCACATTAGGAGCATTAATCTTTGTAACTTATATAAATTAAATTATAAAATAGAAAATTGATTATATATAAGTTGATACACGTTTTTCAATATACAAAACAAACGGTTGTTAATGTATATCTGTAAAATTACGATTACCTATAAAAGTAACTTGAATATTTTAGGTCATTTTTCAGATTACTTTAAATCTAATTATAGAAATTGTGTGAAATTTGATCGAGATTTCATGAAGTTAATGTTTACAAGAAAATGTGCTGTTCGAAATTTTGTTTCTATAAGCAAATTCCTTAGTCCCATAAAAGTTCGTTCTGATTGGATTCTATTTTTGCTACTTTTTGTATGTATTTTAATTGAAATTCATGTTAAGGTTATTTTATAGATAACTGAAAAGTTCAAATCTCCGTTTTTTTTTTGTTTTTTTTTATATATATATATCGAGCCATTTATTAAAATTTTCTTTATTGTTAGATTACATCATTGTAACAGAATTCTTTTGATTGTAAATTACTCTATTAGTGCATATCTCCATAATATACATATGAATCTCCATAGTTATGCAGATATTAGTGTTTTTTGGCATGATTTAGAGAGCTAAAATTCTTTTTAAAAAATGATATGATATTGTAATTATTTAAGGTTTTTTCTTTATCAAATTATATTTATGAAAAGCACTGTAATTGTATGTGTTACCGTTCACATAAGCAATAGTTAAAGTCATAGCTTATTTTATAATTCATTGAAACTTTATCCTTTTCTTATATATAAGAGATATTTTTCTTATAGAATTTTTTTCTGTATCTTTCAGAAATTTCAATTTTCCATCTTATTGTTGCATGTTGCACCCCACTCCATCCATCTACTTGTCTCAAAATAAATAGCTCTCAGATTGTGAACATTTGTGAAATGTTTTTCCTTTTCAACTTCCCATTTTCACTCCTGTGTTGTGCTGTCGGGAAGAAGACTCCTTTTTTACGCGTCGTTAGATTTAGATTCTTTTTTACCATTTCAGTCCATTCCTTGTTTCGCATATAAAAATCGTCTGCACGAAAGTGCGCGATCGAGGTGAGTTGAGGTGGTTATCGTTCGAAAACAATCATGGAAAGTTGAATGGAAAAAACAGAAATGAAACAGTCGAGACTTGTTGATGACCTGTGAACGTGAAACTTATCATGTTCTATAGATTTTTTTTTTTTTCTGTCAGGTCAATATTTCTTTTCCTTTCCATTTTAAGGAAACAATGCCGATCCTTGATGAACTGTTCTTCAGAGGTGATTTTATATCAGTGCTTCTGAAACTTCTTTTTGCTCTTTAGAATCACATGCATTACTTTGTGTGAAAGTATGTTTCTTCTGTACATCAAGCCAGTTAAAACTTCCCTGCAAAGAATTTTCTCTGTCACCAGAAAAGATTTATGTTGCTTCATTATAAAATTGTTATTTTGAATTTTAAAACTAGCAAAATTACATAGTTCTAGGCGTTGTTAGTGCTTTCATTTCAAAAGTACTTTCCATTTCTCTTTAGTCTATTTCTCTCACTCTGTATTCTCTCACTATATATATCTGTATTTGTGTTTCTCTGCTTTAGTGTGTTTTGAAATAGAATTTCTGTGTATATTATAGATGTTGATATGTTTTCTCTAAATATAACATTAATACAATAAATAATTCCTAAACCATTACTTTGATAGTAATTAGTAACATCAATGTTTTTATTAAAAATCTGTAACTAAGTCATTTACTAATTTAGTTGGTGGTTGACTACACATTTTGAAGTACAAGGAGCTTTTTGCGTGAATTTTCCTACAAAAATGCTATTTTAGAACATATATTTTCAAAAGATGTTCAACAATATAGATAAAAGTTTATAAATTATTAAGGAGAATGAGGAAGCAGATTGGCTTGTAAAGAAGGAGAGAGACCGACCATATCTCGGAAACTCCTAGCACCGTAATTTTAAGAGAAGCCAATGCAATCGTTAGATACAAATTGAAAGAAAAACACATCAAAATGAAACACCAACTATTTGTTATCAATGCAGACAGGATTATTACCAGGACTATTTCCAGACTTAGAACCCAATACTTCTGTATAATGACTGAAATACAGACAGCACCAGACCTTACAACTCATGTAGGAACTGTCCCGAGAAAGAGCTCGCCCGAATGCAAATATTTAACTGCCCAGCCATCATAAGAAGTTTACAGACTAATAACGAATTTCCCTTTCAGGGAAATCTCTATTATGATAAAATTGTACACATTGCCAAGTCTATGATTTTGGCACATGGAATGATTTGATTTGACTTAACTTCAATTGGAAACGACACCAAGCAATCAAAAGTTAACAAATTACCCACTCACTAGAAAAGTTTTCAAAAGTTATAATGTTATTTTATGTTTTTTACTCTTGGTGCTGTTTTAGAAAATAATGTCTAGAGAAAAAGGTTTAACTTGAAAATCTAAAATGATGACTTTATTAAATGTATATAACTGAGTAGCACGAGTTGGGAATATCACCTAAGAATGAGTATCGAGAGAAAGGCTCAAGTGGTCTTCAATATCAATTTTTTCTGTAGAAGACCTTAGAAAAAGTTGGAGGGACAGGTTAAATGAGGATTTTGCTAAACTTAAAATTAAAGACTGGAGGTCCATTACTGGGAAAAGGGTGGAATGGCAAAGACTTCTGAATTAATCCAAAACCCACAACGGGCTGTCATGCCAATATTGTTGATTGACATATTTTATTAGTTGTTTTAACATAAAGGATATTAGAGCACAGTAAACAAGAGAACAAAGTCTTAGTGAAAATGAAATTTTACAAAGAATATCTCAAAATTGTGTTATCCCAAATGTTGATTTGGAAAAAAATCTATAAAAATATTAAAGGAATTTACACCATATATTCTGAGAAAAAGCACATCTTAATTATTCGGTAGAAGAATCTATTGTTAGTGTTAAAACTAATATAGGATTTTTGCTAAGTGATGAGGAAATACCAGAAGTTAAATTGAAAAAATTATAAGAAATCATTGATTGTTTGTCGATGGGAAATTATATTTATTTCTCTTTTTTATTATATGCTTTTTCGTTAATGTTCTATGCTTTCTTGGTTTTCTTTTTTTCGTTCGATACTTGGTAAATTACATGTAATTTATGCATTAATAATTTCAGTAAGTCGATATTATTATAAGGATGGACGGTCACAACATGGCTTTTTGTTAAAATATCGTTAGCTCGTACAAAACGATTTTTATACCAAACGATAACTAACATTATTTTCCGTAATACTATTTCATTTAAATTTCTTTAAAATACAGTGGCAACAGCAAATATCGAAAACATTTTGCTTTTATATTCAATATGTATATCTTGTCATCAATTTAAATGATGGGAAATAAGTATTTATTCACAAATCCGTTTTCAGTTCTTGGCTATCAAATTTTAACTTTAACCACAATTCTCCCTATTTATTATTTTGGGAATTATTTTGCCTTTTTTAAGCGACATTCAATCACATAAAAGTTATTTCAATAGCATCAAAGACATTCGGTAACCTTAGATTTATAGAATTTGACTTTATTATTTGATAAATTATTACTTGTATTTTTAAGCGACATCATATACAGCTTAAAAATTACTATTTTAGAAATATTCAAGAGATTCAGTAACCATAGACTTAAATAATTTGCATATGAATTTCATAAAATAATCGAGACAAAACTTTTTTTTTGTTTACTGACAACTGTTTATTGTTGTTTGTTATTTCATGGACTATTTTTTATGTTTTATATTAAACAGCCTCGCTAACCACTTAATAATGATTGTTTTAAAAGGTTTCGACTAGATTCGTTAATCTAGTTTTATGCAGTTTGTTACAGATTGAATTCCATTAACTTTAGATGTAAATAATTTGTTGGAATATTAGTTTCTTTAATCATAGATATAAGCAATTTGTTACAACTTAAGTTCCATGAAACGCAATCAAAAAAACCAATGGGTAATTTTAAAAGAGGAATATCGCTTAGGATTACTGAGATAAATAATAAAATCTAACAATAAATAATTTTGCTTTAAGTTTTAATTTTGTATCAGCTTAATGCTAAATTTTTTTGGATACAATGTTTACATCTAGATGAATAAAAATGTATTTTATGGTTACAGACGGAGTTGATGGTGTATAATATTTGACGGGTTATTTTACATCATGCATCCGAACACCCTTTCAAAATCGACTGATCGCAATATTTTCATTTCGATCAGCTCGATAAAGCACGTCGGGCTCATACAAAAGGGTGGTCGCGACGAAAAAAAAAAGAAGCAGGCTGCCGTCCGATAAAAGAATCTGGCCACTTAATATGAAACTTGGTGATGACTCATGCTAAGTATTAATAAAGACCCCTCTATCTCCCTTTTCGAATGCCCCACATACAGCAAAAGTGAAGCAGTGGGGGGGGGGCGTACTGTTAACCATAGAGGCGGCGTCCAGAGTCAACTGTGGGCACGTGTTTCCGGTTAGCCGCATCTGATCGATTGTGGGATTTAATGAAATTTCAAGCATTCCCAACCCCTCTGCTGGAGGACGATCTGACTTATTAGATATGGCGGGTGGGCTGCAGGGAAAGCTATTGAAGTCATATAAATATGATTACTATAATTTGTAGCGAGGTTACGTGGGGGGGGGGGTGTCAGCTGCGTTTGAAACCGACATTTTGCCCCCTGAGAAGTTTTCAACCCTTTCCTGCTGGTAAAAAGGTCAGCAATATTAAGAAATTACTTTATTACAATTTTTAATGGAACTTTAATTTCACATTTCCATGTTTAATTATCTTATTGAATTTATTCATTTTTAAAATATAAGGCCTAATGGTGATTCCTAAATTTCATTAAATCTTTTTAGCAAAACAACAGAAACGCATTGTATTTGCCATTTAAAAGCAAACGTTTAATAGATTTTTGATTTAATAATATATTGAATTATTGAATTTGAATTGAATTATTGAATATTGAATGAATTTTTCAATGACAATTTATTATGAATTTTTTTTTCTAATTACTTAACAAAATGTATTTGATATTTTAACTAAAAAATCAAATTAATTTTGCTTTGTTTACACGGATTATAATGATATCGATGATCATAAAAATTAAATAATTTATGAGTTTAATTGCGTTTCATCTAGAAATTCTGACAATATTTCAATGGGTTTACATCTTACATGCTTTTCACTACCCACACAAATAATGTCGCCAAAATTACTGCCAAGTTAGAACCTACTTACATATATTTGTGCTTTTCTATCTCCACGATTAATCTTAAAGTGGCATTAAATTTCGAATTTCTTTTATAAAAATTGCCTATCTTAACCAAAAAATCTCTCCACTGAAGGCAACAATATATGGCTCGATGATGAGTTAGTTGCGAATATGTATTTTTATTTATAACCTTTTACATTGAACCTTTACGTGCTTTTGTTTCATTTCGTATCCCTTTATGGATACTCGATTGCAAAGTTTTTTAGAAAAACGTAACGACATTTTTCCTTAATTCTCAGTAAATTAAAAATCAGTCTATATTATATTTTAGAATACTTAAATTGACAAAAATGTATGACATATGCGTTTTCTTAAATTTTGCAAATAGAAATTGAAAACAAAAGAGCTCATTGTTGCTTTTAATCTGGCTGCTTTTAGCTGCCTGCTCTTTTACATGATTTGGCTACTTATCGTGGAGACCATGAAAATGAAGTAGTACCTATTTCTAAAATACTCACATTTTATTTCAGAAAGTTCTATGGAGAGATTATTAAAATGTTAATCTTTATGTAAACCAATAAAATGTCTTCCTATATCAACCACCGAATAGTCTCTGTAGACAAACATTTAATCAAACAGTTAATAATGTGAATAAAGGAAAGAATATTGATTATCAATGAGTCGCGTTGATTGAGTACGTCAACTCAACTGCATCATATATAATTTGAAAAATTATATTTCGCTTTTATATTACTAATTATGCAGCTGAATTATAGTTAAGGAACTTAACAGAAAAAGTAAAGGTCGTGAAAAACAACAAAAACAATTGTATTTTTTTAATTACTTTTTATTGCCTTATTAATATTATGGTAAAATTTTATGTCACACGCTTTATATTACATACATTTTACCATAACACGAATAAAGTTAGTGTTACATTACATTTTGTGTTAATCATAAAAATTTAATTCTGTTACTTTTATCTTGCTTTTACTGTAAATTATGGATAAATAAATAAAAAAAAAATTTTTTTACTCTTGAATGAAAAATTTACTACGAATTTCTTTTATAAAGAATAATATTTAAAGCGCAAACAGAAGAATGTTTCCGCTACCGGTTGTACGATCTACCTGAAATGTTTCCTATAAAAGAGATGACCAACATAGAAAAAGAAAACAAATAAAGGGGGAAAAAGGGAAAAGAAAAGTGTCATATCAAACCATCGCTTGGACACAAAAAGCGACGGATATACTTTCCGCTACAAATGTCACGTGACGCTGATAGCGAAACATCAGAAGTGATCAGGAAGAAAGTAGAGAGAGAGAGCGCGAGACTGGTTTTTGGAAATAAATAAAAACGCAGTGACGGGATTTTCCCGCCAGCTTCCCGCATTCATATCTCATCCTTCCACCTCCCTAGCCCTCCTTCATTAATTCAGCGATGACGTAACCTCTCCATTCGAGATGCCAAGCGCACTCCAAGGTCGGCCATTAATGCCTACTGTCTTTTCAAAAGGTAAATAAGTTTGTTTTCGTTGCCAGTCTCTTTTTGTAAGTAAATGTCTGTATTTCTGATGGGAAAATGAGAGAGAAAATCGCTGAATCGTGTGTATTTATTGTTTTTTTCCCCCTTGTATTCGATTATGAATTATTTATTTGGAAGTTCTTTCAAATTAATTTTGACCCAAATGCAAATTTTCAAAACACGATTTAATTCTCTTAAGTGAATTAACAAGTAGAATATTCATGATATTTTTGGAAATTTTTATTTCTTTTCACTCAAACATAAGACTATTTTGACAAATTACTTTTATTGTGTTCCTTTAGATTTTATCGTGTTCGAATCCCGGTTATTAATTATTCGAATCCGGACAGCTCGTTTGAAGTGATAAAAATACACCTAGAAAACATACTTAATGAACTTGGCATTTCACTGAAAAAATGATTTTTCTCATAAACATATAAATTTTGATAGCTGTATCCATATAAAACTTATTTAAGCATAGGAAAGAAACTTCTATAAACAATAAATTTGATTTTTATTCTTCTATAAAAAAAATCAAATAATGTTTAGTAATAATATAAGGTGAACTAAGGATAATTGTGATAAATATTTATCCATCAAATGGATTGTCAGGTTAAAGTAAAGTCAAAATCTTCTTTAATTTAAGGTACATTATTTACATAATTCATATTAATGTTAAAATATTTCAAGGTTATGATTCCTTTCTTGATAATCGTCTTTAAATATCAAAATGGGCTTCACCAGCTCATATTTTGGTGTGTCTTTAAATTTTAGCAAGGACGAAATTCTACGGGATCCTCATCATCAGATTCATGATAATCCCGAGATAAACTACAACAACTTAAGTATCGTGGCAGTTCTCAATTTGGCGTTTTCAAGTTTTATTCAGAGAAATAACCAAATGACTACAAAATCGACTGGCCGGTTGAAAATTTCGCTCCATAAATAAAAAATAGTTGTTATGGGTAGAAATATTATTACCCTTAATTTAGATTCACGGGAATTTTATAGCATTAATAAAAAAGGAGAGTTTTGAATATGTTGCTTATCATTTTACTTTCTTCCCAAGTTTTTTATTATCCTTTTACCTGATTTATTTTATTAAATTATTTAAAATTAAGGCTTTTTCTTTTGCTTGATTTTTTTTTAAATGCAGCTATTGATCAGATTAATAGTGAATGTAAATAGTCATACTTCACTTTATCTGGACAAAATGGTTTATTTATGTTCCTTTTTAATGCATTTCTTTGTTCAAATGAAGATTTATAAAATGAATACATTTTAATTCTGAATCTTAGTCATCAGTATAATTTCGATGTAATTTGTCGTATTTAAAAAAAAAAAAAAGAGTTATATGTTTGTAAAAGAATCATGTTTATAAAAGAAGTGTATTCAAGTACTTATTTTTATATTGATTGCAAAAAGCCAACGAAGAATTTTTTACTTGTATGCAAAGAGAGCAACTAAGTATATTCACTATGAAGGAATTAAAAGTAAGCACAATTTTTGCAAGGGAAACCGTGTGAATAGAGGAAATGATTTAAAAACTGTTTTCTCAATTTCTCAGAAATAGCTGTTTCAATCAGCATTATTATTTTCTTGTAAAATTTCGAGGTATTGTACAAATCATATTTATAAAATCAGGTTTCGGGTTACTGATCTCATATTAGAACAAACTAATTGAAAATTATAATAAAAAAAATATCATAGTGTTTCGTATTTTTTGAAAAATTGTATTAAATTTTTGTTACTAAATAAGTTTCGATAACAGCTAAGAGATTTATATATTTAGAAATATATCTCGAAACATTTGAGTACACAATCCACTGAATAGTTCAATTGTATGAATAATTGTTCTGTTTAAAAGTTTCAAGTAGAAATTATCACCTTATTTTTGAAGTGATGTGGATAAGTGAAAATGCTAAAAGAAATTACATTTTAAAAGGTATTATTTAAATAAAAAAAGAATAATATATAACTTTTTTTTGTGTTGCTTATAATATAGTTTAAAAATGTAAAAGATTTTACCGCACTATATTGAAACTAAATATTACTCAATATTTTCGCTGATAGGATTTCGAACATTAAAGGTTTTAAATTTTAATGATTTTTTTTTCCCCTTTAGTGTGATGTGAATATATATAAAAACACCTAATTGGGAGAATCAAGTGCTTTATTTTTACCTACAGAAAATCATATATTTCAACTAATATGCTTTTGTAATTCTGTGTAAATTTTGCAAACATATTGTAATAGAAAATTTCATTTTTTTTTAAAATGTATTTTGATAACTTAATATATTTAATATTATTTTTCTAATAGAATTTTGTTTATTGAAACTCCTATTTAAAAAAAAGAAAAAACACATTTGAGGCAAATATGGCGTTTACGGGCCCAATTGTTTCAACTGCCACTTATGACGTCAATTCGTGGGAGGAGTCGGATGATAATGCTGCCATTCCCAGTTTCACAATACTACTTCTGAAAGTCAACAAGTTAATTGATCGCGTTGAGCAATTGTCATGCGCGCGCGGTTTCCCTTCTTTCTACATAATTATGATTCTACTCCAAGAAAAATCTCCTTAAAGCTGTCATTAATAAAGCTAGGAATCATTTTGCTGTCCATCGCCAGTGATTAATTTGTCGCCCTGCTGATGAAATAGGTGCCAGCAGGAGAAAATTTTTCAATTAACTTTTTTAGATGTTTTTCAATTTTTGTGGAGGAAACTTTGGCAATTACTTTTCTTTTCCGTGATTTCTCTTTTCTGTTTTGTGATTTAAATTATTAATTTCCTTAAAAAGAATATAATGTGATTCCAATTAGAAATCATTTTGTCATAAAAAAAATTATGGATATTTGATCAATTAAACTCAATTGGGCTTTTCATAATTAAATAAATATATCTTTAATGTTTTATTATTTTGAACTAAATAATAAATTTTCGAACTATTTTTCTTTCCTTGAAATAAATAGAAGTTAATTTTTAATTTATAGGATTTGAATTTCACCGTAGTTTTTTAAGAAATTTATTTAAGGTGTATTTGTAGTTTCTTTTCTTTTCTTTATTTTTTTTTTAAATTGAATGGAATACAATGAAATTGCTGATTATTTTAATGTTTTTATTTAAAAAATTGATTAATAATATTATTATATACAATAATATTCATTAATTTCAATTAGGTATAATAATTTCAATTACAACTAAAATTTTGCACAATTTAGGTTATCTAATAGAAATTTCTCTCTAAACTAAAATTAAACTCATTTAATCAAAACATAGAATTAGAACACATAGAAATTAATGTTTGGTAAACAGAATTCTAAGCGTGATATGAATAGGAAGTTGTTCATGAAAAATTTTTGAACAAATAATTTTTTCCATTTTTTCATTTTTGTTTTCTATAAGTCCCATTTTAAGGTTGTAATACTTTTATTATTTTACTTAACGTAAAATATTGTTCCACTCAGCGTATTTTCCCCCCAAGAGAACTCATCCAGCGGGACCTATATCTTAGATGTAACTGCTACAAAATTCCACGCTAAACATATCAGTCAATTCCATTAACTGTTGAGTTGCAAAACAAAGTGCTGACCATTTAACTTTCAGCTTGACAAATTCTGCTACTTTTTGTTGCTTAATAAAACTATTTGCTGTATAATTTTGACATCTGAAAAGGGACATAATGCTTTAATCATCCCTTACATTTCGCTTTCTAGAAAGATTTGATAAAATGTAGACAATGTTCATGTAACACAAGATAAAAATTCCAAAGAACTGTAGCACTGACACATATGTAAAGATAGAAATAGTAATATTTCGTATCTTTCTTTATATGCCCTTGTTTAACAATGGCTAGAATGAAATCAAAGGTCGTTCTGAAACTATCTTTGTACAGTATAAACATATAGGTTTGATTAAAGGAAGCCTTCAAATTAACTTTCCTAAAGCTGACTATTAATACAAGATTTGTGTGTGTTGTCATTCTACAATTAATATTTACATTCGTGGCTAAATTCAACTAACGGTTACGTATTGTTTTACATGGATTCCAGATCATCACAAATATCAACTCTGATTTAGGAATAAAGTCTTCGAATTGTTTGTATTGAACACCAAAATGATTCAACTAATTTTTCAGTATTTAAAACAGGGGAAACATTTATTTTGTTAATGAAAATAAAGATTTTGTATGCACGATAATTATTGTGGTAGGAATATTAAAAATTTATGTTAAACTGAGGAACCCCCCTGTATACTGAACCATTCAGCAACTAAATCTTTGTTTATTAATAAATAAAAACATAAAAACTTTTTTTTTAATTTAATTTTATTTATTTATTTATTTTTTTATGACTTTTAAAAATGTGAATAAAAATGATATTACAACTGTGTAATATGGATGCTCTAATTTTAGATCAGTAGAGGTAAGAATAAAAATCTACTGGGGAAAAAATGTATAAATTACATTTTTAATTTAATACTTAAGAAAAAAAACAAAAAATTAACTGCTTAACACTTAGTTTAAATGTACAACATTACAAGATATAATGAAAAAAGCTGACTTAATATTAAAAAGTATGTTTAGTAAGTTTTTGTTTATTATAATAAATATTTTTAAAAAAATACATTATAACTAGCACAGAAATAAAGGATAGAGAAAAAAAATTGATTAAAATAATAAACTATATACGAAATAAAAATCTAAATAAAATCAAACCAATCAAATACCTGAGCATGATACTATGAAAGAAAATAAATACTTATAACAAACTTTTTCTAATTTTATTGTATGTATTACTTGTCATTTAACAACTTAAGATTAAAACGGTCGCTTTTGATTATGTTTTGCTATTAGAATCGTCCTCTTTCCTCAGGTTTTATTAAACATATATAACATGATAAGCATCTTAATTGTTTTCCATAATCCTGGTTGAAGAACCTTGATACTTAAGCATGTAAATTAGACATATTTTTCCTGAGTATCTAAGCATGAATACTGTGAGTAATTTAGTACCATAAATATGAAGAATAATATAAAAGCTCCCTCAATTAGTTAAAATAAAATCGGTTGTCAAACGATGTTTTTAATGTAATGACACTCACATACTGATATGTAACATGAATTTGACCGTGAAAAATAACTCACAAAGTATGACATTTAAGAGAGCAATTTATCAAAGTATAAAGTGAGCAGGTTATTCTACAAAATTAAAATGCTAGTTTTTTTTTTCTCATTTTGTACGAATCTCCGAAAAAATAAATTCCTTCCATACATCGGCTTGGCTCTGAGGAATGTTCTAAATGAAATGGCGTAGATATTCCAGGCACGATTCCATGCTTCGAATATTCTAATTACTCTCTCGTCCAAAAACATGCACGGTGTTCTGACAGCCCTCATCTCTAAGCTGTAGCCCCCCCCCCCCATACATCTTCTAACAAGCGTGTCGCCCCTGTGAATAAGAAATTACTGAAGAGGGGGAGGGTTGAAGAGATGCTCTTTAACTATTCTGTTCGCATCAGTGGTATCGGTGTGTTATGTGCAATGACGCCCCAAGGTCGCTGTGATCACGGCTTTTCACTTGAGAAGTCGGGAGGGGGTCCGCCCCCTGGTTGGTTAATGTTCGGCTTTGTTTAGATGCCGCTTCGTCCTTTAGCGTGGGTGAATTTGTTGAAATTTATTCACATGAATACCGAAACATAAAGTCTCGTTCCTTTTACCTTTTTTTTTTTTTTTTTTTTTTTTTATTTTTGGAAAAATTAGGCAGAAAGTTTTTATTTTTGAGCATCGTTTGTTTATTTTGGAAATATTTTTAAAAGGGTTTCTCGAAGGATATTTTTAAAAGGGTCTAAAAGGAGTTCGAATTTATCATTTATAAATAAACATTTGCCTAATTTATAACTCAGTACTTTAGTTGTTTCAGAAAGATTATATAACATTTAAAAATAATGACAATTTTGTTTGGGATTAATTTGTCTTATAATGTTCACAAATGTTAAGTGAAAATTACCAAATTTGTTTTTTGGCGGTAGAAAGTTATTTTGATGTATTGATGACAAAATGCTGAAATTTTTAAGGGTTAACACAAGGCAATTTTTAAATTACACTTTTATTTTCTAAGACACTGATATTTTATTTATATTATAACTGAGTTTTTAGTTTTCTCCTAGCCGCAAACAAAAATTGCAATTTTTGTTTATGCAGCTAATTTAAAGTTTTATATATGTAATAAAAAAATTAACTTAAGCTGCTTTTCTTTTTAAAATAAATCAAATTAATTATTTTTAAATTTAGATCTATTCTTATATATTATGATGAAGTCATCCATGGCTTCTATTTTGGAATTTATGAAGACATGTTTATTGCGAAATAATTTGATCAATGTTTGCAAAAATATTAGGATAAAAAGTGACAAATTATATTATTTAATATATTAAGGCTTTTCATATTACAGTTAACTATATTAAGATTTTAAATCTTATATTCCTCCTATGTGTGAATGTAAAATTTTCACACGGCTTTTTTGTTAAAATTTCATTTTAACAGAAAAGTTAATGCAGTAATAGAGATACTAAACTTTACTATTTAAAGAGTGATATTTGGCATTTATCGCAGATGTCCAAATCAGCGTCTAATCTTACATTCATTTACCTCTGGTACTATTTTTCAAAATACTCTATCCGCGCAATTTGTTCGCCACCCCCTCGTAGTGTGTTGAGAACGGATAAATCATATGTTGCAGTTAAAACGTAAGCGCCTTCATCTTACAGAGCGAATAGAAAAATAAAAAAAAAGACCTAAAAAAACTACTATTTCCTGGTCGTGATTTTCTGGCCGCTACAGCACTCCTTTTTATTATAGTGATTATTAACTATTATTATTGTTATGTGCCTTCCCCTTTTTCCCTAGCAATCTTACTCACGGAGTACGCGTCGGCGTGCCTTTTAAAATGCTAATTTTTTGTATATTTTTTTTCTTTTGTAGTTGTTTCCGCTGCTTCAACTTTTTGACCTTGGATGCACTTCTCGCCAACTGTCACGCAATTTCTTTTTACCAATTCCTAACCTAATATTGGCTTTGTTTCGCCAAAATAAACTCTTACAATTGTATTGATTGCTTAAAGATAGTGAAGAGACCAATGGCGGAAAAATTTTCTTCCTTTCAAACGATTTTTTTGTATTTGTGATTAGTTTGCTTGAGTCTGATGTACAGATACAAAACAAACTGTTTGGAGGGTCGGAAACGATGAAACATGCTTTTTAGAGCGAGTCGTTCAAATTGTTTTGAGTGATAGGTTTTTCTCCGTTTCAGAAGTTTTAAATGTAAATTTCTTTTCAATGGTGATTTGCTGGAAGGAGAAGGTGCTTTTCATGAATTACTGCGGAATTTGTAACATAACTTTGATTATTTCTTAAGGTCACTTTAGCAGATTTAGGAATATTAGTTACACTTTTCAGCCTTGTAACAGGTTGTAAAATATTAATAATATTTTATATTTTTTCTTTCTATTATTTGGAAAAATTTCACCATTATGATCGTTTTTAAGTAATTTTTAAAACAAATATTACTTTAGGAAAAAGTTAAAAAGTTTTTTGAACTTTTTTGCTGTATGCAATAAGGCTTCTGTTTAATTTTTCAGAAGCATTCTTTTTGTTCTTTTTCACCACCTAAAAGTTTGCTTCGTTAGCATCTCAAAATAAATTTTATTGACCCTCATGGAAACGCCTTTCTTGTGATTTAATGTTGTAATTAGATCGTTGAATGTTATAATTAGATTGTTGTTGTATAGTTGTGATTAGATAATTTCTACCAAATCAACAAGTAATAGATACAGATTATTTTTGCTCTGTATGGAAAAAAAAGAATTTTCTTCTGATATACTTTTACTTTTCATTTCTTTTATAGAAATGATTGTTTATATATATATATATATATATATATATATATATATATATATATATATATATATATATATATATATATATATATATATATTTATAAATTCCTATTTCCATTGGATTATATTTTTTTAAATTTTTCAATTATATTGATTTTTGTTATTTTACTCTCATGTGTCAGAAATTTGCTTAAATAATTAATAAATTTCATTTCCATTAAGTTTTGTTTAATTTTAAAATTATTTAGCTTATTTGAAAATTTTTTTCTCTTATATTAATATGTAAACTCATTTACCTTTTCTTGTTTCTCAACTTAGTTTTATAATACTACATTAATCTTCTGATATAATTCTAGTTTTGTTTTTTTGATCAACTTAAATTATTATATTTAAAAAGAAATTTCTGTAATAACTCCTATATATATTGAGACAAAATTTTAAAGAAGGTTTATAAGAAATTCGAAATATAAATAGTCATTTTAGCTAGAGATTTATTTTTTATTCGATCGCTATATTTACATCTAACGAGCAATTTATTGAATCCGTATTTAATTTTACAAGGCATTTTTTTGTTTTTTTTTTGTTTTGCATTTTTAAGAAATTAAGCTATTTCTCTAGCTTATTATACCCATATTTTTAAATTACGACCACTCGAACTGGAATTATATTCTTTTAGTAGTGCTATTTCTTCAATATGGAAAGCACTGACTCTTTTTTTAGTTGGATTCTGTCGATTATAATTGAAGATCCTATTTGCACAAGTTAAAACGAAATACTAATTTCAAAGTTATTTAATGCAATTTACGTTTTACTTCTCAATGAAATTACTTGATAATGATTGAGTTATGGCGTTTAATGGGGCAAGGTTTGATTACGTGATATAATATAATAATAAAGTGAAATATAATATTATAGATAAAAGAGACTATATAATATTGTAGAAAAAAAGTTTTCTTGGAAATCGAGAAATCATATTGTGAAATTGGAAAACTTGAATGTACTCATATAAACTAAAATACTGTTATTAAATAAGAATTCATGGTGAAATACAAATTTTTTCACATTTAAATAACATTGATTTTTTTTTTTACACAACAATTAAAAAACAATTATTTCTTTATAAGGCTTATCCAATAAAATTTAGAACCTCCTTGTTGCTACCCAGTGTTAGACATCGTTCTGGGCAAATGAGACAAATATCAAAGTTCATTTAAATGACCTGAAGGCTTGGATGCCTACAGTTCCCGACTTTTTTTCCACAGCATTGTTCTTTAAGATATCACATGACCGATTCCTTTGCTAAAACGATTATCCAATTGTCTCATCGTTCTCACTGAAAACGGAAAACTTTAAATGTTAGAAAACCAAGTGCTCTAGGGTAAGTCCTAGAACTACAAGTGCACTTGCAAGTAAAAAAAAAGAAAAGAAAAATTCTTTGAAGTACTATTTTGTGCTGATTTCGGCGACTAAAGTAAGGAAATTTTTCTGGAACTGCAAATGGGTTTGTTGCCAGGGTCCGACGAATTTCGTTTCGATAAGTAGAGCGTATTTGGTTATATTTTTTAACTGTTTCCCGTGCTATTAAAAATACTAAATTTAAAAAAAGTTAGATTTGAGAATTTTTCCAATTTCAATAGGGGTACATCACAAATTTGTGATGAATATTTTTTTCAGCGTTGTCGAACATAGAATGGTGCTTAACAAGCTGAGTGCATGAATTGAATTAAACTTGCTGCCAAAAATAAAATTGTATAATTTATTTTTGTTTACATATTTACTTTTATTTTGTAAAAGTTGTTTAATTATTTAATTACAAATGACTTATGTACAGTTCTTGTATAAATTTCGAGTCAGTGCTTACATATAACATATGCCCCGTATTAAAAAACGTGTTTTTTTCAAACATTTAAAAATAATCTTTTAAAATACTTGAAAAATTATGAGAGTAAAACAAATAAGTTACTTCAAATCTATAATTTTATAATAATAAAGATTAAATAATCATTTTTGATTATTATGTAATCTTAAATTGGAATGATTTCAATTTTCATCATACAAAAAGGCAATTGGTCCATGGTGTAAATTCTTATTCTAAAAATAATTTTTTTCCATTATTTTATAATGTGTATAAAATTTTGCCAGATAGAAATTTTATGTACAAAAAATTGTTCAACAAACGAAATAAAGACGAATCCGCTATTTACGCGCGTGAAAAGCTTATCATTTTGGAAAGAAGCATTTTAAAAATTTTGTCAGAATGACTTAAAACACTTATTTATATGTATCCAAAACATATTTCTTGACAAAATTAAAAAATAATTTAATGAGAACACTTATAATATTAACAAAATTTAAAAAGTTGGGTTATAAAATGCCCCGCTATAGCATAGTAAGAAAAAAATTCACTCTAGGGTCCAAAAATGCAGAATATAGAATTCGATACTTCATACAACGATAGACCAACATTCTTATGAGTACCTATGTGTTTAAAATACTCTGCGAGGCGCAATGTCCCTTTGCTATAACAGTGTTAACTTAAGTGATAGTACGTCATTTGATTTTGATTCAAAATTATTATGTTTAGTTGTTCTCAGCCCAAAGAAATAGGCAGTAAGCTACACATGGCTTTAATTACAAACACTTCGTTAAAATGACTTTCCAAATATATTACTAGAACTCATCTTGGTACAGTTATAGTAACGTACTTTTAGAAGTAAAAGTTCTTAGGTTCATATGCAGTTTTATTTAACAAAGAGAGAAGGATATTGCGTTTCATTTTCTGCTTGTAAATTTGTCAGGGTGTGTGCTAAAGAATCTTCCAGGTGTCCTTCCTAGTGACATGCGTCCAGCCTAAACGCTGTGCAGAATACGGTAACAAGTTTATTTCAATAATTACACCCCAAAATTATGTATGAACAGCCAAATTAATGCTTAATAGTTCTACTATGAAAATTTTGTTTTGTGTCATAATTTTTAACGCCTGATTCTACTATTCTACCTTTTAATAACTTTTCCTCCGACTTCAATAGGGGCAGTCAGTTATCTCTCGGGATTAGAATGGCAGGAATCCACTTCACGAGTATGCGCACCGAGATCATGGCCAGCGAACTCTCTCCTCGACAATGAAATTTGCACTGCTGTAATTTTTCCACTGCTTTCTCAAGGCGGCGATGTATCGGTAGCAAATAATTGTAAACGTAGCCGGAGGGCCTTGGGTGTTCCTTTCTAATGATTCCAACCTCACCCCCCTTTTAAGTGAAGAGGGGTTGGAAGGAGGTGCCGGGCATCCCTGACCCCTGCAGCCATGAAAATGAGCATATTAGTATACCTGCCTCCACCCCCTCTCAATATATTTAGCAGAAAGGGGAGTAAAATGCTGAGTAGGGCATTTAATGCCTGCTCTACGTCATATATCTCTCTGCTCCCGTACTGTATGGATGTTGAGTCATCACATATTTTTCGACTCAAATTTGATTTTCAGAGATGGAGCAGATTTATGTTGGTGGTGTTTTCGTTCGTTACTTAGCAAAAATGGAAGTTTAGAAAAAAATTAAAAAAGGAAATCCATATGCTTTGGAAAACGAACTTAGAAATGAAATTATAATCAAGAGGTAAATCTTCTATAATTGGGATAATCGCCAAATTTGGCGATCGTATTTAATCAAACATTTATGTTTTTTTTTTTTTTTTTTTTTTTGGTTGAGTTAAAATGTGTATTGTGTCGCCAAGTCGAACATTTTCTGCCAAATGTTGTTGCTTGCCCATTCTCTTCATCGTAAATTTCCTAATAAATTAATATTTGCGATGCACATTAAAACTGTTTTATTAATTATTCAGAAGAAAAAATAGGTCATATTTTTTTTCTTATAACGTCATTGTAATTTCCCCTTCTTAATTTTTTAATCAGTTAATTGATAAAATATAAATGGAATTCTGGTGATTATGTGAGAATTATTAGAAATTTTGTACATGTTTATCAGTGCAAGAAAAGAATTAAGCTACCACTAAAGGAAAGTCAACCTCTCTACTTCATTGGTTTCAATTAATTCTCACATACCTTGCAGTTATTTAAATCCTGTTTTCAAACATTATGAAAAAAAAAACCTTAGTTAACTAGTATTACTTAAGTGTTTTAAGGTTTGTATAAAATTTAGAATACACGTGCACTAAATTTTATGAATATTTTTGAAATTAAAAGACGTATGATGAATATTGGTTTTGATTCAATTTCATTAATGTTTTCCAAATTTTTTCGATTCCATACAATTTAAATATTATAAATTTTTTGCGATGCATATTATTTAAAAATAATACTTTCGTTATTCATGTATTGTGTTTTATCCGCAGTTTTTTACATTTTTTAAATTTGGAAACCGTTTCCATATAATATATCAAATTTAGCTCAAACTTGGCGAAAAATGCATCAAGTCTTTAAGATAAAAGTATCGTCAAGACACGCTCGCCGCGACACATAAACAGTCAAAAAACGCTGAATTATGATTTGTCTAAATTCAAAGCAATTTACATTGATGACGTCAGAATTAAGTTTCATTCTTAAAAAATCTATCACGAAGCAAAACTATAAGAATTATCAAATTTTCCAAAAATGAAAAAAATACTAAGGTGATAATTTGTCGATAAAGAAATGAACCTGTCAGATATCATATACATATGTATTGGCGTGACATAAGAAGCATAATAATGCCTAAAATATTTATGATTTACTCTTTTCATGCAAAAAAATCTGAGAAATTAATTTTGTGAAATGTTGATTTGGTGAAAGGAAATATGGTGACTAAATTATTGGCGATTAATCTTATTATAATGACAAAAAAACAATTGTTGTGAATTATATTCTGATCAAGAGAGAAGCACGTATTATTTCCTTATCATTTAATAGTATTCTGAATTGTTTACTTCATTCAAATTGTTTATTTCCCAGGCTCATCCTCAGTTTTTTATAATTTATAATTAGTGATAAGTTACAATAATACCAAACGAAAACAATCGTAAGTGACATAGTAGAGTAGAGAGATTTTTCCCGAAGCAAAAAAGTAAGTAGTCAGTTTGAACATTGAAACGCTGTGCCGATTTTAAGATCTTATATTTTTTTTCACAAAGTGTTGATGCGAATTTCAAAAGTTTGCGAAAAAAGAAAAATAATAATAAATAAAGATTTTCGAGTTTATTTCCCTAAAAATAATTTCACTGATTTCTTTAGTGAAAATACTGAACTCCCTTTTCTTTTAAACTTAGGTGGGAAAGTTTTCAAAAAAAATATTATTAGTCTTCCAATTTATCTTTCCCCCTTCATCCCCTACAACAAAAGTGTCGAATGCATTCTAAAAAAAAACTCTCATCAACTTCAAAACATGGCTGATTTTTGCAGACTTTTCCGAATTCGTGGAATTCTCTGTTTTCAGCAGTCTTGGGAAAACAGTCTGCTCTCTCTAATTGAGGGAGAGCTTAAGAAGCAGGGGGAAGGGGATTGAATAGGTGCATCTAGCGGGGATTGTTTATGGACTCCCTTTCCCCTTCCTCGAAATACCCCCCATTCTTCTTCTAGAGTTTCACTTAGGCGCACTCTAAGCCATTCATCACTATTATCCGGCGACTTTAGTTAAAGAGTATCATTATTAAGCAGCTTTAGAAGGAAAATGCTTGAACACTGTGTCATTAAAACGGTTTCGTGCGTTTCTGTTCGTTAAAAAGCCTATTTTTCTCCCCCCTTTCCTCGTGGTGTCCTTCATATCCGTTAGCATTCAGCATGGACAAGTAAAACAGAGTCCATTCAATGTTATTATAAATGCAAATTTGATATTACTATTTTCTACTAGAGTTTAATTAACATTCATTTTATGTGAGTTTTTAAAAAATATATAATATTTAAGTAATTCATCCAACTGAAATTCAATCAACTGAACACTGATAACTGAGGCAGAAAATAAAAATAATTGGAAAATATAGTCTGTGGATTTGTGGGAACTTAGCGACTAAATTATTGTATTCAAATTTAAAGTAAATAATTGTTCTATATTTAATTTCAAAAAAAAAAAAAAAAAAATAGTGCAATTTTATAATATTTTGCTTGATAGCAAATCTTACATCAACTACTAAATACTATAAATTACATCAACTACTATAAATTACAAATATTTAATGCCCCACGTTAAATTAGAAGGAAAAACTTAATTGTAATTATGTTAATGTTTGATAATTCAAACGTTCGAACCACCATAGTTTTAATCAGCATCCGATTATATTCATTTTTTATTAGGTACTTCCCTATTACGTCATCGGATCCTCTGGGACGAAATTGTCTGCTTACTTTCCAGAGAGGACTTGGAAAAAAACTCGAGTTTCGATTCATCTTGAGAAGTGTACACAGTAATCCTTGATAAATTAGTATTAATCGCTTACATACTAAAATGAAGAGAAAAAGAAATTAGAGTTGCATATAAATATGGACTTGGTAAAAAAAAAAAAAATCTCTATTGATGCATGCAATTTTTTTGGGCTTGAAAAGGTCTGCTGGAACGTATATAAACAATGGCCACGTTTTTCGTCAGCAGTTGTCTTCTTCTCGAAGTGAAAGTATCCTATTGATCTCACATTCGTATAAAAATTTATCTTTTTCTTAATATATAATTATCTAATCGAAAAACAGAGTAATATCAAGATCGGGGTACATTCTTGATACAGTTTATTTGATAATAGAGAGAATAATATCCATTCAGAGAATAAATATCATCGTGATTGTGTTATTTAATTTCGTATCATCTTGACTGTTGCCTATTCAGCGAAAGTAATCTATTAAATAAATATAATTTAATCTCTTACAATAAAATAAGTTCCTCCGTTTTTGGAAAAATAAAATTTCTAATGAGTAGAAATTGGTTTTTTTCATTAAATTGGACTTTTTGAAGCATGTGGAATTTTACTATGAATAAGACTTAATAATTTAATTAAATTTTTTTCCTTGGTGTCCATAATAATCCAATTTTTCAATTCATAGTTGTTACGACATGTTGATGAAATGCAACAGACATCATTACTATAGAAGGGCTTGATTTATTGTGAAACAGGAAATGTGGTGGCTGGTATTTCTTATGATATCTTTCACGGTCGTCTAGAATTAAACTATGTTCTACACTATATAATTATATGAATTGTATTTCCTTACAAGTAGTGAAAGATGTCAACCTTCTCCTTTTATTCTGATCATCAGCACTTAATTATCACTTTTTTTAATAAGTTATAATATAGAAAAAATCTGCTGAGGACTTCAGAATTTTTAATGTTATACTTTTCTATATTATTTGATTTTGAAATAAATATTATCAGCGTTATTCGTACGAACAAGTTCTAATCTGAACGATTTTTTGCACTCTTCTGAAATCAGTTGCAAGTCTTTTAATTGCATTGTTATGGCAATTAAAATACTTGTGACTGATTTCCACTTTTATTTATAATTATAATATGTGTTACTTGTACGAGCAAGCTCTAATTGTTCGGATGAGAACTTGTTCGTACGAGTATCACATATTATCCGCGTTATTCGTACGAACGAATTCTAATCCGAACTATTTTTTTCCACTCTTCCGAAGTCAGAATCACAAGTCTTTTAATTGTACTGTTATGGCAATTTATGTGGGATGTATAAGTGTGATTTTAAAATACTTAATCTATCAGTACCTTGAAATAGTATTTAAGAATATAATTTGATGTTAAATCATATCTAAAATTATGATTTTTGGAGTGGATTTTGCGAGTACTTTAAAAATACTACTGATTCAGATAGCAGAAAATGTAATGATGCATTTTGCGAAATAGTAAAAGAATCCAAGGAATACAACTGATTTTATCCAGGTTTTAATCTTGTGTTGCCCAGAAATATCTAATGCATAAATAGGCAGATGTTATGTTGGAAGGTACGTGTAACTCATACTCGTTTTGAATTCTAAAATTAGAATACATTTTTAATATACACTAGTTACTGAGGATTATTTTGAAAAGCTTCAATGTCAAAATCGATTTACCCTCATGGAAATGATTTCAAACTGCATGCTTTCGAAGCAATTTTATTAGACTTCCCGAAAAAAAAAAAAATCCTGTTTACTCATGCAGTATATTTGTTTATTTTGAATTTTGAAAGTAATTCTTTCTTATTTAGAGTTTAGTTAAAAGCAAGTTATTTATTCATACAACTTTCACAATTATGATCATTTAAATGAAAGCAATAATGTAATCAAAGCCATAAATTTAATAAGGTTTGCGTGTGTTTAAGTCAACATTTTGTTATCAAAATATGAAAAACTGAAATTTTTCACTGATACCAAATTTTTAAGGTGTGAATACAAAAATTTAATTTTTTCCATTTGCATTGTTATTAATGTATTTATTTATATTGATTCTGATGAAAGTTATGCGATATTCTCGAAAAATAAAATAGAAAATTTTGTTAAAACCAAATTGAATTTTTAAATTGAAAAGCGAAAAATAAAATGCAAGTTATATATATATATATCATCTTTATCGCTTTCATATAACATGAACTGATTCATAATATCTGGGGTTCTTCACATTCTAAGAATAACTTATGTTGTCAGTTGAAGGATTATTTCGACAATCAGTATATAATTCTTATCAACTATCTAGGCAGTCATCGGACAGATTGCAATATTTTCAGAGACATGAAAAAAATATTAATTTTTTAATATTAACTTGTTCACAAAGCTTGAGTTCGTTTACTGAATTTGGACATTCACTAGAATTCTACGGTTCTCTTTAACTTTTGCCCACTCATTAACTTTCTACTAACATCTAATATTAAGTTTTTTTTTATTATTTATTTTTTTATTGAATATGGAACCCACATTTATAAGAATTATCTGTTTTTTTCATTACAATAACTTCAAAGATTCTTTTTATAGTCTTTAGCTCCAAAATGTTTTAATCATTTCTAAAGAACTGTTTAAGCTAGTCAAGATGTCCCTATTCTTTATGTGTTCTATATTTAAGATTAAAATTTGATCGTGTGTTCTATATTTAAGATTAAAATTTGATCGATTAAAGAGTTTAAAAATTTTGTACAACAATTAGAATTATTGAACTTTGAAGAGACTCTATAATAAAATTTGATATCCAATTATTATCGACTAATCGTTATTAAAAATACTTTTCATTTAGTAAAAGCTTATTCGAAAGGTACTTTGTGTTCAACAGTTAGGATATTTAATTTTAATTTTATTTTCGAAAAATCAGTTCAATCAAATTTTTAGTTCTTATTTCAACAACTCGTATTTTCAATTTCCACCCCAGGCTTATATGCTTATTAGTGGTTTAGAATCCACCATAAATATCCACGGGCAGATGTTTTTGTTGACACCAAATAGCATCCACACCTGATTTAAGATGTAATGCTGAATTATACCTCAAAGGCAAAAGAGATGTCTGAGAACAAAAAGCAAATAAAACCGAATTTCTCTTGATATAATTGAAAAGAGTAAAAATAACTTTCAGATAAGTTAGACTTATTCTTCGGCATCGCCAAGTGTAGTTAGAAATTTCATTATATAAAATTGCATGTTTTCTATGATGCAAAAGCATTTAAAAAATCCATGAAAAAACATGTTAGAAATATTATTATCACAACAATTTCAAATATAAATAATAATATTGTGATATGAATTCTTCAATGATTCAAAAAGTTATTCGATTTCAGTTTGAATATGAATAAAGATTTAACCACAAATACTAATTACTGTTATTCCTAAACAAGAAATATTTTTGAATCATATCAATGTTGAAAAAGTTCTGCTCGAAATAAATTCATTATATATTTATATTTATCATAAATCAATTTTAAGTAGATTCTGTTTGAAAAATCTTACGAATTCATTAGTAAGTATAAGCATAGTTTAGTTACAGTACCAATAAGCGATTGATTAAAATTTGTTTTACTTTTCCAGGATGTATAAATGTGTGTATTTATAGCATTAAAAATTTTTTAAATGTTATAATTCATTTCTCACAATTCAATTAATATAATAAAAAATAATTTTGGCATTGGAAGTCGTAATTATTTTTCCAATCCATATAATTAATGTCATTAAACTATTATGAATATATTATTAAATTGTATTCGTTGCACTTTATTTTCAAGTGAAGAAAAAGTACTAAAAAAGGATAACTAGTTTCAGTTTTATAATATAGTACAAAAAAGAATGGCAATTCGAAAAATTATTGTGCTGCCATCTATAGTGAAATGTTGGAACTTTTAAGTAATATATTTATTATAGTGTTTGGATAGTAACCATTATATTTAATCATTCATTCATAAAAAAATTATAAAAACTTACTGTAATAAATTTTCAAAATTTTATCTTTAAAAATTTTGAAAAATTAATCTAAAAGAAAATGTATTAAATTACATTTGTTTTAATGCAGAGAATATATATGTACTGTAAATTCCTGTATTCTTTTTGGGTAAATCATAATGTTTAAATACAAAAAAAGGGAAGAAGGAAAAAAAATCTAAAATTTTTCTACGGAAAAAAAGGGAAACATTTAACTGATATTCGGAATAGGTAATCGTTTTATTACTCCTTAAATAATAAGTGTATTTATATAAATATTGAGTATTTATATTGTTTAAATGGATATTTGTACTGATTTGCTGCCCTTTTAATAAACTTGTGAATTATTTAAAAAATCAAGTTTTTTCATGTTAGGAGTACCTCTCCATTTTGGGGATAACCTGGAAATTGCTCTGCATTCGTTCTTTTCTTATATACATAATATTTGGTTTTTATTTATTTAATCATTTTGGTGTTTATTAAAATATATACTTGCTTTATACAAGGCAGTACTTTTATTGCTCAAAAGTTTTCGATTTTGAATTTAATATTTCGGGTATTTTTTATATACAACAATTTATCGTTTATTTTTAATCAATTATTAATGGTTTTTGATATTATAAATTATTAATATTTTTCGTTGCGCAATTAGAAAATCCTTGTGCGCCAAGTACATTGTAGGATTTTTTCCACTGTTATTCAAATTAAGATATTTGAGTAGCTGTAAAATTAATCCTTAAATTAAATTAATCAGTTTTTACTGAAAAATTATTTTTGTTTAGTCATATAGAATTTCCTATTCATTATTTAGTTGAAATTATTCTTTCTTCCATGTATTTGAATTTCATCATCTGAGATTTTTTTTTTATATATATTTCTTGCTATATATTAAGCCCATTATGCTGACTATATTTTATTATGAATTCCTAATTTTTTACCCCTTTTATATAACGCTGTGAGCAAATAAAACCTTTCTAATATATAGACTAAAATAGATTAGATCAGCTAAGATCTCTCTGTGGGCGTTTTCGGTTGCCTTGGCAATCGAGATGATCTATCAAAGCATGCCCCACATGCGTCTTTAAGTTGTCTTTTTCTCCCTCCCTTTTCTCATTCCCTCGTCGTCACCTCTAGCAGACTATCTTTTTATTTTAACTGTCACCGCCACTGTCTTTTCGTTTGATCTGCCGACTGGCCGTTGGATTGCTCCCGAACTGCTTCTTATGTCTCATCCCAAGGTCTGGCAGATTAATTACTCGGAGAAATGTTTTTGTCACGCTTTTCATTACACTTTAATTGAAAAATGAATGCATCCGAAATTGGTTCATTGAGAGATAACGGATCAACATTGAGATTGTTGATAATTATTAGCTAAAGCTTGTTGTAAGCAATTGTCAGTGTTGTTTGGATTGTAATCAAGAGTGATTTCCGTTATACTTAATTCGGTGCATTTAAATGAAAAGCTCTTTTTTGCATTCAATTGTATCAATTGCAAATGATAAATGTATTTACATAATACTTGCATTATAATCAAATATTTTTTAATTCTTGTATCTCGTTTTATTTATTAATAAAATTTAAAGGGTATGTTTTGTACATAAAATTTGAATAATGAAATTATACCTCAAAATTTATTAATCTTTTGATTTCACATTTAGACATAGATTTCTATATTATTCTTGAATTTCGATTTTCTTTTCTCAATTCGAATCTTTCAAAGCCTAATAGACAAATAAATTTTCCAAAATTTTTAACTTTTTTTTTATTTTGAATATTTAAATGTTAAGCTTTTCTGCTGCCCATCTAGTTAAAAAAAATGAAAATACTGCTACAAGATAACAACATTTTTATGCATAATTTACGTTTAAAATTAAAAAAAATTTTTAGAAAGATATTCATTTCACTGAAATAAATATCTTTCTAAATATGTAATGTAAGCAAATATACATAGCATTTTAGAGCCGTAAACATATCCAAAATTCTTTTGTATCTTTGTTTAGGGAATAGCTAGAAACTCATTATGTACCTATTTGGAATCTATTGAATTGTATCTAGTTGTAAATTTTGATTCTTGTGCTTAAAAATATATTATTCAGCTTTCGGAGGAAATTTTATGTATTTAAATCTCTAATTTAAAGTTATACAGAATATATATATGTTTTGCTGGTTATTTTTTTAATGAAGTTTTTTTTCTCTTCCATCAGATGCATGCGGTTTATCGGATGTGGTGCAGATTGAGAACTACCAGGAGAAATCGCAGTGCGCCCTGGAGGAGTACTGCAGGACCCAGTACCCTAATCAGCCCATCAGGTTCGGCAAACTGTTGCTTCGGCTGCCTTCCCTTCGGACTGTGAGCTCGCAAGTGATCGAGCAATTGTTCTTCGTGAGGTTGGTGGGCAAGACTCCCATTGAGACCCTTATCCGGGACATGCTGTTGTCCGGCAGTTCCTTCAACTGGCCGTACATGTCGCTCCAGTGACCCATGGATGGGGGTCACCCGGAATTCGTGGCGGCTCCCGACCAGCGGTTGCTCATGTGCATGGCGGCGCTCATGCCTCACGCTGGCGCTGCCCCTAAAAGGTAGCACTAGAGGCAAAGCTGACTTTTTTCAAATGAATGAATGTATCATATTGGCAGACGAATGCTGGAAAAGCAAATATCTTGTTGTTCAAGTTCCTGTTGGATATCAAAAGCTTGCTTTAAAGGAATTACATAAAATTTAAGAATACACATTTCCTTGCATAATTTTTTAAATGCATTTAAGACTTCCTCTACTATTAAATAAAATAGTTCAAACTTTCTACTAATATAATAATCATTCGAAATAAATTTAAGAAGAATCATGCCGAATTTCTACATAATATAATTTATGGTAATTTATTTACATTTTAAAAGAACTCTAATCTTACATTTCTATATAAATGTTCGACATTTCTATTATAGTATATGTGAGTGAATTTAAACAAAACACTTAATAATTTTAAAAAAAAAATGGAATCTGTACGGTAGATTTTGATAGTTTCTGTGTATTCAGAACATTGCTTTTGATATCCAACAAACCTGTCATCAGTTAATAATCACCATATAAGGACATGTGGGCGAGAGAGGATCTTGAAAAAGACATGTTCGAAGTATGACTCATCATGTTTGTTAAGGAATTGTTCAGTATTACATGCAGTGTTCATATTCAATTTATTCATGATTATATTGTAAGTTTTAGAAGCATTTATTTCAATATTGTGCAGAAATTTATTACAGATTGAGTTTACTTCATGGTATAATTCATAAAAAAAATCTCTCTATTATAGTTTAAAAAAAGAATTTGAAAATAGTCCGTTATATTTTTAAATGTTTAAATATGAGCCCGACTATTTGCCATGAAATAAATTCTAATTGAGATATTATTTTATAGTTTTATGTTTTAATTATCTCAGATGCCATTTTCTTTCTTTTGAGTGAAATTATTTCAAATTGATATGTGCAATATTTTAAGGAATGTATTGTGTAATTATTTCCTTCGCTTTTATATGCGTATATTTGACTTCTGATACTTTGAGTACAGCAATTGTAAAAATTTAATGCAAATATTATGCTCCAATCAATGTGAATTCAAATTTTTGACCACGTGATATATAACAAATCAGTGTAAAAATGATTGAATGTTAAGTTCTAATTATGCAATATTAATTAATCATTGAAATACTTTATTCAAATTTTGGTTAAGTGAAGCAATATACGATGCTAATTTGTTATCCAACATTCATAGATTGTCACACCAGATACTTCTATTTTTCATTTCTAAGTAATTTTAATTATAAGACATTATTACAATTTTTTCGACAAAACAAAAATAAAGGAATTCTTAATCGCTTAGCTAAATTTTTGTCGCCAAATAAAATTGTCCCCAAAAATTATATACCACCATTTTCTAATCAAACGTCTTAAAAGATATTTGTTTTCTTATTACTGTTAAATTTAAGATTTAATTTTGTTAATAATCTGCAATATATTTTAAATATATTTACGTGGAAAGCGATAGAAATATGTAAACTTTGATGTATGTTACAATCTTTTCACAAGATAAATATAAACCTGAAAATTCTCAGTATTTCTATCATTTTTTGCTGAAAATGTATTATTCATTTCTGTGCATTCACAGTTGTGTCCCTTTACCAACTCGCCATTACCCTGTACAATTGAATGTTTGTAAAGTGTAATTTTGCGTTTGCACCAGTAACAATCATGTTGTAAAAAGCGTCAAGCATGCATCTGTAAAGTTGTGAATTTGGTGAAATGTGGCTTGTATCTTAGTTAAAAACTACTTCTGTCACTATTTTTTTTTTTTTTTTTTTTTTTTTTTTTTTTGTATTATTACGATAGAAGCATTCTTTTGATTACACTAAATCGATACAAATCTCTTTAAAAATTATGGCACAGATACTGTATAATCCAGTGTTCTAAATTCTGAATTTTTTTTTGGCGGTGAAGAAATGTTGCCCAGATGACTTATTGTGACGTGTGTGATGGCGTAAATACTAGAGTTGCCAAAATAGAATTTTCTGCATAATTCTCATAGGTCTGCATATTTATGACGCAATAAAATCAGGTTGCCTCATATATTTGAAAATTTGTTTAAAAATAAATAAATAAATAAAAAATAATAATCACCAAACTCAGAATTTGGCATCCTTTATTATACGGCATCTGTGCCAAAATTATTTTATTCATTTTTTAAGCGAGTTAAAAATGTTACTGTAGGCAAATTTAACCATTAAAATGATGGACGCCACCAAAAATATAAGATTTATAATGAGGCATTATGCATTTTGGAAATATTAAATGTGCACAGTAACCATGAATTATTTTCTGGTCATTTAGAAATATCTTTTAATGTTATTTAATTAAATGAGAAATCAGGTATACTGTTCATTTTAAAAATTATAAAATTTTTGCAACTTTAGTAAGATATTTAATATATTTTCCTAATTAATTACATGATGCTTATAAATTACTTCAGATTTTCATACTATCATAATACATTGATTGTTAAGACATTATTTTAGGAATTACTTTTAATGTGAATGTTGAAATTTAAATCTGGATTAATTCATAAGTCCAGTTTTATTTTTGAGCATGCTATTTTTCCATGCAACAACTTGCTATGAATTGTTCTTATTAGTTTGAAATCTTAACTCTTTTGTGCTATTTCTGTACTATTTCTATTGCATTCATATAAATAGCCGCAACAGTTTAATGTCATTCAAAAGGATGCTGCATATCGCTTTAGTAATCATTTCAAAATATTATAAATACTGTACATAATGTCTGTGTCGACACCACTTGCTGTTAAGAATGACTATCAAATAGAAATATACGCCTTAACCCGATTAAAAAAAAAAGTATTTTATGAGAAAAACTTTTCTCACTTGTATGGATAAAGATGGAAGTTTCGTCAATTGCCTAACGTTTTAGTTGTGTGTATTATACTTGTCATAAAGTTCCGTTGAGATTGATCCTGTAATCACTGTGAATATTTCATGTTCATTCTTTTCAGGTTACATTTTTCAAGTCTTTTAAACTAAGTGTCCACGAAGAATATATAATTATGTTCCCGTAAATATCTTCTCACTGGTGGAAATTCTGTTGTCATAACAGTTCATTGTTTCCGTTACATAGTGTACTCTCTATATGAAGATTTTGATTATACTAAGTGAAATGATAGTTACATCAAAATAATTGATTTGTCGTAAAATTGAAAAAAAAATATTCTTAATAAGGACGTTGTTATATAGAGAATATGATCTATAATTCATCATTATGTAAATATAAATCACAATTTGAAGTAACGATGTTATGCCATGTGTTGCTGAAATGAACCTTGGATTGTGTTTTTCTGATGTGAAATATTTCTTTCCAATCCATAATAATTTAAATGGTTACACATCTAAAGTATAATTCTAGTTAACTTTTTATAATCCTGAAATATATATATACCTTTATTTGTCAAAGTTGGTAAAAATTTACCGTACGGTCACCCTTGGCAAAATTTTCCAAAAGTCGCCAAGGGTGATCGTATGACGAATTTCCAATCGGGGAAAACGGCGGGAGTGAAAGGACTGAAATAATGACAAATATTTCATACATTGTTGGTATCTAACAATATGCTTAACTGATTTTACAAAAAACGCAGATTTATAGATTTCAAACATCAATGGTAAAATAATAAAGTTGATATGTTAAATTAACCATAAAAATTTTGATTAAATTTTATACTGATGAATTTAAATCGGTAAATATTCATGAGAAATTAATGACAATTAGGGTTGCCAAAATACTAGTTTTCACAGTATATAAAGGATTATTAGCATTACTTCTCCTAATTTTTTTATTTTTTAATGTTAAAACCGTTAATATAAATATCAAAAAGTCGGAAATTATTTTTAAACAATGTATTTAAAAACGAAAAATGAAATAAAGATTTCTGTTTGCCAAATTTAAAACAAACGCCAAAAAAATCATATATAGGATTAAACAAATTTGCAAAATTGCAGACGTGCGTACGATATTCGATCAGAAATGATTACTGAAATTTCTTTTACTATGAACTTTTTTTTATTATTATTATTATTTATTCATGCAATTTTTTTATATTTTATTTCATTACATTTAATAGATTGTTTTTTTTTTTTTTTTTAACACCGGTTTATATATAAATAAAACGATGTACTAGAATTTATTTTTTGATTGATATAAATTTTAAAAAAGAAGAGAGAGAGAGAGAGTAAATTATATTCCATGTTCCTTAGTAAAATGTTAAAAAAGATGAAAAAAAGACATATTTATTTAATGCCTAATACTGAATTAAATTTTTGTCCCTTAAATATTTTGGATTGTAGAAACTAGTTCTTAAATTTAAATTGAGAGATTATTGTGTTAAAAATATATATTTGAATCACTTCTATTATAGCGTTTCTGAATAACTATCAAAAATTGTAAAAAACCATGTTAAATATTTGTTATATTTAACATGGTTTTATTTTCTATATTTTAGAGAAGTATTTAAATTTTTGTTGCTTTTTAAAATATGATTTTTTTTTGCATGTTATTGCTATTTTGCATAATAAACTTAATCTGAAATTAGATAAAAAATTAAATATTTGTTTCATTTTTCATTCTTAAATTTCTCGCGTACAATTCGTAATAATATCACCTAAGTATATGTTGATTTGTCTGTGAATTGTTGTAAGAACTTCTGTTTGTTAACTTGCCAATATTTTTATCGCCAACTTCGTCAGTTTTTGAAGCCAAATAACTGAGTTGCCAATCTCATTTCTTATTTATTATTTTAAGGAGCAAATCATTGACTGTCAATTCAACCTCCATTCTGAAACTATTGAGACAAAACTATACATTGAAAGAGGTTGAGTAAAGAATGTAAATAAAGAATAATAAATGTAAAATGTTTTATTTGTTATAGTTTTGTTATTTTTTACAAACTTTCAAGTTTATACATGTACATACATACATAAATTAAAAACATGACTATTCTTTAAACTTTGTTAATAGATTTGTTGTTACAAACGAACATGATAAATATGTTTTTTGTATTATAATTAATACAATTTGAGAGAGAGACACTAAATTCAAAAACTACAATTTTCTTTGTGCACACGGAAAGATAAATTATCGATTCCAAATGCCGCAAGACGAATCGCACGTTCTTTTAATACCACCATAATATGTAAAAGACAGGCTAGTTTTATCCATGTGAAAAATCTAATAGAATTTAGGTTAAAGCACAATTTCAAACCAACAATTACATGATAATTACTCATTAATTTTTTCATTACTTTTCCTATTAAGCAATTAATGAAATGCTTATGCAATGCAATTATTGTATAAATTGGATAACAAAAAATTGCTCACCTATCTTTAAATATGTAGTCCACATTCTATTACAGACTAAAGGTAAAATTGTTGTTTTATGCAAGTGTTATTTTAATAGTATTTTAAGAAAGCAGCATAAGAGGCTTAGCTTATATTCTATGATTATCATGCGTCTTGCTAAAGATTCAATAAATGTGACAGTTTTATTTTAATGCATTTTACTCCATTGATTTAAAAAAAAATACACATGATAATTGATTGATTTTAAAAATATATTATTTAATTAAGTATATATATATATATATATATATATATATATATATATATATATATATATATATATATATATATATATATATATATATATATATATATACATGAATTAAAACATGAATAACGAACACAATAGAAAAAATACATGTCAGCAATAGAATTTAAATAAAATAATTACATCTTTTCCGAAATTTAGCACTCCTCCCAATTAATTGCCGAAACGATTTCAATAAATTTATTAAAACAAACAACATTTGCCGTTATGCAACCTTTATAGAACATATACATAGAAAGGTAGAATTTAAAATCTGTCCTACGGTTGTACGTACGTAACGACGCTTTTACACGTACTTTCAATTGTGTTCGTGGGACACCCTGTTTCGTGATCAAGAAATGCCAACTTATAGTTGACTTTTAAATGTTGAAATCCCTCCTGAGTTAAACAATCATAGCTTTTCCAACAGTCGGAATACACGGAAGAGCCTGTTAAAATCCATTCCTTAATATTTTTCAATACAGTTTGTGTTCTATCGTGAACAGCAACAAGAAAAACTCTCCTGGGAGCCCTCTCAACCCCTCCAAACACCCACTGATCCTCAACCTTATGCACCTTATGATATTTCCGTTTACCAAATTTTGATTCATTAAATTATATGATTTTACTCCCCCCCCCCCTTATTTTCTCTGAGGAAAGTTCATTGCGATCTAAAATTGTCTCATTGATAAATTGCCTCCAATCAGCCAAAGTAGATTTTGCCAAGGAATACTCCTCAATTATATGTTCTGTTTTAACACCCCTCAAAATTTTATATGTGATGAATAAAACCTCGAACAATTTTACTTTGGAATAGGAAAACCACGAACCATGCCTGATTGATTTTTTTGTATTGCATTGTTTCCCCCAATAATATTTCTACATGCCAAAGTAAAACCATCGGAATAATCTTTCTTTGGCCTAATCTTCTTCTCCGATAAACATTTCCTGCAATTCACGCCTTTTATTAATTCAAGTTCCGTCAAAAAATCGTATAATTAATTGTGTGGATCCTATTATGATAAATGAAATAAAGAAATCCTACTCACAATTACGGGGTTTCCAACTGTTGGTCTAGAGTTTGAAAAATTAAAGTATCCACCATCACTTGCTTTAATTTTAGTCAAAATTATCTCTTGGAATTTCTCAACAACACTATGCACAGCAGGCATGAAAAAATATATAAGAAAAATATAATAATAAATTAACAAAAATATATAAGATAATAATAAATTATCAAAAAGAAATTGGCAAAAAAAGATAAGTTTACGATGTTGAAAATATAAAAAAAATATAATAATAATAAATTAGAAAAATATATAATAAATAAACAAAATAAAAAAGATTTAATAAGTAAACAAAATGAAATTGGAAAAAAGAACAGGAACAGTTTATGATGTGTGGGTGCTGGGGATAACGAAACACCTGCAAACAGCGGTCAAATGGTTTCAATTTGAAACGTAAAATAAAAAGTTCGTATTGAAAGTAAGACGAAAACCTCAAATTTTGTTACCACTGGAAAGAAGCATATGTATGATGTAAAACTTAAGAAAAAAACGAAATCTGAGAACAAAAAATCTGAAAAGTAGCAAAACTCAATTTGGCAACACTATCATTAAAACAAAATCTCAAATTGGCAACATTATAATCAAAACAAAGGGTGCTAGATTCGGCGAGAAATCACTCGGGGGATATACAACTTACATCAAATCGTCTTTGCCAATTTAAACAAATCATGGTAAAATCCTATTATCCGTAACGCTCTTGACTCGATTTTCAAATATGTCGCCTATGATCATGTTGAGCGATTAATAATCATCAAGATACGAGAGCGTTTCATAATAAAAAAATGAGAATCTCAAACTATAGCAATACATAAACATACAATCCGAAATTTTATTATCGCCAAATCTATCATGTTACGGATTCTAGGATTAAGCCAACTTCCCCTTGTTTGCTGGCTTTCAAAGAAAGTGATTTGAAGTCAGGTGGCAAATTCGTCGACAAGTTGGATTTACAACGCTGTCTGAGTATGATGTGAAGATGAATGAAACATTATCTGACGTCATGGATATTTTAAACCAATGAGAATCATAATAAAGTGGCTTACTCAGGATCTCAACTGGTAACGGTTAATAAATAACAATAGTAGGACAGTTATATAATTATTTTTATTTCAAGGAAGAACATACAGAGAAAAGATACAGAAAACGACCTTAAAAAACTGTATAAAAGAATGAATTTTTTTTCATCAAGTTTATTTATATTTACAGTGTAGAATAATCAATGATTATAATTATATATTACACTTTCTTATTTGGGTCTTCTTTGGTTTACGGTCTATTAATTCATTTAAATATATTGGTGACGGAAAATGACTCAAACTGAGATCCGCACATTTTTTTCGACCTTAACTCTTAGTAATTGAATCTGAAACGTTCCAATTCGTTACACTATTGGAAAAGATTACGCAAAATGCATTCACAAAATCTCATTTATTGTTATTTAAATTATATTCTATGTCTCAGAACATCAGAGAGGTGGCAAAAAATAGAAATCTTAAACCTGTTCGTTAAAAATATACGTCAATTTTTCAGTATTTCCAGTAACTATCTTCAAATAAAGTATCTTTTGCTCAAATGCCCTTGTCGAAAACGAGAACTAAAGAAACCACCGAATCAAAGAGAGGATCAAGACTGTAACTTGGTATGGTTCAATGAATCTTAAAATAACCGCTTTTTCTTAAAATGAGAACTAAAAGATCCCTACCTCCAGGCGCTATATATATTTTTTTATTTGTTTTTTCCGTAAATGCCACCTTATATCAAAAGAAGCACAGATAAGAAGTATTTTTTTTTTGGGTCATGCTTGCGTAGAGTTCTTACTCGATAACGCTCTGATTTCACAGCTATTATTTTAGTTGGAAACAAATGTAATTCATTTTATATACCCGGTGTTATATGGAAGAAAGAAGAATTTTTTTTTATCCCTAAAAATAAATTTGTGAAATTTCACAAATCTCGTAGCTTTCGAATCTTTTCTTCATAAATGATGTAGAGGAAGAAATAAAATATGTAAGAAACATTTATGATTTTAATTAAAACAAACAATCACATTAAATAAAACTTATTGAAGCGTACGCTATGTAATAATAAGGTATTCCCAAACTATATAATGTGAAAGAAATTTTAATGTTTTTAAAATAATAGCTAAAAAAAATTTATATTTCATTGAATACAATTTCTTTTCGAAAAATATTGTTTTTATGTAATATGTGTATTTCATTGTAGAATTATTTTCGTGAATTGAAGAAAACGTTCCATAAGTCATCATTTTCTAGTAAAAAAATTTTTTTATGCTTTTAGAGAACTCATAACTTCTACTGAATGGCAGTTTTTACAAGTTCTGACTGACAGAACAAGAATTTTTAAACTTATCCGTGCGTGTTTGATAGTACTGTATTTATTAATTTATAAAAATCACTTAATAAAATTATTTGAGAAAAGTTGGGATTTTTTTTTTTTTTTTTACGAACACAACTAATGAATTTATCACTGAAAAATTATGCGGTTTTTATTAATTTGCCAATTTTATTTATTATTTTCCGTTAAGAATTATTCCTATCTCTTTTATTATGTTTCTATCTTATAACTGAAAATAAACAGGGCTTAATTTGTTGTAATAGAAATACAATTCAAATTAGGAAATTACATTGAATTTAAAATTATACATATGAAATTTTTTTTTTTTTTTACTTTTAGAAATTTATTCTAATGGGAAGACGTTGAAAAATACTTAGCTGTCACTAAAGTAAAGTGTTAAAGGATTTTTCAATATACCACAAGAATTTAAGAAAATTCGTGTTTTCCCTTTATTTTAACAGGAGTTTCGTATTACTTTTCTATTATTGTTGCTTGTGATTCAAGATTAAATAAATAGATAATAAACGCAAGCTCCCATTTTTGTCTGATCAAATTTTGAAATTTCGACTGTCCACAGCACAAGAGTATTATGTCTAAAAATTGCCGAAAAAGACATGATATAAACATAACTGTTTGTAAGGAAATAGTAAATATTCATTCAATTTTTGCCCCATTATTTTTTTTATGTATGTTAAAAAAAAAAAAAGCTGAAAATGATAAGTAGTTTTAATTATTTGTTGACCAAGAACTTTTTACAAATCACAATAAAGTTAACTTAATTACAATATATTATCAAGTAGTTATGATAAGAGTTCATTACATTAAAATAATTTTTTGTGTAGTTTATTTTCTTTATTTTAATTGCGTTGATACATTAAATTCAGACATTAATTAAAAAAAATCTTTATAAACAATTGATCATATCATTCGATATGATATTATTCGCTATGAAATCAACTCATTATAACAGCAAATTATGAGAATTTATATTTTATATTGGCAGTTTTCATTCCAGGATCCACATGAGCATTTGTTTCATCATCTATCTTGTGTACTAAGCTCGTGATTGGTAAGAAGTTTCAAATAACTACTTCTCACGCCTTCAAACTTCTGTGCAATCATTTGCAACAGCAGCTTTCTTTCCAAACGCAATCTGATCCGCAAAGTCCACAGGTCCCCAAATCTACTTCGAGAGAGAGTTATCCATTACATCATCTCAATTGATTCCAGAACAAACGCCTGCAGATCATTTCTTTTGTACATGCTAGAGGGCGCCTTACTCTCTTGGCAAACCACTTATGAACTCGTCACCACAACATCCGCCACGCACTGCACTGAAAGAATTCCCATTCCGCAGTGGTTGGTAATCTGACAGAAGAGGGTTGAAAAAAAATAAATAGAAAAGGAAGCAGAATGAAGCGGGGACTTCATTCCAAACACTCCTGTACTCAGGAGACTTGATTCCATTGTTGTCGGGAAAAGAGAGAAAAATGTCAACCGAAATATCATTCAGCTTCTCCTTCCTTTTCACAAGAGTCTCTACTCTCTGACAAGTTCTGCGTCCCCAGTGGACCCAACGTGATGTTATGGCTATACAAAAACTGAAACCCACATTCTTCGCCACTGGGAAGAAATTACTTTCTCATTGTGGAGGAATGGTTTTGGCGATATTTTTTTCATATTTCGTCCGCAACACCATTATCTCCCAGAACGTGAATTCGTGATCCGGTTTGGGACAGAGAGCTCCAATTTTTAACGACGCATAACGTTTCCAAACGTTTTGTCGCCAAATTGGATGTGCCGTCCCTAGACGATCTGGAAGATTTTTGTTTGAGAGTGTCTTCCAAACGATGTATATTCGGGGGGTTCTTCCTATTCAATAAAATAAGACTTGGGAATACCAGAAGTAATGGATTTTTGTACATTTCTTAAAATCGCGCTAATGTTTTTAAGTTTTCAAATGTTCCATTGGAACTTTTATAACCTTCACGCAATCACCCGCTTTTGGCGACAACTTTGTATACATTAGGGAGACGAAATAAGTGACAATACGAAGTAATTTGGACGATATGAGTCGAATTGGTATTTTCTTTGTAATAGAGATTGCAAGTTTGAAAAGTTCTGTTTTTGAAACTAATGATTTTCTTAAAGAAACTGAATTTTGAAGTTTTCTTCCCAAACTATTAACTTTTTTTAAACGGAAAATTATATGTTTTGTTGAATGTGAGGGAAAAAAATTAATTTTTCAAATTCATTAAATATAGTTAACAGAAATAATTAGTATATTTCTTTGAAATAAGGCAACAGTTAATTTTCTAGAAAAAAAAATCTGTAGAAATCTTTCGGCATCTTATTAAAATGTATTAATAAGACCTTGTAAGACTTCTACGATTCCTTTCTACTGCCAAAAAAAGATTTTTGGTTGTGAAAAATTATTGGAAAAGTTAAATATTGCTAATTATAGTTTAAACACTGGAATTCTCGAAGCCGATGTTTTACAAGAAGAGACTTCAAAATTGTATGAATCTTCGAATATTTGTAATTTTTATATAATTCTAATCAAAAAACATTTAACATTATAAAAATCTTATAAAAATTACAAAAGCAGATTTCTCTTAATTAATTAATTTCCCAGTTTACATCCACTTCATGGTCTAATTATTCCTCAGATTTAAAAAAATAGTCGTTGAGCGACAAACAAACGAAACCAAAGCCATGAACTTTACATTAAGTATTTTTGCTCGTTTAACTATTACTTTCAATTTTAACTGATTCGAGAGTTAACGATATTTAATTATATCAAAACTCTAATTTTTCTTTCGTTATAATTCTTTTACAAAAATTTAAAAATTCTTTTACAAATTATTATAGAATGACAAAAAATTAAAATTTATACGTTTTCTTCTATGATCACCTTAGAAATTTCTATTACAAACATCATTTTAAAAAATTCCTATTATAAACAATATATTAATATTAATATTTTTAAAATGTTATATCCCTTCTTCTCAAAGTATTGACAAAATATAACAGAAACAAAATCGTAAAAATTTTCTTGTTAATATGCTTAAATTTGATGAAATAATACATTTAGTACGAAATTTTCAATTTAAACATCATTTAATACCAAAAGGAATTACCAATTATAAAAAGAAAAAATCTTTTTTTAAAGGAAAATGTCCCTCCTCTTCTTATGACATTGTTATAAAAATACTACTTCATAAGAAATATTTTATTAATTTTTCAGAAACAAACTGATTGATTGATATTTTTGATTTAATGAAAAAAAATTTTGGATTAGTTAATATTTTAAACAAGTTTGTTATCAATTAAAAGTAATTTTGTGGTAATTTAACGCCATAATTGATTATTTTTCAGCAAAAGAGCTCGATAACCGTTTTTATATTGAAAACATTAAAAATTGTTTAACCATCATCAAATATTAAATATATGTTAATGTATGGAAATATCGTGTTTAAAAATTGGGATTAAAAATTTTTGAATATTGTAAACTTGTTTTATAAAAGCATAAAATTCAACTACATTGCTAATTGATTGGAAAAAAGTTATGTTAATTAGGTATTTATTTATTTAGTGTTAAGAATTATTTTATCTTGTAATCATTACAAAATATTATATATATATATATATATATATATATATATATATATATATATATATTGGATAATAGATTTTTAATTGTTGCTTTCATTAATTGATGTTAACTCTAACGTTAATTTAATTCCATTACTATAAAAGAAAATATTCTCACTGATATAGAATGAAAATCATTATGTAATGCTTTATACAATGATTTGCATTCTAATTCAGTAATACTTTATAATGTGCTTCTATGAATTATTGCAACATTTTTTCAATATCAATAAAATTAATTTAATCATTATCAACTGTGTCGAATTATTTGAATTTCCTAATTATGTATGAATGAGTACTTTTTTTCAAGAAAATGTTGGTAATAAAAGATGTTCTACTGAAATTACACTGTTGGTGTTAAAACATGTATTCCTATTTTGGCGACAAAGTTGTTAAAACCAGTATTCTTATTTGGCAATTGTTGAAAATTTTCCAAAGTGATGCCTTTTATTTCTAACATAGAAGTACCTGCAAAACCGAACAATGAATAATTACTAAAAGAGTTTTTAATTACTGGATTATCAATTGAGGAAATATTGAGTGGCGTGCTTAATGCTACCTTGTCAAGATGAATCATTTAATTGGCGACTCCATTTGGAATTTTTGCCAACTTCCATCTATTGTTTCGCCAACGTATCATCACTGGCATCTGTAGCAGGAGAGAAGAGACAGATGAAGAGTCCAGCCGGTGTCGAGGTCCGGACACTGACACTGCCGGATAATAATAATAAGAAGGATGAATCTCCAAGGAGCAGAGACGGTGGGGAAAAGTCGTAATAACTTGCAAATCAGAGGTCCTTCCCTCTTCACCCCACCCCCACCCCTTTCCTATGCGAGGCAAAAGCTTCTACTTGAACCAAGCTGAACTTCTGGAGAAGGAAAACTTTTCCTCTGCTTCGTTTTATCAAGACAGAAGTTTTGAAGGAACCGTTATTGCTTCGGTAATTAAAAGAGTATGGGGAAACGAAGGGGAAAAGGGGCTCCTTTCCACCTCTTCCTTTTTGGCGGTTTTAAAATTACGCCAAGAGTGTCTTCCCAACAAATCCGGATGTGTGAACTGGGCATGAACTTTAAATTGGAATTTTTCCGTACTCAGGTGAGGCTAGTGGAAAAATGTGCTCGGGTAGGGGTAGGGTAAGTTAAGCCCTTTTGAAGCAAGGGTCGTTTTTAATTAGTGGCGTCTTCTTGGTGTGGCGTGAAACCTGCCTAGTGGAACATTTCGTTAGGCATTCCTTTCGCATATGGATTGAGGATTTGGGCTTCACCTTTACAGTATTAATACAATCCTGAAAAGAAATGCAAATTAGAGAATATGAGAATATTTCCTTCGTGCATTGTATGTATCCATAAAATATTAATATAAATTTTATGAAATCCAAGATAATTGTTGATCCGAGTATGTTTTGGATATTATTTCCTTGGTTAGGATTAAAAAATGATTACTTCAGTTATATTCATTCATTAAATTAATTTCAATTTCTAAGCATTATAATACAAAACAATTGAACCAAACTACAGGACTTTAATTTTGTCAATAATAATTAAGATCATTTATCAATCTAATACATAAACTTTTAAAAATGTTAATTTAAAATTTTAAATAGTTGTGCATATAAAATTAACATAATTTCAATATGAATACAAAATGTATAGCAGTGACAATTATAAATTAGAATCGGAAGAAAGAAATTTTCTAATTGTTATTTAACATTACCATGTATTCTAAATATTAAAGAAATTTACATATTCATGATACTTTTATATTCCAGTTTTATCAGAAATACTTATATCAACTATTACTGATAATTGAAAAAATTTCTATTTTCACATCATTTATTCTAAGATTTATTTTGTCTTAATATAATCTGTATCAAGTCATTTAAAGTTATTCTCGATGGTTATCAATTATTTCCTGTTTTATATAAATTTAAACAACAAAATCTATTTCAAGCATGAATGAAATGTGCATATCAATATAACATCATTTTATTCAAATTTGTAGAAAATATTTTTGGAAAGCCATTTATCCCAAGTTTTAAAAAGTTCTCATTACATTTCTATATAAGTCAAATTAAAATGCGTTGATTTTAAATACAAAGCATTCTGTAATAGAAATAATTATCATCACATTATGGAAATTTCTTTGAATCTTAAAAATGCGAGCTTTATCATTAAAAAATTCTTAATGATGACACTATAATATAAAAATCTTTATACTGGCATTATATTTATTAAGAAACTTATTAAAATTATCTTACTGTTGCCATTAATTAAAAAAATGTAGAAATTTCTTTTAAAATAATCTATTTCTCTATCCAAAGAAAATTTGCAGATTAACTCCATAAAAAGTTTTGAAATTTTAATAACTTTCTAGTTAGAGCTGCACAGAAGTTTTTATATTGACTTAACTAGTGTTTGTGTTAATAACCACATAAAAATCTTTTCATACCAGGAAAAAAAAATATCAAAGTGCTTAAAACTGATTGAGAAGTTTGTTACTGATGTAATTAGTCAGACATTTTCAATAAAAATAAATTTATAATCGCTACAATATTAACAATTTTAGTTAGAATATCTCAAAAATAGTATATTAATTCAATAATTTGAATAATTACCAATCTGGAATGCTTTAATACTTTATTTCAAAGATTTTTAATGAAGACAATTGAAAATTACAATGCTCTTTTCTCTTAAATCAGTTGAATGCATTCGTTTCTCTTAAATCACTCAAAAAAAAATTATGCAAAAATAATGAGTGCTGTTTTTTAACAAAGTAAACATAAAATTCTCTTTGCCGTCGCATATTTTCCACATTCCTAAAAAAAGAGGGATAAATGAGGGTGAAGGGGTGCCTGCAACCGTAAAACGAGACTGTGTGCCTCAAACCTCAAAACTCCCCACTGACATCCGATACTTTCAGTTCTGTGAAAAACGGGGGTCGAGGGGGAGGCATAACAGATGAATGAGGGAAGGACAGACCCTATCATTTCGTAGAAAAAGATAACCAGAACTAGAGGGGATGTGAACAGAACTGGGTATGTTTCATGAGGACATTATTCAATCTCTCACTTTCTCCCTCTCTGCAAGTCTCTTTCTATCCCCCCTCCATCCAATCTCAAATATGTAACTGGAACCGCGGTCCTTTGTGGTATCCCCCAGCACCTAACTTTGCTGTATGCTTTCAAGCGAACCAATCTCTACCACCTTTGGCTCCAATTGTTTGGCACTGTTTCATCAAAACAGACCCGCTGTCGACTGTCTATAGGAAGTTTTGTAAGAGTGCATTTTTCAAATTGTTTCGGATTCAAATGATTGGCAGTCTTTTTTCTTTGGATTTGACAAGAGGGCACCATATTAAGTTCACTATATAATTGCTTTTTAAGCTTCCTTTTGAGAGTAGTTACTTCCGGGACTGGTCTGGAAACCAGTCGTGTGGACCACAATCGACAATGAAGTAATGCCATTGTTTATTATCAAGTATAAGTTATATTAAGTTAAAAAAGTCTGGAAACTTTTATACTTTTTTAAAAATTATTTTGAGAATAAGAGGCATTAAATTTGAGCAAGAACGTAACAAAAACAAAATATAGTTTTACTTATAATCTATTGTTAATTTACGAATAAGTTATTGAAAAAATATCAGACTTTTATTTTTTCTGGTTGCTTTAGCATTTTAAATGTCTATAAACCTTGTTTCAACAATAGAGTGATCAAAAACTGCTCTGCTTATGTGGGAATATAATAAAAATTGCTCTGTAATAGTAAAAATTACTTAACTCAGTCAATCAAAGTTTTTGGCGAATTTGACTGCGTTGTACAATGGACAGGAAACCAGAAATATTGGAAATACTAGAATTAAAAACATATCTCACATAACTTACTGGTCGTGGTATACTAAGATTAGATATCACTTTTGCGCGCACGTTCATAAAGTAACGGCCTCAATATCTCTTCTTGAGAAAGCAGATGCACAAAAAAAAGTTTCGTAGAATTCCTTTTCTTTGCTGGTATAGTGCTAAGTAGAGGGCAGAGAGCCAGTCCACATCATTTGATTATAGTTCAAAATTAGGAGGTGGTTGTGTGTGTGTGTGTGTGGGTGGGTGGGTGTATATATATATATACATATATATATATATGTAACGTCATTCATCACCAGAAATTGGCAAGCAAAAACTTACAACTATTACTAACCTTACATTTGGCATATTTTCTATAGTGATCTGCATGGAATGCAATTTAATGTAAATAAAGATCGCAAATAGCTCCAACTGAATCTAAATATTTAAAAGGAACTTGATATCATAAGAAATTTTGTTATAGTAAAAAAAAAAAAAAAAAAACATATTTTCATGTAATTCATATTTTTCTCAGATTTTCCCTCTTCTTAATGTGTTTTTGGTTAAATATTTCCCCATTCTTCAAATATATATATGTATATATTTATAAAATATTCATCTTTTTTCTTTTAAAATGTCGGCAGTAAGACTTAGTAACTTTTAATTTATTAATAAATGTGATTTTATTTCATTTGCATATAAAAAAAAGAATAAAAAGCAATTTATTTTCTAACAATGAAGTACACAAAATACTAGTTTCAAATCTTTCAAGTTCTAGTATGAAATAAAAAAGTATAAAAAATTTTAGGTTTTTCAGTGAAGAAATTTAATGGATTAATTTTAATAAAAATCTACATATAACACATTAAATATGATTATATTTAAGTCACAATTTTAAAAATGAGTAGACAACTGTAACTCAAGTTTCAAATTAGATAAACATGTAGCTATACTTTTTACCTTAAAAGGTTTTATGTTCTTTTAGAATTGATATAATTTGAATCCCTTAATTTCTTTATTTGAAGCATTAAAGAGGGAGGAAATTATGTTTTATGTTTTGGTAACAAACTGTATGTAATCATACATAGGTGTACGAGTGTTTGAACTGTCCCCCAAGTTCCATTTTCAGGAAGACCATAAATATCTAGTGTAACTCTGGATCTGCAAACAATTAAAACAAAATTGTACACACCAAATACTTGTTTACGCTTTCATACATTATTATACATTATATATTCTGATTAAGGTTAGTAGGAGAACATCCTGTTGTATCAATGGACGGATGGGTTAAGCTCTGAAATTAGCTTTTTAACTTTGAGCAAAGCTTGAAGGAAAGTTTGATAACTGTGTTGGACAATCTCATCGCGGGTGCATTAAACCCTACATGTATGTAACCAGTATAAGTCAAGAGTTAAGGAAGATCTCTTGATCCAGATCAATTTATCTACCCATCAAGTTTTTGCAGTCTTATCTATGATGGTAGGAATTAAGGGCAAATATAAAAAAAGGCAATAGTTAACTTTCTAATTTGTCCCTTAAAATTCATTATAATAAGGTTTGACAGTTTATCTCTTACAGCTTTACAATCGAATGTCTGTAGATTGAACATATTTATGATTTTTCCTCTGCAAAATTTCTTTTCAAGAATTCCAAGGTTAGTTCATCTGTCATTTGATGGATGATGTAACCAAGTGGTTACGAGCTTACCCATGGTAAACACGCTATGATTCTTCCGTGACATTCAGTCTTCTTAAAGCGGGGGAGGGAAGATAAAAAGAGAGAGAGAGGATACCCTCAACACAAACCTTTAAAAGCGCACTTTTCATGTCTCCAAAATATACACCCATCAATATATATTCTGGAATTATAAAAAGATCTGACCCCGTATGCATTATTCATTCCAGTGGTTGGGGGTAGGGAGGGAACTGAGTGAAGGGTATTTTCTCATTCTTTTTCTTAACCGCCGGTGCCCCTCCTCCAAGAACTAAGGATTTAGAAACCAAAAACGCGAGACTGAATTTATGGAGAACGTTCTTCCATCAGGAAAGATCAGCTTTTCTCTCTCTCTCTCTCTTTTTTTTTTTTTTTTTTTTTTTTTTTTACGAGTGTCGGATGATATTGAGCAAGAGAATCTTGTGTGGCTTTCTTCCTTAATCTTTCTTCTATCAAGCAACTACTTTATCTAGTGAACAAAAGACTACGTTCACTTTCTCGAATTTCTGATGGAAGTATCACTACACCATCAGAAATTCGAGTTTGAAATTGAACGTATCACTGTTTTTATTAGAAAGCTTAATTGCCTTTCCATTTTTTTTTAAATTAAATCTTTTTCATTCAGCGACATTAGCGTGTATTTTATGACATGCATACTGCATTTTCACGATTTTTTCCTTTTTTTTTTTTTTTTTTTCCCATTCAAAAGAAATTTTGTTTCGCATTTCAAAAGATGAATCCAGTATTATTTCGAATCCTACATACCTGTAAAATCGAATATTTTTTAGTATCTGGTGAGTGCCAGATTTCCCCCGCTCGTTTGCGATTTCATATACATATTCTTTTGCTGTTTAATTGTGAAAGATAGATTCCACATTCAGTTCAATTCTACCTTTTTAATTTTTAATACTTTAATATTGGTTGAGATTTATGAAGTATATAAGTGGAAATTTTCTCGATTTCAGTGGAATTCACTGGATATTTTTTAAAAGGAAAATAATTTTTCATGTTCTACGAAGCTACGGTAGTCTGGTTAAAAAATGCTTCGTTATCTTCATCGGAAAGCAATGAATTCGATATCTGACTTTACCGAAGACTCGCCCTGTTCACTAAAGGCGTCTGGAGCATGTAAAATACGTCGCACTGTCCTCCAAGTAAAATGATACTTCTGGATGTAGCCAGTCAAATTTCGCGGTCTTCTGTTTGATGTATGCCTCAAAATGACAATGACTCACACACACACACAACTAACTTTTATTTCATATATCTTCCCTCTACAAGAGTTATAAGAAAGCCCCACAATCATTCGCTATTACCTATCAACCACGAATTTTTGGATTCCGTTGAGTCAAAACGTTAACCATAAAAAATAGAACAAAATTTAATAAACGTAAAAATCGAAACTTGCTTTTTGTTGGAACATGATTTAAGGATTGTATTATTATTAGATGACTTAAAAGTATAAATTAAAAAAAATATTTTGCATGATTAAATGTAATTGTTTTCCGAGAATTAATCTATTAATTAGCGAACGTATTAGAATTTTACTATCAAATTCTAGTGGAAGATTTATAGTTTTGGAGTTAATTTCGAGAATAATTGAGAATTTCAATTTCTATATACATTAATAATTTATAGAAGATTCACATTTAGAATGATAATTACAACTTTTAATTACGATCATGTTACAAAGCTTACTTAGTTTAATCCTTTGTATAATTTGTCTCTAAAATATAAAGACTAGTTTAAATTAAGTATATACGAAATGTTACTTTGAGTACCACTAAATTTTATTTTAAATGAACAGTTTCGTTGAATCCTGGTAAGATTATTCTAATTAAAATTCTGATTAAGGTGAATAAGATTTTGTAAAATGGAATTTTAAGGTTCCAAATTCAAAATAAAATCAAGAGATTATAAATCCCCCCCTCCCTTTTGATCATCTTTACTTTTCTTTATTTTTTTTATTTGGTCGATTTGACTCTAAATTTTTGTTGCCTCACTTTTAACGGTATTCAAAATAAAATGAAAACCTCATTACTGAATTGGTTTTGACAAGGATTGCCACAGCCACTCTTCTGATAACCTAAAGAGAATTGTATCAATTCACGAGACTAATTCACACACAAGAGAAGTGTACCAATTTACGAGGCCAATTCAAGAGAATTGTATCAATTAACGATTTTTCTCTTCTAGAAGTTGAAATTGTAGAGTTGAGCCACAACCTGAATCACAATCGTTCTCAAATGGATTGATTTTAAAGAATCCAAAAGTGGTAGGCTACTTAAGTACAGAATTCTGGAAAGGTGTTGCTTTTCTTCTATGCATATTTTAGAATATGCTTATCCTCATACATTCCTCTTTCAGTGCATTGAATGACGCATATAATGTACTCAATACCACAGTGTCTAATTAGCAATGATTCTAAATTCAGATCCCAGCAGAAACACAGGGGTGGTAATAGCAATTACTTTTTACCATTAATTTTGTCTCTAGATAAAAAACAAAACTTTATTTTTTATTATTGGTGCTAGTTCTTTTTGCAATTCTAACATAGCAATAGTCCCCATATTGTAATTACTATTTATCACACTTTTTATTACCAGAAGTTATAGTTTTTGACGGGAATCAATAAAATTTCATTTTTTTATATATATTATTTAAAATACAAAAAATATATACGTAAAATTAATACAATTCTTCCGTAATAATATTGTAAAATGATACTACATTTTATTTTTCTTTTACAACGATTCATGCATTTTTTTTAAAAGTTCTTTAAAAAGAATTGCTGCATGTATTTTCCATGTTAAAAGGAATATGAACTATGTAAAAGAAAGAAAAAGTGATAAACATCACTTCTGGAAAAGTACCACAAAGACACCGATGCCACCGGGATGATAAAAATGTACTATATGAAATAATTTTTTGTCCTCCTGTTCTGCGGTTGTTGGGGGGTGGAAAGGCGACCACAAAGGTTCGACACAAAAGAGGAGGTTGCGTTCCTGGTCGGCAAAGGTCTCCAATGACAAGAATAGAAATCGACACTCGAATGACAAAAGAGGATTTTGCACCTTTCATACTTTGGGGCAAGGGTAAATATTACTATAGTGTCTTTTTAGGTTAGACTCTCCTACAGTACTCTATTGCTGTTATTTCAATATGAATTTTCATTTACAGTTATATATAATGTAATATCCTATGTGATTTTAGTCTAAGCATATAATTATATGAAAAAATTTATATTTGATGGGTGTAAAACAGTTTAAAATATTCAATTAAATTCTGAGGTAAAGCTTTAATATTGTGGTTATATATATATATATATATATATATATATATATATATATATATATATATATATATATATATTATATATATAGATATATATATATATATATATATATATATATATATATATATATATTTATATATATATATATATAGCATTTATAAATTGGACATTCGCATCAAACTAGAATTCCCTCGGAACTAAGCATTTTGAAATAAAAATGATAATTTTTAGAGGTCTATATCATAATGATTTTTGCATAGAAATTAAGATATCTATCCAAGAAATTTCGGATTTACCATTCAATGATTAAATATTTGAATGGATTTATGAAATAACTAGAAACGTGAATGGAAACTCGCTGGGATTTGAACAAATAAAATAAAAGGCTTGGTAAAATAGAAGAGAAAATGTGGTCACTTAACAGCCATAATATTGATGTTAAAATATTTTCTAGTCTATCTAACGATTATTTCTATTTCCTGAAAATATATTGTGCAATTGATGTTGTAGACACCTTTACAAAAGAAATGATGCTTTGTTTTCATGAGCACAATACGGGGAAATGACATAAATATTAAAAGAATATCTTAAAACGGAGGAAATATTTCCAAACATGGAAGTCCTCCTTTTTATAATGATGAATTCATTAGATTGAAGTTCATTAAATTTGTTACACATTTTTATAATAGAATTACACTTTTATGAAAATGTAGTATTGAAGGTTTCTACATGTATTAATAATTTGACAAATCATCGTGGATAGATTAACCCTTTAAGCGGTCAATTATTTTACCAGAAATGCTTCCAAAAAAGGCATATTTTTTTATTGCATTTAATTAAGTACCATACTTAATAGAATAAGAATATTAAGATTTTTTTTATATTTTTTTCACTTTTAATGCTTTTACAACATTTTTTATAATACAATTTTGGACACAAAAACCCCTAAATGTTTGCTTTTCTAAAGTACCTTCTGCATGCAGTAAAGAATGGTTTACAAGTTCTGCAAAAATATCTCTCATACTTACTGTGAATTTTGATGTTTACATTTTTCCAAACAGTTCAGAAGTCTTTTTGTGTATGGTACAGTTTGAAACATGGTGTAATGCAAAGTCCTACATCACAATCAGGGCAGAAATAACGTGTTTCTTTTCAGATTCTCTTTCCATTCTCATTTATTTTCGAGCAGCACACTGCGCATTGTCTTGCAGGTCTCAGTTTTTTATCTGTGGGAGCAATTATTTCCAAAAAGTGTCTCTCTGTCAATCTCAGAGGATTAGGCTCCGAACCTGGTCGTCCACGGTGGAAATTTAGTCCCGAATGATATTTTTCAATTACACGGTCAATGATAGCAAGTCTATATTCTAGTTGCTTGTTTTTTCCTCCATTTTTACGGTAGACAACATATGAGTTCCATACAGCAATGTCGAAAATATGGAAAAAAATCTTTCTGTAACATTTTTTACCCCTTTTCTTTATAATTTCAAAACTTTTTAAATTTTGGTCCATGCGGTCTACTCCTCCCATAGTATTATTATAGTCCATGACAATTTTCGGTTTTTCTTTCATTTCAGAGCGGACTTGAATTTGTTCCATTTCTGTGTTGTGTATTGTGGAAAGTAACGAAACTTTTTTCTTATCCATCCACTTCATCACAGTAACTTTTCCTCTCTGAAAAGCTATAATCTCTCCTTTTTTCAATTTTTTTTTCTGCATTTCCTTTGGGACTTCTTTTCTCTTGAGGTTTAGTGTGCCGTATGTGTCCGTTCGACATGAAACAAGTTTGTCTGCTAATTCCGGCGAAGAATAATAATTGTCAATTGTAAGACAGTATCCTTTATGAAGCAAAGGCTCCATCATTGTCAGGACAATTTGTGATGAAAAGCAGAGTTTAGAATACTCAGGTTTCAGAATAGTGTCTTTACCTGTATATATTATTATTGACCAGACATAACCAGAAATAGATTCACACAACATAAAACATTTTACTCCAAATCTAGCTCTTTTGAGTGGAATAAATTGTTTCCATCCTAGTCGTCCTTTGAAGAGCATAAGGCTCTCATCTATTGTTACATCTCGCTCTGGTGTCACCGTTTCACTAAATTTCTCATTGAGATGTTTCACAACTGTCCAAACTTTTACTAATTTTGGGCATTCGTGATTTTGTGGGTCAAATGCTGCATTATCAGAAAAATGCAAGTAGCGTTGCAAAAGGCAGAATCGGCGATGAGACATTATTTTAGAGAAAAAAGGTGTATTAGTTGAATATCTTTTGCTCCAATAATGATCAATTCCAGGTTTCTTTACAATTCCTTGAAGTATATTGAGAGCGAAAAATACATGCAACTCTTCCACAGTAGTTTCTACCCAAAATTTACTCTTTGAGAATTGTCTTGCAACACTGGATTGGATGCACTGTTTAGCGTATTTATTTGTCTCTTCCACAATTTTACTCATGAGTGAAAAATCAATGAATGTTTCATAAAATTGTAGAACATCAGAAGTGTCGTCAAATTGTACGTGCACAGAGGGAATACCAGAAAATTTAAATCGAGGACACGAAGCAGGTGGATTTTTCACATCAACCTCGGTAAAAATTCTTGCAGAACTCAAATCTTCATCAGAGCTGAGCTCACTGCACGAGTCATCTGAGGAATAATCCAAATAATTAGAAGAAATATCTGTATCTGTATCAGAATGTAGTTCATCATCTAACAAGAAAGTATTTTCGTCGTCTATTCCATCCATAATTTCCATAAGATTCACAAGCACGGCATACAGTAGAACAAAAATTTCAAAGAAAAGTTCCCGCTTTCCCGCTACATAAAAAAACCCGGATGAAAAGCATTTCATTTACATGGACAAGCCACGCCATCTGTTGAAAAATAATAATACTAAATAATCTCTTTCAATAATGAAAAATGCGGGCAAACCAGAAAAGGAAAGGAGAAAATATCGATGCCCGTACGGCGTACGGGCAAACCAGATGAGGCCAATTTCGGGTAGCACGTACACTGTACGGGCAAACTGTTTAAAGGGTTAATAGTTGAAAGGTGTAAATCCTGAAAATATATTGTGCAATTGATGTTGTAGACACCTTTACAAAAGAAATGATGCTTTGTTTTCATGAGCACAATACGGGGAAATGACATAAATATTATGCAACTGAAAAAATTATGCTTTTAGAAAAAAAATTATTGATAATAACCAATATACATGTGTAGCAATGGAGAAAATTTGAAAAATTCAACAGGCTTGCAATAAACAGAAATGCAATAACCTACATTTACTTCTTAAAAGTGGCTGGAATCGAATCCCCAATACGCACGTTTCTCGCCAAAAACCATGGTCTCAATATTATGCCACAGTGAGTCCTTACGTATAAACAAAGCTATTTTTTCATTATTTTTATATCATTGCATAATTTTTTAGGATGATTGTTTCAAAGCCACAACACATTATCAATTAACCCCACCGTAATTTTGAACCACATCCAAATATTTGATACCTAAGGTGCTATTTCATTTTCTAAACTTTCGTCTTACACCAACGGAGGAACATTAGAACTTAATAACTTTTATTCGTTTTCCAGAAGACGATCTTCGACTTGGTAATATATTGACACTGATACATTTTAGATACAAGAATTATACTTTCCCCTCCAAATTACTCAGCCTCTTTACTCATTTTTTTGTGAATTTAGAATTTTTTTAATGTATTCATATAATTTACATAACTTAAAATCATAGAGCTTGTAATCTAAATCAAGTGTATTGTTAATAAATTTTTATCACCAAGAAAGGGTGAAAGTATGTAAGATCTCTATGAACTTTTAATTTTGTTAATACTTGAAAAAAAAAAAAAAAATAGGATTTTTGACTGCGATTTAAAATGTTTAACTATTGCTTTGTTCAGAAATTCTGAAATCAAAATAGGCACCGTGAATACTATTTTTTTAAAATAGTAGGTAAAAATGTGATTCTCTTAGGTTGACAATCGTACCTTTTTCAGTAATTCAAGTTCAATCTCAAATGAAAGAAGAAAACATTAGATTTTCGAATGAACGTTTGATATTGATAAGCAATATTGGTGAATGAATTTCCAACAAAAATTATTTTAAAATATTAACAACAAACATTTCCTTTTACATTCCTGACTATGCATTTTTACCATACATAAAAATGCTATTCCTGTCATGTTCCGATTCATTCAGGAAAAGTGCATTTGGTATTCTTCCTTACTTTCGAGACATCAATTTTCTGTTAATTCAAATTCTGTCAAGATACTGATTTCTAGCAATTTTATTGATAGTGGCTCTTAAAAGCAACTTACAATTAAGATGATAACCATAGGTCAATCAAAAAATATGCGGTACTATGAACCCATAGAAGTCGTCAGAGGACAACAGGTTTTCTTATTCTTTGTATCAATCACAAGGCCATCAAATAGAGTCGTAACAGTATATTAGATATTATGATGGCAGTGCACAGAGCTATAACTTAGCCGCCGACAGGAGCGATGAAATATGTTCAATGACAAATCACCGCGGCGCTCTATCACTCTATTGAATCAGTGAGCGAACTTTTCTACCCTTTAGCCCGGGGACAACTCTTTCGTTCGGAGTCGATAGCGATTATGGGGCGCCATTTTCGTGAAATATGGCTTTCACCGAGTCGGTCAGGTAATGGAGGGCAGATTACTTCACCGTTTTTGTAGCAGAATCCAGAAAAGAACCAAGTTTCTGTTGCTTAGAAAAAAAAAAAAAAAAAAAAAGAAATGCTCTAATTATACTTATTAGCACATCAAATTAACTACTTAGAAATTGAGATTTTTCAAAAAAATTGAACATTTAAGCTTATAATTTTAAATTTCATATCATGATAATGAAAATTCATATAATAGTAGATTGTTGCTGCTACTATAATGCATATTTCATCAATTTCTTAATTAAGCCATTAAACATAGTTAATAACATTGTAATTTTGGATCGATGACATTTGGTAGTGATGAGTTTGAATCTAAGTTGGTACTTCTTATTAATCTTTTTCAATACTAAAGAAAGGGAACATTGGACATTATGAAAGATTAACTTGTATAAACACTACCACAGCATGATGGTTTTCGGAATCGTATACCGAAATGGCTGCCTTTTTTGTATAATAGCGATATCCATACCCTCTGCAAATCATGGCTCAAGAAAAAAGAAATTTTCGTTTACTTTTCTCAACTTCATCGCCAGATGAATAGATAGTTCAATGGCCTTCAGTTCAACAATTTTTGCGCTTTTTTCGAGATTGGTTGCTTTAGTGGTTCTGAGTCTATTTTGAACAATAATTCCCGGTCCAATTATCCCTCGTATACAAAAAGGCATTTTAAGCCAAAGGCCAAAAGGCATAATGCGACAAACAAATCTAATCATTACTTTTTTAGCAATATGGTTGCTGTGATATAAAGATATCACTGTATGTATTTTTATGATCCTATATATTGACATCATCAAAATTTAGAAAAAAGAACAAAATTAAGTAGAATAAAAAAAATGGTACTTTTTTCCATTATACCAATTGTACGATAATTGTCGTAACGGGAAAGTAAAAATTCGTAAATTACAGTCGTAAATATTCCATTTGCATACATCATGTATTGTTTAAAAGGAGTTGCGTTTTCAAAAACTGCTAAAAAATAATACAAATATTTTATATTTGCATTTTATAAACTAAATAATTGTCACACTTATTGGCTAAACTTATTTAACGCCAACTTTTATTTTTGGCAGAAACTGTTTACTAATCGCATCGGTAAAAAACTGGGCGTAAATATAATGTAATAGAACTTTTTTTTTTTTTTTATAATTAAACAAAATTAAATTTTGCTGTAGTTGCCTTTTTTTTTTTTTTTTTTTTATATATATATATATCTGAGACCATAATGCGATTATTTTAAGCGACAAAATGATCACCAAGCAATCTTATGCACCCACTAGTTTTAGCTTCGTTTAGCATTTCGCTTCTTTACCATTGTTAATTACTTTCTAGTCAATTTTTGCACAAAAAAATTTGATTAAAAAAAGTAAAATTAAATAGTAAAATTTTGAGCCAGTAAAATTATCGTATCTATGTTATATTATTTTCGATTTTCCGTAAGAAACATGCTATTTCTTTAGGATCATATTGGAAAAGTATCAAAAAATACTAGTTCTTATTAAATTGCACATTATCGACATATTGTCTGATGTTTCCGAAGCACAGATATAATTTTTTTCTATCCTTCACAAAGCAACTAAATGCGATAAAAGAATAATTTTGAAAAATAAAAAGTATTATATAATGTATTGCTACGATGTCATCCAACCAATATATTATGCTTATATATTGTTTTCTTTTTTAAGTCAAAGCAATCTAGAGTGTTAGCATTTATATAACAGCAAGTAGCCTAATGGGTTTTTGTCAGCAGACTGAAAGTCATTCTTAGAAAAATGTGGCAAATTGACATGAGAGAGTGATGGCAGTTGTAATCAAAGCCTATATTTTATACTGTGGAATAAACACAAACTCACTGACAAACACAAACAAGCGAAGTATCCCAAGTTGCAATGTATATCTACTGAAACCATCCCGATTTACATGGCTTAAATACTAATTCACTGGCTTAACTACATTACTGAAGCAAAAAAAAAAAATTATTTGGTATCACTATTATAAAACTTAATATTCTTGGTTCAGCAACTTCTGTTAAACCCATTAAAATTAATTTCAGTTACCTGCTTTTCTTGCAGAACCTACGTTAAACTTTTGCTGCCTCAACTATTAGTGTTATCCATAGTTAAAAAAGAGTGGCTTCAGTATTTATAACTTTTTTTTAGCATCCTAGAAAAATTAGTGTTTAACGGGCTTCCGAAATCTTCCCGTCTGAGTTGGTATGCGAATGATTAGCATTCTGTTATTTTGTTCAACTTGTGTGTTCAAGTCACTCCTCAGACATAGGTGTTTGCAGTGGTTTGGAATTCACTTTAAGCTACAGGTGTCAATCTAATTGGCTACTGTCTGCAAATAATGAACGTTGAGCGACAAACCAAATCCAAAGTCTCGAGACTTTTATCCACTTGAGCAGCCAAGAAGTTTATTGGATTCATCAAAACATTTTGAATGATAGCTTCTGTTTTGGAAAATATTTTTCGAATGCACTGGAAGAATTGTAACTTACTTAAGTATGGGAATTTTGAATAGACAATGGAAATTTTGTTGGATTAAATAAATGTGGTAACTTTTCGTTTGAAAAAAAAATGCTCATCATAGTTTGTATTAATATATTTAATATACGTATGGATGTACTCTTATAGCTAATATTATCGAGTTATGAGCAAGTAAATTTTATTTTTATTATGTATGTTTTAAATTGATTGATGAAAAATTGATTGTTTCCAAGGATTTAAAATTAAAAACTGCACATTAAAAAAAACGATTGCATAATATTGTAGATTTCATTACATTAATAATCCTGTTTTATTAAATTTTCCAATTTAATTCAATTATTCACTTAAATTAAAAAATTGCTTTTTTTTTTAATCAAGTAACATTTTTATTGATTTTAAATAGTGGAATAATAATAATATAAATGAATTTATTTACAGTGTAATTTAAGGAAATTAATATTCATAAACTTGACACAATTTTGTAAAGTCTTATATAATTTAAGTGATGGTGATTAAATTTGTTTGATTTGCTAATATATTACAAATTTGAGTCTCATTATTTCCCGAAAAATTGTGAGAAAAATCAAAGGGTGTAAATTCCATCCGGAAGGGCTTGGGTATTTGTATAAGTGTTTCCGAAGATATAGAAAAAGTACTCGTAAAAGAACTTTAATTTAGCTGTAAATTTTGATTTAAATGTGCTTAATTTTTAATTAATTTTATTTAATACTTCTAGATTAAATTCTCCGAGCCTTAAGAGAGAATTTATATAATATTCTCAAATATAACAATTTCACTGTTGTCATTACTTGTTGTTACTTATGATCCTTAGACAAACTAATCTCTCTATGCATTGGCTATGCGAATTTAAGTCAGTAGGGTGCGTCTTTCTTTTTAATCAGAGCACCATGAAGGTGAAAATACGTCTTTGCTCTTTAAATCCTCCGATAGATGGCACCACCAGAGGATCCACTGCCTCCATTTTGACATTGATCTGAAGGGGGAGGAAATTTTCTCCAGACCATTACACCCATAGTGACTGCTCAATGACCGACCACAGGACTTTCGATTTCACAGTTTTAACGTGCACGTATATAGCATGTACTCGGTGGGTCTTTAGCGTCATTGGGAATCGAACCACCCTTCCAGGTGGAAGGCCTATGCTCTACCCACTAGGCTACCGCTGCCCCTAACTGTTGTAACAAACAGTATTATCTATAACTTAAAAATTTTTAATGTCACTGAAAATATACAACTAATTTAAACTCCCAACCATATATAGATTTCGAATTTCTACTAAATCACTTCTATATTTATATATTTTCTACTGAAGAAACATTTTCTAGTTACTTTAAAGCAAATGATTACTTTTATGGCAAAATAATAAGTTTTTTTAATAAAAAAAAGTAAGATTTGCTTCCTCGTGACAAAACTTGATCTTTTACCAATAAGATCAAGGTCCAAAACTATATTGTGACACTTTATAAAATGATTTTCTCAGAAAACGATACTCATCGAAATTTCCGGAAGCAGACGACATTATTTCCAGCGTCCCCGACCCTTACGGGAAACTGAAACAAAATATAGCCTCAAGACAGTAAAAAGTGATTTCCCGCCGAAAGAATATTTAGAAGTTCTAAACTAAATTCCGGAAAACCTCTGATAAGCATTCTATGCCCTGATTTACTTTTTTTAGATGAAAAAAATGTTTTGTTCTTTGTTTTTATTGAAGATTATTTCTTATAAATTGTGCTGATTGATATTTTTATCAACTTTCTCTAAACAATTTTTTTTTATAAAATAAGACAATTAGAAAGAAAGAAATTTTCATTTATTATTGCTGACAAAAATAAATTATATTTATTTCAATTTTAAATTATATTATATTGGTTTTATTATTACTTTTTTTCATATTATCTATTATACAATTTTCGAAGAATCTGGCAACATCTGTTTCGTGTTGCGCAATCATAATTTTACACAATTAATCTGAAATCTAGAAAATAATATTTTTTCTTAGTTTGTGAAACTTTTCACGGAATACTAAGTGACGAGAAATATTTTCACTTTATAAAGCTTAATATAAATGCAGATTTTTAAAATAATTTTGTAAACTTCATATCTGGTTGTTATAAAACTCTCCCCAAGTACAACCTAAAAATCAGTATTTTCTCCACTACGTAAAATGCATTAATTCAGTTCATCTATGAAGAATAAATTTTAGATTATAATTGTGTCTGATAAAAATGGGAACTGAAATAAATATGTTTGCGAGATAATAAAATAAATGTAATTTTGAAGGTTTGGTACATTTCAATAAGAAAGCTTGTTAGTAATCAAGATTTTTATTACAAGAATCTAAGTGTGAATGAAATTCGTTTTCTTAAAACAACAAAATTATGTTTGTTCAGAAAAATTTATAAGTAAAGTTTAATTTGGGCTTGAAAAGCGATATATTTTTAATTTTTTGAAAAATTTTTTAAGATTCTTTAATACAAGCAGATGATTCTGTATTCGTTACTTATAACCTTCATTATCACAGCATTTGCTTAGGGAAGCATATTTTTAGTTGCAAAATATTTCAGGTAAAATGATGATGATAAAAAAATGCACAAGTTCTCATTAAATATATATTAAATATATTAAAATTCAGTTTCACAAGAATTACAAAGAATCAAATTTTTATACAACCCACTATTTGCTATTATTAAGTTGAATCACATTTTTTAGTTATTTTGACAGATATTTGTTCCGGGCATAATGAAAATAATAAATATGGGCATAAAGGTAGAAGAAAGAAAGCACTTCTTTTACTTCAAATACTTAGACAAGTCAAAACAATGTTTTTTTGCCACCATATCTGGTGAAAATGCAGATTAATCTTATATTATAGATTCTTTATTAATTCAATATTTTAGAATATTTTGAAAGATCATCATACTTCTTTATTTTATAGTAAAGGGAACTTAATTAATTACACTACGGTTGCAACAAATATTAAGCAGAGTTATTCAGATTATTCTGATTTCAACATCATTTTATTTATGATTATGCCACTACAAATTAGTGAATCTGAATGGAAACATAAAATATATGTTGGAAGAACAGAAACCATCATCGATTTTTATTTATTAATTCAACTGTTTTACCTCCTCAAGTATTAAGGACAACCTGCTATGAACACCAGGATTTATTCATTACTAATGTCAAACACTGTATAGTGAAATTTCATTCATTAAATTTCACTAAGAGAATAGATTAAAGTAACAATACTTTTTCTTAGATCTTGTTGAAATGCATGATGTATTTCGAGGGTCATATCAACAAACCTGTTTATTTGCTCAGTATATTACATTCATGCTACTTAAGTAAAACGATTGAGTTCTTAATATCTGACATTAGTGTAAATTACATACAAATGCAAAATTATCTGTTGTTTGTAACAGTAATTAATCTATGCACGAAAATCATTACTACGCCATTTGTACAGTAATAAATCTAGATGGGAGTAACTGAGGCTGGTTCTCCAACTCAATAGCCTCGAATTAAAGAAATAAATGGTAAAAAAAATATACGAATAAACTGGAAGATAATTAATAGTAGTTTTCTTCTAACACTTTAAAATGCCTCAAGCTCTTCTGTAATAAACTTTTAAGATTATTTAAAACTATGCAATGAAGCTCATAAAAACATAAAATTAAGAACAACAGAAAGAACGTTGTAATAACTCGAGATACGAATGAAAAACACAGATCGGTACAAGTCTCAATAAATAGACTATATTAATAAATAATTTTCGAGCATATGTTTCGTTTTAGATGCTACACAGCTTCAGGAAGTTAAAACAGATACAATGTGGAATTTTGATACCACTATTTAAGATCAGTTTTTCTTTATAAGTTGCTAATACAAGTTTATATATTAGCAAAAGCGCATTTAAAGTAAATAATTAATATCATATAACTATCTCTGAATTAATTACTACATTAATGCTTCAGTCAGTCAAGCTTTTAACCATGGATAAATAAAACACAGCAGAGAAAAGAGAGATTAAACTAAACTAGGCAAGAATGACAGACTTGAATTAAGCAAATTTGTGAAGCTGGAATAAAATTCAACTAGCATTAACAGTTTGGAATAACCCTTTCAACCACTTGTATATAGTAACTTGAAACAACTTCTGATTCCAACTTCATGGCAAATATTTTCAGACACAAAAAAATGTCGTCAATTATTGTGGAACTTTCGAAGACTTTTATGGACCACAACACACTTTTACCCACCCGATGATAAAAATCGGAAAACTCCCGGTACTTTTATTAAGGAGAAGGTATTCAAAATGGCAAGTTAAATTTTCCTTCATGCTCTTACCCGGGCACGATGGGTTGAAGTGGCAAACAGGGAAACGGGGCACATTCGGGCAGCGACGACTCCCGAACTAATGGCTCAGCACTCATTATTTCTCCATTATAGGCCGCCGCTCAGATACTTTAAACTTCTCTCTAGGTCTCTTTGCCCGACTACCCCTACCCGACAACCCGGGCATATTTACCGCACACTTGGACCCAAATCTCTTAAATTTGGTTGGAAAAGGGAGGAAAAGTCACTTCGCAATTCTTCCAAATGTGTATCTGTTAATGGTTCCTGGTAGGTTGGGTAAGAGGATACTGAAGGGTGGGAACACACACATATATATATTTTCGATGCCACCACCACAGATCCCTGCTGATTTCAGTATTGATGAATTAAGAGAAATGGCATTTTGAAAAGTGTTTTCTCGTCGCTGATGCGCACTCATTTGCGCTCGCCTCGTGAACCGAGTCGAGAGAGGAACTCTTTTATTGCGCAGTTCTGTTCTGTTTTTTCCTCACCTGGGTAATAGGAGTATTGTAAAGTTCGCGACGGAAAATGACTGCAGAGAATGGGTGATTACAGGAATAGGATCTGATGTGAAAGGTCTGCAAAGCCACTGCATTAAGAAGTAAGGGAGGGGGAAACAGATGAATTGGGTTTCCTTTTACTCTGCTCTTGCTTAATGGGACGCGTAAGATTCAATCTTAACTAAGTGCTCTACCTTTAAAAATGCTTAAGAAATGCTTGTTGCACTCTTAACAGAGAAAGATGAATTTATTTTATTAATTTTAAGGCAGTATATGAATTAAACTTTAATTTCTTTCCTTGTCGAGTATTTTCAATTTTATAAGAAAAACTGGCCTTGTGATTAATCGTAGAAAACAATCTTAATCTTGTAAATAGCATTATTATTCAAATATATATGTATTACATATATCAACATGCAGCTCTTTGAAAGATTATTTGTGGCTCTTCTGTAAAGTTCTATCAAATTTCATTTCCGTCCGAGTTAATAATGACATGACTCATAGAAAATTGTAGTATTCCTGAATTAAAAAATTCTGCTTTTCGAGTTATTTCAATATTTGTAAAAACGTACTTATGTGAATCCTTTTATTTCGATTTAAAATTCGTGAAATCCAAACACTAATCAGAATTAACTAACAGGCATTTCAAAGAATTGCTGAGAAGTGCAGTCATTATTATTCAACAAATTTTAAGAATTATCAAGAGAAGTGAAATAAACGTGTTTAATTGTTGATATTTAAATTCAATAAACATATTTAATAATATAAACATATTTGAAAATATGTAAAATATATTATAAACATATTTTACATATTTTCAAACACAACATATAAGCATTTTTGTGAATAACATTTATAATTCAATAAACATACTCTTATTTATGTTTTCAATAAATATAATTTCTGTTAAAATTTTTTATCCTTTTTTGTACATCTATTAATTACATATTTAATTATGGTTTGCGAAAAATTTCAAATTTTAAAAAATGGCTTCGACTAAGAAGGAGCTTGCCCACCCTTGATATATATATATATATATATATATATATATATATATATATATATATATATATATATATATATATATATATATATATATATATATATATATATATATATATATATATATATATATAAGATAAAACATGAAAAATATTGAAATCTGAAATATAAATTGGAAAAACACTAAAATAAACTAAAATATACGATACAAATGACAAAAGAAGAAGGCATAGGGACTACGTCTTCATCTGGAGGGAGATGGCCAACGATGCGAAAGAACACTCTTTTCTGACATGCTCGAAGGACAAACGTCTAAAAATATTCGAGCAATTGCCCCGAAGAGTGTTCGTATTAAAAGAACTTAGGTAAAAAATTTGAATAAATATAAATGCAGAAAATTAGAAATACTAACAATAAATGAAACATATATGCAGAAAATTAGAAATACTCTCAATAAAAGAATAATATATAAGTACAACAGAAAAAATATAAATACAATAAAATAATCATACGTATAGCAGAAAAAATAAATACATAATACTAAAGTCAGCAAGTTCGCATAGCTGGTCATCTCCCTCCTGATGAAAACGTGGTCCCTATGCCTTCTTCTTCTTGTCATTTGTATCGTATATTTTAGTATATTTTCGTGTTTTTTCCAATTTATATTTCTGATTTCAATATTTTTCATGTTTTATCTTATTTACATAAGCAAATCTTTTTTTAGCTGCTTTTGCGCTGGCTAGATTTCCTATTTTATTGTATTGTAGTTTCTGTATTGTATTTATTACTTTATATATATATATATATATTTAAATATAAATGTTAAGGGATAAAGGTACACGAGTTATAAAAACGCCAAGACGGAATTCTCATGTAGTAGTATATAGGCCAGTAGTACGAGTAGTATGTAGTAGTATATATAGGTATATATATATATATATATATATATATAGTATGCAGGCCTAAAAATTTAAAAAAAAGGAAAAAAAAAGTGTCATTTTTTTACACATTAATAAAATAATAATATAAAGTGTAACTTTGGTAATATTTGATTTAATTGTGAGTTCTTTAAAAGTCCTTCATTGTTAAAAAGAAGATAACACTGTAATGTAAATTATGATTCTGATAAATGATAGATGCAGATTTGAAAAGAAATAATTATTGACTTTTATAGTTATGCTCCAAATACGTAATAATATTTTGTATAGAAAAAACTGTGGAAATAGTCTTCAAAAATATATTTGAAATTTCAAAATTTACATACAGTTTATGGAATCACATCAATGTTGTATTTAAGTTTGGGGTAGTGTAATGATGGTAGTTGTGACTTCAAATGATAGAAGTTATTCGCGAAACTCTAAGCAGAATGTACTGTGTAATTATATAGAATAGTTCGTATTTCAAGCCTTTTGAATGATGTAAGCAATTTTGAAATAGCTGCTCATTTGCCACGTCATTTCAAACATCACACCAAGACGTAGGTGTTCTTACAAATTATATCATACCACCTGGGATTCATTTCATTCTTCATATACAATGGTTAATAAATTCGACTTAAATATCATGTCAAGTAGATAAAACGATTAATCCAAAACTGTTTAGTAGTTTATTAACTATTATTGGATTAAGAATGACAGATTGATGTTATGTTTTTATACGAAAGTCATTTCTGAGAAAAATACCTACAATTCATTAGGTTAAATTGATTCTAAATGATATATTGATCCTCTCCGGAAGGAACCGATATATTCATACAATACTGAAAATACTATTAAAAAATATTAATTTACTGAATTAGAGTTATGATTTTATTGTTGTCTTGTCTAGTAAAGCAGTGTAAAGGAATCAAATTGATCTAAAAGTGTCCAAGACATCTCTGGCCACTTCTATAACTTTCAATAAATAGACGAGTTGATGCTGGGTAGGCTCCGAGGAGATTGGACTTCTGTTAATGCGTGGAAGATGTTTTCGTTCTTTTCTACCATCCAAAGGATAATCCAATGGAGGAATTTTCCTATCTAGAGTTATGATAATTTTCTGATTTACAGCTATAATAAGGTTAAAAATTTTGACTTGCTGAATTAGAGTGTAATGTTATTGCAGAGTTATAGATAATAATTTTTTTTTAATTATAACAAAGAAATGCCACTACCTCCATCTTATTATCCATTATAATTTTCTAACTTAAGCTTTATTTTGTATTTTTGTTACAATATAATAATAAAAGATTTGGCAGAAAAATTACTGGATATTGCAATCAAGGAGAGCTTTATCTTTTTAATAAAAATGAATAATTATTCTAATTATCCCTTTCTATCATTTAATTATCCCTTTCTATCCTTAGTCAATTTTTCTTTTGAAATGAATTGAAATTATAAATGCTAGTCAGTAACACGGGTAGCTTTAGGTTCACTCCGAAATAGTAAGAAATCTTAAGATATTTCGGAATCAATAATTCATTACAGAATACGGTCGTCACTTTGAGTTATAATTTTGAGGGAATACTTTTTATACACGGTAAGGAATGCAGTACTTATTTCAAAATCTATACATTATAGTTTTAAGATTCCAATTTATTCTTGCATGCAGAGAAGCAAAATGTTAATTATTAACAAAATTGAAATTTGATGAAGGGATTCTTATGTAAATAGCTTTGGCATGCGAATTAAAAATTTTTGATTTAATGTAATATGACATAAAATATCGATGTATTTTACAATCCCTCAATCAAATGAAATAAAATAATTTTAAAATGGTAGATTTTATTTTTTACTAAGATAACTCACACACATATGCATATATAGTAAGATGAATTTAACAATTTTTCCATTATTCATCTTTAATAGAATAAAATTTATAAAGAAAGTCAATAAATTCACAAGTGTGTTTAAATTGTAAGGATTTCGTAACCTTTTTTTTTCTGCAATGCAGGGCATAATTTACTCCTCAGTGAGAAGAAGGAGATTTAGAACAAAAAAAGTTCCTTTATTAGAATATGGACATGCAAGACTGATTTCTAAAACGATAAAACCGATTGACATTTATTTTCTATTACAAATGTGCAGAAGACGAAGACGATTCAGTCACTAAAACAGTAGTTAAACACTTCATTTACCATCACATGTAGTTTTCTGCAAGAAAATATGACGACATAATATATATCTCAGTACAAATTTACTTATAGCTACCTTTTAGTTTTAGCCTCAGAAAGAAACTCGGACATATTTCATTAGTTAGTCATTTTTTAAAAATATACTTTTCTAATACTTATTTTTTCTTTTTCTAAATATTGTCATCTTTAAGCTTGGGGATACATGAGGAGAAACGCCCAATTAAATGTACAAAGGCCATTGATTTACTGCGAAACTGTTGATGTTAAAATAACAGGTATAAAAGTTAGATTGACACTTCCTTTCATGAATAAAACACCACAGTTTACAAGCTTTAATTTACATAGCTAGTAAAGATTATCTGCAAACTAATATCTACATAATAAAGCCATTTTATGTTCAGAAGTTAACTTTGTTGTATACTTTCAGAAAATTTTGTTGTATACCTTTAAAAAATATATGGAGTTATTTGTGCAAAAAAGGAATCAGATGTAATACAGTCTTATGGACCATTGGAATTTAACGTGTACGAGTTTGAGTAAACATGTTTTGTTCTTGTAATAAGTTCATTTGACCTGCAGTAATTTAGGAAAGGAAACATTTACTATAAAACGGAATATTTAATTGATAGAATTATCACTGTGAATAATCTAGTAAAAGTTTTATGATATTCAAGAGTTGGGCAAAAAAAGAACTCTCCAGTGTTGTTGACCTGCACATGTTGATATTGCAGGAAAGGAAAATGAAAATAAGTTAGCCAAAGAAGGCAAAAAAAAAAATTCCCAAATCTACAATAATAAAGTTACCCTACAAGATGCTAACGCAATAGCTGAATCTAAAGTAAAAGTAATGTCAATTCCAACAAAACATCAGCTTTGTAATTTGGACACTGATAGATTAACAACGAAGACTATTATCAGGTTGAGTACCAAACATCTCAGAGGTATGAAAGTCAGCAGGTAGGCAGGCACGAGAGGCACGAGAATCCACAGGAACTGTGATAGCTGCCTAGATAAGCAGATGATACCAGATCACGGTTTTGGCAGTCCAACAATAAGTGTTGATCTAATGAGAATCGGAGTTCTGCCTTCACTGGTTGTCATATGTAGAAAACTTTGAAGAAATTGTAGAAGCCATTATAAGAACTCACGGCTTTATTTGATAACACTATCGCAGACACTTAAAAAAAATTATAGTAAGTAAAATCATTTTAATTACTTCAAGGAAGTTACTGCATGTAGTAATTAAGCTCTTAAAAAATAAATAGTATTGAATCAAGGAATTTGTGTTTTAAAAAATAAAAAACACTTCGTCTGCAATTTAGTAAATAAGAGTTCTTATAAAATTACTATAAATTTCTTCGTATTTTCGATGCCATCACAGCATTTATTTGGCTTACATGAAAGCGCGAAAATAGTTTTAAGGAAAAAGATTATCTGTTTTTGGTTATGTAAACGAAAACCTACATCAAAACGTCAATTCAGTCAACTGTTATAAAAAAAAGTTGCGTTTCGCTTTGAAGATAACCCAGAATATACTTAATTGTTATGAAAGAAGTTACAAATACTTTCTATTTACAGCTATTCTTAGGAAAAAGGACCGAATATATTAATGTATAATTATTCATATTGATTTTGTACAAATACCAAAATATCGGAAAAATAAATGTGAATAATTATAATGAATGTTATTACTAGTCCAGAAAAATAATCTTCATGTTGATTAACCAGACATAAATTAAAAAAGTAAAATTTATTTGAAATAAAGGAAAAGAATATTAAATCATGCCCATTTCAAATCTAAAGCAATATTTAGTACTCGCGTTGTACTCCAAGTAATGATATCCCGGTAATAAAATAACCAGGAATAAAATTCAAGTTTAACACTATTATCAACATGTAGCTGTTTGAAATATTTGAATATTTTGTTTCATTTTACACTCATTTATTTACTAGAAAACTTCTTTTCAATGATTAGTAATGTTCACTCAGGAAAGCCAATCCAGCAGTGACAATAAGGCAAGTATATAAACAAAACCACTTTAGGTATTTCCCTCTATATGAATTAAATGTAGCCTACTGTAATGTACCTCTACTAATGCTGAAGTTACAATCTTCGTGCGCATGTTTGAGCCTAATTAAATTAGTGTCCTCATCTTAAAGTATCATCGCAGTAATAGAAGAAAATTGTGTAATTCCACTTCCCAAAAATCCGTCCTAAAAGTTCTCGATAGTTTTCTCATTCCAGCAGAAGGTCCATTAAGAGACTTAGGAGAAAAGTGCTTCCATTAAAATGGTCAAGGTGGTCATTTCCGCTAACGAGATCACTGGTACCAGAGCAGTAGAGAATTTTGAAATTTGGGGAACCCTTTTAATGGCTTCGTGGTCTTCAGAGTCCATTTCCCATACGGCGATTAGGGTAAGAAAGTTTCCGATTGGCTGTCAAGATATCTTTCACTGAGTATTCTGATTAGAAGCCAGCTGAACTGAAGACCTTTCTGAAATCGGTAAAAATATTGTTCGAAATACATTGCATGTTATTCAAAACTAGTTTATTGAGCAGTAAACAGAATTCTACAAATTTTCAACTCTTACAAAAACATTTTCAGATGTTTTCATTATTAAAATATGCATATTTCGTATTACACACACATATATATATATAGTAAATTATATCAATTTAATGAAAATTAAGACTATTTTTTATTTTGACGCATTAAAAGTATTCTGAGATATTGTTTATTTATATATATACAGTGATTTATATACATATACATGCATACATACATATATATGTATATATATATATTGTGTATGACCATAACAAAAATTAATAAATGTCTATGAGCTATAAAAATCTTCACTATGTGAACTATATCTGGAAGCTTATACATATCTATTACAGGTCTCTGAGCCACCCAAACTCTCTAGTGGTCAGCGAATCTGACTAATTATAGGGAGATCCTAGGCTCGAACCGCAGTTTGGGTATGGATGAACTTTCTCTCTTTCTCCTGTATTTGTAATGTAATAAATAATAACTGATTGTAATAATTAATAATGAATGTAATAATTAATAAATAAAGTAATTGCCACCCACCCTGTCTAGTGATCAGTGAGCCTGAGTGTGTATAGGGAGGTCCTAGGTTCAAATCCCAGTTCGGGTATCGATATTTCTGTATTTGTCCTTTCCTTGAATGAAGGGGATGTGAATGATTACCTACTTCATAATCGGGTACTTATGGCATGCGTGTACTGAGGATATCGGATCCTCCCCAAATGACGGTTCAGTTAGAAGAGTGGAGTAGCGCCCCCTATAATGGCAGCCTTACTGGCATAGGACACCAACAACAAGGTTCTGATTCATTTTTTTCAACATTCAAATTGGACCAAAATAAATGAGAAATGCTCTGCCATTTTTTTTTCTTGATTGTTCAGCAGTTATTAAATTATTTCGTAAAACAATCGAATTAACAGGTAACGCCTCAAACGTTAATTGTGGTCATAAGTGTGGAGAGGAATAATCAATAGTGTCAATAGACCCCACTTGGAAAAGAGATTTTTAAGAATTCTTACCTTGAATTTCCGATGTTGTTTTTAAGCCAATATGGTATATTATTGCTACACCATCGCTATAAAAATTAAATATATACATATATTTACACACTGGAGGTGAAGAATATACTCTATTTTTCAAAATATTGCCATTTATTTTTGTTAGCTAATATTGTAATGTAAGATAGTGTGGATCTAGAGAATTCAATTGTCTACTGCATAGGTAAAAATAATAACGATTTAATAGTAAAAGTACATAATAGAAGTTGCCAAAAAAACCTCGAAATACTCTAGTAGAGATTTATAGTTATAATATAAGTTACCGACAAGGATCCATAATATACATCTTTCTTCAAGGGTTAAAGAGAGAATTGTTAAGTCACAAATGGTAACGATTGCACCTCAATTTTAACATAAGCATTTATAAGCAAATATTAGATTTTATGTTGCCGACAAGTTTAAATTTCTTGTTCTAATAACTAACAATGTGAGATTAAGAAATTATTGATTTTGATAAATTTTACCAAGATGATTTAAATTTGATAATTAATAACTCATATAAAACAAAATTTTGCCTTTGAAGAGTACCCAATAAGAGGAAGTAACATCTTCCGTAATGATTATTGTCATTAATTTTGAAGTGATTCAATCACTGGATTCCAATGCAAACTCGATAATTCTTTTACTTTCTTAAAATTTAACTTTTACAATGACCTAAGTGGAAACACCGCTTAAATATCCTAAAATTTAAATAGCAACCTCTCTCGAATAAGAATGGAATTAAAATTTAAAGTTCTCATAAATATATCCAGAATGCCAGCCGATTGAAACCTCATTAAATTCCCAAAGTGTAGGATGTCTCGCTCCTCTGACCACAGAGATAAATCTGTCTCCCAAATTGATCTCAGGTACATGTCGGCGAATGTTGAAAAGTAAGTGGCATTTTTAAATCCTTGAGTGGCTCTGCTAACAACGCAGGCGCATCGACCCTTTATCTGGAAGAGTCGCACGGTCAACATTTATTAGGGGTTAACTGCCTTTATTTCTGGGTGGTAGAGGGTCCTAACCTAAGGCTGGCCGAGGCATGTTTTTAGTCGTTCTTTTTTATTTTGGTTCTTGTTCTTCAATTCCCATGTGAAATGTTTTCTACCCATTTTTACACTCGGCTGAGTCTCTGCCAAAGTTATTAAAAACGTTTTTTCTACCTTAAAACAATGGATTTTGGCGTTGCTGATGCGTTTCGGACGCAAAGTTATCTTTATCTGCGTGGTAACAGCGAAGAGCAATAAAAGTTCTCTGTAATCATTTGCGCAACTTAGACAAATTACATTATAATTTTCAAAGACGTTTTAATTCTACCAGGATTACATAAAGAATATAGTGTACACGATGAATTTAATTTATATATACCAGAATTTTAAACTGGTAAACGTTCTTTGATTTTTCATGTTATCTCGATAAATATTCTTTTCACAATTTATGTGGTTTGTGGAATGTGGTGGCTATTAAAATTAACGTAGTTACACATTAAATTCCATAACCCAATTATATATTTAATCTATTTTTCATATTATAAATCTGATTTCGTTAAATTGATATCAACTTCATGTTTTTAAATGTAAATAATTCCTCCCTTTTCATTTAGGTAAAGTCAAATCTAATTTTTGTGACGTTCGAAGCAGTTTAAAGCCTTAGGCTACTTTTAGTTCTATATCCCCTGCTAGAAGCGAATTATGTATTTATGTTGAAAAATATGTTTTAAATAGTCCTATTAAAGGAGTTGAACGTCAAAATATTGCTTTCTTAGATTTTATAGTAATCAGTGTTTACAGTGATTACGCTTGCTTTTCAGTTAGATGGATCTGACCACAAACTTTACTAAGATGACATGGGTTTTTATAGGTAATGTGCTCCTTCCATTTGATTTTGAAAAATGTTTTTAAATATTTTTGAGACTTAATTTTCAATTTTCACCAATGGCTGATTATGCAACACTAATACGACATTAATAAGCGTTCCAGAGGTAGGCCCAAAATCAGATGGATTGATTGTCTTGATAGGGACTTTAACACTATTGGAACATCTAATTGGAAAAGTGCTGCTGAGTACAGGCCAAGATGGAATAAGCTCATTGAGAAGGCTAGGACCCACACAGGGTTGTAGTGCCATTGTTGATTGATTGATTGAATACATTAATCTAAAAATTAAAGATAAGTAATAGCATTGGCTCTTTTTGAGGAGGAACATCTGAAAGGAAAAAGGTTAAACATTTCAATTACACGGGGCATAAATCACCATAAAAACCAAATTATCAGGGAATCGTTGTTATAAAAATAGTCAGCAATACAAAGAAAGAAGTACATAACTTAAAAAATTTCTTATATAGTATAAAATGTCTGTGTGTGTGTTTTTTTTTTCTTAAATAATTATTTTAATCGCTAGGCTTTTTTTTTTTTTTTTTTGCAGTATAGGGGGCGTCGTTCCACTTTTCCGACTAAATAGTAATTTGGTATAGAGTCCGACTTCCTCAGTACACACATATTCCACAGGTACCCGTTTATAAGGTATGTAACCATTCACAACCCATTCATATAAGGAAAGTAAAAAGACAGGAAAGAGAGAGAAAGTACATCCATGCCCGAACCGGGATCCGAACCCAGGATCTCCTTATCCGCAGTTAGGCTCGCTGATCAGGGGGGAAGGGGTAATTATTAATGATTACATTCATAATTCAAGAGCAATCATTAATGATTTTATATTAGTAATCAAATATAATTATTTAGCTCATTTTTTTCATGTTTATAATAAACACATCATTTTTTAGATGAATAAGTGAAAAAGGGAAAAAAATAACATATTTTAATAATTGCTTTATTGAATCAACTTTATTTGCTATAGACTTCATAATTAAAACTTTTCTTCAAGATGGTGAAAAACAATTAGTAATATAGTAATTCGCATGATAATTATACATTAACAGTATAATAACTCATAATTATATCATATATTAAATATATTTGTGTTTCTTATATTATTAAGTATATGTGTTTATTGAATTAATTATTTTACCTTATAATCTCTTCATCATAATGAAATTTCTCTCGTTAGTTTATTTGTTATATTTGTATCATTGTTATAATGCTTAGTAGGAATTGAGAAGTGGATTCATAAAAGTTGCCTAACCATGTTAATATAAAGAATAAATTATCTTTATTAAAAATTGTGTTTCTTTATTGAACAATAATATTGATGAAACACATTATATCACAAAAATATTAATTCATTGGATTAAGCAAAACTCATTTCTTTTTTAATGTTTTAATTAAGTTTCGATAGTGTTGCAATTAGCTGCATAAACATAACCGTTTTTAGATAGATTTTAATAATTTAATGATATTTTTATCAAGTTTACATTTTTAAAGAAAGCTTTAATTTCAAAACTTCATTTAACATTATTTGCTATAAATTTATGATCATTTCCAATATTCTTTTATCATATTACAGAAAAAGGCATAGATGTCGTATAATCCAGAATTCCAAATTTTTATTTATTTATTTATTGTTATTTTTTTTAAAGAATTAGGATTTTATGACACATTTTTTATTGCAAGTATTTATTCTACGATTAATCTTTTAAATTCATAGTGAATAAGTATATCCGATATGAACTAAATATAAATTACTTGACTGCTTCAAAACATTTTTTTTCCGTAATAAATGCTAGCAATAATATTAAGTTAATTAAAACATTAGAAAAACATCCATAATTCCAGAATATCTGTAGCAATTGAAAGTAGCTTTTATTCTCAATCTAGTATCAAATATTTAGATTTATACTAAAAAATGTTATATCGAATAATATTAATATTATAAACAATAAATTTTTAATATTATCAATATTACGAACAATATTTACGACTATCTACTTAAATAAGAAAGACAAATTATTTACGAATATAATCGTAAATTTCAGGTTGAATCTGTATTTCCTTCTATTTACTAAATGAGATCAATAATTTGGCTTGTAAAAAGCAGTGGCCATTGTCAAGAAGTCATTCTAGGTTTATATAAAATATCCGTTGCGACTGTGACATCTAAAAAGAAGGCATCCAAAGCAAAGCGGACACAACTTGTCAAAGTAATTGGTGGTCACACCTGCTAGCAAACAAAGCAAACACCAAATAAAAAAAAAAAATGTCCCGAATCAATGAGACTAAAAAATCGTGGTTTTTTGTAGCGGCAAAAAGCGTCACTGGTTGACGATAATATCCTTTTAGAACACGGGTGATACGTGGTTGTAGGGTACTAACTACAAAGAAGCTACGTCCTGGCATGTGGATAGTCCATCCGGAACAGGCCGCAACACCTGTATCGCAGGGCGGTTTAGCGGGACTTCATGGTCTGTTGCCGGACCGACGTCAGGTGCCAACACAGAAACAGCACTCGGCCGTGATATTATAACTGATTAAATAAAATGTTGCGGGGAAAAAAAGTCAACCAGCAAGCCAATGCAGCTGTGACTTTTGCGGCCACCTGGGGGTCCGTGGAGGCGTGAAATGGTTTATTTGCTGCAAATCCGTGACTCCGATTCGACGTCTCATTAAATCAACAAATCGTATCCTGTTGAGTTGGAGCGGCAAAATGCCGTTCAGATATCGTTCTTTGGTAAAAAAAGAGAAAGATATCAATGTTGTTGCGTGAGAAATGAAATCATTTTAATGAGAGTAATGTTTGTTAAATGTACCATGCTATCCTATCATGCAAATGTGTTAAATGTGCTTGTTATTTAATTATCTTGCACTAATATTATTTCATTGGTTACATTTGTTTTTTCGATGTTAAGATGATTGGATACTCTTATTTAAATGGGACAAATAAATTTTTAATATTTTTTTAAAAAAAATATTAGTTATTTTATATTTAAAAAATATAAAAGTTGAGGTATAAATTTTGTGTATTAATAATTAACAAAATAAACTTGATTTTTAACAATCTTTCGTTTATTTGTTCATTGAATGTGACAAAATTTTTTAATAAATAATACCGCTGTTAATTTAGCGAATAAATAAAGAACAAATTAAGGGATAATCTCAACAAACTAGTTTTTATTGTTCATTAATTACAATTAGACAAAATGATGAGTTCAAATTTGGTTAGTTCCAATTATTTGGTGGTTAACTTTTGCTAAACTGCTATGACGATTTGGTCTTAAAATTAAACTTACTTTTTTATATCAAATTACTTACACACATGACTTCCAATAAAAGACTTTCTAAATATAATGAGTTATAGTTAATCATTAGAAATTAATGACCAATAAAACTGGATTAACTAATAAAGAAAAATATGTTTATTTAAACAAAAAACTTTTATTGTATTCTTAATTACATCTCTAATGTATACTTATTTTTTGAAAATGGATATATTTTTTTATCTACTTTATTACAACGAAAATCCTTTTCTATTCATGCAAGAAATTTATAGCAATACACAAAGTTGTTAAAATATCGGTGTCACATGATTAGTTAAAATTATTTTCTCAAAAATAGTTTTAAATAGTTATGTGACATTTAATATGTATCAGATTAATTTATGTATCATAAAAAAGAAACCAGACAGATGTTAGGGACTTATTCTCATAAATATGAATCTATAAATATAAATGAATATTCTGTTGTTTAATAAAGATTATACTCCTATTATTTCTTTCACACAGAATCTGACGAAAAACATTTTTTAGTTTTTTTTTAAATAAACAAAGTTTTATTTAAAAAAAAAAAAAAGGTAAATAGGTGGATAGTTAAATGTTGCACTTTCATTTGAAATCAACAAGAAAATAATTTATTGCTTCAATTTTTAATTTATATCATTGTATATATATCAAATAAAAGAAAAAGCTCAGGATTAACTTTGCTTAAGTATAATGTTTTTAAGTAATCAAATTTGTAACAATCAAATTTTATAAGAATTATCAATTAACCTTTGGCAGTTTTCTTGAAAATGGATTATAATTTTATATATAGACTACGTAAGAGCTTTTTGCTTAAAAATTTAAGTAATATCGCATGATATTTTTCTTTTTTTCTTCCTTAACAAGCATCCCTGTAAAAATCTTCATACAAATTATTAGTCATTTGGATTACTCTTTTCCTGAGGAAAGCTAACCCTAAACTCGCGTCCAACCGACAAGGGATTTGACGGGGTCGAAAGAGTTCGAGTTTTGGAAATCTCGGAAACATTTCACCGTTGGAGCACCCCTTTCATTACCAATCAAGAATCGGACAAACAAATTCCACTGACACTTTCTAACCAAAAATCCGGAAACCGATGACAAATCCTCGACACCCCCTTCGCTGCTTCTCTTTTCCCTAATAGAGGAGGCGTCGGTACATTAAAATTATAATGCACCTTCGCTGGCGAACCGCGTCTTATTTGGACATTAGGGGTGTTTGTGGTGGGGTGGTGGTGGAGAAAAGTCTTTTAAATTACTTGTTTGACATGGAACGCACTTTCACCATTAGGAATCTTGTTCCCCGGAGATTCGAATGGCTCCTGAATTATCTACGATTTTGAATCTTAGTCCAGCAAGGGATTCGAGGATTAGTGATGTTTGTCGCATTTGGTCATAAATGTTTTGAAAAATAAAATGTTTCATTGGAATGATTTACACGATATAAAAAGTTTATAACTTCAGTTAAAATTTTAATGTAGTGGTATGTAGACATCTTTTTCATGCAAGTGGACTATAAATTGATCTAGATAATGATTTATTCAAATTACATTTGCCATTTTGATGTTATTATCAATAGAAAAAAAAATACTAAATGCTCTTTGCATTTCTACTCGAACATTTAGTTATATGTAATAGCATAAATTACAAAAGAACTTCATAAAAATTGAGTTCATTAAAAAGAAAGTGTGGAAGAATTTTTTGGAGAAATGTCTTAAATGTGCTTTTTTTATTCGATATTATTTTCACTTATATTGATTTAAATTTTAACAAATTATGCGAGTGATTTATTTCAAGGCAATTTAATTATGTTGCTATTAGGATACAATGACCATACTTCTGTTTGTGTATTTTCTAATCTAACGGAAGATTCTTCAGTCAGATGACACGTATTCTACTTTTTATGGAATTACGTCCATTCGAATTTCTTTAAAAGACATGAAATTGAAGAGCTTCCTTTACTTTTCATAATTAACATATTGTTATTTAACAAAAGAAATGGGAATATATAAGTTAGACAAATTCTTATTTATAACTATGTATTTTAGCTATAAATAATTATTTGTAATTAAATATATTTTAAGATTATAATTTATTTCCTAAAAAGCGCTATAAATCAAGCAAACTTTGTGAGAGATTAAATCAATTAAAAAAGGGGTTTTGTATGGTTTTTTTTTTTAATAACACTGAAATACTTATTTATTTAGATACAATATTTTGCCAGCAATAATCTTCTGGGTAATTTCAGTATGTCATTTTATAAAATCAATTAAAGTAATTTGTAAAATTAATACTAATGACATAAGTAAAAAAAATGCTATATTTGCTCATGCTGAAAGCAGAAATTGACAACGATATACAGTATTACCTTATTAAATATTATCTTTTCTTAGATAATATTTAATAAGGTAATATTAAATAACTGGTAATATTAATATATAGATCATAGTTGGATTTGGTTTTGTTTAGTTTTTACAGAAATGTTATTTATAACATAAGGCATTTTGGCAACTTCCTGCCTCTGATCGTTTTTTAGTAATAATAAAAAGGATAGGAATATTTTCTTTTTGAATCCTGGAAAAATCCAAATGTGTAAGGATCCTAAAAGACGTTGTTGTTGCACCAACATGTTTTCCTGTACCTAGTCCCAAGCTGGGCTCCACCAGTTATATGGAATCAGTCGGGTTTAATCTTCGTGATTTTGAAGCAGGGACTAAGTAGAAGACCCGCAATACTTGGTCTATCACCCTCAGAGATATCATTTCACTTGGAGGATATTGCAACCATACCTAGTTTTAACATTCCCCACCCACAACGAATCTTCGCTTAAGCTTGAATTTGATTCTTTGGAATTAGGAAATTATCGAACAACCTTCTGATAAGGAGAACGACGCTCTGACCAACCAGGCCACCGCAGCCTTGTTCTAAAAGACGTAAATGCAACAGAAACACATATGTAGGAAAAAAAGGATGAACCATGTAAGGTGGTTACTACTTATTAACATTAATTTCTAAATTCAGCAGTCAGCTACAAGAGATTATTGAAACTATAAAGTGAATGTTGGCGACAACATCACAATTTTGTTCTAAATACAATCCGGATAAACTTATCTATGACTTGTCTATTTCAATAGATTTTGAGTCTAAATACAGTAAATTATAACAAAGTTATAGCTTATGAAAAGTTTCACATTCCTTTTCATAATATATCCGACATCATTTTACATCGAAATTGATGTTCAAGGCAATCTGGAAACAGAACAAAGCTGAACAAATGTGACATGCAAGCCGGTAATGTTTATATATGATTTCTTTTTTGGTGTGCAAATTTTTTCTAACTTTATTGCGCGCATTTTCTTATTTATGGTTGAGATAGTCGAGTCAATCCATTTAACAACTCATAAATCAGTCAAATTCTTATCTGTTTGTCATTTTATCATAATCGCAAATAGTTTTTACTTTGCTTTATCCTCATAGATTTACTTCACGATGTTTACACTTCTATTTTATTTTCCTGCATGTATATGAATTAATATAGCTTGTTTATATTTTATTTTTGTAAAGTAATGCTAAAATTTGAGCAAATTGTTTGCTTATTGTTCGGAATTTCATTCCCATCTTCAGTCATCTTAAGTATATAACAATCTTGTAAACTTTAAATAAAAGTGTTCCTTTTTGAGAAACAAAAAGTTTGTAGATATGCTGTTTGTAAATGAGTTTTGCAATGTTACTCCCGTAGAACCGAATAAAATAAATTTTCTTTGTTTCTCATACATTCTTTCCGCCAAATATTTATAATTCCTTTAATAATTCCTTTAATATAATTCACAGAAAACTTAGGGAACTGGATGTGTTTCTGAAGATATTTAAAAAAGGGTTACCACACAGTGTCTTATTGAAGAATATAATTCAACCGTATGGCTGAAACTGTTATGTTAATTCATTAGATCTCGTGAAAGTTGGCTTTGTGAAGTTTTTTTTTTTTTCATTGATAGTTGGCTATATTCCTACAATGCAAGGATGGAAACACAAAAATTTCAAAACACCTATTCCGGCAAATATGTCTGCAGAAAACCGAACCATAACATTTATTTCCAATCGTTTTATTGTGACTGAGTTCAAACCTGAAAGTTTCTCGACGAAATGGGTGCTTCTACTACTGTGGCTACTATGGCATAGTGAGATCTTGATAAAAACTTTGCAAAAACATAAAACTCAGTATTGTCTATGCTATTTCTCAGTTTATATCCCATGTGATAGGATTGTATTATATCAAGAACGAGTAATACTTTCTGTTGGCTCTATTAGAATTAGATATTAAAGGATTTCCTTTTTTTAAAAAAAATAATTCACTTGGCAGATGAGTATCTTTCATTTGGGATGCTGTTGTAAATTTTCTAAATTAACATTAATAAACTCAACACATATATTTATACCAACGACACTTTTCTGTCCATGAGTCAAATGTTAGACTATTATATGATTCAACTATTGCTTTTAGTCTGTTCTCGAGCAAACTGAATTTCCAATTACAACTCCATGAAACTTCTTTGCTTTGAGTTTTCAAAAAGCAAGAGATATACCACATCAGAGATCTCCGATTTTGAAGGCTTTTTATTGCAATTGTAAAATTGCTGTATGAGATTTTGCTAAGATTTGCAATAGTTTCTTAGACTACTTGAACTGAAATTAGTATCACACAGTAAGCTGTTAATTATAGTAATAGCTGGAATTTCCATTCATTTTCCAAATTGGTAGATGTCTCAATAATCAATGTAGAATACTTTAACATTTTTATTCTTTTGTGAAAGATGTAATAGATGTTAAACTTCCGCTTGCTTTTATAAACACAATTTAGAATGTTATATATTGTCGTCTGCTTATAAAACATTTATTTTTGCATCTGATGAATCAGGCAGAAAATACAAAAACATGCAACATTTCATTTTTGAGATTCATTTGCTAATGACTACCAAATTTTTATTTAATTAAAGGGAAAGCTATATTTCTTCAACTAGAATACCATTAGGGCTTATTAGAGAATTATTTGAAAATTGTTGAAACAGTCATTAATTTAATCGGTAATAGTTAGAAAGGGTTTTACGATATTGTTGGTCCCATATTTTGTACAGTTGTATTTTAAATTCTATCAAGGCAACTAGCCCTCAAATTTAGATATATAAACAAAAATATAGTTAATGGGACGGATTTTCCTTTCTCTTTTCATTTTTACATTTTTTAGAGCCTTTAATTTCTCTTATTTAGAATTTAAAAGCAAATAAACGCATTCTTCTCTTATCCAAATTAACTTAAAGTAGATCAGAGAAAGGAATGTTACGATTCGGAGTTTAATCATTTACATGGCCTGTTCTATTGTCTCCTTTAAAGTGGTTGACAAAGTACAATTCATATTATAAATTAAATCAGTTATTAATGAGCTTCAATAGAGAACGTCAAACTAAATTATGTTGTAAAAGATGTAAGGGAATAGGTGATGATCATACATTTCACACAGGAAAAAGATAATTTGTGAGGTAAATAGAATACGATATTCCTGATGAGAATAATGTGGATAATGAAGCAGAAAAACTGAAACAAGTTTTTCAATCCATATAAAAATGTATCATAAATGTCTCATTTGTTTATTAAAATGTGTTTCATAGATCAATCTTTTAATACAATCACTATTCAACTAAAGTGTTAAATAAACTATTTTTTTAAGTTTATACGAAAATTAGTATAAGATATTTACAGGTTACATATTATGACATGTTCCCCTTGAAAATTTGTTTGTCTACATATTTTTTCTTGAAAATAAATGTTAATAAGTACTACAGCTATTATTTAATATTAAAATCATTATACTTATTTTACATTAACCATTCTAAGGCGATACACAAACTCATAGAATTCAACTCTATAGCAAAACATTTTATTCCCAGTTAAAAATTATAATTCATTAATACTGTATGAGAAATTAATAATAATATTTGGAAGAATATAGTTTTTGAAAATCATTCAATTCATAGATGTTTACATGTGTGCTTCAAATTTTGATTCTTATGATGTTTGCGAAATTTCTATTTATACTTATAAAATTATTAATAAATAATAATCAATAAAAAAGTTATATATCCAAGAAAATTTAGAATGATCCTTGTTTTAGACGGTACACATATCGCTCTCAAGGGTAATGTTTTTGCTTATAAAGGGATAATTAGATAGAGACCTAAAGTTTAAATTGAATTCCTAACCACTACAAACATTCAAGTCTGAAATGGGATAGGAGCTCATGAACTATTGAACCCAAGGCCAGATCGATAGTCATTGGGCAGCCAACTCTACACCTCACCTCAACTGTAGTAGTTATTCAGGCAGAAAGATGTATAGCCAAATGTGTAAATGTAGCTATACCATGCTCATGTTTGGAGCGAAGAAAAATATATCTGAAAAATTCAGCTTTTTATAATCAGATTGAATGTAGTACAGATTTACTGTTCCTATTTACTTTTTAATGTTAATTTTAATGAAAACATTCTCAAGGTGGCGTGGATCATATTCTACAATGGATCATATGCTACAAAATTAATAATAGCTTCTATAAATCAAAATTTATTAAAATATTATCTTTTCACAAACGGTAAAATTGTATTGAATTCTTAGTCATAGACTTGTATAGTCATTAGTCATAGACTCTATAGTAGTCATAGACTCTATAGTAGTCATAGACTCGTTACTCGATATGGATGTCATGTCCAAATCAGTTCGACTACAATCAAGGACATTTGGCTCAAAGTGATTCGAAGAGACTTCAGGAATCAAGTTTTCGGATACTCGTAACAATCAATGTTTTAAGCACAAGATGTTCATCAAATTACGAGTGAGAGACTTTAGCGGAATTGAAGTAATTTCGTGCTAAAGATTTAAAAACTAATTATTTAGAACGACCACTTAATTAATTAAGGTAATTTTCAGGATTTTGAAAACTTTTACAAACGGAAAGAATTATAATTAAAAAATACTTTGTTATTGGTAAAAGTCATGAATGGATATTTTCTCGTCACTGACGAAACTCAGACATTCAATAGTGAACTCCTCCTTGTAAAGTCCTCCCGAAGAATGCAAATTGAAGGCAGGCAACAAATTCTTCAACAAGTCAGATTTATGACGCCGTCTCAATACGATGTCGTTATTAATTATGTGTGATGTAAGTGAAACGTTTTATCTGAAGTAATGGATATTTTTTACTAATGAGAATTGTAATGAAGTGATTTAGTCCTGATCCCAACTGGAACAAAATGAAAACCATTTTTTTAAATAAAGATGTAAAAATGTAAATCAGGTATCCCAACAACACGAACTCACAGAAAATCAAATATTCAGGTTACCATAATGATCTCTTTTGTCTTTAGCTTGAAAAAGAAACTCTCATTGAATAAACGAAGATTTTAATGAAGGATTAACAGAGCAACGGGTTAAATTATATTGAAATATGTATTATGAACTCTTTTCCGTAAGACCCGGTTTCAGTTCATGGGATAGAAATGATGCAGAATCTTCAAGCTCGGTTTCAGTTCTTCTAATAAAATATATATAAACTTAAATGATATTCTTGTCTAACTGATGACCTAAACTAGTCTATGGCTAGAATTATCTCGTTTAACTAAAGCTTAACTTTAAGATTAAATGTCTACAAAACATTTCAGCCCATCAATAGATAAACCAAGATTTATAGAAAGACTCTTGTTTGTTAAATATTTAATGAAATTATTGGCTGCTTATGGCAAAAATGTGCATTTTTTTACTAAGATTCAAGATGTTACTTATGATACTATGATTGTGATACTATATTATTTATTTGATATTAAGAAAGATTCTTCAGTCTATTTTATGTTGTTGTTGTTACTAATGACACAACAACAATGTTGTTACTAATGGACAATCCAAGTTCGCTATGCCTGGGCTAGTCTATTTTATTCTGTCGAGTTAAAATTCATCATTGTAATTTGTTTCCATGTAAAAACTGGTGGCAATAAGTGATCACCATTTTTATAATTCACTTTATGGAGCTTTTTTCACTGATAATTCTATGTATAAGTTAATTTTATAATGTTTAACTCTTATGATAGCCGAAACTTTTCAACTTTTAAGAGAGAAACCGAACCTTTTCGTATGCATTTTCCCTAATTTCAGTTGAAACATAAATTTGATTTTAGAGAGCAATGTTATTTCAAAGATCCAGAAAATAAACGCTGGCAGGAGTAAAGCCACTTTTACTCTTATTTCTGGCATCACTGTCTGGACAAATAATTTCATTGACAGCCTCTCATCGCCTGAAAAGCCCTCACCTAGGTATTCAGGACATTCTGGAAAATATCCTCCTTCTCCCACATCCCCCACGATCTCTGTCTCTTTCTCACACTCTTGACGACACATTCCTCTCTCTCTCTTTCTCCGAACAAGAATATCCACTTGCTACCACCCAATTAAACACACACACAGCGGCACGGTTGCAGTCGCAGTCAGCCGGGCGATAATTATTAGTTTTGAGAAATGTCTTCGCATCTGGAAGACATAAAATTACCGGGAGACTGTCACAGAACAGAAATGTGACTGCTGAGGGGGGAGAGGGGATAATAGGGGAGGGAGAGAGGGCTCTAAATTGTATTACCGGACTTTCTCCGAAAGCACCACGAATGAGAAAGGCGCATAGCTTTGGCAAGAGAATGTCGCCGTCTTTGGGTGCGATAGAAATTAAATATTTATATCGCCAAGAATGCCGTTAAAGCCTCTCATTAAATTACAATTCTTGAAAAGGGCTCTGAAGGAAGATACACTTTTGACGAGTGCGGTAGTCTCTCCCCACCCCTTTTCCTTGATTTTAACAGAGTTTTCCCATTTTCGATGAATCGGCGAAAGCTGGCTTTCTCCTCTAATGATACTCGAAATGGAACGAATATTTTCTTTGTGATGGATTTCTGCAGAGAAAGAGATGAAGGTTCTTCGCTGGTCAGATGATCGAGTGGTTAGTCTCTAGTGGGTAAAGAGGATTGGGGAATACACACTTTATCGTTTGACGAATTCTGATTTGGTCAATCATACCGAATCACAAAATATTTGTTCATGAATCGTTTGCTTTTCTGAGAAATGTCGATGGACTTTAAAATTAATCCCGTTGGTTGGGAGAAAGCTTTTCACCATCCGTATTATTACAAGAGAAATCTCAAGCAATTCGAATTGCAAATTCTTCCATGAGAATTTATCAATTGAGCGTAATGGAGACACTAACAATATTCTTCAATTCAGTATAAAAATATTTATAATGTATAGTATAATGAGAAGTTATTATTCTTACATTTGTATGAAACCGCTAGAATGCTTTGTGAATGAACAATATTAAACTTAGAATAAATAATTCAAATATGTGATAAATTTTACTCATTATGTGTTTCTGCTACATGACTTAAAAGAAGGACTTCAAAGAAAAATCATAAACTAACTTAACTAAAGTTAAAAGCATAAATTAACTTTAGAAATAGTCCACTATATATATATATATATATATATATATATATATATATATATATATATATATATCTATTAGAAATAGTTCACTATATATGCATATATTATATTAAAATAATAATTTCCTTGACATTGACATTACAACATTACAGAAGAGGAATTTTTATATTTCTTATAGTAACAGAAGTCCTTACCTTAAAAGAAAAATCACTCTATATTTGAAATGATCCATAATGAAATATATATTAGAGTAAATTTATAAACCAAACAATGCACTTTAAAATGAAAAAATATTCACTTAGAAAATAATCCATTAATATTTATTATTCAGCAATGATTGTGAAATTAAAATTATTAAATAGAAAATATTAATGAATATTCTAGTTGCAAAAATTGAAACTGTTAACTTGATAGATAACTATGGAAATTATACACTATCACACACAATTTAAAATTAAAAAAAATAATAGTTTTAATTTCCTCAGTAATTTATAGTTTTTCTCTCTTTATTATCGTTTTAAAGGTTAACAAAATTTTGTAACTTGAATTAATACTGTATTTTGCATTTGTGATTATTTATTTTATTTCAACTAATCTCAAATAAGAAATTTTTAAATGTTAAATTGTTTGACTTTAATTAGTTTCTAAAGATTCGTAAATTTATAAGTTTTTATATTTATGCATATTTTCGTTCGGTGTATGAAAAATTCTAGTATCTTTCTTAGACAGTTTGTGTAATTTTATGTATGGATTATAAAATTAAAATCATGAAGAACTTTATCATTTGATTCTAGTTTTTCAAGGCATGAAGTAAAATATTCGATGTTAAGTTTGAAGAACAACGTTACATGAATGCTTTATCTTCTATCTATATGATGAAATGGTGATTACTTGGCTGATTACTAAATTTTCTTTATTGTGATTACTATCTGAACAACTTTTTTGCAGCAAGGCAATTTTTGAAAGTTGTTTCAAAGTAATGCAACCACAGCAACCATAGCTGGAGGTATTTATGAAGAAATTATTTAATGAATTATTTCATACACTAAAATGTAATTTCACTATATATATAAATATATATGTGTGTGTGTGTGTGTGTGTGAGACAGTAATTAATTTTTTAATATCCATTTTAATATTTAAAACATTCATTTCAATTCTCCAATATTGAATAAACATATAACGATTTCATTTTTCAGAGAAAGTATTCATTAATTATTGCGAAGAATTATGTTGATCTGCTAAGACAAAGTAATAGCAATCAATATAGGTAGCAAATAAATAATCGAAAGCAGTGCAAATAGCAGAATATTTCATTACACAAATTCGAGAGTAAAAACTCATTTATCCGTTATCTGAACCATGCAGACAAAACAAACTTAGGTATATCGAATAATATTGCGAATTCCAGTTGGTTACTGACAGAGAGTGAATAAACTCCAATGATAAATGATTTGAGCAACATTGTTTCAGTGCCCGGCTTTTCTTATCGCCACTAAACCCGCCACTGATCAAACGGTAAAATCAGAAGGGGAAAAAAAACATTTTTTCCCCCACCCTTTTCATCAGAAATTCTCGCCGACCCTATCCAGAGGTAATTATTTTTTCGATTCGGCTTTGTTTTTAAAGTTATTCGACATAGAATTTCATATGGATAAATAATATCGAATTCGGTTACAGTTAAAGTCTTAAAAGAGACTCGATGCCACAACTGGAATCATGTGGTTTTAATGTTCCCTTTTTGTCATTGGACAATCAGCGCGTTCATGGAAAGATATATTTATAAGTTATTACGCTGGTTGTGACGTAGTAGGTAATCTTTACGTCATTAGCACTGAATGAACTTCCGGCGTAGAGTGTTGCCACACGTCTCAGTAATTCGAAATCATTAGCACCAGATGCAATCAACGACGTGTGTTCTTTTATTCTTCTTAAAACCTTTTTGATTGTCCCGATTTAGTGGAAGTCAACTAGTGACTCCAAATTGCAAATAAATAGTAGCTAAACTCCATTAAAGTAAGATTTGACACTAAAGTAGATAGACGTGTGTGTGATTCAACACTTTTATTTTACGATTACGATTGAAAGAAAACGTAATCGGATATAGATAATAAAAACAATCAATTCTATAAAAAAAAATTATTAAAATGTCTTTCACTTCCATTTTGAAATTTAGTTTACTAAACTACAAAGCAGATTTTTTTACACCTCCATGTAGCAAAATTTATTTAAAATTATTAAAAAGAAAAAAAAAGGAAATTTTAATTAAAATATCAAGTATTTAAGAAAATGTAAAGTCAAATCATTCAAAAGCATATGCTTATTTCCTTTTATTATTTTTTATTTAGCGTATTTAAAGAAACAATTTATTCTTAAATGGGGTATTAAATTATGTTCTACATTTTTTAAAGTCAATCAAATATGACCGATATATTGTTCAATAATTTTACAGTAACAAATTATTCAGTGCTCTGATTTAGTTAATCAAGTAAGGAAGCTAGATTTTAAAAGTAAAACATCAACAATTTCTTATAAAAAGCGAAAACTAGATTCTTTTTTAAATTTATATTTGTTTATTAATATATTTATGTGCATGTAGATACATTTATATGAATATTTATGCACTTAACACTATTTGAGTTTTTATTCAAAATTGTTTTTTATGCCCCAAATTTTTGTACTCAAATAATGTAAGTCGTTTTTGTATTAAAAAATTATATATATCTAAAAAGCAAAATAAACCTAAGCAACTATTTGTTTAACATTCCTCTGTAACCTTGTGAGCGTTTTATATTTTAATTTAATTGCTTGAAATATTTCCATTTTAAATCTGAAATATTTAATTATATATAATATTATATATAATTAAATATTTCATTTCATTTATACATTATTGTTTTGTATAAATATAATGAAATATTATATTTTAACATTATTGTTTTGTTTACAAAACGAAAAATAAACATATTTATTTAATTTGCTGAAACACTAATTTACCTAAAATTCTGTACTATATTAAATGCAGTGCTTACAGTACACGTTACCACAACTTAGAAATTATTAATATTTAATTTATGCACATATTAAATTTAAATTTCCCACTATTTTAATTTTTATAAAAATTTAAAAAAAATTTCAGATCTAGTGAATGAAAAAAATGGTTAATAATTTAATTAATTTAATATCAGTGTTAAAACAATCTAAAAAGTATTTGTGTTTTATACCAAAAATGTCTTTTATTTTTTCTTCGAATGGGAAAGAATATAATATCATTGCTATGAAGAGTTAACCATATTTTCTTTCTGCTCACAAGGTATTCGAGCTTTAATGTAAGTGAGTAAAGAAACTTTATGTGGAACGCAATCTTTTGAAAACCATAACAACGTCACTATTAATTTGAATTAAAGTAGCAATGTATTTTTTGGCTAATATTTCATTTCAACTACAGAATCTTTAATTTAATTGTAATTTTTAAGTCATCTGATCACTTAACCATTTTTATTTTATGTGCCCTTGAATTTCATGTTTCATAATTGTAAATTGCCTCTGCATGGATTTTTTTCCTTCGTAATTCTACTGTAAATACAAAGTTTTAAATTATTAGTCTCAATTCCCTTATTTTCTATAGTTTTCTATTATTTATTGCCTCTATAATAGATACGTTTTAAATTTTATATATCAGTTTTCAAATAATGTGTATACTTGAAATATTCAGTAGCATACATAAACTTTCTAACTAGTAGTTAACCATCTTTCATTGTACTGGAATTACTTTTTACAATTTACTTTTTGTTCAATTTGTTGACGAAATATTATTAATGTACCAATGCAATTTGTTAGTATGTAAAGTACTTTAATGAAAACCAGCAAAGCTGGAGAAAAAATAGTTAGAGAAAAACTTTATCAAAATGAGTTCATAAATTTGAATCCAAAATTTTTGTTGATTGAAATTTATGATTTTTCTTATAAATCTGAGTGTATAAAATATGAAATAAATTTGTACATTAAGAAAATTCACCTCAGAAGTTTTGTAATTCTGTTCCGCAATAAAGAATTCTAATAAATAGTTTCAGTTTATTCCACTAGTTAGAATTCCCTTTCAAAATTTACAAAACAAATTTTAACAAAGCTGAGAGAGATTTTACTCTTCAAAATCCTTGTTGAAATATCATTCTTATTCTAATATTAAATGTCGTAATATGTGTTTATAATATCATCCAAAAATATCTCCCAACCAGAAAAGAATGAATCACTTGTGTTTTTCCAAGGTGCATTTTTCCAGTTGTATGAGTTATAGGTAAGATGTGCTTACGCGTGATTTAAATAAATGTGTATTAAGGAGTTTTGAGTATAATAGCAATAAATTTGTCAAAATAAAGTTCCAAAATGGATTGAATAAAGAGTTTAAAGATTTTAGAGAACCTAAAATAGTGAAAGAAGTTCATAATTTATGGAAGAAATCTCGAGAAAGAAGAAAAGTTCATAAGAACAAGTCTGAATGTAAAAATTTTCGTGGTTGGTAACAACATCCTTACAACTGTTGATGCACAGCCACAGATACTTAGTATTGAAAGGAATATCATGAAATATTTAGGCTGTTTTATAGTGCCACCCAAAAAGTGATCTGAAACATAGTACTTGTCAACCAATTTAAGATCTGCAACATCAAACAAGTGCTCTGTATGGGTAAGTTCTTACTTTGGCAATTCATTTTCTCGACAAAAGAGTAAGTCATCGAATGTTACCAATATCATGTAGACCGATGAGGGTCATTTCTATCTTAATGATACCGTCAGCAATTAGAATTGCTACATTTGGTCTCAGGAAAATCAAAGAATGCATCACAAAATGATTGTACATATTTCAAGTTAATAACATAACTGGTAATTTCAAGTAGTGTTTTCCCATTGGCTCTGGGTTCTTGTTACGTCATGAACATATTCTTGGTAGAAAATTTAAGAAGAAACTGCTAACAATCCAGTCACATTATATTATGAGCCGTTGGGCCTATGTCCAGCTAAAGATATTTATCTTGCCTCTACTACAGCAAAGATATTGCACTGCTTTTACATGAAAAATCTGCTGTCCCACATGTCTCACGATCTGAAAAAACGAATTTCATTTTTAACACTCGAAGAATGGGCCCATTATTAGTAATTTCTTTAGTAATCTATTTTCTCCTATTTCCGCTAATTTAACTTTAAACAATTTATGAGTATGATATAATTTAGTTTGCTTTATTGCTGAGATAATGAGACACTGTGCCACCACTAAACTTTATTAAGCTTCATGTATTAGGTAACCAACTATTAATGATTTGTCACTGATTTAAAAAGACATGCAATGTCGTTTTCCAGACCAGATATAGTTTATTTTAAAAAAATTTATTAAACATGATTAACAACTGCACTTTTTCCTGCATCACTCGCTTATCGAATACGTCCAGCAATTAATTGATTTAAGAACGATGAAACCAGAAAACTGCTTTTGGTGGCATATTAGGAGGACTTTGGCTACTTTAGTAAGCATCATGGGCTTATATTCTCAAAAAAAAAAAAAAAAAAAATCATTCAAAACATTTTCATTGAATCACGAAACATTAAAAAGTGATTATTGCCAATTGCTAAGGTGGTATTTAATATTATTTTATCGTATTTATTATATTACAGAAGATTGTGTTTACCCTCAATAAACATTTGAATTTTATATAATCCCTCAATAAATTTGACTTTGATGATATTAGTCCTTTTTATGTTGGATTTTCGATGACGAGTAGTGAAGCTCAAATTATAAGTTTAGAGAAGTAAATTTCTGAACTAGATTTTGTAATTGACTTTTATTTACTGTCATGTAGAGCGCAAGATATTTAAATTGAAGGTATTTTTGATATACGTGTAAAACATGCCGAAGCTATAATTTTATCACTTGTATGAAATGTGATATTGCTTAATGTACTAATATTCCATTTTTTACTGTGGTGTTTAAAATTAAACCTTTTATCTGACATTATTTAATTAAAATATCGCTATATATCACAAGAAAGAAACAAAAATAAAGAACATTTAACAGAATTTATGTAAAAATTTTTGAATATAAAAGATTTCTTGCATTGTCTTTTCACAAAATTATTCTTCTCTTAAAATTATCTTTTCAAAAAAATTTATTATTCTATGTGAAATAAAATAAAATTTTTGTGTTCATAATTTTTTGATAAATTGTGGAAGACTATGAATTCAATGTTACAAAAACCTTGAATACTAAAAATGTCAATGAAGACTAGAATATTAGTCTTGTTTACAAAATAGGAAATTTATGTATTTGGAACAGAAGGCAAAGTTTATCACTAGGTCTTTTGTCAAAGTACCACGGGTATAAGCAGGGGGAACTCTCCAAAGTGTACTTAATTCCTTCCTTTTGATTGAGAAAATTTCTGAATAAGTTAATTTAACGTTGTCATGCAGGTTATCAGCAAAGGCAGCCTTGGCCAAATTATCGGCAATCTCGTTACTATTCAATTCAACATGAGAGAGGAGTCAGTGAAAATGTATAGTGTGTCTTTTAGTAAACTGATTCAAACAAGTTAAATGCAGAAGGCCTCAGAAGTACCATAATTAAAAGACATGTGTGTAGGGGATCTATCATTAAGAAAAATCATAGCTTTGTTATCGACTGCCTCCAACAGATCAATTTCCCTACTGTTATTTGTGGAACAGTCCCATGACGAGTGTTTAGCATTATGATCTCCTAAAAAATGGTGTTTTTGCTTGTCAAATCAAAGAAGTATCTTGATGGAATAGCCTGGGTTGGAGGCTGATACATGTTGAATTTGTTGATTGTTTTCCTTTTCCATAGAACGGATATGCCCTGCCGTTCAAGGTCATCACAGCGATCCGGTAAGACAATCCTTTTGAAATTTAAGTTTCTGTGTGTGATGAGAAGAATCAGGCTTCCTCCTCCATTGGGTCTTTCTATACGATACATTGTGAGTCTTTTACTTTAAGAGCGGAGTGCTGATAATGCAGGAAAATAAGCAAGGAAATTCATTTCATTGCTATCAGCACTGAAATTTGATGCCCTGGCACACCTACTGAGAAATCACAATCAAATTAAATCCCTCAATTATATCGAAGAAGTTTTTTTTAATAACGGTGGGCAGTAGGAGACTAACCCTTCTCCACAACAAGACCGGATACTGCTATTCGTTACCCAGTGGTCCCCTGTGAGACAAGTCATGGAGGCGACTAGCATTATCCACGCATTACCACCACAAACCCGCTTATAGGGGGGGCTACATTCATACATCATCTCAGAAGAAAGGACAGAGAAACACAGTGAGAAAGTAACATCCATGCCTGTACCGGGATTCGAACCCGGAACATACGGATCAGGAGTCAGGAATGCTAACCACTCAGCCATCGGCTGGCTCCAAAAGAAACTTAAATTAAAGTAAATTTTTTCCTTAAGGGAAATCTATATTTCGAATTAAAATAAATTTCAACTAGAATTTTTTATTTATTTATCTATACCTTTATATTATACAAAAACTTTCATGTATTTCCTTATTTTATACAAAAATGAAACAAAGAAATTTTACTTATAATGTAAAGCCAGGAAATTCCACTTCAGTTTTAAATTAATAAACTTCCATTTTAAAAAAAATTCCTCAATTTTGAACTATTATTCCTATAGCCACTCACCTTCTAAACAATAAGGTGATTATTTGGTCTATTTCGAGAACCATTATTTTACATTATAATGTCTTTAAAATTCTCATTTTTGATACATATTTGAAGATAAAAAGTTAAAAATAGAATTTTTTTTAATAATTTTTTTAACAAAAAAAGGTTTTTCAAAAAAAGCTTATTGTATTACCTTTCTTTCGATTTAAAAGAGGAAACAAAAACTGGAAACAAATAAAAATGTTCATGGGACCAAAAAATATCTCGAAAGGACCCAGTCCACTTTCTAACCCTGTTCGCCACCCTCCTGACCCAACTTCCCCTGTCACGAGGTCGAGGGACAGATTCTAAATGCACTCTTTTTCGAGGACTATTCTTCCCCGTTGTGTCCCGGAACCTCCAAATCCTCTTACACTCTTGTTCGTTTCATCTTACTGCCCCTAATCGGATCATATCAGAGTTCTAAAAGTTCACCGGATTTGAGGATCTGTCCCCTCTTTTCCACCAGGACAACTAATACCAGGACATTTCTCTAAATTTTTTTACCTCCTTCTCTGCCTTAAAACTTCTTCCAAGCGAAGTGGTTTGATTCTAGTACTAAGAAGCAAGAGGGAAAAGAGATTTTAAGAGATTTGGAGACAATGGTAAAATAAGTCGTTTTCGTGAAAAGAAATGGAATTTTTCTTGCTGGGATGTTGTTGAAGATTTTGATTAAAAGTTCCTCCCATCTTTAAGGCGACTTTCGCTAATGTGATGTCTTCCCTTAATGTTCTTTCCGTTTTTAATATTTGTCGCTGAAAACGTCAAAATCTTCGATATGAATTACGATTGTGTGTGTGGAGATACATTAGAGTTGCGCGATGCATTTGTAAGATTTGGTTTTTAATCCAAATACGTTTATAATCCATTGAAGTAGTTTTCTTAGAAAGTATTTTGGAAATGAATGTAAAGAAATGTTTTGGAACATTTTTTTAAATATTTCTGATGGCTATTTCCAGCAGTTTACTCGTGAAAAGTTAATGTTAAAAAATAGTATAAATTTTTCTTAAATTTACGAATATCATAAAAGTGTACTTTTTGTCAATAAACAAAAAAAAAAAATAATGCTTAATCCCACTAAGCACTGGTTAGCATGCACCCTTTTCTGATGATTTTCCTCGGCTGAAAAAAGTAATACATTCAAATACTTTTTTCAGTGTTTAAAAATGTAAACTACGTAATTTATTTTTAAAAAATTACTTCAGTAAATTAATGAATATGATACATTGTGACAAATTTAATTGAATATATAAATTAAAGCAGGTTTGACTTCGTAGTATTTGTTTTTATTTATAATGCTTGTGTTTCTGCATTTAAATTTCGTTTATAGTTAAAAATTTTTACCTCCACCAAAATTCCTCTTTTAATCCACCTGAACTACTAACTTACAGTATCCAAAAATTTCTATTAATTGTTGAATAAACTCTCTTTGATTAAAAAAAAAAAAGAAGCTTTGTCATATTTTGTAGACATTATAGAAATTTTTTTCAAGATTTTTATACTCTGATTTCCGCAATTTTTGGCAAACTGGTTCGGAAATAGTTTACTGTTTAGTATATAAAATTTTTTCAGTTCATAAATTTTTTTTAGAAATATCCAAAAATATTTCCTTTTATTTTTACATATAAAATTTTTTTGATCAAATATCGATCTTTGAAAAGGAAGACAAACAAAAATAGGGAAAGCAGAAAATAAGTGTAAGCTAAATAAATAATACTGATGAATCATAAACTTATTTCCTAAAGAAATCTCCACTTTGATAGCAAAAAAGAAACCTAGAAATCCTTATTATATCCAAGTAGACGTTAGTAAGATGATATAAACCGAACAGGTGAAGCCAAAATATGAAGAACTAAATAAATAACGGAGAACTCTGTTCGGTAAAATACAGGCATATTCTCGCATTTTTCAAATATTGAAAAAAAAAAAAAAAAAAAGAATAAAATAGTTGCACCGGAAAATCGACAATGCATATGATTGTGGTCCCACAAAAAGTTCTCCCACTCGAAGCCTCTGAAATATGCCGATTAGTAAAGTTTGATGGATAAGGCTTCCATTTGGCGACCATTTTCAGCATATCTGGCTACTTTGCATAACATTTTATAGTTTTCTTGAAACAATCATTTTAATATAGCTTTAATGTAATCATATGATATAAATATCAGCTAATATAAGCTATTTGATACATTTTTTTTTCATTAAATTTCAGATATTAATCTAATGTTTTATCAAATAAAAACATTATTCAGTTGTAAATAATTTATTTATAAAATTAATCGAATATTTCAATGTTTTAAGATAAGTGTGACGTAATTTAATTTAATATCTCAATATTTTGAATACATTTCAAAAAGACGTGTTACTTGTAGTAAAATGAATGATTTTCAGTTTAAAGAAAGGTTAAATCTAGGCATTTGGCATTGTTCGTTGGCGACATTTTCTCTTCATACGTCGACGAAGACAGAAATAATAAAATGCAGACGACAAGAGAAATGGATGTACATCTTTTTTCCCCCTCTCTTGGAGACTTCCAATTGAAGAGTGGTTTCCTGGGCGCTTAAGTGTTGCTAAATGATTCGGGTGGCTCGAGTGATATGGTGTACTATACAAGACAAAAATAAAAAAAAGAGCTTTTTGCTGGTTGTCCCTCTTCACTTTTTGGTACTATTCTCTATAGTCCTTTCTCCTGTTGTACGAAATCAGGGGTCGTTCCCAAAATATTCCGGAGTTCTATTAATTTCATTTTGTTACTAAACCCCATTAATTTCTTTGAAAGAAATATAATTTGTACCATTTAATGCAAAAAATTTTCAATCGTAATAATGAATCGTTTTCCTAGCTAAAATTCTCTAATAATCAAACAGTGACATTATTATGTAACTTGGTATATGATGTTGGAAAAAGGAAATATCACTTTAATTTACAAAGACTTCTTATCATTTAAATAAAAATTGTGTAGTTTTCAGTTATATTATAAACACTACTTTATAATGAAATTTAGAATAATTATGCCATAATAATAATTTTATTAAAATTTCAGCTACAGATATTTCGAGTAGAAAATGTATGAACAGCACAAACTTTATTATCCAATAAAACAAACATTTAAAAAAAATTAATATGTAAGTCGAAGTGATGGCTAAATTTTTATAATCAGTTATTAATTCGTATGACTTTGGCTTTTCGCTTAATGACTCGCAAGTTCGATACCAACCTTGACTATAAATGCTTATACTGGTTTGGAATCCACTTAAAAGCACTCATCTCTGTGAAAATTTTCAAGAAAACAAATCCAATTTTAGTAACCACTAAAAAATAAATTATATTTAGTCATAAAAAAAACGTTTACTAATAAACTTTGATTAAAAATTATAAGGATAGTTTATTTTATTAAATTTAAAACAAAAATTATAATTACATTTTGAAGATCACAATGACACATATTCATGACATATTTAAATAATATAAATTCTTTAAATATTCACCTGGAAAGAAGTATTTTAATAAAAAAATTTCAAATCTGAATTTATTATTTTTTTTTTAATTACTGATTCTGAAATTTTTTGTTTTGCAAAAATATATTTTTTTTAAATAAAGTATCATTTAGATTCCCAACGAATTGCATAAATATTTACCAAGGAAGAAGAATATAAAAAATATGGGCTATTATCTTGTAACTGAAATATCATAACAATAACACTAATAAAAATAGCCATATTTTTTTATATAATTAATTATTTTCTGTAAAGAGATTGATTCCAATTTACAGTTCTTAAGTCCGAATTTTGATATCGACAATTTTTGAACTCGTGGTAATGAAATTCAAATTGTTCATCAACAGTTTAACGAAATCATTTTTACTATCATGTTTTGATATAATATATTGGTTCAGATACTATTCGATGTGCATGTTCCAGTCCAATGTATACACTGTTATTACATAATGCTCTAAATTACTGTAATATAGATAGTGACATCCGATATGCATTGTAATAAGTTATAGCATTATTAGATTGAATTCAACATTACATACAAGTTTTTATTAAATTTTTGGTAGAAGCATTTTTTAACCATTTTTTTTATCTAATAACTTTAAAATTGTGGGAAAACCTAAACTATTATATTCCTAAGCCATTTCATATTTGTGCTCCTATGAAATGTCTTAGAAGAGAAAAAAAAAAACTATTTGACTTTTTTTAAACTGCTCTTATTTATTTATTTATTTATTTATTTTTTTTTTGTAAATGATTGTTTCCGTATCGAATCAAAATACAAAAATGATATATTTTTAGAATAAAAAGCCAAAACTCATATTTTAATTTGGTGACGTTCCCCTAAGAGAGGGGTGCCTCATTTCTGCATGTCACTTTGCGTGCTCCCATCCTTCAAGCATGTTCTTCCCTCCTCATTTCTCTTCTCAATCGGAAAGAATCCCTCCCTCATCCCCTATCCCTAGAGAGGGAAGAGTGTTTTGCAACTGCAAAGTGGTCGGAACCCTCTCCACCCTCCCTAACATCCCTTTCTTTCTTTCTTTTTTTTTTTTTTTTTTTTTTTTTTTTTCATTTGCCCCACTTTTGAAATATTTTTAACCAGGCGGATCGGCATCTTTTTCTTATTTATTCTTAGCCAGACTCTTTTTTTGTGACATTTCATGATTTCGTTTTCCATTACTTTTTCTATAGCCTTATGACTTTATTATTTCATTTTGCTCACAAATAAATAAAATCATATATTTCTGAATTTAAAATTTCAAGTGTAACAAGTTATCTCATAGATAATTGCTGCAAGCTAAAAATTGGTGAAAATAACTATTCTTTTAAGGGCAAATTATACAAAATCTCGTATCTCGAAAAAGAATGCGATTCAAAGATTCAAATTGTAATGCTATTTTCATTTGCTCAATAAATCTTTAACAAAAACCTTTCAAATGCATAAAAGAAAAAATAATAAAATATTTTATTTATAAAAATTTTAAAAGAATAAATTTTACATATTGACAATCATTAAAAATGTTAAGAATGTAAATCAATAATTTTAAATAGCACATGATAATTTAATTTACATTGATTACTATCATTGAATTACTTATCCCATGTATAGTGAAATGCTTAAAATTAATTCATATGTAATCCTCAAAAATTTTCTTTTTCACCGCACTTCATGTGTGGGAAAATTACAAGATAAACAAAAAAGTTTTGGAGTTTTTAATGACCCAAAAGAACCTGACTTGCAAAAAGTGTAGCTTATTGTTTGTCCTCGAAGTAACCACCATCGTCATCCAGCATCTTCTGCCAACGTGCCTCTAGTTGCGCAATCTCCTTGTAGTAAAAACCGGAGGTTTTGGACCCAAAGAAATTCGTGAGTGCTTGGCCTAAGTTTGCTGCATTGGCGAAGAATTTTTCACGAAGATGATTATCCAGGGAATGGAAGAGATGGTTAAAAGTCAGGAAAGTAAGAAAGGTGACACAAACTCTCTTAAACAAGTCGCTGTACGATATACCTGGCCATCCGCATTGCATTCAACATCGCGTTATCGGCCAAGAACAGTACACCTTTGCGATTAACCAGTGTTGACTCTTTCTGGGCAATTCCTGTAGCATATGCTTTGAGTACAGGTCCGCAGTGACCATTTAGGGGCATCAGTAGCAGCGTATTAGTTTACTACTTGACAACTAGTTCACCAGACATCAAGCATTATCTTGCATGGGTACATAAGAGGTCTTGCGCTGTGTGGGACAGTATCTTCGAGTGACAACCAATGCTTGAAATACTTGTGAGTGTAAAACAAAATCCACTTTTCTTCACTGGTCAGCACTGAATAGTGAAGAAAAGTGGGTTTTGTTGCAGAATAGGGATGCGCTGTAGGGCCTAGAAAGCAACGATAAACAGGCTGCCACTCTTTGTTTCTTAGACTTCATACAGCGTGTGAGGAACACATTCGTTCAGCCTGCATGTCCTGCCTAAGCAGCAAAGATGAAGTCTAACCGTTTCACTGGAAACGTTAAATTGTTTGACAAGTTGGTCAACATTTGACTTCTCTCCTCCTCAGAGGCTGCCTGCAGGGTTTCGCCATCAAAGGATTGTAGTCGTGCACAGCGAGTTTCATCACAAAGGTTCAGATCTCCCGATCTGAATTTGTGAAACCAGTGCCTTACCGTATGTTCATTTACAGCACTATCCCCAAATGCGTGATATATTCGGCGACTTGATGCAACTGCTAAGTTCAATTTGAAGTCGTAAAGCAAACAGCATAAATGAGCTCCTTCGACATGCCCATTTCTGTTCGATACTAAAGGAGTTTCTTCTGATGAATATGCGGAGGGGACCTGTTTATATGATGACTGATATTCTTGTTCTCGACTGATCGGCATCTGAACCACGCGTTACACTAATTTTGCATACTTATTCTGGTTTCATTCAATGGCAAAAACTTTCTGCGTTGTTGTTACTTATGAGAGACTTGGATAAGCCAAGCTCGCTATGCCTTGGCAATGCAAATTTAAATCAATAGGGACCATCTTTCGTTTTAAACAGAGCACCACAAAAGTGAAAATATGTCTTTGTTCTTTTTTAAATCCTCCGATCCTTTAAATCCTCCACACCACCAGAGGATCCATTCCCTCAATTTCTACATTGATCTGAAGGGGGAGGAAATTTTCTCCAGACCATTGCACCCATAGTAATTCCTCAATGACCGACCACAGGACTTTCGATTCCACAGGTTTAACGAGCAAGTATATCGCATGTACTCTATGGGTCTTTGGTGGCCTTGGAAATCGAACCCCGCGCTTCTGGATGGAAGGCCGATACCTTAACCACAAGGCTATCACGGCCCTAAAAACTTTCTTTTTACCTTATAAAATCCTTTAAAATATTTCGATAATTCTGATTTCCCAAATGCAAGTGATATAATTGAAAATTGTAAGAGTTATAGCACAATTTTTGCTTGTAAATGAAATGTTGATTTAATAATATGATAATTATATTTCGATACATAATTTAGGCCATTTTTCTAAAGAAATTATATTTATTGTGTCAAGGAATTATGGCATGTTCATTACTTTCCTCGTGAAGGCTGTGTGATCCATTGTAAGTGCATAAAATTTGACTCCCAACATTTTAAATTCTATCTTCCATTGACAATCTTTTGCTAAATTAAGGAACTCATTTCTAAAACTGTATTTATAAATATATTTATTTTAAATTTATTCCGTTTTAAATTTTAATAAAAACATTTAATATCAATATAGTTCTACCTCACATTTTTATCACTCACATGTAAAATAAATAATAAATAAGACTCAAAGAGATTGCGAACAATTCAAATATTTTAATTGTATGAGTTTGAATTAGAATTTTTTATATATGATTCTTCTCTGTTGTAATTAGATCTCGTAAAATTAAAAGTAAATTCATTTTGTCTTTGATAAATTACCATACAGATCAACTGATATCATTGGTGTCATTTTTTTTATTATAGGCATTACCACGTGATCATGATCCTTAATTTTACAAATGATAACATTACTATTCATAGATAACAAGCTGGTTATGCAATTTTAAATTTTCTGTCGAACCAATAATTAGCGATTTAACAATAATGATTTTCTGGTAGTATACTCTAAATATTAATATAATAATAATAAAATTAAGTATATTACAGATCATTAATAACTTAACTTTTGTTTTGTCCAATTGAAATCGGAAAGAGGATATGTGATATAGCGTCATAACTCTGAAATGTGAGAGCTTCATAAATAAGGATTATAACAGAACTTCCGACAGATGTATCGTAATTCACATTTAGTCATTTCTCTTACTTGTAATAGTGCCATGATTCAGAACGTGGAACTATCTTTCTTTAAAAACAACGTCCAACAAATGAATCTTTTAGCAAAGCTTATAGTAGTCTAATGTTAGTACCAGGAGCACTAAATTGAAATTTTCTTTGTTCATACGCAGTGAATGTTAAAGAAAAAAGATAGGTATTGCTCTTATGCTTTCCACATGCACGTCTTTTAAGATGAGTGCTTGAATTTCCGGGTTTCCTCCTTTACAGCACGTAAATATGGCCTCTATCTATAAAATGTCCTCCTGGAAGAGTATATCCATTAAATACTCAAATACTTTACAATATGGTTTGGTATATTGCTGTTTACTACGTATGATCAATTGTTTCGTAGTTCATATCTGTCCTATTCACCTGAGTAAGATGGTTGGTTGGTTGGATTTTATGGCGCAAGGTCGAAAAGTGGACATGCTGCGCCATTATCTGCGTGAGACAGCTTCATAACTGAAACAGTTATGACGCATGACTGAGTATAATGATAGAAAGACTATCATGTGTATATTAGTTCGCATTAAAGCAATTTACTAGCATGCTATAGTATTATAGCTGAAGCTATGATAGCGTCATCATTCAAGACAAACGTACGGTAAATGTATCGCAATTAGTATGCAATCGATACACGTCTTCATGTCAAAATATTTAAAGTGACTATGTAAAGCGTGGTAAAGATATATACTTTCATTGATGGATAAAGCATATTAATACAATACCTATTAGCAAGAGATGAATGTAATGTTGATTTTAACATAGAATAATGACTACTTATATTCAGCATCGCTTAAGATGAGCAGCTGTGAACAATTGGCTTAAGAGTTTCCATGAATACTGGAAATCAATATCAGATCAGTCCACATTGCATGGAATGATTCTTACGTCCCCAATAAGGCTAAGGATAAATTCAGATTACTTGCTGTATCTGATTCACCACTAGGAGTGGATGAAACAGTCAGCATGCAACCTGGATTTATCCTAATGGAGTTATCCTATTTTTTCTCACCATTTATGAAAAAAATCGAAAGCAAACGTAATCATTCGAATGAGGAAGTGAAAAAAAACATTTAGATATCTTTCAGACAATCAAATCATAATTATTGATATTAAAACAAGCGTAGTAATTATGAACAGCCTAAATAGAACCTGTGTTCAAGCAATCAAAATAATTTATCTTAAATTTATGTAACAATGTATAACATTTTTATCTGTAACTTTTCAGTTTAGGCAAATGCTAATAGTATGTAATGAAAAATCTAAATTCATGACGACTTTACTTAAAAATCTTTTTTCATTGTTTTACTTTTATCTCCATTTTTATATTATAGCCTAGGCGCAGTATTATCCTTCTCGAGGACTGTATCTTATTTCTTGGAAAAATCACAGATTTTATTTGTTCTATCTCTCCGTTCACAATTTTTCCCAACTATTTTGAAAACTTTTCTCAAAATCGTTCTCTACCATCGACACAGCATCACTTCATCATATTATTTCATAATCTTATCACAGAATCGAAAAGAACAATAGGCCAAATGATAACTCTGTATATGAACAACTTAAAGTATTTGGTTAAGATGATCTGTGGAGCTTTTTTTGATGCGTGATAGCAATTATTTCTTGTTGAAACTTTATTAAGCACTTCATTTTGATCATTAATCAAAGCATCCAGATATTCGAATTCGTTAGTCCTCTTCAAGGTCTTTCCTCTAATTTCAATCAGATATTCGAATTCTTTAGTCCTCTTCAAGGTCTTTCCTTTAAGTTCAATCAGATATTCGAATTCTTTAGTCCTCTTCAAGGTCTTTCCTCTAATTTCACCCAGATATTGGAATTCTTTATCTCTTTTCTCGGTCTTTCCTCTAATTTCACCCAGATCTTGGAATACTTTATGTTTCTTCTAGGAGGAGTTTTCTTATTTCACCCACATTTTGAAATTTTTAAGCTCACCTCTAGGTTATTCCTCTAATTTCACGCAGATATTATAATTCTTTAGATCTCTTCTAAGTATTTCCACTAATTTCAAAATTTTTTATAAACTAGTAAATTTTTTCTTGTATTTGACACTATGTAGTGAATAGTTTAAAGATGGAAGACAGTTTTAACGCATTTTAGCCTTACAACAGGCTTCTATCTATTCCATCGAATGACGTAAATGGCCAACCTGGGGAACTTTTTACTGTCAGTGAACCGTACTAACGTGTCGCAAGAAGAAAATTTGGAAAACTCCCTAGTACCAACATCGACAGAAGGGTGTACAGAAGGAAGAAATACAACCATTTCCCGTTGTTCAACAGTGGCTGGGACCGCCTGGTTTGGAAGGAAATAACAAAGTTAGATAAAGTTAGAAAAAAATAAGGCTCCCGAATATTTCCAACATAGAATCCAAACAACAACACAACTTGGGAATAGCAGCCTGTTCATATAAATCTTAACTGTGAGTTCTCATAAAACTATTTCAACAGTTTTTTTTTAATATTTTAGTTCAATACAGAACGAACTACTTGACTACGTTTTTGTCTTATTCTCTGACTTAGAGTCTATCTCCGACATCATCATCGTATTATGATCGAAATTAACAAAGTATTCAGTTAAGCTAAGGGGAAAGCTGTTCCCTTATTGAGGGCATTAGCAATGATATATTTTCTGTCTCTATAAACATAGATTTTTCTCTAAGCTGTGACTGTCCAAAGCTAGTATTTTGGTCTTTTGCATGCTTCAAAGATGGTATTTATGGACTTTGTGTAATCTATTGTAATCTTGGTTGCTGTGGTTTCATGTTATACTAGATATTTTAGGTGTAGCTTGGTTACTCAATCATTCACCATAAAGTCATCAATTTTCTACCTCATTCTATCTTTGTGATTTCTTGTTTAGGAAATACAATGACACACATGTTGTAAAAGTTAACCACACTTAAGCCTTTTAAATGATGAAACACAGACTTCCCAAATGCAAATTTAATAATGCACCATATGTCAATTTTGGAATGTGTTTTTAATAAATTTACTGTTTAATCTTTTTACTTTAAAATATAAAACGTCATTAAATATAAATTATTTTAAAATAACATTAAAAAAAAAGAATGTTTACACTATTTTTATTAATAATTTTTAGAAATGAGGAGAGCTATGAAATTTCAGATAGCTCTATTTCACAAGTTGTAAAGGTAGTCTGAGAAAAAAAAAAAAAAAAGTGGCGATATATTTTAATCTTTAGTCAGCTCTTTTGTTAACGTTGTCAACTGCCAGAAGAGACATCTATCTTCATCGAAAACGACAGAACTCAAGTCTTCCAACATTCTTACATTTCCCTTACCCTAAGATAATCACTTCTCATTTTGATAAATCTTTTTGTGAAGAAAAATGGCACGTAGCCCAAATAAGCAACACGGCACCTCAAAATGCTCGGTAACAGGCCAACAGAAAGTATCAAATACTTCTCAACTCGCTTGCTTACTTTTGAAGAAATCCTAATAACACGTCGGAAGAGATCCTAAAATCTCTCAATGACTTTCTAATCTTTTGGATATTTTAAGAGATTCCTAATTCAAAAATTCGACTGAGTGTCTTTTTTTTTTTATAATTCAAGTTTTCTTAATCTTCCCTTTTAAAAGTTTTAAGCCAAAAATTTTATTTATTTATTTATTTATTTATTATTATTTTTTTTGTATTTTAAATAATTTAAAACAATAATTTTGTGGCAATCAATCTAAATCAATATTTATCGATAAATCAGATGTCTCTATTAATTTAGCTTTGATTTATAAATTTAGTAAAAAAGACATTATAAATTTCATTATAAAAATATCACTTATTATATTTTCCCATACAAATAATTTCCAAAGTCTAATTTGCAGCAAAAAGTTATAGAATTAAATAAATTTTTATTTTTTTTATATTTTAACTAATTTCAAAAATATTTTTAAAAAACATATATATTTTATATGTTAAATAATTTTAAATAACAAATATATTTTAAATAATTTAAAAAATATTTTTAAAAAACAAGACTAATTTAAAAAATATTTTTAAGAAATTTAACTCTCTTTATTAAAAATGCTCTTGTTTGAAATGTTTACAATTAAATAAAATGTGATTGTTAAATGTAGTTTTATGTTGCATCAATTTTTCAATCTATTTCATGACGTATACTAATATAGATTTATACATTTCGAGTTCTACATTAATTTTACATGACATTCCTTATTAACATTCCTATAATTTTCCCATATGGATATTTAAATTCTGTTACTATATTCCTGATCGAATCCCCTAAAATCTATTAATTACTGTGTCTGTTTCTTAATGTGATTCTTGATTTATTCCGATTATTCTAGTAAAAGTTTTCTTTTTTTTTAATGGCGGGCACTAGGGGACTAACCATAAATCAAAAAAATCTTGCTAGTCATTTATTGTTACCTGGCATCTCCGTAACTTTGTTCATAGTTGAGTGCCTGTGAACCAAGTCATGGAGATGAGTAGCATTACCTCTTCCTTGTAAAAGTAATTAACAATAATTTTGTGGCAATCAATCTAAATCAATACTTATCGATAAATCAAATGTCTCTATTAAATTTAGCTTTGATTTATAAGTTTAATAAAAAATACATTATAAATTTCATTATAAAAATAGCACTTAATATATTTTTTCATACAAATAATTTCCAAAGTCTAATTTGAAGCAAAAAGTTATAGAATTAAATAAATTTTAATTTTTATTATACTATCACATTTTAAAAAAGCTATGGAAGATGAGAAATTTATGATAATTTCCATGCCTTATTTAAAAAAATAACAATAATAGGATTGTACATAAGGAATAGCATAACACTATAGTGTAGCATAAGTATTGAATACAGACTAAACTAAACTCTGATTTACGACAGTCCATGTAGGCCAAGGCCTACAGTGTCCATCTTTGTTTTCTTGATCGAGAGGCCCTGGGGTGTGAAGCACATGTCCCGATTAGGTAGTTAACTTAATGCGAAACCCCTCAATGTTTCGTTCTCAAGCATGCTTGGTACTCAGTTTATTGACCTACTGAAGGGATGAAAGGCTGGCTGAATCAACATTGCCCAGTCCGAGGATCGCCTTGGGAGCGTGAATGGTTGGTTGGTTTGTTTGTCCCTCAATGGTCACTTTTTGCACACGAGGGCTAATTAGACCGGGACCTACGTTTTAAAGTGGATTCCGAACCACTACAAACATCCATGCCCAAGGTGGGATTCGAACCCACGAACTGTTGAACGGAAGCCAAGAGCGTTAACCATTCGGCAGCCAGCTCGGTATTGGGAGCGTGAAACGCTACCACTAAGCCACCGGGCTCCATTAAATGCAGAAAATATTTTTAATAATTTATTTTGCTTTAACGATTACACTTTTTAAACAAGATTAAAATGCATTATATGTAAATGACGGTAAATAATAATATAATGAAATGTTAAGTAATAAGTCTATGACGTTATAATGATTAAATTAATGTCATTCTTTTTATAACATATTTTGTAGATTACTAAGAAAGGAAATCGAAATAAGTGAATATAGATTATGCTTATTCATTTGATAACATATTACAATATCTATCATAAAGCTCAGAATCTTTGTTTTAAAAATGCTAATCAGCTTTCTTTTTTATTAATTCAATAATATATTTCACGAATCAAAGAAATTATAAAATGGGACACAGAAAAATTTAAAATGCCATTAAAAATGAATAAAAGTAGGAAACGAAAATCAGCCAGGTTTATTTCATAACCTATTTTATAAACAAATATGAACAAGCTTGAATCAAAAATAAAATAGAAATTCCGAACCAATTGAAAACAAAGTCGAATTTCAAAACCAAGTTTGTCACATTTAACATCACCATTCTCATAACATGAGCTTTTAAAAGTCGAACGATAATTCTCTTAGTTAACTAATAAAACGATAATTCTAAGAAAACGATAATTAATGACGAATTTTATCGAAATAACTCTAAGAAAACAATAATTCTCTTAGTTAACTTAATTAAGATTCAACATCATGCTTAGATTTCAATTTCCTTAAAGGGAATCACGTGAGTTGAAAATCGTTTTTATCATCATATTTTTCATAAAAAAATTTTTTGACAATTTATTTCCCTTCATTAAATGTTATTAAAAATATATTCAGGTTTATTGATAGGAATACTTTGATAAGCTCAAAAATCACCTAGTTTTCCATAATAAAAGCTTAATTTGAATTTAGGGACACGAAGATTAAAATGTTAGCCAAAAGTTAAAACCTTCACAGCATGGTGTTTTGTCAAAATATTTGTAACATTCATCAATGTTGAGAAAAATAATTTAAAACTTTCGAAAATTTAATTCTTAAAGGTTAATCCAAATAATCAATATTCAATATTTATTATAGGATTGAGTGACAGAAACCCACTGTCACTCAACAGGTTGTCGTTAATGATCTGGAAATGAAGTCTTAACAATTTATACACAGCATAGAGAAATGAGCAGGAAGTGAACTATACCAAACCACCTAATTGCTCTGTTTAGACATGAACTCAAAACCACAAATCGAAAGCGAGACACAAATCAATATTCGCAATACATGTATGTTAAATAAAAAATTAAAAAAAAAAAAAAAACCCCAGAAATAACGAGACATAAATCACTACTAGACATTTCTCGTGTATGTTAAATGTGAAACTGAATGAAGTTAATAACACTTAGATAACACAGTCATCCTTCTTTAAGATATTTCGATGACATGAATTCGTAGAAATTAGAATCGGAAGAAACTCAGACGTTAAAGTATAAAGCTTATGAGAAACACAAGAACTAAATTATAACATTCACTCAGAGAGATGTTGAATGAGGTTACTACATTTATTTATTAAGATTTCTTTTCCAATTCTCGGCTGATCTTAGGATTTAATCCATTCAACGTTACAAGGGATGAAAAATGATGGCAATTTATAAAGATGGCATCTAGTGGGTGTGCCACTTTCGCCCCGAAAGTGAAAGGTTAGAAAAACCCACATACATCGAAAGAAACATCCATGCCTGAACCAGGATTCGAGCATGGGAACTTCGAAGTTAGAGATGCTAACCACTCCCATATTGGGTGGCCTTTATTTATTGACATAATTTTACTATCTCATTGAGCTAAAAAGAATAATTAAACAATTTGTTAAAAAAGAGGAATACAGCTTTTAAAACTGTTAGAAAATCTGTGAAATCTTAACTTTGAAGAAAAAATATTCAAAATTTAAAACCACACCTCATTTTTCATTTTATATTTTAATATCATAAATATTGGTTAGATTTATAATAAGTATCTCTAGCCTCTTTTTTCATATAGCCACAAATTCAATTTCTTAGATTTGCTGATATATTTTATATACGAAGGATGTATATATATATATGTATATATATATATACTTAGGGTAAGTGCTTCAGAATTTACGAAGTTATGGATATAAGTTAAAAGGAAATGGAATATCAAAAAAAGTAGATTAGCATTCCTATAACAGTATCATTAATTTTCTTTACTGCTATTCTTAACGTAGTAAAAACAGAAGCATTTCATCCTGAAATAATCCAAGACATTTACATCGGTGCTTGCTAAAAAAAAACTTCAGCGTGAATCTTCCAAATAATGTGTAGATGATCCCTTTCAGGCTGTGCACACCTTATCTTGATGCACGATGGAGGCGCTAAAAGCATCCTCAACTCCGCGGTGGGTCCCTTTAGTCCAATGTGGTTTCTAGCGTTCTAAAGAACTCGAAAACAAAGAACACCTTGTGCAGGCAGAGTGAGTGAAAAGATCCCTTGTCCGCGGGATGGTGCTGTTTGTCTTGTCTTCAGTAATTTCAGGAAGCGTCTTCTGGAAGATCAGTGGCATGAGTCAGTTTCAACTAATTTTGATTATGAATTATTTTGTATTAGTTTAGCGGTTGGGAAATAAAATGTAAAATAACTGAAATAGAATTTGTGACAACCTATTATATCCTTCAAGAAATATTACTGTAAAATTGTGGTCATAAACATAATTACAGTATCATTCTCAGTACCATCTCTATGTTTACGTACAAACAACGTTTGGAGACATTTAATTTTTTTATGAATATGTAGATATTTATTTATTCATAAAATATACTATGCATGCAAGTTGACACTGTAAACACTCGTGGAGTTATCGCAATATGATGTACTGGGATTTAATGTGTTATAAGCAAGAAATTTGCATTAGATTTCCGTGTTAGTTCACTCAAAAATGGCCCTCGGATGTACATTCTATTAATGCATTTCATATAATGTTAACTTTATACTGCTTTACAAATAGTTTTAATTTTATTATTGACACCCACTGAAAAAAAGCCCAAAAATTTTTTCCTGTTATGTATTTCTACTTGTGCATGTGTGTGTAAAAAAAGATTGAAACATTGCATAGTGTACAGGAAAAAAGTACGATAAATTAAATAAAATCATTTAAATAGTTTATTTATTTTATTCATAAATTTTACCACTTGAGTAAAAACAAGGTACAATTAAAATAGAATTGAACTTTATTTTAAATGTTGTAACTGTTAGAATGTGCTATATATATATCATATTTATTATATATTATTTTTATTTATTAATTATTTCCTATGCAAACCGCAAATATAGTTTTCCTAATTTTTAAAGTTTCGTTCCTATTGGTTTACTAGCATATAAGAAAATTGAAGTTGGAAACGCTTGAAGTAGAAATGAAAATGAGTTCTTAATATATTAAAATTAAATAACTCTGATTATTTATCTACTAAAAAATACTATTTTTTTCAAATAGTTTTCAAAACATTCATATTTATATTCTTAAAAGTAAAAAGGCTTTCTTTCACAGTGATTGTGATTAGAAAAAGAGTATTTATGTGACAGATACAAATCCAAGCTATTAAAAAATCCAGTGAGCAACCGGTGAAAAGCTCTATAAAATTGAAACGAGATAATGAATAACTAAATAAGATGTTAATTGAATGTAAATACATTATAAGTAGCGGAGTTTTCTTTTGATGAAAATAAGTATTTTTCTTTGTAGGGTGCCTGAATTCGCTGCACTGAAAAGACTTACTTCACTGTGGCTCTTCAGTAGAAGATCATCGCACCTTCCTCAGTGCAGCGTCGAGTGCAAAGCGACAAAGTCATTAGTGAGCAGGCTCGTTCATCAAAGAGCAGACAGCTGTCTGGGGGTTTCTTTTCCTGAATCCTGCCAGCCCCCTGGAGATGACCCCCACGCATCTTGTTATTCAATGTTTACATAATGAGGCAGTCTCTTGTCCTGGCAGAAACTTTCATCGTCTTAGGGATTTTAAAATGAAATAGCTATTGTTTCAATTAGGCGATCAAATTAATCGCCCATCATCTTATTTAATGTAGGCGTGAAATAACTTTCAATTCCGCTGTAATGACATGTTAAATGTTCCACTTAAATGGACGATGTCGTGAAAGAGAGTTCAACCTAACAGCAATATTTCGAGATGGTCCCAAAACTGGTTTTCTCAATACCTTTGTGTAACATCTTTGAACTTTTGAGAGCTTTCTATCTTTAATTTATTTTGAAACTGTCAAAAAAGTAATAAAATAGCCATAATAAAAAACAGAAAAAATTAAACTATTTTAATTAAAACTAGTTTAATAATAGAATTTTTTATATTAACTCAATTGTTAGTACCTAGTATGGCCCCTTTTGGATTTAAAGATGTCTGAAACTATTTTGGTAATGAAATGATATGCTTATTAATCAAAGAGCTCAATTTTTTGAACCGTGATGCCACATTCTATAATAAAGGATTTATATAAATTAAATTTGCTAATTACAGACATTTCATTAACTTTTCCTATACTTTCTATTCTTGTCTTATCAGAGCTATAGTGGCCTCCAAAAATTAAGGAACATGTTTTTCGAAGTTATCTTAAAAAATGGCAACAGAAATAAAAAATGTATAGTTTTTACAAACGATAAAAGAAGGAACCTATATAAATTTATGCAAAAATTCTGACTACCATTATTTTTTTAAAGAAAAGAATGAACATATATGAATAAGTGAAAATGTGCAAAAAAACATCTTGTAATTATGCGTGTAACTTTTGTTAAAATACTTGTTGGCAATAGTCTGTGGAATCCCACAATATCTGAGAAAAGCCGTTTGCTCTATTCGTTAAGGTGGTGGTCGGTCGGATGGATGGATGGAAATTAAAATGTCACAGGCTGATGCTGTTAGGAGCTTTAATGTGTCTTCCAAAGTAGTCCACCAACTCTGGAATCAATATCAAACCGAAGCTTCTGTGTCCAGAAGACTTGTTCCAGGCCGACCACGTGCTATAACACCTGTAGAAAATCATTTTATAGCTCCTTCGGTTGTAAAGAGAAGAAGCATTTCTGTGCTACAATTTATTGCTGACTATTCTGTTGTACGAGAGAGAAAAATACCTTCTATGACGGTGCAAAGGAGTCTTCAGCGTGCAAGTCTCTAAGCAAGGTGACCATTTGTGCGTGTCCTCCTCACCGAATGATTGAGAAGGGCCCGCTTATCTTGTGCACCTTGGGCAAGAAAACATGTTTTCTGGACCCGGCAGCGATGGAATGCAGTACTTTTTGCAGACCAGTCCAAATTCACAAGAGAGATTGATTTAACAGGACGTGTGTTGATCTAAAGGAAATGAAGTACCAGATACCACGAATCCAACACTGTGGAAAGACACAATTACAACAATGGTTTTGAATGGGATCTCAATCAGTGGTCACGCTGACTTGCATGTATTCCAGAAAAGAACTATGACTGGTGTAAGAATCAAGATGAGATTCTTGATCCATATGTCCCTCATATGTGGGTGCAATTTGCAATGATTTCATTCTAATGGATGATGAAGAAATATCTCAGCAAGCTATACTTGTTGAGGAATATTCTGAGGGTCTTCGTTTGGAGGCAATGGAATGGAATGCTCAATCTCCACATCTGAATCTCAAAGAAAATCTGTGAGACAATCTTGGTAGATAGCTTTCAGTCCTCCTGAAAGATCCATATGAGAGCTGGGAAAGAGCTTTCTCAATATCTGGTTTTCACTTCATCATTTCGGTTACCCGACAATTTAATTGACAGTATGGAAAGCCGATGTCACCAATGCATTCAAACTAAGGATGGGCATATCTCTTATTAAAATTCCTTTTTGTTATGTTTCTATGACTTTTCACCTCATAAAATTGTGGTTATTCTTTTTTCTCCCTAGAATGTACCTTTCCAACAAAATAATAAAATAAAAAAATAAAAAAAACATTTATGCGCTTTTTATGTAAGCTTTTTGTATTGTAATCAAAACATGCCTTTTTGGTGTTCATGTCATCCAAATTTTGTGTTTTTATATTAATTCATTTGCTGCAAATTAGTAAAAAAGCCGTCTGTCCCTACAATATTGGAGGTCGGCGTATTTCCAAACATAGGATCGATTTTTCTCATTTTTATCAGCAAGGCTTGGAATCTCGTAATGCACAAGGACAGAAATACTATTTCTTATCAATCATCTAAGTGTGGTTTAAGTCTTCTTTTGAGAATTTACATATAATGAATTTGTGATTCACTGCTTTTTACAATTTAAAATTAGCTTCCATCTCTTGTCGACACTATAAACACAGTTAAAGTTTCTGGAGATATTTAACTTTCCCAAGAAGAGATATTGTGGAAAGAACTATTCTTTTCGTCAGTTGCGAAAAAAATTAGTTTTACTATTTAGTGTTGACGTTGACTCACTGATTAAATAACCTGGCATCAATTTACCGTAATTAATTATTTTCCTAAACTATACGTTAAAAAGTTGCTTAGCATGGAAAATCGAGTAAAATTATGTTTACATTTTTATATAAATAAAAATTAGTAATTTTGTAATAAATGAATTAAATATGTTTTTTTACTATTTCTTTGCTGAATTTATTATTTATACATGGATATAAATTTCTTGAATTTTGTAATTTACTTAAATCACTTTCTTCTTTATAATCTTTCATGAAGCGATAAAAAATATAGCTCATCATTTTGAATTATCTGCATAGGCATTATAATTAAAAGCACAAAATTTCTTATCAGTTGATTTCGAAACAATAATTCAAATTATGCATTTCATTATTCCGAAAACTTTAATATTTTTACAGAATGTTTTCTATAAAAACAAGGTTACATTGATTAGAATAAGAAGGCTCATTTTTTCCATAAGTTTCTATCCTGTTTGGCGTTTCATTTATATTTTATTTTAGTTTTTTTAATTCTAAATATTGACATGAAATCTCAAATATTCAAGCTCGGTTAAACTAAAATGTGTTTATTGACAACGCCAGGACCACTATAAATATATCTTTCCGAAATATTACTTGAATGAAACCGTGTCCCCACTTTTCTCCGAATTATATTTGGCGTTGAGAATTATACTTTTGATACTATTGGGTTGTTCGGAAAGTCATTTCGTCCCCCCCCCCCTGGATCAGCTTTTTTGCTATTAAAAACCAACCACTTAATGAGTGTGAAATCGTGCTACTACCAGAAAGATGGTAAAAGCCATTGAAGTAGAATGGGCAATATGCAATGTAATACGATATTTATTCGTTATACGTTTTTCATTTTCATGAAAAACGAAATTACTTTCCGAACAACCCAATAAAACGATTCTCATTTCTATAAAGAGAACATGATTTCCTTGATGATAAGTTCAGTTTTTATGTGAACACATTTGGTCATCTTTGTAAACACATTTGGACGCACTAAAACACGAAACTAACCCCCTCTCCATGGCTGTACTCATATGCTAAGCAATGGCCCTTGCTTATTGGTTTTTCACTCTTTTCGCCGGCAGGATGATATATCGGTCATCCACCGCAGACATTTTCTTGGAGTGGCTACCCAACTTTAACTATAGGTACAGTGGTTAGAAACCATCTTTCTAACCACTGTACCTATGGTTGATTAAACTTTCCAAGCACGCGAAATGACACTTTTGTTGTTTCCGAACTCTTCACCTACAATATTCCCTCTACTAGTGGTTAGGACATCGGTCTTCCATCTGGAAGTGTGGGGTTCAACTTCCAGTGCCACCAAAGATACATCGAATACATGCGAAATACTTGCTAGTTAAATCTGTGGAATTGGAAGTCTTATGATCAGTCGTTGAGTAGTTATCATGAGTGTAATGGTCTGGGGAAAATTTCCTCCTCCTCCAGATCAAAGTTAAAATTGAGGGATTGGATCCTCTAGTGGTGCCATCTATAAGAGGAGTCTTAAGGCAAAGTCATACTCTCACCTTCGTGGTGCTCTGGTTAAACGAAAGACGCACCCTTCTGACTGAATTTCGCAGCCATTGGCTAACGAGTTTGGCTTGTTCAAGTGTCATAAGCAACAACAACATTCCCACTATTGTTGCTTTAGTTTTGCACAAACTAAAGCAGAAGTGCAAGTTTTGAGTATATATTAGAATTAAAATTATTTTCCTCCAGCAAAGCAAATTTAACTTATTTTATAATAGTTGAGCTTTCAAGAATTTGTAAGGAATTTGAAGACATCCTATTTCTATTCAAGCAAATTAGTATATGAAGATTTATATTTTTTAATCCAATTCTCCAAATAAACTTAATTAAAAACACCTATAAAAGAAATGAAAGTGTATTATTGGTTTAATAGGTCAATTAGTTCAGTCAGCATTAACTATTACAAATATTTTTATATTGGTATTAAACATTATCATAAATTATTAAAAGTTACAAAATATTAAAAAAAAATAATTATAAACAAGTATACAAAGTATGTTACATTAGAAATGTCATAAAAACTCCTAGGGTTTAAAATAAATATTTTGTTTTGTATCAAAGCCCAGTTTTGCCTTGTAATGGTCTTATTTCTCATCCGATTTTTAAAAACAGGGGAAGTGTTTTGAAAACTGTATTAGTAAATCAGTGTCTCCTGTCAACGCTAACATATAAAACTTTGTTTTAGGAGAGTTTACATAAATTTTTTCTGTATAATATTTATAGCTCAAAATAAGAGGTTGTAAACTGTTTCCAATCTTAAAATGTCACGTTGAGATTTTACAATCCGAAATTCTAAAATATGACAATAAGCAATTGTGATTATGGTGTGATAACAAAATGGTGGAAAATCTGCTCTGTAAAAATAGGTATATATAGAATAATTTTAACATTCCATATCTTAAAATACAAAAAAATACGAATAAAAAAATAGGTTTTGTCTAAGAAGTCAATTTTTTTTTTTCAATAGTTTGTAGTATGCAAAGTAAGAGATTCTTGCAAAAACTGCTTATCATTTGAAATAGAATATTCTCTTTAAATAAATAGTTTTGTTTCAAGTTAATTAAATTTTACGATAATTTTATTAAATAATTAAACATTTTTATACTTAGTTTTATGATATCGTCATTCCGGGGTAAATAACCATCATCTTCCACATCTATTGTTTTTGTGTGTCCCATTTTCAATCTCATTAATATTTTATTTTTGCATCATATATTTAAGTTATGGCCTGAAACTATTAAATCCCTCACCAAAATAATGATATTCCTTAAATGCTTCGTAATTTTATATGAATGTACAATATATTTAATATAATAATGTTTATGAATAAATTTTGTTGTTACTAATAACACTTGGACAAGCCAAGCTCGCTATGCCTCGTCTATGCGAATTTAAGTCAATTAAGGGTGCCTTTCGTTTAATCAGAGCACCATAAAGGTGAAAGTATGACTTCTGCTTTTCAAATTCTCCGTTAGATGGCAGCACCAGAGGATCTACTCCCTCAATTTTGGCATTGATCTGGAGAGGGAGTAAATTTCTCCAGACCATTGCACCCATGGTAACTGCTCAACGACCGATCATAAGAATTTCGATTCCACAGATTTAACGAACACGTATATCGCATGTACTCGGTGGGTCTTTGGTGGCATTGGGAATCGATCCCCACCCTTCCAGATGGAATGCCGATACCCTAACCACTGGACTACCATCGATGCAATGTATAAGGCCATGATGCTAAGTCTGAAAACAAAAGGCTATTTTAAGAGAATTTATATATTCACTTTTTAAATTAAAGTCTTAATTCAAAAATGTTTTTTTTTAAGGAAACTGTCTCATTTTTGACAACTTCTCAAAATATCTTACATATAATCACTTTGAAATCATCATAAATGTTGTACAATCATTTTTTTGTTTCTTGTCAAAATCAACACAATCATCTAAATAATTTTAAACTATTTCACAGCAATATTTTCCCGATATTTTATTATTATGTCTGTTTTAGGCTAAAGTAAGAGTGACTTTAATGCTACTAGTGGGTGTTTTTACCTAGAGTCATTAAGTACCTTTTATTTCGCATTCGTATGATATTAATCATTTAAAAAAAAAAAACGATTCTAAGATAATCTATTTGGGTTGTTCTTAAAGACACACAGGACAGGGACATCTATTGCACATGCGCAGTACAATGAATTTAAAAGATATTTTTTACAACTTCCGTATTGTCCCATTTTTTTTAAAAAAAATTAGGTGTTTTAATTCTTGGTTGAAGTTAAGTATTGTACTTCATTAAAAATGAAATAGTTCAAATTTTAATGCTTTAAAAACTACAATCACAAAGCTTCTCTTTAATAAATATATGATTCACGAAATTTATAAAATTTCATTTTATAAAAAACTGCTACACAATCCCCAATTATGAGTCGTAATTACTAAGGATTGATTATTTGGTTTTATGTCAGCAATTGGAATTTTTAAAAAATCCTAATTACTAAAGTAAAAATTGTTCTTTATTATAAATTTTAAAATTTCTTTTGCACAGAAAGTTAAATTACGCGGTAACTTGACTTATAGAAGTTCTAAGTTTCTACAATATGATTCTTTTCTAGTTGACAATTTATGGAAATAGGTGAAGAGAACCATCTTATTTTCTCCAAATAAACCGACGAATCGATTTGTAATTTTAAGCTTGAAGCAAACTAAAAAGAAAGTACACGCGTGTCACAGGAACACCGCTCTCATTTGAAATATATCCTGGCGATGATATACACTGAGCTCTCATTGGCGAAAAGAATCAACTACTGTGTCTATTTGCAAACGCGTGCAGCAGAAAAAAAATAAAGAAAAAGAATTACAGAACTAGAAATGAAGTGAAAAGGTGAAAAATAATAACAAAACAAAAATGAGTAGCCGGAAATATGTGTGAAGAAGATATTTTGGAATGCGTTCAAACTTCACACCGAAAAGAATGTTAAAAGAAGGCGATAAGAAAGTAAAAAAGAACAGTCAGGAAAAATATGAGAGCGGTGATTTGTGCATTAAGTGTTTAGGTTCCTTTTCTAAGAGGGGAGGAAGAAAAAAAAAAAAAAGAACAACGAAAGAATTTCCCAAAACAAAGAGGATATTGTTCTAAATTTCTCGGCGAAAACAAACGTTTACATTCCTTATGACGTCACTCAGGAAATGTTCTTTTTTTTTTTTTTTTTTGATTGACAGTGATGTGTTGTTTTGATAGCGCATTACATATTATGTGTTAAACGGAATTATATAAACCAACTGAACCATAGTACTAGATGCCATAACACATGTGTTCAGAAGACGCCTTCTATGAATCGACACAGATTTTCTTTTCATTTCCTTAAATGTCTGTAACAGCTGCTACAAACACATAATCAAAACTGTCAAACGATTGCATTTGATGATCAGATTTCATATTTAAAATATAAATATCCTATTCTTTAAAACAATGTAAGTGCAATCATCAAAATGGTGTTATAGTAAGACTAATAGGATGAAACAATGAAATGTTACTTTAAGACAGATTGATTAGCAGTGATTAGAATTGTGCTTCTTTCGAATATTATTCAAATAAAAAAACATTTTAATGAATTCTATTCAAGTCTTTAGAAAGAAAATGGCTTAAATTTCGATCTTAAACATTTCATTCATTTGTTTCTCAATACGAATTTTTTAGTGTTAACCTAACAGAGTAAAACAAATCGTAAAACAATGTTATTTGTATCTACGGCAAACAACTAAAGCAGTTTTACTTAGCACAGAAAGTTTGTGAATTTTATTATAAGTTGCATGATCATTCACATAAATTTGATTTAATGTAATATTGCTAAACTTAAAAAATAGATATCTTAGAATTCATTTATGAATTTTCTAGAAGTTGTTCGTAATATCCGTAAGTTCATTTCATCGTAATACAGGTAAGTACAGGGAAGCGTCCTGGTGCAAACAACAATCTCGATTATTAATAAATTTCTCTGCCGATGCTGATACACAAGTACCATTTTAAATAAAACCCAAATTTAAAGGCTTCCTTTTTTTTAATATATTGTTTACAAATTTTATCATATTTAAAATTTTTTAATTTTTTAATAAATATTTTCTATTTTTATTTAAATTTAAAATTATATTTGATAAACTTCAATTTAATTAATGAATACAAAGCACTTTCAAGCTGGTTCCATTTTAGTTATTCAGAAATTGTGTAGATTAAAAAGTGAATGTAAACATTCAGGATTTTATTGACTGGGAAATTAAATTGATAAATTATTAAGAGGATAAGCTAATTGCATTTATTATTCTATGAGGCCGTTTTACATATGCATGCAAAATAATTATTTATTACCATGAGACCCTTTGCAGTAAAAAAAAAATGAAAGATATTATTAAGTGAAAAAGCAAAAAAAACTTGTTTTTGTTTTGTAAAAAAAAAAATAAATAAAAATAAAAAAACACTATATAAACCGTATAAGATTTTACTAGGCTAACACTTTAAATGAATTTCTAAATAAGAATATGTCGATTTGTGATTTAAAAAAATTATTATAGTGTGCTAATAAACTGTAAAAAATAAAAGCAAATGAAAGAAACGTAAAATTTTTATGATTTAAAATTTCATCCGATTTTTAAAAGAGAAATATGGAAAGTTTATAAATAATTTGATTACGGCTTTATGTCGGAACATTATTTATGACTTATACATACACATTTATACAATACTTTTTTTTAATATTAGATGCTTAAGAAATTGAAAACTGTTATAAAAACATTCATATAAGGACTTCAGGAGGTTTAAAATTGCCCACTTACTTCAAAAATATTTTTTAATTTAGATTTAACACATAAAATTTTATCTGATTAAAACTATTTTATCAAATGAAAGTGTATGTTTATGATGACTGATTACCAGCTAACGGTTTGCTTTTTCAATTCCAAATTTATACATATATAATCAATAATTAAAAATAAAAATATTCTCCCATTCGCAATGAAAAAATTACATTTTAAAAACGTTTAATTTTTAAGATTCTGAATCTTAATAACCTCAATATAGAAATAGTAACTCTTCTTCAATAAATCAATCTAGTTTTTGTGCAATATTTTTATATCTTGAGATATTACATAGTTGTCTCTGAAATAGTTAAGAATTGGTGATATATATATTCCATGAAAACATTGGGAAAATGCTAAAAAAAAAATTTTTTTCCAAAAAAATTTGGTTTTAGAAATAAGCTAAAATTATTTTAAGCATAAAATGCATCTTCAGTTAACGTCTGAGACAGCTTTCAAAAGGTCTTGAATAATCAACTTTAAATAGGCTTAATCTAAGCCTCAATTTCTTTTACGTCATCGGGATATTTGGTTTCATAGAATGAACGGGCTTAGAATCAAAAGTCATTAGAATTCAAATTTAATTTTAAAGACATTTATTCCAATGATATAATTAATTTTTATATGCTAGGTACTTAGCAGCGCTGCTCCCTTAATTTTGTTAATAGGATTAAAAGCCCAGGTACTGCTTGATGGATTGAAGTCGGAACAAACCTTTGATTGATAAGAGCAATAAGACGATAATGGAAGCAACATAGGCTATACTGATGCCATTAATACCTTGACTTTGATGTTAGGGGGAAATATACAAATTATCTGAAAAATTCATTAGGAGATATTGTTAATTGAAAAGATGAAAATTTTTAAAATTTAAATAATTACAAAAAAATTATTGTCAAAAAATACAATATCTTGTGTTTATTGGCATTAATATATATTTAAATATACACTGCTAATATATATGTTGAAAAAAGAGGTAATAGTGTGAATAAAATTCATTTTCAGTCAAAAAATATACATATAAATTTTAAGTACTTAGAAAAATGAATAGTATTTTTTGAAGAGTTGAAATATAATGAATCACAACTAAATTAAAAAGTATCTAAGTAAAAAAAAAAAAAAAAAAAAAAAAAAAAAAGAAGAAGTAAATAATGCTGTAAAAATAAACAGAAGTAATAGATTAAATGAAACTATGAATTTATCTTTAGATTAAAATTTAGTAGAAGAATTCGTTAATTTATTCTTATCCATAAATAAGGAAATAATGAATGCAAAATAAAAATGAATATAAATTGCCCATAAAATGGTTTAGTTATGAAGACAATGGTATAAATATGGATTGTAATACCAGAAAAAAGCGACAAACAACTTAAGATAATTTTTCTCTAAATCTCTTTTTCTCCATTCATCTATCAGTCACACATAGAGGGGATAGCGGGTACAATTCCCACAAAGGGAGTAAATATTTTATTGGCTAGAAATCCCCTTTAAGTTGTTAAATTACGGATAAATGAAGTCTTTTATTTAAAAAATTTAAATACCCTATAGGGAGAAATAAAAAATACCAGCCTTAAAAATTGTTCTTGCAGATGAGAGGCATTCATTGCCTATTCCTGTATGAATGTTTGTAGTGATTTGAAATCTGCCTAAACTCTTGCAATGATTATCCCTCGTAAGTGAATAGTAACCATATTTTATATATTGATTGGTTTACTATTCTATCTCTAGTAATTTATTGATAAAAATATTAGTGTATGAGGAAAAGCACGGGAAACGGATACTTGACTTGATCCCACGCCAACAATGGGGAAAAAACAACGCGCACTGAGAAAAGTAATGTATGTTGTTTTCTTCAGAAGTACGGGATTGGTCAAAGCCATCCAGTTAGAAGGACAGAAGACAGTAACAGCAAACTGGTATACCACTAAATATCTTCCAAAAATTCTTCAAGAACTGAATGTTAGGGGACTCATGCTTCACAATGACAATACATCTTCACATACAGACGGATTAACACTTGAATTTCTTAAACAAAAACAAATTAAAGTGATCGAACATCCGGCGTATTCATCTGATCTAGCTATGTGCGACTCTTGGTTACTCTTTAGTCTAAAAATGAACTTACGTGGACGTCGTTTTAATTCAGCAGAAGAGATTGATGGGGTTATAAATGCATTTTTTCAACTATTCCTAGAAATTAATGGCTTGAGGCATTTAATCTGTGGAAAATTCGTCTACAAAAGTGCATTGATGCTGGAAGAGACTACTCTGAATACACCTAAAATTTTGTAAGTATAACTTTAAAAACTTAGTTGTATCTCAAACATTTCAGAATGACTCCCGTATATCGGGTGTCTAAGATTTAATTGACTTATCAAAAGGGAATAATAAGAAAATCAAAGTATATATTGTTCTCTATGAAAATTACTGATGTGATAAGCTAGGAAACTTTTATTGATATTTCTTTTGGGTGATAAAATTTTCCATAGTAAAAATGAAGCTTTATATCTGAATGATATCAATTAAAGTGAAAACTGCCTTCATAATATGTTATAAACATCCCGACACTTATAGCTTGACTCTAAACCAATCAAAGTACAAAATTGGTTGTAATATTCTCCAAACTTCTGCTACAAGAATATAGGATCTACACCAGATCTGAAATCATGATAAATTTTAGCAAAATAATGATTGTACTGAGCTGTTTTTCTAAAATGCTGGGATTCAAATAATATGGCAACTTCTTCTCAAACAAATAATTTGATGGTAAATTAACTGCGATCAGATGCACAATATTACAAATATTAATTCCATTTAATTTAGTCCATTTATCTTTTCATATTCTTTTCAGTATGATGAATATACGCTCGTAGAAAAGTCACAGAATTAATTTTAACAATAAATTAAACTTGCTCAAATATGAAAAAAATTTTATGTTTTATAATTATATAAAAAAAATATTCTTGAATATAAAAAAAAATTATTTATTTTGTCACGTATTGAAGAGTTCTTTACTAAGCAATCAATTTTAATTTTTATGATAATTTCAAAAAATAAACACAAAAATATTTTCTGAACTTTAAGATACCCATTACATTTCATAGTTATGTAGCTCATTTCTGTAGTTAAAATTTCTTTAAAGAAATTTAATAAGTAAAAAACTGTATCTAAAATCACTTTATAATTCAATTTCGTTTTTTGTTAAGTTAAAAATGTAGTCCGATATTACTAAAATTTTCCAATTTAAATTGAAGAAATTATCTATGGAATGACAGTCCTTATTAAATAATTTATTTTTATCTAAAAGAGAGAATTATAAATATTTATATACTCCAAAAAATCATAACAATACCGCATACAAAAATTTTAATATTTTTAAGCAAATTATATAAAATCTTCTTTTAATAACAGTAAATAAAGGGCAATAAAGTGTAACAGTCAGATAAAATTTTTAGGGCATTCAAAATATATTACATAAATTTAGTAAAAAGGCAGAAAAAAATAAGAGAAATCAAATATATATTCTATTTAATAATAATAAGTTCTTTAATAAAATGAATATTTATGAATAATAATTGAATTAATAACCTATTGATTTTCTATTTGTCTGTAAATACAGAACCAATCTGTTTAATGTCTTTATGTGAACTTTTAGAGATAAATTTAGTTTAAACTATACCATTCATCTTAAAGTTTGCAAAGTATGTTTAAGCAGAGTATTTGTTACAGTTTTTATACATATTTAATATTAATTTTCAATGAAATTTAAAGTAGGAATGTTAAAAAAACATTAATATTCTGCTTATTTTTGAGCTTTTCATTTTCTTCAAGATACATTGTCTTATTAAAATATGAAAATTGAATGAATACTAAATCATTTATGGGCAAACAACTATTTACTTAAATAATTCATGTATAATTTGAAATTCATTAATGTTTAAAACAATATTAAACTAGCGTTTTACTTGTAGAATCACGATTTCCTGCAAAGAAGCATAATAGAACTTTTTTAAAATGATAATTCTAGAATTCTTTTTCTAGTAATTTATGCCAACATTTATTGATACCTCCAAAGTCATCAAAAGAAATTTCTTCGTCAGAAAGTATCCAGTAATGAATATTTTGAAGTTATAAGGAATTTTAATATAATTTTTCCTATAAAAACTTTTCATGAATAGGTTTTCCCTAAATTTTTGAAAGCGCAAGACAAACAATATAAGTTATATCCAGTGAATTTAATTTAGCTCTTTTCCCCTAAATAAATCAAATTTTTGCAGCACATTTTTCATTCATTTGTTAGACTGATTTCCACCGTAATATTTCTAATTAATTTCTTTCTTTATTGCAAAATCAATAGCTTCATTTTTTAATTTTTTCTATATTTACTAACTGCAATAAATGAGTAACATTATAGTAAAGAAGATAAAAATAATATGGGATATGAAATATGTGAGCAAAAAATACTATTTTAATGCTTAGTATAAAGTAACTAATTTAGAAACATTAAGATAATTCCCAACAATTTCTTAAATTACAAAATATTTCCTGATAACAATGAACAGATATTTAAAAAGTAAACATTATAAAGTTGTAATTGTAATTGAATAATATTGTTCTCCGAATTGCTTTTTATAACTTTATTTCAAAACATAAGTAAACAAAGGTAAAAAATTTTTATACATCATTATTTCCCTTTTATAAAAAAGTATTTGAGTATTTTTTCTTAATTTTTCTTTTTGCAATTCTGTATCCAAGAAACTAATATAATATGACTCGATTCTACTACAGTTATTTTAAGTGTTTTGTCATCCTTATGGCTTGAATCTGAATACTCAAAAAATCCAAAGATATTAATTAGTATTACCTATATTTTAATTATGTTGAAAAACTAATTTTATGTGTTTGCTAAAGATTTCAAACAACAGTAAAATGTGTATCCCTAATGGGAAGAAAAATACAGTCATTGTTTGGCTCAAAATATGCTTTGTGCCGCAACATTTGATTATTATAAAATATCTAAGATTCAGTAATAATGAGAAAGATATAAGTTCTTTTTTACTTTATTCTGTAACTATCAGCATTTCTATAGATAATAAGGAATATAAAACTTTTGGATGCATATGTGCCTTTCAAATATGCATTTAATGTTTTACTTTGGATTATACATCCAGTGGAAAAAGGAATTTAAGAATATATTTGAAATAAAAAACGCATAATTTTTAACTCCGTTAATGTTCTAAATTTTATCTCATTTTTTTTTTTAACAAATAGGACACCGTTTCAAAAATGCTTGGTATTACGATGAGATATGTGCAGATGAGATAATCAGTTAACTTAATTTTTAGTCTTGTATATTATTAAAAACTGCTATCTTAAAAAAAATGTTTTCTACTTTTATCATTCAGTAAATCAGAAGAATTATTATTCAAGTAAATTATGCAGAATGATTGAGTTAAAAGTGTGGCTTATAAACTACTTAAAATGTTTATAAAATTCTTAATTTTTGAAAATATTAAATTGCAATTTGGTTACCAACCCTTAAAATCCCTCTTGGGATAGACGCTGGTTATCTGGATGTTTTTTGTGATACCACCGCACCCAGTCGGTGGCATCAAAAAGGTGATTTCTCATTCTTAATGTCATTTGCCATATCATACTAATTATTGTTTTCCAACACTCATTTCAAATACAAATTTGATACATTTTTAGTTTGTAAGTTATCAAAATATTAATGGTTTATTTTCTTTACTGGAAAGATCTCTCTTTATCACACCAAAATTTTTCTCTACAATTTTTTTTTCTTTCTCGAATTTAATCAAATTAAGTTATTTTGTAAGATTAGAATTATCGTACTAAATGTGAATGTCTAAGCTATGATAGCTAATTTTCGATATTCTAAATCTCTGAATAAGCCATTATAGTGCACACATTCAGATGTTAATTTGATTGTCATAACAATGTGGGCGCTATGATAGCTTTTTTATTTTCGATATTCTAATTCTCTTCTCGTACAATAAGCCATTAGATTTAATAGACTTCGTGAGCATTTGTTTTAACTCTAAATGAAATCTAGAAATTCAATGACATCAGCCGAAAGTATGCTTGTATTAACTTAACACTAAGAAATATAATTGTTGTACAAAAATATACAACGATCAATTAATACAAATTATGTGAAATATTGATAATATGAAATATTAATAATTTTCAGGTTAATATTATATTAAATACTATTGTCAAATATTGCAACTATTTTAAAATCGTGAGTTTTTACTCCTCTTGGGCGAAATATTGATGGGTTTTTTTTCAGCAGGTAGCATTTTACAATCGAATTATATGAAATATAATGTAAAAATGTCTAGAAATTTGGTGAACAAAAATATTTTGCTGACAATATAATGGTTTATATAATGGCTATAATTGCCCTAGCTATTGCTTAAGGATATAACTTTGACAAAATACTCTCAATTGCTTTGAAATCATAATTTTATAATTTCAATATTAATCCCACATATAAACAAGAATTTCAATTCTACATTCATTTTTCACTATATATATATATATATATATATATATATATATATATATATATATATATATATATATATATATATATATATATATATATATATATATATATATATATATATATATATATGATACGATTAATATAGTTTAACAAAGATTTGCATAAACTAAAATAATGTATTAGTGAAATTCTGATGATTTACGAGGGTCACTCAGAGATTTTTGAGATACAACTAGGTTTTTAAAGTTATATTTACAAAATTTTAAGTGTGTTCACAAAGAAGTCTCCTCCAGCATTAATGCATTTTTGTAGACGAATTTTCCACAGATTAAATGCTTCAAGCCATTCATTTCTTGGAATAGATGAAAAAAATGCATTTATAGCCACATCAATCTCTTCTTCTGAATTAAAACGACGTCCACGTAAGTTCTTTTTTTAGATTAAATAATAACAAAAAATCGCACATTGTGAGATCAGGTGAATACGCCGGATGTTCGATCACTTTAATTTGTTTTTGTTTAAGGAACTCAACTGTTAATCCGGCTGTATGCGAAGATGCATTGTCATTGTGAAGCATTAGTCCCCTAACATTCAGTTCTTGTAGAATTTTTGGAAGACATTTAAGGGTATACCAGTTTGCTGTTGATGTCTTCTGTCCTTCCAACTTGATGGCTTTGACCAATCCCGTGCTTGTGAAGAAAACGGCATACATCACTTTTTTCAGTGCGCATTGTTTTTTCACCACTGTCGGCGTGGGATCATCTTCAAAAACCCATACTTTGCTTTCTTGACGTGTTGGAACGTCAAAAAACGGCATGTAATTTTCATCACCTGTTAAAATTTTAGAAATGATGCAGTGGCCACCATCATTTAGCAATTTAAGAGTTTCTTTATACTGATTCTCACTCGCTCCTCTTTTTGGTGCTCAGTTAGATTATGGAGAACCCAACGGCAAACTACTTTTTCCATATGTAATTCTTCATGAATGATTTTGTGTATGGTTACGAATGCAATGTTAAGTTCCTTCTGTATCATTTGATAGGTACAGCGATTCCCATCCATTAACATTTTTCGTATGGCAGACACATTATTCCGGGCTTGCTGCCGACGGCGGCCTTCCTGTATGTTTTTCATTCTGAAGAAAATTACGACCTCTTCTAAATTCTCTAAGCCATCTGAATACAGTAGCACGAGCTGGAGATTCATCACGAAATGCTAATTGCAACCGTAGAACGCATTCTTCTTGATTTAATCCTGCTTTAAAATTGTAGAAAAACAGCGTGAAAATGTTCTCGCGTCAACTCCATTTTCTCTTCTGTTTAAAATGTATTCTACGCTAAACAAGTTGAAGTAAGTCAGTAAAAAATCGTCTTCTGTGTTAAAATACTTTGTATTTTAAAATTAAACCGTTATTTTTATTTGTAAATTCTCGTCTGCGTGTATCTCAAAAATTTCAGAGTAACCTTCGTTCTTACAGTAGAAGTTATTTAAAATAATCATTTACCGTGAAAATATTCAGTTTCATTTAAAGATTTCTTGTCTAGAATGGTGATTATATTTTTCAAAATTATCGCGAATAAGTGCTTTTTCATAATGTGTTCATAAAGTCACACACACAATGCTTGCGTTTTAAAAAAATGAATCGGTATCAACATTTAGGTGCAATAGAATACTTGTCCTACCAATCGATACTAATTCCTCGACTCAAATACATCAACTATCGATAACCATTTTGATAGTGAAAGACTGTATCTAGAGGTTTTTAAAGAAAGTAATTAAGCAATTAGATATATCATAACGAAGTGATTTTTGCTGAGATCGAAGTTAACATCTTTTGAGATGTTAATTCATTGAGAAAAGCATAACACACCCATCTTATATATTTTATGTAAGACTAGTATATATGTGAGAATGAAGAGAAGACATTACGTTTATATTAAATGTTCTATTCAAGGTGCAATTAAGAATAAAAAGTTTAGTTTCAGGTGTTACTTAAGTTTGTTTATTTTTTGTTTCTCAAGTTTTGTATAAATCTGAATTGGAATTCACGCAAGACAATTTTTTTAATTATCAAACTAAAACAAAACTAATTAATTTTAGAACATAGTGACTAAATGTGTTGCTATTTATTTCACTATTTATCCTTAATATCTTCATCAAAAAAGAAAACATCAATTACTTTAATACGTTTTCATCGAAATTGATTTCAGAACAGAGGTTTCATCTGCTAAGCTAGTTTCAGTTTTTGAAATAGTAGGCTTTTCGAACGTGTGAATTGTGTCAGAAATTATTAAATACCTTATTAACTACAAATTTGAGCTCATTATATGTATCTATTTCTGTGTATTACCATAATTCAATGCCATAATTACTCATTCTGTAAAAAATCGGGAAAAACATTAAAATTCAACAAGTCTTGAAAAAGTTTTTTTTCTCCATTTGGAACAGTAGTAGTCTATTTATGTTGATATAAATAGGTTAATTTCCATCTGGTAAAACAAAACTTAAATTATCAGCACTTTTGTTCTATTTTGAGAGATAATACTGTGCATGAAGATGAATAGAAAAGTGAAATATGTAAAAAAATATCGATGAAAATAAAGCGAAATTTTCGTAGCCATTAACTAATCAAAATAAAATAATATCACCATTTTATTTAGTACTACGTGTAAAGAAAAAAGTTCTTTAAGGCTTACAATAAATGTGTTCCTATCTATCTTACATCATATTTACAATACGTTAAAAAATCCGAGCAAAGTAAAACTAAAATTAAGAAGAAAAATTTATTGATTCACAAAGATCTAAATTAGAGGAAGATTCAAACATTTTAATGAAATTCAAGAATTTTGTATATTGAATATTTTGCTTGACTGGTTTCTCCTTTGTTAACAATTATCTTTTGAGTAATAATAATAATAAGGAAAACGGATATTATGAGAATTAGTGAAGGTATTATAAAAGTTTAAAAAGTGATTTATAATATGAGATCACAAAAGTTTATTTTCAGTTTAGAAAACAATTGAACAATATAAAGAACACATTTTTTCGGAATCTTATCGGAAAATTCAGATAGAGTAATTTTGGAATATTAATGGAAAATTTGTTAAATAACGAGGGATAGTTTTAACTTAGATTTCCCTGTTAAGAAACAAACATATCGAAGTAGATTATTGTCTTAGATTTCAATGAAAAATTTCCATTATATGGTAGAAAATAATATAATAAATATTTAAATTAATGGAATCACTTTAATTATTTTTCAATAGAATACAGCATAAATATGTTTATTAGCATAGTACAACTATTTAAAAAACATTCTTATTAATACATTTTTATATATTTAAATTTTTCATTCTTTAATATTGCTTAAATATTACTAGTTTTCATTAAAAATTTGTTTCAGATTTTAATTCTATGTGATTACTTCTTGGATTTATTTTACAGTTTATATAATGAGAAGCATTGTTTTTTTTTTTTTTTTTTTTTTTTTTTTTTTTTAAATATATTTGATTATTGTGATTTACTATTGACAAACTTGAGAAATTTCAATGCTACTTTACTGTTACGTATCTATTTCACAACTGAAATTTGATCAATTTTCTCAAAAATTAATTTTTAATTTTAGGAAACCATTACTAAACTTAGTATTAACATCACGATTTTATGCTTAAAGCACTGGACAATCAGAGCTGAGTAATATCATCTTATCTAAAATTTTTAGTTTGCTAATGTTTCATAGTTTAGGCTTTAATCCCTGAAAGAAAAACATTGCAACTCAGTGGTAAAGAAAATTTATCAAAAAACGAATTCTAATGTTTTTATTAAAAAGGGAGTATAAGTAATTTCTTGTCAAATAAGCTAAAGTTATCTGAAAACTTTCGGTGGTAAAACGATAAAAGAACTGACAACATGTACAGCACAATCCCGACATCAAACCCTAATCGTGAACATTTCGTAAGTCCTTTGTTACCTAATAGGAAGCCGCAACAAAACCGAAAAGTTGCCAATTTTGTTGGCCAGATTACAGTTGTTCTGGGGACAAAGCGCCTTTGCCATCAGAATCCCGATAAGTGACAGTGTACATCCCTCTCCCGCCTCTTTGCTCGAAACCACGAAATCCGATTATGCCTTTGGAGTAGGAGGGGGAGAGGGCTGCTTCAGAATACCAAATAATGACTACAGCGAGGTAAAGTAGACTGAAACTGCACCGGTCTCTTCCCGCTCTGTTACTGAGAGCCGGCATATTTGAGTTTGCGTATGGCAGGTTGTTATGAGAAGTATAAATAAATATTAACTGTGATCGCAAAACACTTATATACAAAATTTATAATTAAGTATTCAAAGTAATATTTAGTTACTCTTTCAACTGTAACTGCATATTTGGTATAGTTATATTATGCGATGATATTATTTCATGAAACATATGATATGTATGTTGTGAACTTAAATTTTGATAGTTAGTTTAACATATACAAGTTATAAATATCATTTATAGCCCAAAATATTCTGAAATTTTATAAGTGAAACTGAAACTGAATACATGAGAAAGAAGTCACCCCCTCACTCCCTATCACACCCGCATATATATATATATATATATATATATATATATATATATATATATATATATATATATATATATATATATATATATATATATATATATATATATATATATATATATATAATTCATTTATTATAGTATAATCATTGAATAAAACTGGATACGTTGAATTTTAGGTTTTTAATGTGCTTCCTTCCATTTTTTAAATATTAAATTTGAAATTACATTATTTACATAATAAATTTTGGAATGGATAGCTTTTATAAGGTTCAATTCGCGAGAACTTTTATTTTACTTATATCTCTTGAGTCTTAGATTTTCATGAATTAAATGCATTTCTGTATGTTTAAATTGTTATGAAACAAATTACTGACTCCAAATTTTGTAACAAACACATTTAATTAACAATGAACCAAAGAATTTACAGAGGAGTCATATTTGGGTTCGCTAAAAATCTAGCGCCTCCGTAGCGTACAAAAGTCAGTATCAATCTCCAAAACAAAAAAACGCAGCTTCTTCAGCCTGCTCCTCGCACCAACCGTCTTCCTACTCACCCTCCCCATCAAAGGCTCTTGAAATCGAAAGGGCTGAGTAGTATGAGACATTACAAAATACAAACTTCATTACTGTCTTTATTTATAATTTTACAAAAACTTTTTATGATTTTTAATTTTTCTGCAAAAAAGAATGTGTTTCAAGCATTGGAACACAAAAACTTATGTGTGAATCGCAACAAGTGATATTGTAAGAAATTTTCTTTCTGGAATAATTCAGACTGCTGGTTAAATCATTATAATTGTGTTGAATGTCTGAAAGAGCTTGTTACCTTACTATCAAGATGTTATCAAATACTGTGAATACAATGTTTAACAATGACAATGCTTACCAAAAAATAGTATTGTATCTCTTGTAAGGCCTACAATTACCATACCACATCTAAATGAAATCTGAATGGTAGATGATAGGTTCAAAGACTAATTCAACCGTTTTTAGTAGGTTTTTCTATTTTATTTTGAAAGTCTCGGTCAAACTAGTATTTATACTATCCATACTAAAACAAAGAAAACCATTTCTTTAGGATATTTATTTGATTAATTGTTATAGCATTTGCTGTTTTAGAGTTTTGTTTGGTTTCTCCAAAACTCGGCAAACAAAGATTTTTTTAGTTCACTTTCAAGGAAAGATATATGTTCTTTATCCTAAGGGCATGCCTTTCAAATAATTATACATCTTTCAGAAGATGTTTTGGGTTTCACATATAAATTTATATATATTAGAGATTTCTATTAATTCTATAAATAAATCTTTTTCATAATAAAATGTTTCGTGATATTTAAAAAGTAAATGGATAAGTTTCTTTATTGTATCGAATTGATATGAAGAATGATTAATTTTTAATATTCTTCTTCTTCTTCCAGGGTACTGCAGCCTGTTACAGGCCAAGGCCGTTTTAATAGTTCTTATCCATAGCCATCTGTTCCTATCCATCGCAAGCCTTCTCTATTTTTATTCATCAGATTAAAGTTCTTTTCCATTGATTCAAACAACCCGATTGGTAGTCTTCCTCGTCTTCTGCTTCTTAAGGGAATAGTAAAAGAGCTTTCTTTGACAATTTTTGCATTGTCAGATCGGAATAAATGTCCAAGCCACCGTAATCTATAGTTTTTAATTTTGTAAATAGTTTTACATTTGGCTTCTACAATCTCGCAGCTGGCTGTGTTGGTCAGGTTGGTTTGGTCACCGTTCTCTTTATCAGAAGATAGTTAATTTGAATCCCGGATTAACCGAATATCCGTTATGGTGGCTGGAGCACATTATAAAACTGGACGCAATGTCCTCCAAGTGAAGTGATACTTCTGGGGGTGACAGGCCAAGTATTAGGGGTCATCTACTTGATCCCTGTTTCAAAATCAAGAAGACTCCCCCGGCTGTTTCTATCTAACTGGGCGCCCAACTCAGGGCTAGGTACAAGGAAGCATGTTGGTGCAACAATCTCGCAGCTTTTTCGAAATAAGCTTTTTTTAGCTAATTTCTTTTCCATAATTTTCCAATCACTCTCTAACTATAAACGGGAAAATGAAAGCCTTTGCTTTTAAATTTTTTACATTATTTATAGCAGGCAGAATTAATTAAAATATCTTAATGCAGATAGTTTCTATGTATCTTTTACCAGTCTCTGTGTCCTTCCTAAATTCAAATATTTCAACTAATGTGATATAAAAAGAAATAGTGCTATTATATTGCATTAAAAATTGTTATTGAAAATAAAATTTTGGCAAGAGAATAACTTTTAACAAAGCATGTTTTGTATATTGAAGCCAAGTATTTTAACGCAATGAAAGTAAATTTTTGTTGCCAGATCCATTAAGAACAATTTCATATGTAAATAGTTAGCACGAATTAAAATAGAAAATAATTTATGCATTATATTTATCAAATTAGGTGATTAAACAATTACTTAATACATTTAATTTTAAAGCAATAATGTTTTTTCCTTAAAAAAAAAGTAAAATGAAAACACTAATGTTTTGGCAATGTAGTATTTATTCAATTCTTGTTTATTAAAAAATTTATGTCATTAATTTTTAATTCAAGTTTATTTTTTCTAAAAATATTCCGAAGACATTCTCTGCAGAACATCCATAGCATTATGAAATTCTCAAAGTTATATTTGTTATTCCAGCCAACCCTTTTTATATTTAACTTCAAAAAATAAATATTTTTATAACTCTCTGATTATGTCTTTAGATTTTAAACAGGAAGCTTTTTTTAAATTTTCACAGAGAATCTAGAAAATAATAATAAAATATAAATATTTGAAAAAGAATTGCATAGTAAAAATTTCTTTTATTTTTAATTTTCCAATGTTTCATTTAAAGAAATGTCATTACAAAAAGAAACTGATAAAAATGTCTTTTTTATAAAATAAAATTAAATAAAATGATTAAATATAAGAATTTTTTTCTAATAAAGCTGTAGAAAAAAAATCAATAAAAAACTTAGAGAGAAAACAAATTAAAATAATTAATTTCATACTTTGAGAAGTATGTTTAACTGTGTAAAAACAGCAAATCTTTTTAACGGATTTTTTTTTTAATTTTCTGAGAAAAAACTGTTTTATATTAATATTAATGAACAGTAATTCTATAGTACATGCATAGTTAAATGTATGCTTCCTTAAACAATATTCAGAAATACTTTCAACTTATTAGATATTTCACAGTGGTAGGCTGCTTTTTGAAAAGAAATTTGTGGTATTCTTATGCAAAATATATGTTTTAATAAATACATAATAGAATAAGGTGCTGCAAAATATATTATTTGCTATAATAAAGTTTTTTTTTAATTTATATCACGTTATTCTATTATAGTTTATAGTTTTCTAATAGTTGAAATATATATATTGTGTTTCTTAATGCACGTGAAATATATTTTCTTGATATTTTTGCAAACAAAATAAATACTTGTGAATTATCGTAAGATATGGAATCATTAACACACATTCATTCGATATTTATAAGGAAAAGAAAATTTTTAATAATTATAATAATTCAAAAAACAATTATTTAAGATAAAGTTTTCCTTTTTCCCTTTATACATTAACGCGTATTCAATATTTCAGTTGGAGGTTATGAAAAACGTCCTCTATTAAATTAAAAATGTCATTATTATTATGTAAATTTTTCAAATAAGTATGTCAATAATATTTATTCAATATCTTGAAAAAAGGAAAAAAATAAATCAGTAAGAAATAATAACAATCATGACAGATTCAACAATAAATATAATAATAAATAAAATTATGCTTTTATTTCTATATATTTTTTAAGGATATGGGCCACATACAAATTTAATAAGCAGAATAATAAAACTTAAAAATAAAAGGTAATCTGATAGATAAAATTTCAATTTTATTAAGAAATAAATAAAAAATTTATTTAAAAATTATTTATAATAAAGTAAATTTTATATTTTCTTACTCTATATTCATATACTACGTTTCTGTTATTCAGTTATTAAAATAACACATAGAAATGCGTTTTAATAGAAAAAGTTTGTTTTAGTTGAAATCTTGAACAAAAAGATGACACATGTTGCTGATAATTTCTGTTGTGAAGGAAAATTAATTACTTTTTGCCTGAGAATTTCTTCAAGTATTCAGATGTAATAAGCATTGCTGTAATAAGCATTGATGAACACGAGAACATACATTTTGTCACAATTATTTTTCATTCGAATAAATCTTAATTGATTTTAAATGGAGAGTTTTTATGATAAATAAAATACTAGTATGAAAATCAACTGCAATTTAGCTTTTTAAATTTTAGTGAAAAAAATTTCCAAGATTTTCATGCTGAAAATAATTATTAAATCCAAAAAATAATGATAAATCTTGTAAAAATGAGGTACTTTTTTTGATTACAGTCAACTTAAGTTTCTCTGCCCGTATATTGAGCATGTAAGAAAAACACTTTTACCGAAGTTTTACTCCAATTAGTACGAGTTTCTGACAACAATACGGAATTTTTTCTAAATTTCCTTTAGAATGCTCGAATGCTGTTAAATTAGAACTTTTTCAAATTTTAACATAATCTATTTTAACCCACTCTCTTATTAGATTCGATGGACAATAACATTTTGGATTGCAATTTTAATGATAATTATCACATTTCAATAATATCTTTTAAAATGTCACAAACTAAATGTCTCAAAATGAAAAACAAAGAAACTAAAAATAGTTATATTTAGAAAAATAACTAAACCAGGTATAAATACAAAATTTATTTAAAATATACCAGGAATATAAAAGCTAAAAAATGTTCAATTACTGTCTTTTAAAGTGTTATATAAATTGATAAGAAAAGTTTCGAAAAATCAATCACAAGAATATTAATTGTACATGGAAGTTTTTATTTGTGCCTCAAACTTAAAAAAAGTTTTTGTTATTGAACTAATAATAAGAAAATTATGTTTATGAATAATTAATATTTAAGAAAGTTAATTTATGAATAATTAATTAATTAAAAGCCTCATTATGCTGCAGAATATTAAAGGATTAACACAAGGTTTTTTCTGAAAGAGTAAAAAAATTTAATAAAGGACATTTTTCAATAAGAAAGTAGATCTATAATAAAATATATTGAATAAAATTATCAGAGCTTCCTTTAATTGCAATGTATTTTGTAATTTTCAGTTCATAAAAAGAATTTTAGGATTTTTAACCACTTTTTAATTTTTGTTATAATATAATCTTATAATTATTACTTGTTTTAGTTTAATGAGGTTGTGCCTTTCTTACAGTAAGAATAATTCCTCATATTGAAGAATGCGATTATGATATTAAGAGGAAAACGAATCGATTAAATTAACTTTTATTGCACCAAGTAATAAACATCTTTCGATCTGCTTTCCAATCATTTCCGGGCCATTGATCTCAACCTCTGAATTATGAAAATCCACACAACTGAAAACATCATTTTCACCTCGCGGACACAGCGGCAATCAACAAAATTGATCGATTGTATTATTACTGCCGGCACCTTTTGCATAATATTTTTACTTATTTATTTTTTATATCGATTGACATTGTCCACTAAACACCGTAGGTTTGTTCCCTGCAACCGCCAAAAGATCAGATGCTGGGAGACCACTATGACTAATAGGGAAATTATCCGCTTTACGACCCCCAATTTCTCCCCCATTTCTTTATCCAGTCCACCTACATGACTGCATGAGGGGGGAGAAGTGAATTTGTGTTCCCCCACGTGACCCCTCCCCTTCATCTGAATCAACCATTCGAATGGCTGCCGTTGGAAACGCAACGGCCATTCTTATTCGCAGGTCAGAGTTCACGTGGGTGCAAGGGGTCTGCGAAACAAAAGGGGATCTCATGCTCCGCTAGACAGAGGGTGCATATAATTAATGCAATCTGAATTATTTCCTTTCATGCACTGCTGTAAGTGGCATTAGGGTAGTGTTTTTTTTTCCTTTCTTCCACGCGCGTGGAAGGCTGAAGGGTGATGTTGAATTAAATTTTTTTTTCTCTGACAGTCTCACGCCTACGTAGGGAAATTATCATAGATATGACTTTCAGAAGTGGATAGTCTTTTTGTCCAGCTGTGTAAGAGTGGGCAAGTGATGATTGTTGATAACAACTTATGCACGATCTTATTTCCCCACTGACTTACTGCATTCAGAAGGTATTAATCATTACTTATTTTTAATAAAATAAATTAAAATTTGTATCATTCAAAATGGCAATGAAACAAAACTGAGTTATTGAACAATGTTCTCTAAAAATTCGAAAAGCAATGGAAATAAATTAAAATTTATATCATTCAGAATGGCAATGAAACAAAACTGGGCTCTTGAACAATATTCTTTAAAAAAAATTTAAATCCCTGTACATTGTTAAATTAAATATATAGTTTACTTACGGAAAAATGCTAGAAATTTTTTTCAAAATATATAAAATATTAAAAAAATTCGTCCAAGAAATTTTCATTGTTGTTGGTAATATTACAAAGCTCCATTTATAAAATCTAAAAACAACTTGCCATGTGCAATTTATATTTAATAGATTAAATAATAAGCATATACATAATTAAAAAATAAAAATTAAAACAATTTCTTCTTGAAACTTAAATAAATAATAAATTTTATTAAATTTTAAATTCTTACCATCAAATATGGGCTTAAAATTTTTTCATTTTTATGAGAAAATATTCAAGAATATTTGGTAAATGAAAATAAATGTTGTCAAAAATGAATGTTTAAAAAATTTCTGAAATTTTTGCGTTATATGAAATATTAAATCCTACATATGAAGTCTTAAGTGATAGTTTTATATTTTTTGAACAACTATCTCGTGTTTCTATTCACTATCATGTAAAATTTTTTAAAACATTTATCTTTTTTAATTTAAAATATCCATAGTTAAAATAGAATACAATAATTAATTATAAATAATTAATTATAAATATCAATATTGAGAAGAAATGAATCAAGTTAACATGCACATTGTTATTAAATAGGATTTCAGAATTAGAAATTAATATTAAATAAACTTTTGTTTTTTTATTTTTCATATTATTTTTATTTCTTTTTTAATTTAACGTGAAAAATTTAAATAAAACTAATGTATATTTAAATGAATACATAAATTGCGGAATTAAATTAATGTAACAGTTGTAATCTGGGGGTTTTGTTGCATAGTAATGTGATGCAATTGAAAAACATATTGCTTATTATGTGGTCTTAAAATCGTAATGAAAATACAAAGACATCTGTTGATTATGCTTTAAATTGAAATATGTGGAAACACTACACGTGAAAATGTTTTGCTTTTCAAATAGGAATTCGTAGCCAGTATAAGTGAATAAAGTTGAATTGTTTGAAAAAGACACACTGGTAAAGAAAACATTCATCGCAGTACAGCAGAGGCGAAAAACATAATGACGAAAAGTGCTTGATAACTTATGAAGCAGCAATACTATTTCTTAAATTATTAAATTCCTAACTTTAAGATATGGAAAATTTTCTCAGACTAAAAAATAATTTAAAATCAATAAGTTGAAATATATATACAAAAAGATGTCAAGAAAATAAGAAGAGAAAATACGCGAAAAATAACATTTTAGAAGAAATGTATTAAATTATTTTTTTTGGATCTTCTGTTGTTGCTTTTATTTATGACATTTGGACATGGCTAGCTCGCTAGACGACGAATATGCAAAATGAAGTCAGAAGGATGCGTCTTTCGCTTAACCAGATTACCACGAAGGTGAAAGTACGTCTTAGTTCTAAAATTTCTTCAAAAGATGGCACCACCAGAGGATCTGCGCTTTCAATCTTCACTTTGATGGAGAGAGAAAGGAAATTTTTTCTAGACCATTACACTCGTGGTAACTGCTCAAAGACCAACCACAGAACTTCCGATTCCATGGATTTAACGAGAACGTATGTCGCATGTTCTCTTAGTGGTTTTTTGGTGGCAATGGAAACTGAATCTAGCATTTCTGGATGGAAAGCCGACTTACCTAACCCTAGCCTACCACGGTCCTAACAACAACAACAGGATCTTCTGAAAAAGTTGACTGTTGAAAGTAAATGAATGTAAATAACTATAATCAAAAGTATTCTGCTTGTTGCAGCTTCTATAACGACAATATGGGGGAAAAAAGTTTATTATACTGCTGCAGAGCCTTTATATTTTAAGGCTCTACAACATAATCAGTTGTTTTTTTTTTTTTTTTTTTTTTTTTTATTTATTTATTTATTTATATTTATTTATTTATTTATTAAAAAATTTTGAACAATAGAAATCATGAAATTTTTTCTACTATATTGAGCCTGCATCATCTTTAAAATTCATCGTATTAACGTATTTTAAGCAATCTCTGTGAGCTCTGAAGTGCTTTCATAATGCAACGTTTTAGAGATTTCTAATAGCCTTGTTCAAGCAAGAAAATGATGCTACAATTATTTATAGAAAAATATAATTTATATATATATATATACGTGTGTCTAATATTTTATGCATTTAAAATTCACTTACGAATAATTATGTCCAACATCTGAGACATTTTATTTTTTTAAACGAAGTAACCACAGAACGCAGAATGGGACACATATTGCTCTTACACTTAAAATTTTTCATATTAGGAAAAATTTACTTTTTGATAGAGTAAAAATAGTTCAAATTAATTTGGTATATGTATGTCGTATTTCATTAATTCAACAAATATAGGCGTTCAAAAACTGAAAAATTATACAATAGTACTGTTTTAGTAAAATTTAACAATTTACCAGAAAAATAAAAATAATTACTAACTCAACAGGTTGTAAACCTGTTCGAATACCTTAAATTACATGGTGAGACAAGCAGAAAGACACTAATATACAAATGGATTAAAAACATCTATTTTACAGTCTATATTTAGCAAATCGGTAGTTTTTACAGTGAAAATTTCCTTTATAAAATACCTCTTAAAAATATATTCTTACATGTGGAGATCTCAGCTTTTAATAAATGTGTTTATGCTCATTGTCTGTGGAACATATAAAATATCAAGAAATAAATGAATAAATATATATATTTGATGATAATTTTAACTCGTAAATATATCTCTTAAAAAGTTGTAAATTCAGTTAGTGATACATTTTTGAAAATATGAAATTATATAATTGAAAGTTTTTTTGTAAAATTTTCCGGGTAGATTAAATTGAATTTTATTTTTATATTTTTAAAAATTCTCAGAAGATTTCATATAAATTCTCACTCCAGATTTTTAGGTATATATATTTCTATTTATTAAAAGTTCTTAATATAAAGTACTTTATACGCTTTAATTAGACAAAAATTAAATTGTGAAAAGTACTTCATACACAAAAGCTAATAATGAAAAAGAAATAAAATGGGAAATAATAAATTCATATTTTACGTCATTTGAAAAATTCAAATAGCATAATAATGAAAATTCAGTAGACAATTACATTAATAGAGGTAAAACTCATTCCTTAAATGTAGGAATTTATGTAAAAAGTATTTATGAGTAATTTTAAGTATCTTCACATATTTTTACCCTTTCTTATGTCTGTAAACATAAGAAAGGGTAAAAATGTAAATGTTGATAGATGTAATGTAAATGTAAATGTTGATAGATGTAATGTAAATGTAAATGTTGATAGATGTAATGTAAATGTAAATGTTGATAGATGTGTAATCTTCTTACAAATGTAAAAGCTGATTTTAATCTTATATATGACAAGCATTTTATCTATTCATTATTAGGAATATTTTTTTATTTTCTATAAATTTTCTCATATTTAAAATTTTTTGTTTCGTTTTTATAAATTCTTATGCATTGAATATTTGTAAATTCTTATGTTTGAATAATTTTAAATCAATTCTTTTAGATTAAAGATTTCACATATTTATTCGATTTCAAATTTTTTTTAATAGTTTTCATTTTAAGACAATATGTTGAATTTTACAGCAAAATTTGACACTTTTAATCTATCAATACTTTACTACCTCAATTTTTGTGTCACTTTTTTAAAATTCGTAAGTGTGTCAAAATCATTAATTTTCTTCTATAAAATTATTTATTTTTATCTTTTAGAGTTGAATTAACGTTAAATTTTAATTAAAAAATGTAAAAGCTGATTTTAATTTTCTAATGCTTGCATCTGGTAAACTAGGGGTGATAAAATATCGAATAAATATGTTTTTTTTTTTTTTTTTTTTTTTTGCAACTAATCTTTAAATATTTAAGGAGTTGGAGCAGCATTTGTTCCAGGCAAAAATTAAAGTGTTCCAAAGATTGGTGAATATAATGTTATTATATTAGAGAAATGATGAGATCTGTCTACATCGGTAATTCCAAACACAAAAAAACCATTGAATATTGCTCATGTGCAATAAATTTTTGCTTTTCTTTTCAAAAATAGCTAATGGAGTTACATGTTGCCATGACAACTGGCATTGTGTGTGAAGTGGACAGACTAAACCAGGGGTGACAAAACGTCATAAGAGGCCGTCGTTTCCTATGATCGCATGCTGTCGTCACGCAACTATCGACCCTCTCCCCTCATACTTGTGCCGACCCCTCATTCACTTTTCACATTTGACTCAAAAATTTCATTGAGCTTTTAAGTAGATTATTCCTCTATGATGAAGATTACCTTTTAAGAGCATTGTAGGGAAATACAAAACAACTATGAAGAGGATTGTAAAGAAGGAACTTTTTTTTTAATATTTGCAACATTTTCGAAATTTTTAAAATTGATGTTTTAAATACTTACACAATAATTGAGATTTCGTTAATTTTTTTTGAGGCATTCATTTATTTATATTATTTTCTATTGATTATAAGAATAAATGTTTATGTATTACAAGGGTTTTCTTCTCATATAAATATCCCTCAGTATTGCAACATATTCGATGGCATTATTCAATTTTTGCAAAACTCTAGGGGACTTTTTAATTATTAAAATCATTTAATAGCTATCCCACACACAGAATTCTTAAAATTTAATGAAACATTGTTTCAGTCACTTAAAAAAAATTAAGCTGTAATTTCATACTTTAAAATTTTTTTTAAGTTTATGAGTTTTTGAAATTTTTTAAACTTAAATTCCTATAATTTTTAATTTTCAATCAAACAGCTGTCTTAATTATCAGCTGTGTCTTAGATTTTAGATTAAAAATGAAATGGGTGTTTGTCTCTTATATGGGTTGCTTGAAAATATTTTCTGACTTGTAATAAAATATCTTGATGTAAATAAAAGAATTAGAGGAAACGATCATATTTCCAAGTTTTAGCACATTATCAAAATCTTTCATTTCTATCGGAACAATTTCTATCATTTATTTAACCAGATCTTGTATTTCCTATGAAATGGCACAACCTTCTTGCAAGCATTTACTCCCATGATAAAAGTTTAAAGTGACTACTTTTCTTTATCTAGAAAGGGAAGTGCGAATTTTTTACTTGCTAGAAAAATGTGTTCGATTAAATTTGAAATTCACAAAATAGATCATTGTTGTGAGTCTTCCTTTTATTCATTATTTTTTCTTCTATTCCGTCTTAAGAAATAAAATAGCCTTTCTTACTAAAAAAGTCTATCGATGTTTAACATAGATTTTTATCAAAAATCAGGTATGATTCCTGAGTGACTGATATTAAACATAGATTTTATTAGGAATCAGGTATGAATTCCTGGTCTATTGATATAAAAAATAGATTTTATCAGAAATCGGATATAAATTCCTCAACTGTTGATTTTAAACTTAGATTTAATCAGGAATCGGGTATAAATTACTGGACTATTGATGTTAAACATAGATTTTATCAGGAATCAGGTACGAATGATATAGTGCCATGCAACTTTGGTGTTTATTTCAAATAATTTTAATCATTATTGTAAAATTAAGATTGTATTAAAACTAAAAGAATGTGTTTATTAAATATAATGGCAAACGCAAGTTTCTTTTTACTATAAATATACAGACAACTTTTATTTCAATTTATAATATAATATAAGTTAAAAATGTTTTAATTGAAGTATATATCAAATAAAAGAGTTTTTTCTTAAGACATACATTCGAAATATTTTTGTAAAAATTAAAATTACCTTCATTTAAAATACTATACACATTAAAAATAGTTATATTTTAATTAGTTATTTACTTAGGGGTTTGACTTATTCAGATTTTGAAATGAGTAGAAGTATATGGGAAAGTAAATTGGCACATAGCGTCTGCAGTCACTCTTTAAAGTCTTAAATTATTAACTGATTTTAAAATAAAAAACGTGATAAGACTATGAGATAAATGGCTAAAATATTTCCTTTATATTGTCCTACAACTTTAATTTTGCAAAAACATTTTACTTATTTGTTGATTCTGTGAAACTGTTTACGTAGTTTAAAATCAATGGGAAAATCATTAATCATAAAAAGGAATGTGTTTCAGAGAATATGATAAAGTTTCCATTTTTACTTGTTGATAACATAAAATAACTTGAACTACTAGATAAAAAGCATATTTAATCAAATGTACATGAATCTGAGTATCGTTATGTTTCTGATAAGTAACACAGAGACGAAGTAATTTTAGCCGAATAATGCTTTTCAGTATATGAAATAAATCGATTTTGGAAAACACGATACAAATCAAAGTAAAAATTTACGGATTGAAAAACAAGATATTTGTACTAACAAGACTTTTGTTTTACTGTGATATAGATTCCAAGTAACAAACTGAATGGAAAAATTAATTTTATATTATAACTATCAAAATATTAGAAAAAAAACTCAAACTCAAATGTTCAGTTTAAATTTTATATATCATATTTATTGGTATCTAGAATCCATATTTGAAAGTAATAACACATAACACAAAATTGTAATATTTATTTAACAGCACATAAGAGAATCAGAATTCAGTGACAAAAATTCTTATTGATTTATTAAAATCTCCTTAAAATTCGTACAAAATTAAAAAATTTAAAAATTCAAGAAGTTTTCAACTTTATTGAGAGATTTCTTAAGTTAGGAACTCTTTGTGAACACACAAACAAACTTTATTCATTATGTGTATTAAGTTAACTTATTATTAATTGTGCAAAAATATTTTGGAATAAGTTTCGATAAAATATAAAATAAAATCATAATTTAATGATTTTATAATAATAATAATTATATATATATATATATATTATATATATATATATATATATATATATATATATATATATATATATATATATATATATATATATATATATATATATATATATATATATATATATATATATATATATATATATATATATATATATTGTACTGAGCTTCAGGGTTCGTGTGGATTGAGAGTTGAAAGCAACCACTCACAATGAACAAAAAGACTTTTATTCGTAAAAAAATTCCACTAGATATACCAGCTGCAACAATCACTATTATACAGCTCCAATTCGTCAGATACAATAAGTAACAGCTTCCAATCACAGGTCTCAAATACCTCAGGCAGAGAACAGATTCTCTAAACTAGCAGTCACGACTCATCGTCTTCACTCACTGTCTTCACAAAACTGCTTCCTTCTATGCCGGGCTGCGGTATTTATACCTGACTTAGCGGGGAAATCTACTAATTTCGTCAACGTTCTGGAAGCTTCTAGGGTATCTCGCTAAATATTGGTCCTAGAGCTTAGGTGATGGATGTTTCCAGAAATATCTATTTCTCGCCAAGTCGCCAAATTTTCAAAATGTGAGTATTTCCGATCTGTGTGAGATATTTTAAGACATATACAATAATTATTATATATATATATATATATATATATATATATATATATATATATATATATATATATATATATATATATATATATATATATATATATATATATATATATATATATATATATATATATATATATATATATACATATATATATATATATATATATATGTATATATATATATATATATATATATATATATATATATATATATATATATATATATATATATATATATATATATATATATATATGTATTATTTATCATTTTTTACTACCCCACAAACAATATTTATATTTTTGTTGAGGCACTCTGTATAACTCTTAATATTTTAAATCTTATAATCATGTTGAAAATCTACACATTTGCATCATTTGTTTTATATTATTATATATTATAGTTTTTTTTTTTAAAGTTTTACAATTTTTTACCTCATATCCCAAAATATAAAAAAGCCTTTTTAAATACTTATCATGAAACGAAAGCATTTTCTAAATTCTTATTGCTATAATAAACATTACAGTGATAAAGTTTTATTGAAATTTTAAATTAAAATTTATAAATAGAAACACGACCAAGGCTAATCTGGCATTAAGTTTAATCTGGATTTGTAATTTAATACAATTTTTATAAAGGCTTTTTCGATGCAACTCTACGTTTAGAGTATAACTGTTATGGCAAGAAAAATTTACCAAAATATTTACAATTTCTTCTCAATTTTCCTCAGTTTCTTTACTTTACCTAATCTAAGTCTTAATCATTCGCAAATATTGTGTTATATTTAATATGAGAGAAAATAAAAAAAAATTTATTCAACAAAGTAGCTTATAAATAATAGCGAATATTACTTTAAGTTAAAAGTTTGTTTTTCTTCAGGAGAAATTTTCTATTTTAAAATGGTTTATTGTTTTTTATAAACGAATTGAAAGTGTAAGTATTCGGAAGATTTTCAAAATACTTGTTCTGATTTAAAAGTTTACTAATAAATCTGCCAGTAGAAATTTTCAAATGATATTTACTGGTATATGTGATAAATGTCAGTAGATAGCATAGTTAAATACCATGGTTTTATTAACGATAAGTTCTTAAGTTTTTATATTAAATGATAAAAATTGAACTAAAGTGATAAATAATTATCGGTTCAAGTTACTTTCATTAACAATATTTTGAGTGAAGCCTTATCCAACGCAATATCTCACAAAGTTACATCTCCAGTCTCCTTTCAGTTTGGTTGCTTTGCTAAAAGCATATTGAAGAAAAATATCAAAACTATTTTCTCAAACAAAGAAACAATAAACTTCCTTAATTTCTCTAGTCTTCAGATACAAATTACTAACTATACATAAACAAAAAACATCTAGAATCTCTCAATTACTTAACAATTTTTGGTCAGATCTATTCATCTAGCTGTCATGAAGTTTTGGGCAAGTTCGAGTTACTATAATTTTTTTTTTTTTTTTTTTTTGTCTTTAGAAACATCAGCTAGAGGAAAACCTATTTACATCGTGAACCAAAAACTCGCTTGTTTGTTGGAAGAAAATAAGAGATCTTCCTCTCCTACAAAACAATCTCTAAAAGCATTTGCAATCAACTGCCAGTCCCGAAGCCATTAGGGGTTTTCCTCTTCCCCATCTTCTGTTTTCGGATCACGCACAACATAATACGAGAATTCTTGGCGGCAAAACCACAAAACTGCCACAAAACAAATGAATTAGATTACCTCTTGGCGAGATTTCCTGCTCCGTTCTTTAATGAAGATCAATTACCAGCGCCGTTTGTCCCGGGAAAAGCAGGGGAAAACCCTTTGAACCCTGGAGTTTTTGAGGGAATTCGGCAGGGATTCCATTGAGTTACGGATACATTTTCCTTCCACTTTTCAGTTTATCCTGGAAGTTGTTAATTACAATTTCTGCAGGGAAAACAGCTCTCTTTTTGGTGGAATTATCTGAATAAAAGTTATCGTTTTCCGCCATCTCTAAGGAGCTCGGCTTTCTGTGGAATAGTGATTAAGACTGTCTGCCTTTTCTGATTGGTTCAACTCGGCACACTTCACGATAATTCTTTACCCTGGAAATAATGAGGTTTGATAAAAATATTAAACTGCGAAAAGGTAAAATCACGTGGGATCAACTAATTTTGTGGAGAACAAAGTTGATTGAAAATAGACTAAACAACCAACTTCTCGGCAGTTGTGATGCAGTAAATATTAACAACTCTGGAAGTCCAATAGGCTGAAGTATATGTTAAATAATTAGGTTTTATTTCCTCTGTCCTGGTTAAATATGTGAAAAATGATTATTTTATCAAATAAACCCTTATGAAATAAAATTCATAATTCTTTGAGAATTTTATATATACACGCTATAAGTATATATTTACATATAAAATTTAAACTGAGGAAATGAAGTTATTGAAAAATGTGAACTAATAGTGTAAAATATAATAATATCAAATACGTATCGTTAAACATTTTTCCCAGCTTATATTTACTTTAGATTACGCAAATTTCTCTTTAAATAATTTACAAAGTTTGCAATACTAACATTTACAGAACACAGCTGCGATTATCGAAGCTTAGCTAAGCGACTGAACTTCAAATGCAATAATAATTTCAACAAATGGTAGCACATCTTGATACACGATAAAGCAATGACCATATCATAACCATTGACGAGACAAATATCGCTTTCGAACACAATTTCCTGCTGCATTTTAACAGGAAATAAATTTTAACTTCCCGAATCTTAGGCAGAAGTTCGAACAGAAGACTTCTCCCGTTGTCAAGTAGACACATTGATTTGAGATAGAAGTGACGTGGTGGAGGGAGAGGGCAAGGGGCAGCAACAGCAGTCCGGCGGTCAGGGGAGAAGTTCCCGATAATTACTTGGAGTGAAAATGCAATTAAAGTCTTGATTAGTTATTCCAATAAGTTGTCGTACAGCTGTGAATTCATCTGACGGCCCAAGACCGATACTGATCAAGAGACGGACCCCTAATCCATGGGTTCCGAGGTTAATATTAAGGTTCACACGCAACCGAGGGTTGTAGGGGCCAGTCGTGTAGTGCATTGATTCGAAGTCTTTAAATTTAGTTGTGGAAAGCCTTGTAATCCGTTGTTCTACTTGCTGGAAGTTTGGAACAATATTAAATATTATAAAGTTTTAAGTCTTGTTGAAAATATTAAGCATATTTTAATTAAGTGTTTTATATAATGAAATACAATAATATATACGCGAATGAAATTTAGATTTATCATCCCTACTAATGAAACTAAGATTTGAAATAAAAATTATATTTTTCTAGACTATAGAAAATTGGTAATTACAGTTTATTAATTCTCAGTTATTTTCTTACTTTCAATCTTTAATTTAGAAATCATTAAAATACTTCGTAGTAAGGAAAATGCCTTTACATGCAAGCAAGAAAAAACTTTTGCTCAATAGCTAATTAATTAACAAAATCTAACTCCAGAAACAATTTAATTTATTCCGCTAAATATTATTATTTTGACTAAGCAAAATTCATTTAGTTTTAGCTAAATTCCTGTGTAAGAGATACCAGCCATCCAAATACCAAAATAGTCCTAGTGTTTAATATTATTTCCTATACATACATGTATGAGAATATTGGATATTAATCTTAAATTTAATTAAAATAAGTAATCAAATAACTTTGACCTAATTTTTATAAAAAATAAGCTTTAGAGCAATTAATTATTCAAAAAGAGCTTATAATCATCATAAAAGGTAAGAAAATATAAAACTGCATTAGAAATTTTTTTCTAATATCGGGTCAAACACATTTTACCCGTATATTATATCTCACAAAAAATAGAATTTATCATTTATTCTTTTTAAAAACAATCATATTTCGAATAATACAGAATGCAAAGATTTAAAAATATGGAATCTCAAAATTAAAAGTTAGTTTTAACTTCAAAGAGTTTAAAATTCCCGCATTCCTAAGAGCTATTCGGAGAGTCGTCTGTTTCAGAAATTCATCTCATATTATGAGGGGATTCAGGCTTAACAAGGTCTACACCCCAAAAGTGGTTTCGAATAGCCCTATCCATAATTCTGTAGCTCATGTTCCGAGCAATTGAAGCCCATTTTGTGCCACGGAGACCTTCCCCCCTCGCCATAAAAATCCCCCCCTCACTTATATCATATTTCGACCCCTAACGAGAACCTATTGTGGAAGAGGTAGAAACTGATATTGCTGTGAGTCTGTGCCGGCTTTTATACAGCAACTCCATTTGAACAGGCCACCACTTCGGGCGGCAGGACACTGATTCATAAAATTCCCTGGAAGTTTGCTTTTGCGACCCATATTAACCTTATTGGAAGGGAAACAATCGTGACGGACTTTTTTAGTGAAAAATACAATAAGCATTTCTGAAATTTAAATGCATCTTACAGCTATAGTAGCGATAATAGAATATGTGTGTGAATATCTGTGAAATTTTTTGATTCAGTTGCATAACAATGATGTATGGGGGTGTTACATAATTGTTATCTTCTTTGAAATAGGGTAATGTCATATGACGTATCTCCTCTATCATTCATTTTGATATAACTCATTACTTACAAAGTATTTTAAAACGTATAAAATATTGTTGCACTCATATTGGTGAGTTACTTGAGAATTCTTACTCATAAGCTATAATTCAAAACTGACGCATTCCATTAAATGGTATTGAAATTACAATTAACTAATAATCAATCAATTAATTTGAGGAGGTGATTTATTATGAGATAAATCCGTATTTTACTTTTGAATGAATTATTTTTTCTGTATTTAAGTTGCTTATAGCCACCACAATGAGCTTAAAATGAGGAGTTAGGATGAAAAGACTGATAACAGAGACAGTATCGACTCTTTTTAAGATGAAAGTATAATCAAATTTTAAATAAAAACTCTACAATCTACAACAAATCTGCATTTAAAAAATAAAAATATATAATCTTAAATTCTTCGAAACAGTTTCAGTGTCTTGTCATATTTAATGTCGAAGAGAATAGACCTTTGTTGACTCTTAAAGATATTGTGCAGTCTTTATGGTTATGAACATACTTAAAACCATTAGGAGGAATTAATTTTAGGTCGTGAAAAAAATGTGGAATATTACGAATCATATTTCTATAAAAATATATATTAAGATTTAAATTTTTAAAAGAAATGAATTGATATTTTGCCATATGAACCAATTTGATTAAATTTCTTAAATAAATACAGTTGAAATTTTGAATTTCATCAGCACATGAAAAGTGCGAAATGATGAAATAAATATTTCAAATAAACCTGAAGACATTTCACTTAAAAAAAATCCCAAAACGCAAGACAATGCATTAAATGATTATTAGACGATTAATTCAAATACCACAAGCGCTTTGATAAAAATAATAAATTTAATATAATGATATTAATTTTTAAATTGGAAAAAAAATGAGGCCACTCTGTATATCTCATCATGAAGTATAATTCATCATTTTAGGGGAAAAATCAAAGAACGATTATAAAGGGCATCATTTGTTAAAAACGCACGTTTGAATATAGAGTACTATTTTCCGAACTGCTCAAGCCGTAGGCCTACTGTGACAGACATCAATGTGATGAACTGTAATATGAACTCAAATATAATAACAAAAAATATTAAATTGTTACATGAAATAAGTAATCAATTGATTTTTACAACATATATAAATACAAAGTAATATAGCAATAAAATAAATACTCATGCTTACTTACTCTTCGCGTAATATAATATTATGTATTACTATATGTTAATAGTTACATTTTTAAAATTTGAATAAAAATACAACTTTCAACAATTTATTTTAGCTAAACTGGAATATAAAGTTAACATTGCTAAGTATAGTAATTATTTTAACGGCTGTTAAAAAAATATAATAGTACAGTTAAGTAGATTTCTAATGTATATATATGTATATATATATATATATATATATATATATATATATATATATATATATATATATATATATATATATATATATATATATATATATATATATATATATATATATATATATATATATGTATATATATATATATATATATATATATATATATATATATATATATATATATATATATATATATATATATATATATATATATATATATATATATATGTAGATATCTATATATATATATATATATATATATATATATATATATATATATATATATATATATATATATATATATATTACATAAGATACTTCATGTCTATTTTTCTGTCAGTAAAAATCAGAAATACACAAAAATACAACTGTGTTGCAGTAAATTACTAGTATGTATTTTGACCCCACGCTTGTTTATTGTCACAATTTTTTCAGGATCTACCAAAAGTACTACTGATTGCTCACTTCCTCGATAGCGCTTGGCGTGAAAATGTTTTTCCGTCACCTGCAGAAAGTTGTTTTCACGCTCCGTCGCTACATCCAAAAGGATCTGCTTGTCTTCCTGTTTAGCTTTACACATAGCAACATTCATTAATGAGGAAGTCTTTTAGTTAGATATTTGAGTGTTTATTCTTTGAAAAAAAAATATTACTTTAAGCTTTGCATTATTGTATTAAAATTATGTCTTTCAGAATATATATATATTTCTACTGAATTAATGCAATAATTTTCATTTATATCTACAGAATTTTGATTCATATCTGTAAAATTAATATAAATTAAGATCTCTTAAAAATATATAATTTTTATAATTTATTACAAGAATATAACATTTTTAATATATGGTTTTAACTTGTCAAACTACATGCTTGTCAAATATCACATTACAAAAGTTACCATCGCTTACAATAATTTTAACTTAGTAAGTATATTGTCTCTTTATGGGTATATATATATTATATATAGACATATATAAACACATATACACGTATATATACATATATATATATATATATATATATATATATATATATATATATATATATATTAACAATTTATGCTCAAACTCTTTATTGGCGCTTCATTAATTCATCTCGTTCATTTCACATTTAAAAATTTTAAATCATGAAGGATATATAACAAAATATTTTAATTCATGAAAAATTTATAATATTATTTATTTGACGAGGAAATAAACCTTTTTTTCAATATTTTTAAAAAGGAAGTTTCTGAAAGATATTCATAAAATCTGAAAGTTCTTTGCTTAAAGAACAATATATCTCAAGTAGTTAAAAACTAAAAATTAATAATGTAAAGTGAGATGTCAGTCAGAATTTCTTGGAGGGCAGAAATGAATTCAGATAAACACAATTTATTAAAAAAATGTATTTTATATTAACAAAAAATATTTTATAAAACATTTTATAACAGTATATATATATATAATATATAAAATAATACATAATACATAAAATATTAAACATGTTTTATATAAACAAAAAATATTTTAGAAATTAAAAGGTTAATAGAAAGAAATTTCGCTAGCATTTAAAATAAAATATATTTTGTCAGAGCATTCTGAAGTTTTCATGAAAAATATATCGAATATATATATATACATTCTTTAAATATACGTAAAGGCATTATCTTAAAGTTGAGTGTAATAATGTTTTAATACAGAGTTTATTTTTAATTAGCTTATTTTGTACTGAGAATCGTAAAATTTTTTCAGTTTACTAAAACCATCAGTATTATTCTGATTTCATATGATTGCAATTAATGATTATTCGATTTATCAGTTCTTATGTTTAGGCTTTATACTTCTGAGAATTTCGAAAGTGAAAAAGATTTTTCGTATATTATGAAAATACTTTACATGAATTACTTAGAAGTATACATAAACTCGTAAAAAGTTTTAGTTTATCGAAAAGAGTAAAAATATGATGCGTTGTAACTATGAAATATGAATATATTTAAATTATTTTATCGTCATCACAAAAATTATAATTATCATCATTAAATAAAAAAAACTATTTCATTGGAAGGAGTAATGGAAGATAAATTAAATATCATTTTAAAAACTTTTGAATTTTATTCATTGGAAAATTTTGTAACTTATGATACTTTTCATATTCAAAGAATGTTATTTTAAAATTAATTGAGAGAATAACTACAAAATTTATAGCAAGAAGTCTTTTAAAATACTATATTAGCTTTTTAGTTTTATCCAGATTTCTAGAATTGGATTTTGTTCAAATTTAAATGTTGTTTGTTCATTCAGTCATCCACAAACAATAAGTTTAGTTCGCTTCCGAAAATAATTTTTTTAAAAAAAAAAAATCATTGTTTTCTCCAATTATAAATAAAATCAAATTCTATATTCTCTATTCTGAGAAGCTTAATTAATCAACCTATATAAACTCCTGAGAGAAAAAGAAAAAAAACCTTTCTCCTGATACATTCGCTTTAAAATAAATGAACATTAAATTTAAGTTTTTGAACAAAATAATGTGCATGTTTGCCCCTGAATAACATTAAAAATAGTTTTATTATAGAAAGATACTTCAGAATAGGTATTAGAGGTATAACAAATTATTTTCAAATCAGTTTTTAATAATTTTCCACATAAAAAGTAATGAACGACCAACATAAGATGTAGTGTTTATAATTTAGCTAAAGTGGATATAGGTAATGCCAATCATTAACAAAAAGACCGTTTTGTGAATTCGTATTCTTAGACTTCATATTCAATTCTACCGAAATGTTGCGAGCAGAACTAGAACTGTAAAGTTTCCTAAGTACCAACATTTTTTCAAAAATCAGTGCGGAGGAATATCCATCTATAAGGAAGTCAAATATTGATATTCCTAAGCAAAAAAGATAATCATTTATTTCCTTACGTAATTCACATTAATTAGAACTATAGATTTTATAGTAATCGGAAATATTGAATAAATTTTTTGTCGTACCACCGTTCTTCCCTGTACCTAGTCCCGAGTTGAGTTCTTCCAATCAGGTGGGAGTCTTCGTAATTTAGAAACAGGGACCACCAAGCAGATGATACCCAATACCTGACCTACAATCTTTAGAGGTATCATTTCATTTGGAGGACATTGCCACCATGATTTATTCAGTGTGCCCCTGCTGCTTTTAGAGAACACGATGGATGTTCCATTAAATCCGGATTCAAACTCACTATTTTCCGATAATGAGAACGACACCGTAACCAGTTGGTCGAGAAGGAACTTTTTAGAGAACTTTCAATAATGATTTGGTGGACTAAATTTAAAAAATATAGGTTATTGCCATCGCAACGTTCGTATTGTTATTAATTAAATCTTACAAAGCATTTTTTTTTTACTTTTTAGAATATCACAATTAAAATCTTTTACATTATAAATGAAATTCTACATATTTAGGCATATGTACTTGAAAATAGGTTCGAAAATATTCCACTTGATTTTTATTGGTAACAGTTTATGCGTTCGTTTGCTTCAAATAACTGTATGCATGAAAGGCATATGAAAAAATATTCGTCGATGATTTGTATTAATTGAAATTATAATTTATATTTTGTAGATTTTATCCTTATTTAAAAATTATTATTATTATTATTTTTAGGAAGAACTATACAAAATAATTGTTCCTACTATTTGATTACATTAAGACATCAGATGTAGTTGCTTATACTTATTTTATTTTTATAGGGATTAAACAACTTTAAATCTTATATTTCTAAAACAATGCAAATTAAATCTTATTTAATCCTTATTTAATTTTATTTAATCCTCATGAAATCTAACTATTCCATAATAACTGTATCATTAATCCTGTTATCAAAAAACTGATAACAGTTCAGTTTATCTGTTATAAGAGTGTTTCAAAAATAGAAGTCAATTAAACGTTTGGGAGCTCAAGTTAAGGTTTTGTTTGTTTGTCGCTCAATGGTCATTTTTTACTCACGAGGGCTAATCAGACCGGGACCACCGGTTTAAAGTGGATTCCGAACCACTACAAACATCCATACCTAAGGTGGGATTCGAAACTACGAGCTGTTGAAACGAAAGCAAGAGCGCTAACCATTTGGCTGCCACAAGTTAAGGTTTTTTTTTTTCAATTACCTTTTTTATTAAATTAGACGATTTAAATACCAATAAATTAAAAAATATTATAAATGAAATTAAAAAATTAGGATTTAAAAAAAGACTTTGTACAATAAAAACATAAGAACAATTTTAGCAATTGGGACTTTAATTCTTGAGTCAATTTACTATTGCCATGAGATAATCAATCCATGTGCAAAGAAAACTATTTGAAACTGATATATAAAACAGGCTTCGGCCATGAAAATATTATCAACCTAATAGATATTATGCAAGGACGGAAATTTATTAACTCCCGCTCTAGGTGCTCAACTGCAAAACGTATTGCTTGGAAGAAAAAACGTTGGGGGTTTCACGCTCTTCTCCAAGAATTACAGAGCGATATCCCTTGTCAAAAAGAAGTACTTGTTGCCAGAAGAAATAGTTCTTTTCAGAGATGCGGTCGGGGTGCGCAGCGGTGGTGGGGCAGTGCATGACAAAAGGAAGATTCGCGGCAGTGTTTCTTGTCGAAGACAAGGCTGATATCAGGGACACCTGTGAATTGGATTTAAGAGCAAAAAGCAAAAAAAGTGAAGGATGAGAAAAAATGGTTCTTGTCTCGCTGTGTTTTTAGCACTTAAACATATTTTATGGGGACATATCCTGATACTAAATAGTTTTATTTATTTTTTGGTGTCGTTCGACATTTTCTTGTATTTTTTCTACTTATCTTCAGTTTTGGAAATGAAACGTGAGCTTTTGTTTGAAAGCTGGTATAAATTTCGAATGGAATTGTGTCATGGTGGTATGTTATAAATCGTTTTCTTTTTACATCTTTTTCTTTTCTCGATTAATTACGATATTTATAGCTTATTCTGAACATTAATTTCAAATCTTTTGAAGTAAGACTTTTTTCATGGTAAAAAATAACTGTAATCTTAACTTTAAGATCATTGGAAGCAATTAATAAGTTTTTTGAATATGAAAGGAATATACTTTTCATTAAATAGAATCATTTTTAATATGAAGTTTCACATAATTCTTTTTTTCTTAAAATTAATACTCATTATCATATTTTCTCTAAAATTTCAGCTCATAAAAGAGTAGCTGCAATTTTAGACAAAATATAATAACGAGTACTAATTATTAATTGGAAATATTTTCATACATGTTTGACTTTTATAAGTAGTCTTATAAATAATAGCATAAATTAAATCCTTTAATTTTCTTTCAATCATTTTACATATGAAATTAAATTAATAATTAAGATATAACTGTATGATACGAATTTTTTTCTAATTTCACAGGATGGATTTAAAAATTTTATCCAAAAATTATTTTTATAAATTTTTTTATTAATGAGATTACAAAGTATACAATTTTTAATAAATTAGAAAAAATACAAAATTGACCTGATAAATCAATTGAATAAAAAAATTGAGCTGATCAGAAGAAAATCTATGTAACATTACATGATAATTGAAAATATAGTAGCTTTATATAGTACGCGCGGTTTTGGTAGCTATCATTCTTTAATAAAGAAGCAATAAACCAATTCAAATGTTATTGCTCTAGGATATCATATTTCTTTTGTATGAGGTGAAGTTTTAAATAGTATTATTACTCGTATGTTATTACTCTAAATTACATGATGTTTTACATTCAAGTATCGTCTTTTCTTAAAATATCAAATTATCGATAATTCTAAGTACAAAATATTTTTTTTAAATGAATTCATGTTAAGTTTTGATTAAACAATATAAAATCAAAGTACGACAAATAAATCCACTATTTTGCGAAACCATATTTTATTTCTAATTTTCTTATCCATATTAAATGCAAAGAGAATTGCAATGTATTCATATAGATTGCTTGTATTGAGTTATTTCTCAATATTAATCCTAACATTTGCAAAGATAATTTTGAAGTATTTATTAAGTAAGATCCTAAAGTTTGTGCAGTGTTTTTTTTAATATAAACAATCATATAGAAATATAAGGATTAAGATAAGATTTTCTTTAAGGAAAAGCTTTAAATATTCAATTTTGAGAGCATGGCAAATGATTTAGAATATTTGCTTTGCATTTCTTCATCACAAATCGTCTGTATGAAAATGTTTGTTTTCATGAATTTTGAATTTTTTGATATGGTTAGAATCAAATGTAAGATTTTTTTCGGTCTAAGTATTTTAAGTAATAAACCAAAGTAAATATTCAAATACTGTGAAATTAAATTTAAAAAAAAATTTTTCAATAGATAATTTTTTTATAAAAAAAGAATTCTTTCAATAGATAATTTTTTTATAAAAATAAAAATGCAAAGAAAAAAATTGTATTGTTTTCAGTTATTAAATACATCTGCAATTTTTTTATGAAGTAATCCAGTAAAAATAAGATATTTTTCAAGAAAATTTGATTTACTGACAATGATACTAATATTTTGAAATTTCTAACGGCGAAACAAAATTGAAAAACCATAATCAGCGAAAAAGGCATTTATCCCTTACAGGACCACCCCTGTAGTTTGATCCGGATTTTCTGGAGATGCGGACAATCTCTAAGAGGGTCCACTACAGATCCCGAACACCCCTCTCCCTACCTGTAAGTCACCTTCTGCGATAAGGCTCCAAGGCGGACATTTGTTTCATGGGCGTTTTTATCAGAGATAAGACTGCTCCGTGTTGCCATTCCGGGTCCAATTAAAGGCCGTTCGCATGCAGAACCACATCTTCAACCTGCAGATAAATTCCGCCAACTTGTTTTATGGGGATCGCCGCGAGGTGTGCGGGTCACCGTTTCCCTCTCACCGAAAAGGTGAATTTTTAGTTTCTTTTCCAATTTTCTGCGGACAATCTCTTCCGACTGTTTCTTATTTATTATTCGCGTTACGGTTCTCGGTAATCTAGTAGTGATTTCTTGGCGTAAAACTACAGAGTACTAAACAATATTAAGGTTCAGTCTGCAGTAGTTTATCACTTTATGTTTAAATTTTGTTTTGTGTTTCTAGACTCGGGATTAATTTATTTTTTATCCTCAAAAATTTACATTTCTTATAATTTTTTTGCTTTAATATTAATTCCTCTTGTGTAAGAAAAGGCGATTCCTGAAACTAATCTTGGCAGTATAATGTCTTGCTCTTTTCTATAAAAACATGAATATTATCTTGAATCAATTATATTTTCATAATAGTAATCTAAATGAAAAAAATGCCAGCTGATATTTTTTACACAGAATAATTGCATGAGGCTAGGAAAATATTTTCAAGGCTACAACTGAAGAAATTTTAACAGTGGAAAAATAATTTTGAAAAAATTATTTTGTTTTACATATAAATAAAAAGTAATTTCGGCATCCCAGTAATGAAAATCTAATCATTATTCTGTTTCAAATAAAATCATTATTAATAATAATATTTGGCAGTTAGGATGAGGGATCCAAATCGGTTATCATGACTAAAACTAGTAAGATTGGAGTAAGTGGGTTAATATTTCTTAAAGTTAGCTAAACGGTTCAAGCCTTGTCTTTTTTTTTTTTTTTTTTTTTTTTTAAAGATTCTTTTATCTTGCATTATTTTGACATTTTTTTTAAATAAATGCTTTTTAAGAATGTCTGAATTCAAAACTACTTTCCGATATTTTAATGTTAAAGGAATAAAAGTCATTTAATTGTTTGATAACTGACGATATGTGTAACCCACTTGATTATTTGCATTACGACACTCGTATTTTGTTAAAGTTGCTTAATAATAGTAGTAATTATTTTATAAATCTTAAACAAAAATGTTTTTTATTGATAACAGTGCTTAAATGAGTTCAATAATATATCAAATCTGAAAGCAAATGCGAAAAATATTTCAGATTTTTTTTTCGAAAACTGACTTGTATCCTAATATGTTAAGTTTTACATAGTTAGTTTTTATATATTTTAATAATTCAGCTAATAAAATTAATTGTATAAATTAAAGAATTATTTCCTCAATAATTCTATACTCAGCAATATTTTAAATTAAATTATCGCTCAAAATTAATGAATTAATCTTTCTGGAAAATGTTATATAAAAAAATTCAGAATACTAAGATAAAGTATTTAAAACTTTTTTTTTTTTCAATAAAGACAAAAATTAACTCCAGTTTGAAATAGTTTAAATTTTTTTTATCAAATTGAGAAAATTCAAATTAAAAAATCATCTTAATAATTTATAGTTCTCTTAATTGAAAATATGAGAAGATTTTTATTTTCGATCTCTGTGCTCAAAAATAATTTATAATAAATTTTAAAATTTTATTATACATTTTTACACTTTTAATAGAAGGATAAGGATAAGATTTATTTTAAGGATATTTCTAAGATTTTTATTAATATTTTTGCATCAATTCAAATTATTGAATTGGCTTTTGTTTTGTAACATTTTTGTCATCGAAATCACCTCTTTATGAAAAATAATTAGTAAGATTTTTTTATTTATTTAAGATTATCAACCGTGGTAATTTATAATTTATTTTGTAACCTTCATGGTGTTATTGATATTTTGAGACCCAATGTAATTGATATTTCATGATTGTTTTAAATAATTAGATTTTTATGCTTTGCCTCACCGTAGCTTAGTGATAGGACAATGCTCTTAAGAGCGAAAGGTCTCAGATTCGATCCCAGTCATTGTTCAACACTTATGATTGCACTTCTACCCTCCCGTCTGCCTTGAAGTTTTCATGGTTCCATACCTCTGCTATACGCAAACATGCCCAATTATTTACAAAAAATTTCCCCAATCGGCAATTTACGCCATGGACATTGAAATGTTTAACAATAGTCTTAGTCCGTAAGGCTATCCACTTCACTGTGCCAAATGTTTACACTTAATGATAATTTTTTTAAATTATTTGCAACTACATGCCAAAATATAAAAATTTCGTTATCCAGCAATCATAGTATACATTGACTAATAACAAAATTTTTTTTTAATTATGCTTGGTTTTCTATTAATAGGAAGTTTTTCGAGGGTAATTTTGGTTTCGATTGCTTTTACCCCATTAATGGGGATCACACAAAAAGAACCCATGGCACAATTCATTAAATTAGATAAGAAAAACAATTAATTCTCATTTTTAAGCCGAGAACGTGACGCAAACGATAAATCAACATTATATTTAGATCAAGAAGAATGGCAACGACTGCATAATTGGCTTGTAAGCTTCTCACAGCACGCAATGGGAAAAGCAGATGTAAAATTTTAATTCCATGGATATGACATTCAGCCTAGATCTATTAGTTCCTAATGGCTGAATAATTGCCAAAATGAAATAATAAAAAAATTGTTGGTATTTTCGATACTCAACCCCTGACCTTGGCACAGATAACGGCTTTGTGGTTGAAAAGAAAAAACTCCTTCGATTTTGACCTACAAACCTACTGATAATGATCCTCAATTTGCGAACCAGGCGTTTCTGTTGTGCGCAAACAAATGGATGATAGCTAGGGTGCCTTTGTTTGGTTCAAAAGTGGTGGATGTCTTCTTGCCTGTGCAGCAGGTGGAATAATCTGAACTTCTTTTCGCGGCTCAGCTGAAAGGTCTGGTCGGATTATCAGGAGATTCTTCCTCATTCTTTTTTTAACTATGTGTTCCTAGATATCCGTTCGTTGAAAATCTAAGTGCGTATGTCCGTTGTAGTGATAAAAATTTTAAAAAATCGATTAAAATCTGGACCATAAGCAGCTTAACTTTTTGATCTGACTGTAGTCCACATTTTAATTGAATAACGTATTGCTGACCTATAATTGAATTCAAAAGATAGTACTGATTTTAGACTACCATGTAAATTCAATGAAATAAATAGAAAAACTTATACATAAAATATCTTTTATTGAAATTCAATCATTTACTTTTATTATAACATAATTATTGTAGAATTTGTCATAAAAACATGGGTGTTTTATTGTTGAATAAACTTCTAGAAATCAATAAATATTGTTTAGGAAATTGTTTGTGAGTGTTTGAAAAGAATTCCGTTGCAATTTATTTAAATAAAAATATATAAATATATAAATTGTTTAATTTACATAGAAATAAATGAAACACATACAAATTAGTATAAATTTAAATTTAACAAATAATATTATTTACTATATTATCTTTAATTTTATAAATATTTTACATATATAGAGAGAGATTTGGCATCCCTTTTATTTAAGAAATTAAGTTTATATGTAACATGTTTCCTTAAAATTAAATTTCTTATGGGGTATTGCATTATGTTAAAGTTATATAAGTCAATAAAATTGCATACAAAAAATTTACAATGTTTGAATTTTAATTACTTTACAAAAATTCATGATAAAGGATTATTTCAGTTGGTATAAAAATTTTTTGCATGGATATCAATGAATATATTTGAAAAATTTGAAAGTCTAATACAACTAATAACACATACACATACATTGCTGATAATTGGTATAGCATTTGAATCATAAAAGTTTATGTATATATATACATACGTAAATATATGCAAATCTTCATTTATACTTTGCGCAAAAAATAGGTTACAGTTTTTACGAGTATATATATTATTTTATGTGATATAAAAAAGAATTCTCGTAAGTAAAATTTGAATTTTTTTAACAACCTTACAAAGCTGTTATGTTGGATTTTGAAAAAATTATCCTTAAATTAATATCAGAATTAATTTAAGGATAATACTTTAAAAATAACTTTTTCGATTAAATATGCTCTTTATGAAAGTAATTATAATGAAAAGTTTTTACACTGAATCATTCAAACATAACAATTTGTTTCTTCTTTTTTTAAATAAAATTACTTACAATTTTTTTGAAAGCAAACACATAAGAAATTTTTTTTTAATTAAATCTAAATTATATATAAAATATTATTAGATACCATTCAAAATAATCACAAATATGTTTCCGATCCAGCATTTTACAGTTAATCTTAAACCATTTATTATAAATGGATATTTTCAAATTGATTACTCTCTTTAATCGTAACTATATATAAATGCTAAACTATTCATTTTACGTTCATTTCAATGAATTCACATTAATAAGAAATCATTACATTTTTGTATTCGTAATTTTTCCTGACAAATTAAAAAATAAGTGAACAATAACATTTAATTTTGCTTAAGAGTAAAATTCTCTAATTTGCAAAAATTCCATTAAGTAGCAAATGGTCTTCATTATCGTGGAAATGATAAAGGAACGAGAAAATAACAATAAAACCGACAATCTTGAAGTTTTGGTAAATCTTTATTTTTGATTCAGATATTTTGGAACTTTGAATTGTGTTAAAATAAAACAGTATTCAATTTGTTTTATTTTTATAATCCTTCATCATGTGATTATATGCTTGAAGATATTCCTCCGCTAAGCCTATATTCTCTCATTCAAAACTAAGGAAATGTTTGATAGGTTATCAAAATAGTCTTTCTTCTATTTCAATAATATAGGACCCTGCTATTAAGATACTGAAATAAACTTGGTGTGGTAATTTGAGCAATAAAACGAAATTCACTGTCGAGAAGGTTTATAAGCTATGTAAATTTTTTAAATTGACGAGTATAATCAAAGCAAACGAAGAATTTGAAATCTAAAGCCGAAAATCTGTATAATACTTTTGATATTATTCAATAAAATGAATAGCATTTTTTTTCAACATTCGTTTCATTTTACAAGACAGAATATTTTAAATAAAAAATAATATAACAAGACCTAAGCGTATAAATTTACGTACTACTTACATATTACATAAATTTACGTAAATTTATATATTATTATTTTAAAAATAATTTAAAAAATTACAAAATAAAGTTATATAGTTATTTTAAATTTATGAAAAATGTGTATTAATAATATATGAGAAATATATTTTAAAAAAAACACCAAGAGATAGAGGGAAAAATAATCATTCCTTTAAAAATAATGAAATCGAAATATCAGATGTTATTACCGACACTGTGCTCACACAAGAAAAAGGAATATATAATTATATTTCATATGATTAAAAATCAATCTATTTTAATTTATAGTCTTAATATGGACTTCAATTTTAAATACTTTAATTATCAAGACTGCATTTTTTAATGATTTTAAACTTCACGATTTTTCAAGTACTACAAGAGTTAAAAATAAAATTAGAACTAAAAAAACTTTTATAATTTGTCTATATTTTACGGAAGTATACCTAAAAAACTTTAATTAAGACACTGAATAGTCTTGAAATTTAAAATATTACTAAGAAACTTTAGTAATATTACAAGCTTTAATACTTTTGCTTATGAAAATTTATGACCATTTTGTCCCTTATATAAATAATATTATTAACAAAATCACTGATATTCATAATATATTCATGTCCAGCTATTTAATTGGGGAACACAAATGAGTACAATTTTAGTAAACTTTATATATTTTAAGAACTATGTTGAATTTAATAACTAAATATACACGCAAATTAATCGTATACACAATGGGCACAAATATTAGTTCAAATATTTGCAAATTATATTTACTTACCAAAGAACTAAATTCACACATCAAATCTCACCCAAATATTCTATCCTTTAACTATAAATTTATTATGTATATCAAATACCTTTTAGTTATTAATTATAATAATCACTTCTTTGTCACTGAGTTATACCAGAACTCATTAAAAATTAACTATACTAATTCTGAAAGCTCTAATGTAAATTACTTATATATAGATATGAACAAGTATATTAAATAATATCCTTAACTTGAAAATATATGAAAAAAGTAAATACTTCAATTTCAAAATAATTAAATTTTTGTTTAGTGGAATTCTAATATTTCTAAACAAATTTTGTCACTGTTACAGTCAAGTTAACACATATTATAAACTCAATCCCAACTCCTATAAGTTTATTAAAAAACCATTCAATCTCTTACGTCAGATTTAGTTTAAAAAAAAATCATTTTAAATTAACTTTTTATAAATTTTAATTTCAAAAAAGTTTATTAAACAAAAAATTAAATTAAAGTATTTTTCATTCATTTAATTTTATGTATTTACTAATTAGTTTCGAAATTTTTATCGTGATTAGTTTCTAGACAAGAAACCCTATAAATTTTTTATCTTAAAGCCTTTTCAAAGACGATTCATTTTGGATATTAGCTTTTTTATGTTACCCTAATAATCATGGAGGTATTATTATTAAAATTGCTAAAAAATGTTTCTTAAAATAATATTTAAGAATCAAATATTCCTTGCTGATATTCCTTTTTTGTGTTTTTCTTTCTGTTATTCCTAAACTATTACTTTTTTGTCACTGTTATTCAAGAGATTCTAGAATTTTAATTATTATAACAAATTATACATGTTGTCATTTTTATGAATATTTTGGATTTTAATTATTATAATTCATATTTCATCCTTTCTTTAAACTGTGTCTAGGCACAATGAAAATATCCAGATTTTTTAGTCTTAACTGTTACGTCTTCACTTTAATGTTATTTACGTCAAACTTTTGGCAACAGTCCCTTAATTTGTCCATTTATCCTTTTTATTCCATAGTTGCAAACTGTTTGTTCTACCAAAATGGTGGTCTAAATTTTTGACGAGTTTTGTGACAAAAACTCTATCTTACTCAATGCGAGCTATCAGCCTACGAGCATAAAGCTTCAAAATTCTTTCTGTCATATTACTATTACATAATTTCAATATTTTCCCCACTTTAGTGTTTTCTATTAAGTTAATTTTATATAATATTATATAATAATATCCAATATTGTGTGCATTTTAGCATTTTATGCCACCAAAATTATTTAATTTTGTAGTTTCTGTTAACAAACTTTTGTTTTGATTTTTTGTTTCTCGTTTCAATAGTTATTAATTTTTCGAATTTTTCGTTTCTTTCTTATTCAATGGCGCCGGGAAAAGTACATTTGGAAGTTGTTTTTATCCTTTAAAAAACTTACACAAATGAATTCGAAACTCCTTTTCCTTGTGCTTTATTGCCCAGTTAAAAAGGAATAAGTTTCTAGTTTAATATTTTTTCCATAATTTTTCGGTTTTAACTTTAATTTTTATTCTTCTTATGGTTTCCGTTTGTTTCCTAAATGATTTACTTTATTATAATTAAATAAAAAAATTTAATTTCTTAAAAATCTTTCCTGATTAGATCATTTCTAATTACTTTTACATTTAATTTGTTAAAAATTTCTAAAAAATTTTACACTTATAATTAATTTAATTTATATTTAATTTTTACTGCAATCATATATCTATCTATCTATCTATCTATCTATATATATATATATATATATATATATATATATATATTATTTGAACTGTAACGAAACATCCCAAATGAGACTTGAATTTCCTAAAACGAAGATTCTCTTAACAGATATCTCGGGAGTTTGTTTCCTTTCAAAAACTAGAAAATGAATTTATTTAATGAATACCAAAAAGAATGTGATAATGCAGCCTCTATTCCAACCGGAAATTAAACAAATTATTGCCAAATGTAAATTGAATTATAAATGAACGGAAGAATTTCGGAAGCAAGATATAGTAGTAAAGAGAATGACATTTCTGAAAAGTGGAGTTCGCTTGAAAGATTGCACTTGTGGCATGTACCTCAAATCCAATGGGACCGAGCAACAAGGAAAAGTAACGTGAATCGTGTTTGGTCGTTCTGGTATTTAAAAGGTGATCCCCACTGCACCGAATGGACTACGTGGTCATAATATAGCCGAATTCCATTTCCAGCTACCCATCTTCGCAAAGGCTGCACGACCCTTTTGCCCCACCCCTCTCACCGCCCGACTCCACCCCTAACCCCCTGTGACTGCAATTCCATTAAAAATGTATCGACACGCTGCTTTCCGCCAATTGGATGCAACGGCAGAAAACCTTATTTGGCTCATCCACCTGAAGCCGACATAAAAGTGATGCCAACGAAGAACAAAAAGAAGCGAATAAAAAAGGGAAAGAAGAAAAAGCAGACGATAACTCCTACAGCAAGCTGAAGATAGAGGTGTGTTCGAAATGAAATTTTGTTCTACTTTTTTTATTAGTTTTCTTTTTTTTTACTTAGCTCTCCACTCCTGGAAGAAGTTGGGGATCGCTTGCCCATTTTCGGTGTTACAGACATTGCCATTTAGAAAGAGACGTGACTCTAAAGTTGGTTTTCGTAATGGCAACGGTGGAAGGGGTTCGCCTCTGCCCAAAAGTAGAGGGTTCGCTTTAATGGGACCATGTTTTTGCCCGATTACTGTTCGAAATTATTTCGAGTAAGGTTTGATGGCGAAGGAACGGAAGGAGATTATTTTCGATATAGAACTTTGAAAAGCCATCGAAGAAGTAACATACTTTTCATCAAAAATATGGTTTTAATCTCAATAGGGTTTCACATGTAGTGCTCGTATTCATTCCCATATTCTCGGATTGTTATGAATAAAACTGAAGATTAAATATTTAACTCAAATAATAATTATAATAAAAATAATCACTCAAATTAAAATCGGAACTTAAATGAACTTATACTCGAATCATAGAAGGCCTTCTTGCAATCATTATTCAGAAATTATGTTTCTATAAAGAATCCTAAGATTTGATTTCCTTACAAGTATATCGTAATGTAAAAATTTAACTTATAAAGAAAAATGTAATTAATATTTTACACTAAAATTTAAATAGAAAAATTTAATGCAAAATCTTAAATATAAAAGAAAATGTAATTATCTTTACCCATCAGATTACTAATAAAATTAAAAATTAAGTACTTAATTCTAATTATTATTTATATATACATTCATCAAATTAAAATAGTTTTAAAGTATAAAATATACATAAATTAAAAAATATATAATTATTTTCATCAATTATTAAATTAATTCGAAATCTATAATCTAATTCAAATTTGTATTAAAAGAAACCAAACGATTTGAAATTGCTCAGAATTTTATTTTAATAATAAAATATAAATTATAAAAGAAAATTAATAATTACTATTTTGCATTATTATTTCGATATAAAAATGTAATAATTTTATTATTTACAAGAATTAATGTCAATATATATGTAGCAAATGTAATACAATTCGTGTGTAACCATAATTTTGGTTCAATTCTTAAATTATTATAAAATGTCACATATGTTAAAACAATTTATAATTAATATTTTAAAAATTCGAGCAAATTATATTTTCAATAGTAGAAAATAAATGAAAAGTTATCGATAAAACTTTTCATTTACTTTCTATTACGGAAAATATAATTTCGCTTGAGTTTCTTTAAATTATTATGCTTTTATATATATATATATATATATATATATATATATATATATATATATATATATATATATATATATATATATATATATATATATATATATATATATATATATATATATATATATATTTACTAAGAAAATAAAAAATTAAATTATCTAACTATATTCCGAACTACTAATTATAAGTCAAAGGATTACTTTAATGCAAACTAAATGCCATAGAAATATTTATCAAACCAGAGTATTAGTATTAATATTATATATTTCTCTTTTATTTTACTTTCAGATTTGTTACTTTAAAAAAATAAAAACAAAGAAAGTTTATTATTCTCACATATTAACGATTCTGCAATTTTAATTTTGAATTATTTGAAATTCTTTGGGCATTTTCTTACTGCCAAATTGCGATTTCCAAATTAAACTAAATAAAAAAAAATTCTAAGCAGTTATATAAAAAATATTCCTATTGTACACATATTTTATCATGCATCTAATAATGCAAATGAGACCTTGACAAAACAGTGCCATTAAAGAAAGAAAAGATTGTTCAGATTGTTATCTCACCATGCTTCAGATGCTATCTGCAGGATCACGTCATCCTTCGAGTTGGCATAACCTAATGATAAACAACTGTGATCATAAATTCGCGGTTTGCTACGGTCTCTTTTAATCTCCTTAACGATCGACCATGATCAAAGAAATTTATAGGTAGAAGCTGCGATTTTTCATGGTGAGTCTGAAGATCTGGAAACATCTGGGCGAAATTTCAGTTGGGATGCATTACACTCTGACAAGATGGACCGTCGATCTTCCCTTTGAAGAATGTGGTGCAAAAGAGGATGTTGATGTCAAGCCATGCCATTCATTCTCTGTCTATCTTCATCAGTGCAAGCATGCTTTTCAAGCGAAGTGTTTCAGACCACCACGGAGTCAAATAGACATCAGAATTTTATTCAACATGTACAGCAGCCATGTATTTCTATAAGACAATTTCACCCTATTTATAAACTATTCATTTCAATTTTTTATGCATATTTCCTTGACAATTTTCCAGTTGATTTTTATGGCAGAATCATGATTTTTTTTTATTTCGTTAAGAGATTTAAATTTGTCATTTTTTTTCTTACTCTTATACTTTGAAAGAAGTTTATTTAACGATTAGTTACGTGTTTGACTCATTATTTGCACATCCGTGTGAATGAAGAAAGGTCATATCTTTATTGTTTTAATTTTATATGTATCACAAACTAAAAACAATAAAGATGATCTTTTATATAAAAAAAAATTAATTTAAAAAAAAATAAAAAGCTATATTTATCAACAGTTTTTTTTCTTTTCTTTTTTTGCTTAAAATTAACTATAATTATTTCATTATCAAATAACCAAGTTTATTATTAGACTAAGTTTTTTTAATGCTCGACAGCCCTAAGGGTTTAATCATATTCAGCTCTACAAGGGGCGAAGGTGATGACATCTTACACAGTGGACATCCAGTGCACCTGAGATAATCCCCTATTCCTTTCAGTTTCTCCTACCATTTCAATGACATGACATACTAAAATTAGAAAATAATTGTCAAAATGTATATTTGATACAAAAAAAAAAGTTTTATTTAAGTGTTTTCTAAGCTTGCTTCGTAATCAAATAAATGATCAACAATCTCTTTTGTAAAATAGTTTTGGAATATCTAAACACAAAAAGAAGTATTCATAGAAAATGAAATAGAAAATCTCCAAGCAATTTTACAGATGAGTGAAATAGTAAAAGCAAAATGGCAACACTCCCCCTTTATTGATTAAAAAGTTGAGAAGTTACCTTGAAGTTGGATAAGAAAGATCAAAAATCATGTACTCTATCTCCGAATTACGCTGTTTTCATGGATTTTTTTTTTTATTTTTTTACTTCTAAAATATTTTTGATCATTAAGTCTAATACGACCAGGAAGTACGATTTAAGGAAAATCGCAACCTTCTAAGCATTCAAAGTCAGCTGAAGTAGTAGTCAAAATTACAAACTATTAAATTGAATCCGAAACACCAATTCTTCAACTAACAGATAAACACTACATTTGAGAGAGTGTCTTACGATTATTAATTTAACTACGCCTTATATAACTCAATGAAAATTACCCTAAGAAATATGCCACAAATTCCATGCTTTCTCAATTTTAATTATCCTTTTGGCTTGCAATACAAGTGAAAATTCATATTCATGTCAAATTTCCATTCTTTTCATTTGATTGCAGTCAGAATCGTAACCGAGCTGGTAGCCGAATGGTTAGCGTTCTTGCCTTCGGTTCAACAGCTCGTAGTTTCGAATCACCGTTTGGCTGGGGTGTTTGCAATGGTTAGGTTCCACTTTAAACCGTAGGTCCCATTCTAGTTAGATCTCCGCAAGAAATGACCGTTGAACGGCCAACTAATCAGTCAATATTGTATACTTTTTGAAAGAGAGTCAATTAGAAAATATTTGAGGGAGAGAGATTATAGAAATCATTCTGTTTGTCTTAGTACTCGTACTCTCTTGAGCAATTCCACTGATCTAAAGCCATCAGTAAATTTTAGAATTTAAATTATTTTTAACAGACATTTATTAACCATAATATTAATTTATGTCGCATAAAACTTATTAACTTTACTTTATTTAGTTTGATTAGAAAATTTCACCTTTGACAGCGTTGACTCTTAAGATAAAACAGTGTCACGTGATCCTAGTGCAATTTTTAACGGTCTTTCTTAAACTTAGTTATGTGAGGCCCTGTGAATAACAGAACAGGTAGGCATCACGGTGTCAAAGTATGGCAATCTTTCTAAACTTCACCTCAAGATATTTACCTTATTTCATATTTTATAACCTCCTTCCACACCCCAGAGCCACCTCCTGGAAATTAAATATGTATCCTAACAGCATCTTTGGCCGTGGAAAAGGGAAATTCTCGTAATTATGATACTTCAAAACCGCTGCCAACGATGTATTCTTTCGTTTCTTGGCTACGCATATAATGTCCGAACTGGCGAGAACTTTTCTCTGGAGTAGATTATTCACCAGGCGATGCCTGACCTTCCTGCGACCCTCCCACTAATTTCAAAGCCATCGCGGCGCCAGGGCTGGACAATGCCAAGTATTCCAATTTGGAGGCGCGTACAAATTTGGGGAGAGGCTGTGCAAACAAAACCGAGGCACTGCGTGTAGATACAGACGTGGAGTTGTTCAAATGACCCATCGGCTTTTATAAATGCGAGATTTCCTTGGGAAGAGTAACGCCACGACGACGACAAGGGGAGAGAATGGGGTAGAGGTTGTTAATCTGCATCCTGAGCGATGTGTTCCTGAGATTTTGAAAAGGGGGAAATTTTTAAATGAGAATAGCTTTAATGATGATGCGGAGATTTCCTAATGCATTCGCCAAGAAATTCAGCAAAAGATTCTCATGTTGGCGGTATTTCTCGAAATTATTCAGGTCAGTAGAACAGTTGGAAATTCGAGATTTTTTCCTGGTTTATAAGGATGAGACACAAAAGACTATAGGGAAAAAAATGATTTATTAGGATTCTGTCAACAAAATATGTGTCGAAATGTGTGTGGACAAATTTTTGTTGAATCAATAATTGTCAACTATCAAAGGAAAATTCAAGGGAGTCCCTAATCCTAAATGTCTTTGTGTTCAATAGCAAATACTGGAAATTTCTAACCTTTCGTAATCTTTTATGTATCATTATTTTCATGTAATAAATTGTATAAGCATCAATTTATATAAACTCTATCTTTTTTTATGAAATTATTACAAAAAAATTTTATAAGTTGAATAGGTTGGAATAAATTTTTGATTTAAATTAAATTAAATGCAGAAGATTTTAATTATTTGTAGAAATTGTTTTTACACTGTAATATGATTTAACATAGGATAATAAAAACGATATACTTTAAAGTTTTTACCGTTCTGTTTATAAGGACTTAAAATAATAGAATTATCTCTTAGATTATGATTATCATCAATTTCTAATCATGCTTAAAATTTATTTCTCAATATATCTTCAAAATTTCAACAGGAATTTTTGACATCAAATCATTGTGTAGCTTTCTTAATGGGTGCTTGCAATAAATTTAAAATGATGTGAGTCACCATGCTATGGCTTCAACTATGGCATTGAATAAAAAGTAAACATTCATTAAAACAAAGCCCAACAAAATAGCCAAAATATACTTTCTTTTGTAGTGTATAACCATATTTGCATTATTATTTATTTATTTGTTCATTTTTGCAACACCATTTTTTTTTTATATATAAAATATTTCACAAAATTGAATCCTTCCCTAGCACAGACAAAATGCGATACGATTTTATTTCTCTCTGACAAGAAACACAAATTTTGTTATAAAGTACTAACGTCCATGATAGATAAAATCTATCCAGAAAAGAAGGAAAAGTAAAAATTATGCATTATAAATTTACAATTTACTTGCTGAATTGAGTAAGTTGTAGTGATACGAAAAATTTAATTTATAAATGAAAAAACTTTTTTCCTTTGCTTTTACAATGAATTATGTACAATAGAGAGTAATTTAATCACATAAGACAATATTCTAAATAATTCTTTATATTTAAAATCAATAAGAAATCAGGTTTAGTTAAGCACGGTATACTTTAATTTTTTCGTTTATCTGGTATTAAAAATTTAAGTGCAATAGAAATTAAAAAAATGTTCCAGGTAGATAACCAAAATTATTTCTATTACATTGTATATATATGTATATATATATATATATATGTATATATATATATATATATATATATATATATATATATATATATATATATATATATATATATGTATATATATATGCCGCCCAACTTGTTCGAATCCCGGTTCGGGCATGGAAGTACTTTCTCTATCTATCCTGCCCTTGTCCTTTCTCTTTTCCTTGTATGAATGGTTGCCTACCCTATAAATGGGTTCCTATGTCATGTGTATACAGAGGAAGTCGGACTTCGTAGCAAAATATGGTTCAATTGGAAAAGTAGAGCAGCGCACCCCATAATGCCAGCCTTGCTGCCACACGACAACAACAAATTTATTTTATGATGTTTAGAGTCAAATAAAGATTGCATGGCATTACAGGTGCAACAGTACATTAATTGTAATGATTGATATTTGGTGATGAGCTTATAGTTCAGCAACAGTGGCTTTTTGTAAAAAATCTCTAAGACATGATGCCTGAGGGATTACGAAAATATTTTTTATATACCAAGGGAGATCCGTACAATACCGACAATATAAAATCGTATGTTATCCTGTTATCCTACTGAAAAGTAATGGTTCGCGTGGCTCGAATAAAGGCTATAACATTAGATAACTGTAACCATCACTCCAGGTGGTATGCCACCATGATGGCATTGAATCCAAGATAACAAAGTGCAATATTTACTTTATTCAAACGTAGATGCGAAAATCATTGTGTTTAAACACAACCATAATTCGTTTTAAAAAGACATCACGGCACTCTGCATTCATTAACCCTATCACTTTAGGCATTCTTCTCAGTGATGCGGCCGTGTATAAGCAAATAATGCAAATGGATTCTTGCATAATAAGAGCAAAGATCTTAAAATCTTAATTTACAAAATATTGACATCAACGTTTGATTATTTTACTCCGCTGCGTAAAGGCCTCTAAATTTTAATTTAAGTTTTACATAAAACAGAGTATGAGTTGTTTATATATTAAGACAGGTTAAATGACGCGTTATATCATTTTTTATACAAAAGATACACACGATTTAATTTTATGATGTATATTTATCTCTAATTCCCAGATGCTATAGGACTTCCAACTTTCAGTACAAATGGTGGATGTGATAGTAAATTATATAAGGGGGCACTTTGTGGGTGTGACATCGTTGCTTTAAAAGTGAGTGGTGGGTCTTCATAATTTAGAAGCAGGGAGCAAGCAGAAGACCATTAGATATGGCTTGCCACCTCTAACGTATCATTTCACATGGAGGACATTGCGACCAGGACATACTTAACGTGACCCAACCAGCAATAGGGAACATGATGGATTTTCGGTTGGGTCAGGATTTGATTTCACAAAGAGAACGAATGCCTTAACCAACCAGGCCAACGTGACTCCTCTACAGTGATATAAAATATTTTATGTAATTATAAAACACTATATATTATTCTGAGACTTATTTTTAATAAATACCAATCAAGCTCTAAAAAGACTTTTGAATCGCTCGAATATTTTGAATCTTGTAAGTAAAAATAATAAAGAACAAGAAAGATTAAGCATTTACAGCAATAGCTTTAAGGAAAAATAAAAAATCTTGTTAACTATAAAACTTATTTTTAAAAAAAATGTCTTCAAAAATCAAACTAAACTGATTAAGCCCTGCTGAAGAAGCAATTATTATGTAAGAAATTTATTGAAAGTTAAGTTTTCTCAAAACAAGAATATTTTTGGACGTTTGATGCCTTCACTCTTATATTTTATTACCTCTTTCTTGTTTTTATAAACGATCTAATTTATTATTTCTGTATCAGTAAATTTTTTATTGATACCGAAATTATTAATAAAAACTTTTTTTCATGAGATATTCCTAAATTCCTAATCATCCTTCTTTTCAAAGAAAAAAAATTATTAAGTCTTTTACAGATTTCAAAAGTATTATATTTAAAATATATGACACTCGATAAGCGAAAATTCATAACTTCAGTATGTGTTATACAGAAGCAAACATCAATTAATTAAATTGTGAAAATTAAAAATTTGTATTAAATTACCCAATTATAATTAAAATTTCTAATGGAATTTCTGATGGATTTTGTAATCGAGTACCAAAATAAAGAAAATATGTCTTAAGATCCATGTTTTAAAATTTTTTTCCAATCTTTTAGAGATATAAGTATTCAAAAATTTAAACAGTAGAAAAAATATTTGTGGATTTAAGTATATTCAAATATTTCTGATCTTGAAAATTTTGAAAAAAATAAGAAGTGATATCTGCATATTAACATAAATCTTTCTAACTATAACCGAAAAATATAGTAATTATTTAAATCTAAAAGATAAAATTAGACATAATTTCATAAATCATTAAAATAAATTTTAATATTTATAAATGTCATAATGCTTATATATTGAAAAAACATTTAAGGAATATATATATTATAATCAAAGGTATTAGAGAGAGAGAGAGAGAGATTTATAAATTCCCTATTGTATTTATTACTAGTTTAAAAATATGTGATTTGCGATAAATATGTGATATTTAAAAATATGTGACTGTTTATTTCCAAAGAAATAAATGAATCAATCTTATTTTCTGGTAATACAGTCTTCGATAAAAATATATTTGAGGGTGTCCCTTGGCGAGATTGGCGGTTTTTGTCTGGCACCATTCCTGTTCGCGCGGAACGTTATGCAAACATTAATGATGGTCAAAAGACAATGAAATTTAAAAAATAATGCAGTAAGCACAAAAAAAATGTATTCACTTTATTTTGCTAGAATATCCTCACTTTGAGGTAAATAGAATTCTCTAATAGCACCTACAGATATTGCTTAAATTTATGCTGAGAAGAAAATTAATCAGAATCTAAACCAATTAGAACCGTGAATGGATTTCAGAATAACGTTTAGGGTTACCATAAAGAGAACAACATCGCCCAGCTTGGCGATAAACTTGGGGAGAATTCAAAGGGCACCTTTAAATATAGTCTAACCCAGTCTTCCTATACAATTCAAAAACTATTGCTATATATCTCATGAAATTTTTTTTAACCATGAAGTGGTTGTTTCTTCCGTTCTACTTTACATTATGATTACGCCATTTTATTACAACTCTCATTCGTTTAAAATATCCATGATGTCAGATGACATTTCATCTATATCACATCATACTGTCACGGAGTCGTAAATCCCATTTGTGGACGAACTTGTTGCCTGTCTTCAAATCGGATTCTTCGAGTATCAGCAAACAAGGCGAAGTTCACCATCAAATCCCTGAGAATATTGTCTGATTTCATTTTGTTAATAAAGCAATTTCTCTTATATAAAGACCAAAGCTTCGATTTTAGAAGCCATTTTCACTTGATTCAAGCCATTAACAAGTCGACAATGGAACAGAAGAAAAATCAAAATGAAAAAGACAAGATAAAACATTCACTTTATGATTAGTTTAAATCGGCATGGATGATTTAAATCTTTAAAAATTTCATTAAATAATAGAATTCTAAATTAATAATTGAAATATTTGTAAGCAATTTCTTTTAAGTCTTAAGACTAATGCCTAGCTTACGGGAACATTAATATCATTATTATTTTTTGTTTTTCCAATGTTTGTCTCAAAATTTGAGACATTGATATTATTGTGTTATATTAGCCAGTAATTTGGGATTGAAATTTCAGTCTCATACTCATTCTCACATACTTGTAGTTTTTTACTAAAAGTTTATAGACTTATTTTGAGAAAATAAAATAATATGTTTAATTAAAAATTTCATTTTTAATACATTTATTAAATATTTTTGAAATTTGCGTCATATTTCATTTGGAAAATTTTTAATTTTTCCTCAATTTAAGGCTTTTAGTCATAAATAACAACTGTTAATTAAAATTATTTTACTTTTATGCAACTTATTTTTATGTGCAGAATTTTAACAATTGGAGAATTCCTTAAGATTCTGTGTCTCCCTTGTTAACACAGGAAAAAAAATTTAAGAGATTTATTTTATGTCTAATTTAATTGTTTTGTCAAATATATATTTAGTATCAATATATTTTAGTATATTTCCATTCCATTTGATATGAGAGTTTTAAAAGATGATTTTATATCGCCAAATTGAAATTGTCCTGAATAATATAACTAAATGAAATTTAATCATAATTTTAAGAATATCATTATTAAAAGCAAATTATTATTATTATTGCCTTAAAGAACATTTCGGAAGAGTTTTATCATTAAATATGATTATTTAAACGGCACTGACTTTTCTTAAAAGTACCCTTTTTTAATTACAAAATAAATAATTATATTTTTAAATTAAAATGATCTCTATTTCCATTGTAGAAATTTACTTCTCTTAACAAACAATTGAAAAATGAATTGAGAAATTTACTTCTCTCAATTCGTTTTTCAATTCCTGTGTGTGTGAGAGAGATACCCATTTCCTTGACGAACAATTAAAATGTCTTTAGGAAAAATTAAGGTTAAATTTTTAAAGCGATATAATCTTAAATAGTACTACTATTATATTTGTAAAATTCTCACAAATGACTATCATAAATATAACATTAAAGATATTAAAAGTTTTTCTTAAGAATAATTTTAACTGTATAGTCATGAAAAGTTATTTTATCTGATGCTTGACCACATTAACTATTTGTAACCACCAATCAAGATGTACTTTGGATTTATAACAAACAATAAATACAAATAATAAGATCAATAACAAACTGACGCACATGTAAATATGTTTAGATAACAAAACATATGCTACCAAAATATACTTATCCAGTACATCATGCTAATTCAAATAATTTGTTCCAAATATATTCATATAGAGGAATATTTCAAAGATATTCTCTTGCATGTATCCAAAGAAGTTTATACACATGAAATGAATTTGTATATACTTGAATTAGCTGTCAATTTGTCTAAATTTCTTTTCCTTCTAGTCAAAGATTTTTATCTTTTCAAAACTAATGCAAGTTAATTAATTCTAGTAATTTCTCTTTCTAGTGGTGGAGAAACTGAGAAACAAAAAGACAGTTCAAGTTTTATTTCTGGCACTTGATTGTTTTGAATTATTCAGCAAAATTAAATTTTAAATCATATTTTTTTACATTAATTCATTTCTAAGATAATCTGGTTTAAGAAATGAAATTCTTAGATAAAATATTATAGAACCCAGTTCATATAAGGGTTATCAAGTAGAAAGATTATTTGTTCGTTAACAGATATATGTCTTATTTCTGATAAGATTACCATTTTTGCCATTTGACAATGATTAATTTGCCACACATTGTCTCCATATATCTATATAAAAGTTCCAATATGTATCTCTCACCTGTTACAGTGGATCTCATTACGTATTTCTTATGTGATATTATAAATATAAATGTAATATTTCAATATGTAGCTTTATAAAAGTATAAAGTGCATAAAATTCATTAATAATATTTTTTAGATTGTTTAACTTTTCAGTTACTCCTATTCATTGAATGAGGAAATTTATTAAGATCTGCCTTGATTTTTTTTTTATAAATTTTCTAATGTGTATTCGCTGAGATTATAATTTTATTAAAAAGGTGGTATTGAATTTTATAATTAATTAATGGAAAAGGAGAAATCACAATTCAATAAATTCTTGGCAATTTCCATTTCAGATTTGAAATAGATTAGTTAAATAAATTCCAACGTTATCACAAAGTAATCCCTATCAGTAGCCATTTCGGCTACCGAAGCAAAAAAAAAGGGTAGCTCCAACCCTTTCGTATCACGGATCCCCCCTTCCTTTTACCCCACATTCTTTCTGTTCACACACAGGAGTCCCACCCCCACACCCTCCTTCCAGTACACTGGCTACCTCCATCCGGTAAAAGCTGTTCGAAATCTTCTCCAGGTATCCGGGAATTATTTATGAAAACTTCCCCTGTCAGCCCACACCTATCCTCCCACGTAGATACCGGGGTTTATATTCCTCGGGGAAAGGGCCCGGGGCCCATCTCCATTAAAAAAGAGTCTCGCCGTCCTCTGACTCATTACATAAATGGGGCATCCGAAGGTTACCGAATGGCAAAAGCCGGGGCTTCTAATGGAGAAGAGAGTGCCGGGGCCACTACTCCAGAGGGCAGATTCCCCCTCCACGCCCCCGCAGCTTCCTCCGAGCCATTACTATTGCATTGAAGGCTTTGGACGATCATTGGTGCCGGAGCACTTGCTTTCTTTGTTGCTGTTTCTGGCTCCCGAAATTGAATGAAGTGAGCGGATGAAGGTGCGGGGGTGGGAAAAGGGCGGAGTCACGGTTGCGCCCTCTTCGCCCAGTTCTTACATTCATTTGTTTTATTTATTTATTTTCGCCTCATTGATAGACAAGATAAGAAATATGCTGACAATATAGGATCATGATATCGAAATAATAAAAAAAAAAAAAATTAATCCTAGGAAAATGCAATCCTGAAGCGTTTTTACTTGATACGAAATCTTCAAATTACAGATCGAAGAATTTTACCCTTTCCATAGTCCACACCAACGAATAATGTAAAATAATCTTTAGTCTTCCGAATTAAGTGAAAGGAATATTTTTTTTTAATTAAAACAATCGTCAGTACTGATTTTTAATAAAAGCAAGAGTTTCGTAATATATACATCATCTGAAAGCATTCTCAAATACAATAGTTTTAATGAAACCCAATATATTAAAGAAAAAAATATTTGCCAATAAATTTAAATATATAGAATTAACTTTTCCGACTGAATATAGATTCTTTTCTAGAAAAATACTGAAGTAGATTTCAGTTATAATACGGATTTCTCTTAAAAATTGGGATCAGAATAAGTAAATATAATAACGGAATTATAAGTTTCGAACATTTTTGTTCAAAAGCGCATAATCATTCATGCAGAAGTTTTTAAGTTGGAATCAGTGTATCTCCAATAAAATCTTATGGTATCGCTAGTAATCTTTTTTTTTCCAACGGCGGGCACTTGAGTGACGAACCCTATGTCACAACAAGGCCAGAAACTGCTACTCATTTGTCGTAACCCAGCGGGCACATGTGAACCAAGCCACGGAGGCAAGTAGCATTGCCCGCGCCATACCACCTACAACCCGTTTCTAGGGTGGGCCACATTCATACATCATCAGAGAAGAAAGAACAGAAAAACACAGAGAGAACGGAAAAAGAAAGTAATATCCATGCCCGAACCGGGATTCGATTCCGAGACCCATAGCTCAGGAGTCAGGAACGCTAACCACTCAGCCACCGGTTGGCTATTTCGATATGCAGAATCTCCAAAAAAAAATTTTAAAAGATTCTGTTGGGATTGCATTTCAATGTCGATTTTCAATCAGATGATTTCCTTATGGAAATCATTTTGCTTATCGTTTCACAATACTATTGAATCAGACAAAGACTTTCAGATTCAAAGGACATGCGTTGTACTCCTTCAGGGTTAAACAACAGTACATGAACATTCACTTATATTTTAAACACACAAAACACATTTAATATAAATGAAAGCTCGAGAAATGTTTCCTTTGTTTTCTATCCTAACAGCATAAGAATAAAATCTTTAATATGAGGCTATTAAAAAATGAATCTCTAATCCGATATAAGAAAAATGAGATAAAAACAATTTTATTTTCCAAATTTGTTTTCGATATTTTGAATCTTTTTTATTTATTTTTAACAATTTATTCATGTAAAAACATTTTATATAATAAAAAGTTTCAACTATATTATTAGAAAAGTAATAAAAGATTTTAGTTCTTTCTTCTTTTTTTTTCTGCGCAAAGCCAAAATATTCGGACAAAAATTTCAATTTAATTTGAGAATTTCCCGATTAAGTACATTTGATTAGATTTAATTGCAATATGAGTATTTTTGGCGGATGTAAATTGAAGTCACACCATCAAATTTACTAAATATTTTATTCAAATGTTTATTTTATTTCAAAGTTTTTTTTTCTTTTTTAATCTTTTAGGGTCTTTGTAATATTACATTTTTCGTTATAAGTCAATAATATAATTATTCATTATGAATTAAAACACACACACACAATTACTACATACAATAGTTTCACATCTTCCACCAATCCAGATATTTAGAATTCGATCTTTAAGACTGTATAGATTTTCTTTAAGTCAATAGAATTAAGGCAATAGATTTTATAAAATATTTGAATAATTCAAAAATCTAAAATTCATCTTATAATGTCTGAAAGATTTCAAATTTTTTAAATTTTTTTAAATTCTAAATTAGGGAATTGTTTGCCACTTCAGTGGTATTAAAATGTGCAGTTATATGTAGTTCTTTTTTACACATAAAGGTAAATTAGAACAAGATTTATGATTTATATGGATTACGAACTATTACGAAATCATCCCTACCCGAAATGGGAATCGAATCTACAAACTACCGAACCAAAGGACAGAAACGATAATCATTTGGCTGTTTGCCCGACAATCAAGAATTTTTAATACTTTAAGCAGAATAATCTTACAAATGAACACGTTTGTTGAAAATATTACTTAATTATCTTTATTAGTACAATTTTTGTTAAATGTATCTTTCGATTGATTTTAAATTTAATTATAGTAGTTATTCAGTAAAAATATTCTTATAGGATAAGTTATTTATAATTTTATGTTAACTAAACATAGTTATTATATTAACTGAAAATTAATGGAGTATAATTAAAAAATCGGTCATTTTCCGAAAACATGGAAAATATTTGAAATTGAAAAGTTTATTTGTTCACATAATTAATGGACTTTTTTTACATTAATTTGGATCTTTCGAAATTTTAGTTATAAAATCTATATCTTTGAGGTTTTCATTTCAGAATTACATCAAAAATAATTTCTTTAGTAATTATAAAAATTGCTGTGTAAAATATTATTTTTTAATTATTACGAAGTATAATTTGTAAACCTATTTAAAATTTTTTGGCATTAACCAGGTATAGAATATTAATTCAATGTAATTCTTTTGCATTATTAATAATAGAAAGCTTAATTTAGACGGATAAATCCAGAAAAAAAAATTATTACTATAATCACAGTTTTAAAACTTTCTCAAAACTTCTTGAAACTCAAAAATCCAATTTGTTCTTTAAAATTTACAAGTTCCGAGGTTGAAACCGAATGGTTAGCGCTCTTGTTTTCTCCTCAACAGTTCATGGGTTTGAAACCCGACTTGAATGTTCATAGAGTTTTGGATGCCACTTTAAATTGTTGGTCCCCGTACAAAATTATCCTTCATGTCTAAAAAAAATTACCACTTTGAGTAACAACCAAATCAAGTTTATAACTGTAAATATAGATTCGGAATAAAGCAGTATGATTTTTATCAATGTTTCTTGAAGTATAAAAGATCAAATTAAGAAGCAAAATAACTCAAAATTTTATTTGTCTTCGACTCAAAATATATTTGGTTCATTTTTTCTTCAGAAAATGATGGCTTTATGTTGTTTTTTATTTACTTTTTATTCAACCTGCTTCAAGAAAAGGTTTCAATATTATGCTTGTGACTATAGTTTCAATTCGTACTTTTTTCATATTAATATAAAATTTAAGACTACAAAATTGATTTTGGAAGAGTTAAAAATTAAAATAATTATTACGTTATTATTATAATATACTTCACACAAAACATCGTTTTAAACGGCAACATTTTAACCCAATTTTCGGTATTTTTATTTCCAGAAAACTAAATTCTCAGCTTCTGTGCACCTGCGAAATTTTAATAAATCAACCTGAAATTATTCGTAATAGAAAAATATTTCTGACACTACCTTTTAAAGAAATCCAAACTTTATGTAAGATATCAATTGAATTGAAAAAATTAGCATTTAAAATACAGGATTTTTTTTCCTTTGTAATTAAGATTTATTCTATTCTTTTCCTTGGATTGCCAAAATTATAGATAATTGAGTTAGAAATAATAATTTAATAGATATTACTTAAAACCTCGTATAGGAATTTTATTTAAAGAGTCATTTAGAAAAAAACTTAAATAGTATAAAATAAAAAGTTGAATTTGATTGTCTGATTTGGTATTTTAGTTTAGAGGAACTCATATTTACTATTTTGATTTCTTACATTGATTATATTCTAACCCATATAGAACTTTTCTTGCATCGAATTATGATTACATTCTATTAGTCATTAATTTTGTATGTATTTTAACAGTTTCAATCGGTTTGCCATATATCGTCCATATTGTTTTTCTATTGAACCAACTGAGAAATTTCATAATTGCGTAATAATTTTTTGAAAATTTTCTAGATACGAAAATGAAAGGTGGCAAATATGAAAAAATTTCAAATGGAAAACAATAATTTATAAGAGAAAATATAAGAAAATAACCAATACCACAATATAGGAAGTGTTTACTAACTGAAGAACTATGAAGTAAAAATTAATATATTTTGTATAATAATAGGAAATTCATATTAAATTGGAGCGTTTTCTTTCAAAAAGATATGCTTATTCGTTTATTTAATTCTCTTAAATATTTTTTTAAAATTGTAAATATAATTTTTTCTAAGAATACCTAGTATAAAAATAAAAAAGGTCATCCCTTAAACTAACTTTTTTTTAAGCAAATTTTAGTTACGTCTTTTTCTTCTCATTATCAGCACTTTTAAATACGCAATGTTTAAAAATAAACATTTGATTTTATATTTCAAATACTTTTTTATAGATTCATTTATATCACAAATTCTAAATTTTCCTGAATCTTAATCCAAAGCAATTTTACATTTTACGGATCTCCTTCCTAATTTTACGGATCTCTACTCTTTCCTAATTCTGAAAAATAATAAAAATAAATATTGTTATGAGACTAAAAACTCTTTGTGAGAAGGCAAATATAGAGTTGTTATGAATTTTTAAAATAAGCAGAACATACATAATATTTTATAAAAATGTAACACAATTTTTTTTAAAAAAGATACAAAGGAATTTTGAGATTGAGGGTAGATATTGTAATGGAAACCATTCTTATACAATAGTATACCAATTAATAATATTATAAAATCATATCAAATTAGCAATTTGTAATTATTTATCATAAATTGGATTATAAAAACAGTTTAAGTCAAAAGTAGGATAAATTCTGAATTTATTCAAATTTCTAGAACCTTAAATGTTACTCATATCTTTTTAGTCATTAAATTTTCTGGGAATCTAATACATAAATATAAAAAACAAGTATTTTCCATTCAGATTTTAAGTAGATAATAATTAGGAAATTAATATTTTAAGAAAATAATTTTAACAAAAGAAACAAAGTCAGAACACAGCTATGAAAAATGGGACTGTACACACATTTCTTCAAAAGATATGAAATTTTCAAATAGGAATTGGTAGATTGCTCATGCCATTTCTCTTGCAAATTCAATAATATTTGATCATATAAGTCAATGGTGAACCATAAATTTTATTGAAAAAATGTTAATTTATAATTGTATTTATTGATAAATTAATTAAAATTACAATTGATGATATTGTGTTAGCAAAGGTATCAAAAATGCTTTTAATGTAAAATTTTGATGAAATGATATGAAATTAATCACGTAAAATTTTTTGAGTGTAATTATTTATTATTTAAGAGATTATTTAATGACCCTGAATTAGGGATTTAAAAATACTTCATACTGAAGAGAAAAACAAAGTTTTAAGTATACAAATCAATCTCAAGATTCACAGGAAATTTTATTTTATTTTTAAAAAACAATTCAATAATATATCAATGAAACTATTTATCTTTTAATCATAGGATTTTTAATTGTCTTTTTATTGAGACTATAAAAAAATTCTATTGTATTTTGAAGTCAATTAATGAGTTGAGTAAATATTTCTATATCACAGTTTATTATTTAAGCAAATAGTTATAAACTTTTAAATATTTGATTTGAAAGAAAACTAAAATAAAATTATATTATGTATAGAGTATAATAAAATTATTATGTATTATGTCAAACATTTATTAGCTTTTCGAGAACCACGAAATAGTATGACACATCTGCAACTTGAAAAATAATTTAAAAAGTTACTATAACACATAGCGCCATCTATTGATTGAACAAAGAATTATATAAAATGTTATATAGTATATATTTATAAAAATTTAATTGTTGCCGTGAAACAACTTAAAGTTGAATATATCTCCTATATTTGCATTAATATATGCAGAAATTTACATAGAATTTTTGTACACGTAACTATATTTTGCTGATAAAAATGTAATAATTATAAGGGTAAGTTTTTTCATTAATGACTGGAATTTTTAATACAAGAAAGTAATACTTCATTTTTTTTTTATCAGAATTGTGTTTAAATATATATTATTACTTATTGAACAATTATATTTTTACGATGTTTCTTCAAATATTAAAATAGTTAAATAATTGCCTGTGCAAATAATGATACGTAGTTATAACTATACCAGAGTAGGCCAAATGGATTTGTTACAATAGATTCAATAACATTTTTTTCTTTTCTACAGTTTAGTATAACTTACAAAAAATAAAATAATTTCTCTCTTTCCAATGTAAAATAAATGCGTGCTTTTTTGATACACAGCAAATAATTATATTATATAATCAATAATTTATTGACATTTTCACAATTATTAGTGAGTGAAATATGTTAATAAATATATTTCCTTGTATTTTATTTTTTATATACATTATACACTATACATATTTATTATTAATATATTTTATATCTTTTAAATATTTTGCAAAAAATAAATTGCAGTCACGAAGGCAATATTTTGTGCAGGATCAAAGTAATTAAATAACGATTGAAAGTTTTTGAAGTCGTTTATAAATTTACAATAGAATAGTTAATTTTTTAACTATTTTGCGTAAATAGCTAAAAGTATTGATTTACGAATCTTAAAAAATTGAAGTTCTGACGCTATTGATTTTTTTTTTTTTAGTTATTTAAACATTTTATAATTTTACTAATAAAACAATAATTTTCATTAAAATTTAATTTAAACAAACGGATAATTATGATAAATATTGAGGAATAAAAAATTTAAAAAATTTTTCTAAAAGAAAATTTCTGTAAACGTCGAAACAATTTTGGTTAATTTTAATAGCTAGCATATTTTTTTAAAAAAAAGGTTAGTATTTTTTAACTTATTAAAAATTAATTACCTTGTGAAATTCCTTGAAACAAATTAAAGTTAAAAAGTTGATTTTAATAAAATTATAAAAAAATATAATTTATTTCCTAAAATGTGTTTGTATAAAAAATTATAAAGTGTAATAGCGCGAATGAGAGAAGCAATTAATATTGTATACTGATTTGTAATTAATATTCGTAATTTTTTCAGACTTTTTAAATCCAATTCGATATACTAGCACATATTAACAAGTATAAAGATCTAATAAGTATAAAACAATCATTGTATATTAAGTTAGATAAAAAGTTTCAAAATTTTGTTAATTTGCTTCAGGCACAAAATTATTGTGTTTGAAAATAAAAAAATTTAAACATATGTAATTATGGGTAGGACAATGCTCTATGGTTCATAAATATAAGGACAACTATTAATTTCAAATATGTTTGCAAAAATGTAAACAACACACAGTTAATTTTTATTATTGTAAAAAATTACAACAATAAAACTAGAAAATTTTATTGTAGTATTTAAAATAGAAATGTATTCAAATAAAGTAAATAGGCATGAAGTATACTGGTTTGCAATTATAAGGTTAAAAAGAATATCGAAAGTGCTTAACAGTCATTTTAATTAATAATTTGCAACTCTGTTTCTTTCTAGATACTAGGTGACATCCTGCCCTTGGCATACTTTTTGCTAATTCTTTTAAGCAATTTATGTATCTAATTAATTTTATTTAATCATGACCGTGGTATCACCTCTACCATCAGCAGAATGCGGACTGAGCACATGAGGGATATGAAAATCATGTCCTACGAATCTAGAACATAAGCAGAATGCTGGCACTACACAGGAGTTGCACTGGATCCGAGGAATCTCTGTTGCCTGGACCCTTTTCGCATCGACCCAAACTGCTGCCAATGTGCCCGGGGCAGTGCTCCATGCCCTTAGTCCCATATGACTTGCTTTATATATATATATATATATATATATATACCTTTTCCACTTGTTACACGACAACAATTAATTTCATAAGTAGAGTTAATATGATCATCAAAATTGTGGAATATTTCTTATATTTCCATTATTGCGAGTATACCCAAACCTTTTAAAATATATTTTAAGGCATGAGAAGTTGATGGCTAATTCAAAATATTTACTTTATTTTATTCAAACCACTTTTTTGAAGCCTTATACGTGTAAGATGATGTGTAGAATGTAAAATGTTTTTAAAAACTAAGTTTAAGCATCTTAGAAGATAACTATATGATAACAGCTGATATTTAAATTCTTCATTATATACTTAGTGTTTATATCTCTTTTGGAGGATTCATTCTAATTCAGTTTTTTTCTTTTGTAGAGATTCCACTCCAAAGCAGAACAGATCTTTTATGAAACCATGATTTCAATAAGGTCAATTTCTCTCCACGAGTTCACCGGTAAAGACTAAAACTATCAGGTTTGTATAAATTTAAAAGTTTTTCATCAGAAAATCTGAAGAATTTTTTGAATAATGTTTCTCCTGCATCTATTTAATAAAAGCTTTTTGAGCAAGAATTTATGGCATTTTGTTAAACATGATTTTCTATTGACTTTACAAATGTAGTAAAATCACAATTCTTAAAAATTCCTTAAGAGTTGATTTAGATGCAGTTTCATGATGTTCAGTTGCAGTTTGAATATAAAATATATTTTTTTCAAAACACACCCACATAAACGATATGCATTTCACCACGTACCACTTATTTCAGTCGGTGAACTGCAGTGTCGTAGTGAAGTTGCATGAGTATTTATATAAGTATTACATGAAATCTTTGCTTGATACAATGGCTATACTTATAAATTCTATTACTGCGGCCATATGTGGAAATTTAGGTTATACTGATTTCTTAGAATCTATGCTTCCAAATTTTGATGGGAGACAATTGATAGTCATCACACCATGTACATTCAATGAAAAGTGCTAGGATTAGATATAGAAGCCGGTATGTTTTGCTGATAAATATTGGTGATAAAATGTAATTTCTGGTAACCCTGGTATTTTCAGCGCTTTAACTAACTCGATTTTAGGGTTGCCATTTCGTTAAACACATTTCGAAGCCTATCTTGGCGTCAAAAAATCTCCAAAAATTCAAGGAGTACCTGTTTGTAAACTTTTATTAAACTCTTAACTGCTTGAGGATGGGGATTGACTTATTGCGATTCGAGTTGAAGGTAAGGCGCATTCCAAAAGAACATATAAACTATCAACTATCTGACTGATGAATCTACCTACGGAGGACAGTTATTAAACTTTATTGATTTTATGCAACTCTTGATGTTATGCAATTCTAATTTTTTTCGCGTGTTTCTATCTAGTGTGCGTGAGAAAAAATAACAAGCTGAAGTAGAGAATATTTATTGAAGAGGATGATGACACCTCACAGGAAGAAGAGGGTGCGCAGTTTTTCTTTTGAAACGGGGCCCCATTATAGTCTGAAAGTCCGATTTCTTCCCCAGCTTTTACATCAAAGCCTTATTCGGGATTCGAAACCCAGATCATTAGGTGAGAGCCGAGTGTCCTAACCACCAGACAGGCTGGATGGCATGTAACACTGATTACACGCCAAGTAATTTGAGATAACTTTTATATGACCCTGTAAAACCTCTTTTCAGTTGTGATTACACTGTATTCTAAAATCAGCGTTGAGTATCTTTTGATGCAACATCAACGGACATATTGATGATTGCTTCTTTACCCGAAACAAAATTGAAACTTGTCAACGAAAATTAGAAAATTCAATTGATTGAACTATTTTTTTTTTTATTTTAAACTTACAGTTATTGTTAGCAGTGACAGATGAAATACATTAGCATAAAAGCACAAAAATACAACTCGGTTTCTAGTAATTTGCTTACTATTAAATCAAGTAATCTGATTACTATTGAACGTGAAATGTAAAATGATTCACACAATTACCTTCCTCTATTCCTTATTGTCCAGCCATTATTATTTATATTAATATTTGAAGCAATCATTTTTGTTTCAACAACTTCTGCTAATGGAATTTGATTTTCACTTATGGTTGTCTTTCACTATAAAACAGTGCTAGATTTCCATGGCAAGAAAATCTTTCTTCAAATAATTACTTTGTGTACGACGCTGCGGTACGGATGCATCTTAAAACAATTTTCTGGTTTAACGATTTTATTTTAACTATGCTAACTGACATCTCTAATAATCAAAAAGTGTTTTAATATTTGATATCTTTCAGGTATTATATTGCATTATATTTGAGTATCAAACAAGCTATAAAGAGTTATCTTGTTACACACTCAGTTTTTAAGATTTATAAATTAAATAATTTGTAAAAATTTTAATAAAAATGTAATAATTATAATGAGTGATCATTATATTAATATAATTATCATTTTATTTAGTTTTTAGTCTTTCAATCTGGGAATAACTGAGTGCAAATTGTACATATTGTGTTCAACATTGTTTATTTATCAAGTTTTACATTTTCCTGCAGTACAAGAAAAAGAGATTCACATTTGATTAAAGTATTAAAATTCATAACAGTTTGTGTGATATTGATTTTTTTTATCTTAAATACATGATTTGTATATTCTTATTCTATGAATGAAAATTATGCTAATATATATAAACATGTGATTTCAATATGTGTTCAATATTTATTTTTAAATTAATTTATGTAAATTAAAATAGCGGCATTCAAATTTTTAAAAATTTCTTTTCTTGTACCTCTAAGATTTACGATAATTTAAGAAAATATATGATATTTCTTAGTTTATGAAATATTGTAACTTAATATACTATATTGGATTCTTTAGAAAATTATTTTTTATTTTTTTGTTCGTTTTCAAATGAAAAGTCATTTTTATAGTGCATATAAATATTTTATGTAACATTACGTTTTTTCCCTTTATCCCAAAATCTTTAGATATCTTTCTGGAATTAACACAAAAATTCTTAATTAAACTTCAAATCCTGACAATTAAAAACTAATTCAAATCATTGTTTGAGGTCTTCAGGTAATATTTTGTCATCGTAAAATTTGTAGAGACAGGAACAATAAGATCGGAAAAATATTAGTAAAGTTTTAGTAGCTTTTAGAATTATTAAATTTGAATGAGATCTCACATTATTTTGTTGGAACGGTACAGATGCCGTATAATCCAGGATGTAAAATTCTTATACCAGCGAATTTTTGGCGGATTTTCTTATGTATCTGGCAACCCCATTTTTATTATGTCATACAAATGGATACCTATAAGAATTATGCAAAAAACTCTATTTTGGTAACTCTAGTAATTATGTCATCGTGCACGTCACGATACGTCATCTTGGCAACATTTCTTCATCGTCAAAAAAATTTGGAATAATGGATCATACAGCATCTGTGCCTGTTGGAACACTATACCTTTTCTTCTGATCAATTTTAGTCGTGTTTGTTTTGAAGACTCTTTCAATTTACTCATTTGGTCCACTTCCGAATTGGTCATAGTTTTGTTAAATACAATCAAACATTCCAAGCAAACATTTTTCTAATTTTGAAATTAAACTAAACCTTTTCACATGATTATGAACTCTCTAATTCGATTAACTTAATCTCTCAAATTTCTCACGAGCTATCATTAGTTTATTTTCATCAAACAATGCCTTTATTTTTTCTTAATGATTTTTTTTAAACTGGTCAGCTTGTTTTTATTTTTAGAAAAAGTATCTAATAATCACCTGCCATTTTTATCAGTCATTAGTGTTGCGATTAATGTGCATATCGCTGTGATAAAATTCTTTCCTGCCATAGAGATGTGCAATGTATGGAAAATAGTTTTCAAGTGTCAGAAAAAAAATTAGCACCTTGAAATGAAACAGGAATTACTAGAGAAATGATAAAAGATTTCTCATTTGTAAAATTATGCTATCATGCAATAAATTCCTATTCTGCCAATGTTTTCATGACGAGACAAAAGACGAAAATTGAAATCTTGATCACAATATTACGTTCAAGTTTGTGAAGAATCATGAAAAATGGTACAGATGCAGATCTATTACAAAATTATATTTTTCTTTGAAGACTGTACTAAGAAAATGCATTTTTATGGTCCGTATAATGTGAATTCACGTATTAAAATACGTGAATTCGCTATTTTTTAAGAACATAGCTTTATAAGTTGTTCCATTTCCTCCATATAGACATTAAAAATAAATTCAAATATAACACCAAAATATGATGTCTACACTCTTAAAAAATCGAGTGGTTTTTCACCACTCGATGAGCGATAGATATTTTGTACTCCATAAAGATACAAAATGAATCCTTTTCTACTTAATTGGGTAGAGAAGTTCTCTTTCAAATACACCATCCTCGATTCAAAGCAATTTTCACTCTTTTCTTGACGTGTTTATGACACAAACCAAATGTGATGTGCTCTGATTGGTTTAAATCATCACGTGGCTCTATGCTTTCAGTTTAGTTTCGCTAAAAATGGAGGAATCTAAGACTTCTCATTTTGTAAAGGCGAACTATTTGAATTAAAATATATATATAATTGGACAAGAAGGAGCGCAGAAACATTACGGTAAGTACTTTATTTCCTATAATTAATTGAATGACTAAATCAAATCTTCATATTTATGATTTTTCACCGTGATTTAAACTTTCCTATTCGAAAGTGTGAATGAATGAATTCTATTGAATTTATATTCATGTAATATTTATAATATTTGAAATTTCTGATTAATTGATAATGTTTTTTAATATAAAAATTTGTTTGGAAATTTTACTTTTTATTTTAAATACTATTTTTTGCCAAAATTTAATTTATTATTAATGAATAGTAAATTATAATGAATTATATTTAAATTCTTTAAATTTCGAAACTGCGTGATTATAACTAATAGTTTTCTCGTTGATTTAATTATCCAATGTATATTATAAAAATATTATTTAATATAGTTTATTGTACCGAATTGAAAGTGCGATTTATATCAAATACAACATTTTACCAATGAATAAGGATAAAAGTTTTCATAAATAATAGTCTAAGCTTTTTAATTTAAATGTTAATACAATATAAAGCAAATATTGATCTACAGAATATTACTTGACAGTATGTATTTTATTTATTAAAATTTCACTGACATTATGTATTTTTTTTCATTAAAATTTCAATGACAATTTTTGATTTGATTGTTACTATGTAAAAGCATTCGTAGATAAAACGAAAATAAAATTTTATATGTATCAAAATCTACTATTAATTTGTATAATATTTTTGAATTTCCAACTAAAAATTTTGTCCATGGATATATAATTTATATTCGTATTTTATGGTTGTCACTGTCATCAGTGAAGAAAAAATAAAAAACAAAACAAGCAAAAGTAAATTTGAAACATGTTATTTTGAAAATGATGAAATGCAATGTGAGGAAGAAATGGCTGATCTGGTATATTCTGTATAATGTGTAATCAAAATAAGTTTTATGGAGACTGAGAAAATGCTAACTATATTGTTATTACTATAAGTTTTAATTTTAACAAATTTAAGTACTTTAACAAATTTCATTTTGCTTGTAAAATATATTTAAAAGTTTGAAGTAATATTCTATGTTTAATGTAAGAATGTGGTAACTGTATTAAATGACATGAAAATTCCAATCAATATTTTCAGTTTTAATTCTCTAAAAAGTTTTGGGTTCTTAAAGTTGGTTTTAAAATAATGAAAGGTAATTATTATTATTCATTAAATTAATATTACTTGGTAAGTAGCTTAAGAAATTTTAATAATGTTTTTAAAATCTATTTTGAAATAAAGTTTTGTTTATTTTTACAGCTAAAATCAAATTTTAATTATCTTTATAATTTATAATTCATTTAAAATTTTCTGAATTTTTAATTTGAATTTAATTGCTTATGAATAAATATTCCATATTTATAATTCACTTGACCACAACTAGTTTTTAAATATATGATATTTTTAGTAAACACATTGGTATATATGTGTGTATTTTTCCTTTCAGATAAAATGATTACAATTTGAAATTCATCAAGAAAAAATATTTGAACCTATGAAGAAAATGTTTAAAATAAAATAACATTTTGTGATAAAAAATAGATAATCTGTTTTATTCTATAACAGAATATATGTCTCTAAGTATCCAAAAGAGGCTGTTTCAATGAAACATTGGTAGTATAAAACCTGTATTTTTTGCATATTTAAGGATGGATTTTAAAATATTCATGCAAGTACTAAACTCTTATATCAACATTATTTTCTAACGGTGCCACAATGATTTAAGTACACCTAGTATATATGATACAAAAGTATAGTTTCAAATTTTTTTGTTGTAATTTGTAAAAAAATTATTCATTTAGTTTCACCTGTTTTTCAGTTATAGTTGATTGGTTCAAAATGCTTTAACATTAAAAATAAATTTATGTATGCATGTATATATTTTTATTTAATGTTTAAAAATCCATTTTGTAAATTATGATAGGGGCTATATCTATTTCATAACAAAGAAAAAAATTGAAGATTATTTTGTATTTGTTTCTTTGTATATCAACAATTTATCATTTTTGCCTCATTCTTACAAAAATTTTCAAATACTACTAGATCATTAATTTACTAATTTAAGTTACTATGTTTTAATTGATTAATTAATGATAATACCATTTTTTAAAAATAATTCCAATTGTTTAAATTACAATAAAAAGTTCTATTAATTTAATATTATTCTCTTATTACAGAATACTAATATTATTTTCTTATTGCATATGATTATTCTCTTTATTACAGATATATTTGGAATTTGATATCCAGAGGATGATTGTTTTCTCAGTAAATATCCTGCATTCTATGCTCCTAGAATATTATCATATGTTCAAAAACCTATCCTGTAATATGGAATAAATATGTGAGAATTCAGGATGATGGTATTTTTTAGGCTGAATATAATTCCAATACAGAATGTAATTACGAAGATGTCTGATTTCTTGCAGCTTTATTTTTTAATAAATAAGGTTTTATCTTTTTGAAGTATTATTTTTATGAAATTTTTTGGTATTAAAGTTTATCTAGACACTATAATGCGAAGTCAAATATTATAGAAATTTTAGTTATTATGTTTTTTTTTTTTTCCTAGCATTAAAATGCATATTATCATTTTTATTCTTATTTTGTTTTATTAAACTGACAATAAAACTCTCAAGCTACAGTATTAATTTGACACCATAAAACATAAGAATTTCTGTATACATATTTTTATTTAATTTTTTCTGTATTAAAAACTGAATAAATGTTTTTTGTATAATCTTGTATTTTATTTTTAATTTCGTTCTTAGTTTCATTGACGTTATTTTCACTTTAATATAAAATATTTATGTATTTTTTAAATTGTGTACAATTTGTTGTAATAATAGAGTGTATAAAAATTAATTTTGTACTTAATGGGCCCCCATAGTAAACTAAATTGAAAAATAAGTACTTTGACGATTTTTTCTTGACAGTTCTACACTCGCACGTAAAACAAAATTGATATAAATAATGTAATAAATGGCTGAACAATTTGCTTGATAATGTTTGAAATTCAAAAACCAGTATAATTATCTAAATCAATTAAAATGTCATATTCAATTGTATTGATATATTATTGAATAGAGAAATCATATATCTTTATATTGTAATTGTCAAAAAAATACATAAATCCTTAAAATAAGAATTTAAAACCTAATTTCTGCACTAAATTGTTAATATAAAAAAAAAAATCAGCAATACTTCTATAATACATTGAAATTTACTCTTTTTTCCATCCAATTTACCCCTTTAAGCGATATGTTGTTTCTGTCCTTAAAAGGAGTGGTTTACCCGCATCTTTCAAAAAAGTGAATTTATATCTTAAAGATTGGTTGAATTTGTAAAAATTCACTCGTGAGTGAAATCCACTCGATTTTTTTTAAGAGTTTATCAATTGTCTCGTCATACTTTCTCTTCGAGAAGAAGACAACTGAGGAAAGAAAACGTGGCGATTGCTTACATGCTTCCTTTACAAATATTCAGCAGACCTTTTAACGGATTTAGTAGCTATGAAAATATGATAACTAAGAATTTAGTATGAATGTATTGTTGTCATCATTCAATTCTATTACAAAATGAATCAGTGTTTATTTTCAATTTATCTCTAGAAAGTGATCACTATTTCATCTACGAGGATCTGATGACGTTATGTGCTACTATCTAATTAATAAAAATCAGTTTAATTTTTGACCTTGAGAATGAGAAATTTGAAAAAAAAACGTTTATTGCAAATAAAATAACATTTTCAAAGACTTGTAAATAAAAATATGCAATATAAATTTAGTAATTCTCTACATCTACTTAATTTATTTAACATAAACTTTTCTGAATTCATTCGCGTCATAAATTATGATAATTTTGATCACTTACTTGGGATGATGGCAATAATCATGCTTATAATCAATCTCTATACAAGTCACAGGCTTTATGTGCTATCTAAGCCATGATGAATATCAAGGAATCAATCTTGGTAAAGCCGTAAAGTTTTAGAATACCATATTTCAGATACCATAAAATATAAAGGTTGTCTTAAATCAGCAAAAAAATTCATAATCTGAAATCAAAATGAACTCACAAATATTCAAACTGGAAGAATAAATATTAAAAATAAAATTGTGTAAAAAGGAGTAAATTAGTATGAAGGACACTACTAGTGAGACATTTTTACAAGAATACTTTTAGAAAGATAACTAATTGTATACTTACCAAAAAAAAGTATTTTTGATGAACCATAGAAAGAGTGCAATATAAAAATACTAATAAAAAATGCTTGTTGATTTGTTTATTCAAAGATTATGAAATAATATCACTCTAAGAAGCCTCGTATTCCAGTGTCATCTAAAAACCCATCCGATTTGTCTGAAATGTTACCAAGAACAGGCTTCTCCAGCACATATTCTTAGGTGCCTAGGAATGGACTACTATGAGCCATTAGATTTACTTATACTAGTCTAAGATTTTTTTTGAAGATGAACAAACTCATCGATCTTAAAGCTGGACATGGAGATTGACAACAACAATCATTTCATTAGCAACAATTAGAAGGATATCTACAAAAGCTTATTCTTTTATACTATTAAAATGGACATTAATTGAATTAAACCAATAAATTGAAAAATTGTTATGACTTTAGTAAAATATTAAATTTACATAAATATTGGTGAATTTGGAGCTGTATTATTTAGCTGACAGTGTTTTCTGAAATTCCACGACTGTACATACTTTTAATTCCTTTGCTTTTAGAATTTTAAAAACCACACAAAATTTTATTCAGTTGGAGAGAGACTGCAAAGTAATAATTTGCAAAGAATAAAAAATTTGTCAAATTTTCTTCACTTAATTCTCATGAAATTAATTTCTTAAAATAATTTAGATCTCTCGATGAGATTCAATATTGGTAGAATGTATTATTTCAGAATCAAAATGGCTGTATCACAGATGTTATCTTCTGTATCGAATCAAAAAAAATTATTAAATAAAAGGGAGGGAAGCATGGGGGTATTACAAAAATATCCTATTGCTCTAACAATTCATCGTTGGCATTGAAGAAGGGAAAAGAAATATCTGGAAAATACAACTGTTTTATAACTGTTATTTTCTACTGAAGAGTGAAGATCCTTGTAGGTTTCCTTATGTCAATCAAAGAATATTAGAAAAAGTTAAAAAGAAAAAAAAATGCTACGAGAGATGATAATAGCAAGCGCAAGGAAGAAAAATGAACTTTGGAAAGGAGAAAAAAAAATTTCTGGCGCAAAGTAAAGGCCACCTTAACTTTCAAATATAATTTTGGCAACCGAAAGCCATATTCCATCACGTGACATTGATGGATGCTGCAGCGTCCTCTAGTGGCGGGATCCTTTAAACGTTGAAAACAATGGATGAAATGTCTACGCTATCGTTTGGTAATTTATCAAAAGAAATAAGAAGTTGGGTGGGAGCATGTTGAGGAGAAGAAACGAGAAGGGAAGAGAGATGAGTAGTAAGTGAATATAGAGTAAAAAACCTCTCTGAAATTGGTTTATCTTCCTATTTTCAAAAGTGAAAAGATCGGTTTATACGCTAGATGACAAGTTGGTTTTAGATTTTTGCTAGGTTATCCTAGACAGTACAGTACAATTTTTATTATTATTATTCTCCTTAGTGTAGATTTCGAGATGAAACACATGGCTGTAATTCATGAGTTGTAAATTCTCTTATTCCAAACGATTTAGAAAGCAGTAGAATAAAGTTTGTTGCAGTATTTGTGAAAAGGGAAAATTAAATATTTTTTTCCAAAAAAAAGTTGTTACCGCGGAAGAAGAGGTAGATTCACAAATATTATACTTATTCATGCTTATTAAATAATATTATCGGTTCACTCTGATTTTTTTATCTTTATAAATATAATCGTACATAAAAGAGAAGCTTCTCTGATAAGACTAAAATAATAGAAATGCATTGTTAATTTCCTTCAAAATTTTCAAGCTCTGAGTTGTGAGCTGTGAAGTTTTAAATAAAGGTAACAGTGAATTTCAAATTATTTTGATAATATTTAACAGTTTCTGTTTTGATAATATTTTCCTTTTCATGATGTTGTATGTTGAATTATTTCATAAAAATCATTTAAATAGCAAATTCAGAATCTTGAAACAGATGTATTTATCACTGAATTTGTGACTCTGGTATGTGTAATCACTTATTCTTTTTGTAATCTTTAAATCGTACATTTCAGATCAGGTGCAAGTATAAATTTTTTCTTAATGTAATAACTCATCCATATATGAAATATTTGAGTTATTCGACAAGTTTTGGCACTATATATATTTAATTCAAGATTTTCAAAGCCTTAAACAGTACACAGAAAAAATGTTCTAGAAATAAAGATTTGTTCTAGTTGTTAAAATAATCAAGAGGAAAATGTAACCTAATTTTAATTTTTTTTTAAAGGGAATTTTTAAATTAATTGTTTCTAAGTAAGATTTATATAAAAGTTCCAAACATTATAACAAATCTTAAGAACATATCAGCTCTTTATCAGTAATATTGAGTCGTTATGGAATAATATATAGGCATAGAGAGAATTTTTTTCATTTAAGCAGTTTACACAAAAATCGAAGACCAAAAAGGAATTTTTCATTTTTAGTAGCTCATCTTGGCATTAATTGTGAAACATAAATTATTATAAATGTAAACATCTATGTATTAGGGTCATTTTCTTCATTGGATACTTCTTATTATAAGAGTGTTTATGTTTTAATTTGAAGAATTATCATTCGAACTCAGCTGCAACAGTTAAAAAAAATTGCTTTCGATTAGAATTTTGCTATTTTATTTACTTATAAAGCGTTGCTTACTTCTACATAAGCAATTAACTTGAAGTTACTTATATTTGTTATATACATAAACGAAATTTCTGTAAAGTTTCTGTCATTCGGTATTAGTTAAAATATTATTCCCTCCAAATATTAGTTTAAATTACTTTGCATATAAGACATTAAAGGCATTGCATTTTGCTTTAATATTTCATAGATTTTATAGACAATGAGCAAGGAAATATTGTATCTGATACTTGCTTGAGGAGAACTTCACTTAAAGCATATAATGAAAATATGTTCTTCGGCCATTCAGTTAATACTTTATATGACATAACTAGAAAAAGTTTTTATCCGAATAAGAATATTATTTTTTAAATTACATCCTTATGTTGGCTCTTTCGAGCATAATAAGTCTTGCAGTCCAATAAAGAAAAGAAGTATCTCCAGGAGTGGAGAGCGTCTTGAAATGTGAAGAAGTGCGGGCTTCTTGGAGGGCAGAACATTTCCAAAGATGCTCGCCATCCATGTTAACATGTTCCGTACATAAAATGCAGTCGGGTGAATCCACAAGCCCTATGTGATATAGATGTTTCTGGAGAAAATCATGCTCAGTAAGTAACCTGAAATAGGACAACCCTATAGATCTAGGTAGATCTCTGGGGATACATGAGCTCAGCAGGGTCCTCCAAGAGGCATCAACTGTATTCTCTATGTTATAAATTTTTCGCTGGTGATGCATAACCCGTTTTAGAAGGAATTTGACATTTCTCAGGCCAGTAGGAGTATCTGGAGGGTTTAGAAAAGAAACCTCTTTCGCGAGATGTCTGCTTTTTCATTACCAGTCAAGCCGCAATGGCTAGGGATCCATTGTAAAGTAATTTCCTTTCCCGCAGACAGTAAAGTGTTAATGATGGTCTTACAGATAAATTCTATAGATGTAGATAGGAGAGTATAATTTGCCACTGTATGAATGGCAGCCTGACAGTCAACAAGAAGGACTAATTTCATTTCCGAGAAATCTCAACTTTTTGGAGAGCCATGTAAATAAGAATATAGTGATGGTGAATGTAGAATTTTAGAATGAATTCGGCTTCAATATAATCTTCAATCGACGAAATGAAATGCAATTTTATTCAGTAATGATGTTGATTCACTTTTTGATATGCCGAGTTTTTTTTTTTTCAACACCTATCTGCTAGGATTTTTCGCCTTTATCAGCACTATAGTGGGCTGAAGTGATGGCTCCTTACATAGTAAGACGTTTAGTGGGGATTACCATCGCGGTCACCGAAACTAAGTGGGTGTTCATATTTTATAAGTATAGAAAGCAAGAAGAAGACTCCCAGAGATGGCCTCATAGCATATTTGCATATCAACAGCAGGGCATACTTAACACGCCCCAACTACCATTAGCAAACATGACAGATATTCGATTTGGATCAGAATTCGAATTTACAACCTTTTAATAGTGAGGACCAATACCCCAACCAACCAAGTCACCTCAGCTACCATACCGAGTTTGTGAAAACACTGAATTGATCAGTGACACGATCGTATTGTCAGATTTCATTTTCGATTATAACAACGCCATAAATACGAACAATTAGTTTTCAACAACAGTGATACTCTATTATCTTCTGATGCTTTCCGCAATAACAGTCCTCAAATACATCTGAGGAGTGAAGTCATAGTGCTGTCTGCCATTCAGACAATCGTACAGGAGCTCTACACGACTATTTATACCAACTCTTGGAAACTGCTATATATTTTTACACAATGTTAAAGTTACATAGAATAAATGATTCATGTAAAACTTGCTAATTCTTTTCATTCTTTCTGTGATTCACAATTTTTGTGTTCACATATTTACTTGAGTTTCAAGGCAGGAAATTCTTTGAGGTCTGCTCTAAATGTAAAACTGAGCAAACTTCTCCATAATCATATCCTGGACTGTTTAAGACTTAGAGAGGATATATACTCATCCCCCCTTCTTCGATTTCCTTTGGATCAACGGTCTGATAAACCTTGTCAGACATTTGGAGGATAAGCTAAAACAGCACAACTTGAGTTTCATGTATTAATCATTGATGTAAAGATAAGCTCATCTATTTGTAATTTTCTCCGAACATTTTCAGCTATGAGATACATACTTGAAACATTTTAGTCCATGTCAGCTCTATGACGCATATACCTTCTAATGAAGGTACTTAGGAACTAGTAGGATACACCCCACCCCATTAACGACCATTGCGACTTTTTTTTTTCGTCTCCAAGTTAAGCGCATGTTTTATAACGTGAGAATTTTTACTAAGTTCCAAAAATACGCATTTTAGAAAATTTTAAATCACATAATAGTATACAAACTTTAAAAATGTATTACTAAAAAAAATGAATAATTTTTTTGTTGGATTTGCCTTCTCTTCAAAACAACCGGTAAAAGAGATAAGTAAATAATAATGACTTACTTGATATGACGTCAAGCTCATATGTTGAATATGCTCGGTGATATTATGAAAAAATATATGAGAAAAATATTATAATAAATTAACAAAAATATATAAGAAAAAGACAGTAATGCTGGTGACAATGAAACACAACAAAAAACGTAGAACAAAAAGTTCGAATTGAAAGTAAAATGAAAACATCAAATGCTGTTGCCACTGAAAAGAACCATGTATATGATGTAAAAGTGACGTTAAACATCAGAAAAACCAAATCTGGCAACAAAAAAAATCTGAAAAACAAAAACTTAAATTGGCATCAGGATAATCGAAACAAAGGAAGCTGGATTTGGCGAAAAATCACTTAGGGGGGGATATCATACTTACACCGGTGCTTATTCTTTATTTCTTGATTCCCTTAATATTTTTATCCACTTACCGAGTGGACACCTAGCATCTATGCTTTTTTTTTTTATGAAATCTCAGCTTTCAATTCTTCAGTATTAATACGAAATTTCTCACTGTCCCTTGTGTCTTTTACATAGAAAATTCAATACAGGATAATACTACTGAGCGAATGCTGTAGTGATTAACATTCTGCTTCTCACTTTTCCAGATAAATTCTCCTTTGTACCACGATTTTATATTCAGTCGAAGAAAGTTAGATATCCTGGCATTTTCATTGTATAATATTCATCTTTTACCTCTCATATTATTCATTCCATGTTCTAATTATATTAAATTGACAATTTTGAAATAATTGTAATGTAAATGAAATTTTTCCGATGTTATGCAGAATTTCCTGAATTTAATGAATTTCGTTTTTGTTCCAAGTTATTCCTAATAATATGAGTTACATATGAAAATCAGATTCAGTTGATTAGTTAGTTACGAGTAATAAAATCAGAAGTGCAGCCTTCATGCAATTGAACGTATTCAGTTTTCATATTTAATGGTAAACAAATTGGCATGAAAATCGTTTTATAACCTTAGAATAAGTACTTTAAAATAAAGCTAGTAGTACTTTAAAAGTATTTTAAAATAAAGCTAATAGTACTTTAAAAGTATTTTAAAATAAAACTTGTTAAAAAAAATATATAGCCCAAGAAACTATTGAGCTATCCAGAAATTTTAATTTTAGTTTTGCACAAACAGTATTGTTTTGCAAACCAAAACAAAATTTCTTTCTTACTAACACTTTAAGCACTTTTACTTAATACTTTAAGCAAGAAGAAAAAGCATTAAAAACTGTAATCGCTTACTGTGAACATAAATTTAAGGAGATTTGTGTATAGTATATTAATATTCGTACACACTACTAGCTTAGTAAGCAATGGTTTGTCTGTCGCCCAACGGTCATTTTTTGCACACGATGGCTGGCTAATTAGACCGGGACCTACGGTTTAAAGTGGATTCCGAACCACTACGAACATCCATACCCAAGGTGGGATTCGAACCCACGAACTGTTGAACCGAAAGCAAGAGCGCTAACCATTCGGCTGCCAGCTCGGCTTAGTAAGCAATGAGTGGCAGTCAAGAGTATATTCCTACAAATGAAAAATTAGGTGTTCCTAAAAGTACAACGAATGAGCAATTAGGTATTGTTGCTATAATAACAATCGCAGTTTATATGAGCTATTTTTGAAATTCAAAAGATTAAGAGTCCAGTTGTGTAGCAAAACTTTAATTACTATGCAGATTAAGACATAAATATAATCCTACTCTTTCCTATGAAATTAAATTTTGCATATCATAATTTATACTTTGTGATAAAAGGAACTTCTTATCTTTTTAACTCCTATTGTCGAAAATTGCACCCAAATAATCTTACTTTTGGAAATATTAATGATTTGTGAACCATATTTATCAATAAACTGAGATTTAATCCCTAGAATTATAAAATGGACTTCAAAGATTCAGCGGGATAAAACAACATATTCCTATTATTCTAAAACTGTTTCGCAAAAGATGACTAGATTTTACTTTTACATCGGAACAGAAGGTAAGTTAAGATATCAAAAACATATTAATATTTTCGAATACAGAAATACGATGTCAACATATCATTAAAGAAATCTAGCTATTTTTAGAATACTTGGAGTTAAAATTAAAACTACAAAACACAATATAATGGTTTTATTCTTAAGTTGATGGAATGAAATAGCGTAAATTTGTACAGAATAGAAGTCAATTTTTCTTTCCTTGCTAGTAACCCCAAAAAGATTTAATTGTTTACATTTTTGCACGTAAGTGATATGCATATTCAAAAAAAGTTAATTGTTGTTAATCATTTTCAAAGAATATTTTCTTTCAGAATATAGTTGACACAATATAAATGAACATTCAATACGTGAAATTAAAGTATTTACGTCATAACGTAAAATAATGCTCAAAATTCTCTAATTAAAAAATGTAAAAATAAATTTAATTTTCAAAACAATATTTTGGACTTTTTTTTTATTAACCTAGCATATAAATTTTTAGAATAGATTTTTCGACTTGTGTAAAGTGGCAATCGGCGAAACTCATCCGCAGCATCATTACTCTTCAACTCCACCGAAGAGAAGGGAGATTAATCGCTGATGTTGTCATAAAACAGACTGCCAGGTTTTCCTTCTGTATCGAGTTCCACTCTTAAGCGATAAGTCTACACCGATAAAACGATATCGGGACGTTTTCAATCGTGTTTATTAATAAACGGAACGTCTGGATGGAGAGATGGAATTAAAAAAAATGGCGCTCAGGCTGAAGAGTAAAATAATAAAAAAAGAGTAGAAAAATCTTGATGTTTCGTCGTGATAAAGTTAGCATCTCATAATTAGACAACTCTACTAGCCTGAAGGGGCAATGTGAATTGGGTTGGAAAAAAGGGGGAAAAGAATTTTTAATTTTTTTCCTCTTTCTACTTAGTTTCGTTCTTCCTCCATGTTCGATTTTAATGAGATAATGCATCAGAAATGGGGTATGGATGATGTTTTTTTTTTTTTTTCTTTTTTTTTTTTAAAAAAAAAAGAACAAAAAGCGTTAAAGGCTTCCTAATGTGAAAATCGTGAGTCGCAAAACTGTGGCTCGACTGAATCTTTAAATTGCGTTTTTAACGACTGAACGGTGTTTAAGAGAGGAAAATAATTTTTACCCGTGCCTTTTTTGCTTATGAGGGAATTACATTTTTTATCTCCTGGTCTAATGTGAAAAGAAGTTTTTTTGCCTGTACCAACCCTCCTCCGACTGCAACCTGTGTGAATTTTTGGAAGGGCTCCATTTCTGCGGGGGTTGTTAGAACTGAATTATGTATGGAATCTGATAAAGAGTCATTAGTCGCGAACGTTTTAAAGTGTGAGACATTATATTTTGAAATCATTTGTTTGACATTATTTAAAAACTGTGGTTTGCCTATGCTGGATGAGAAGTTTGCATAATTTGATTGTGTAGAAAGCAATATAATCATGCCTTGTTGTGTATTTAATACTACGCTATTTATGAACGTTTTATTTAAATTCGTATCAGTATTTGCATATTTACTTTCATAACTCTCTCTACATAGTAATATACAATAAGCTAAAGTGATGACTTAAAATACATTCCTGAGAATATATCTAGATATAAATTTAAGACAAGATAGAAAAAAATCATGGTTATAATTTTTCAGAAATTTTTTTAATTAAAACTTATCAATGAAAAAACGAATTCATTAATTTGATAGAGGCTCTTAATGCTAATTTTTTTTGTGGGAAATTCTTTTGCATATAAATAAATAAAAAATCATTTTAGGTCTTTAATTGTTAGCTTACAGGAAAAAAATTACAAATTAAACTATCGATAAAGCATATTTTTGATAGTTTATAAGTACATGAAAAATATTTAATCCAAATAGAAATATTTATTTTGAACTAATGCAGATAATTCTGAAAGCGATTTATTTTTCTTCTTGACATCTGGAACTGAATCACACGATTGCTTGTGATTTAAAGATAATAGTATCAGTCACGCATTCCATAGAATAGCTGAGGCCGTGGTAGCTTAATGGTTAGGGCATCAGTCTTTCGTCCGGAAGGGCTGGTTCGATTCCCAATACTGACAAAGACCCACTGAGTACATGCGATATACGTGCTCGTTAAATCTATAGAATAGGAAGTCCTGTGGTTGGTCGTTGTGCAGTTATCATGGGTGTAATGGTCTGGAGAAAAATTTTCTTCCCTCTAGATCAAAAGTGGGTCCTTTAGTGGTGTCATCTATTGGAAAAGTCTTAGAGCAAAGACACACTTTCACTTTCGTGATGCTCTTAAACGAAAGACTCATCCTTCTGTCTTAATTTCAGATAGCTGTCAGCTGATGAGCTTGGCTTGTCCAAGTGTCATAAGTAGAAACAACACAGGATAGATATATACAGAAGACTTTCAATTATTTGAATCATTTTCAGAATTTTAGAAAAATAAAATAAGACTGAAAAAGAGAAGTAAAAGGGGAAAAATTAAAAAGTTCAAGAAAAGGAAAGGTAAGAGAGAGAGAGAGACGTGTCACTTGAAGAATCACTTGAAAGCATTCTTTGAAGATTCCTGGATGTTCAGAAATCAGTGCAGAAGTTTCGATTAAGAAGATGACCCTAATGTCCAAGTTGAAACAGACCATCAGCTAGTGACGCATTTGTCAGCTTTGAAGAGGATGGAACTCAAGTGTGACCATATGCAAATTCTCACTGCCAAGCGGATGCATGTCTATGCTGTCCTAAGGCGGATGAATCTAGTAAAATAACTTAATCTGATAGAGATGTTCAACAAGCAATGACTTTCATTTACAGCACAATACATATATTCAGTACTAATACACAGCACTGTAAGTACCTTAACATGTAAAAGTGTTGCATTTTTATCTAATTGATTAACTCTTTTTCTTTAAAAATGTAGTTCTCCCATTTTTTCAACGTATAATAATTAATTAAATACCCTTTTTTCCAAAAACTCCAATTATGCAAATGGGACCCAGTCCCGATGGATTCGGATAATTGGAGTTCTAACTGTACATTTAGCAGAAATAAGTTAGTGTTCACCTACCAGTCCGATAAAGTTTAAGTACAAAACAAAAACTCTCATATAAAATGACCAACATATCTGCATTCCAAATCAAAAGTAAAGTTTCCAAATATTTCTTAGAATAGTATTTTTTTTCTTATCTATGCTTCAATCAATAGCTTGAAGAGCAGTTTATAATCAATGAATACTTGAAAATTTTAGAAAATTGTGACAGTGCTAAAAAACTTCCGAAATGTAAATGCTCATTGTTTGTGAGATAGGATGAATTGAACTAGGATGGGACCAACAAATAGAATAGAATGAGCTAGATCTTGTAATTAATAATAAAGTTCTCTTAAACGATACCATTTCATTGAAAATTATCCCCATTTTTGCAATCAGTCTGTAAATTAAGTCTTCATCCCATTCAGCAAATCAAATCCCTTGTAAATGTTGGTTGTACAATCAAGTGAATAAATCATATATTTATCTTGTGGTGATCCCATTCTTCAATTCCTGATGTATTGTTCACCAAGAGTTTGTCTATCCTAGAGTAATAGCCCATGTTTACGTAATATTGTATGCTATATGCAAGCATCACGAATCTCCATAGAATCGAAATCATTATACCAAATAAGCCTGTAATCTTCGTGAAAATTCATTATTTGCAGATTCTATATGAATGACCAGATACCATCATGATCATCAGATTCAGTAGCAGCCAACTTTTTCTTGGTTTCATATTCAAACTTGATTTCAAAAGAATTCGTTTCAAATATATCGAAACTATATAAATATGAGCTCTAACGGTCTGAAAAATTGAATCTTGAAAACAATTTGTTGATGGAATTGCAGGGCCCATAGAAATATTGCAAATTGTGTGATGTATATGAAAACTATAGTGTAATGAAAATTTAACCCTGCAAATATTTTCCACAATTTGTATCTTCTAAAATAATTATTAGCTTACATTCTGACTAGTTATGCAATCTTTTGTGACACTAATGAAAGCTTACATGATATGCATTCATAAAAAGCCATAATATGTTCATTCTTTTTACAAAAGTTGAATGAGGTCTTGCCTAATTTATATATATATATATATATATATAATATATATATATATATATATATATATATACATATATACCTTACTGGCAATTAAAATTGCTACACCAGGAAGAAATGCAGATAACACAAAATGATATTTATTGGACAAATATATTATACTAGAAATAACAAGTGATTAAATTCTCAAAAAATTTGGCTGGATAGATCCTGAGAAATCAGTACGCAGAACAACCACCTCTGGCAGTAATAATAGCAGTTGTACACCTAGGCATTGAGTCAAACAGAGATTGGATTGCATGTACAGGTACAGATGCCCATGCAGCTTCAACACGATGCCACAGTTCATCAACCGTACTGACTGGTGTTTGGTGACGAGCCAGTCGCTCGGCAACCATTGACCAGACGTTTTCTATTGGTGAAAGATCTGGAGAACGTGCTGACCAGGGCAACAGCTGAACATGTTCCGTATTAAGGAAGGTCCGTACAATACCGACAACATGCGGTCGGGCATTATCCTGCTGAATCGTAGGGTTTCGCAGGGCTCGAATAAAGGGTAGAGCCACGGGTCGTAACACACCAGAAATGTAACGTTCACTGTTCAAAGCACCGTCAATGCGAACAAGAGGTGACCGAGACGTGTATCCAATGGCACCCCATACCATCACGCCAAGTGATGGGCCAGTATGACGAATGCACGCTGCCAATGTGCGTTCACCACGATGCCGCTAAACACGGATGCGACCATCATGATGCTGTACACAGAACCTGGATTCATCTGAAAAGATGGCGTCTTGCCATTCGTGCGCCCAGGTTCGTCTTTGATCACACCACTGAAGGCGCTCTTGTCTATGACGCAGCGTCAAGGGAAGCCGCAGCCATGGTCTCCGAGCTGAGAGTTCATGCTGCTGCAAACGTCGTCGAACTGTTCGTGAAGACACTTGTCTTCCAAACGACCCCGTTTCTTGACTCACGGCTCGTGACGTGGTTGCACGATCCATTACGGCCATGCGGATAATATGCCTGTCTTCTCGGCTGCTATTGATAGGTGGCCGTTGAGATCCCGCATGGCGTTCCGTATTACCGTCCTGAACACATCGATTCCATATTCTGCTAACAGTCATTGGATCTCGACCGACGCGAGCAGCAATACTGCGATAAGATAAACCGCAATCCCGGTACGCTACAATTCGACCTTTATCAAAGTCAGAAGCGTGCTGGTACGCATTTCTCCTTCTTACACGAGGCATCACAACAACTTTTCACCAGGCAACAACGTTCAAATGCAACTTGTGTATGAGGAACCGGCTGAACAATTTCCTCATTTAAACACAATGTAGGTGTCGCTACTGGCGCCTGCTTTGTCTGAATGCGCTGAAAAGCTAATCATTTGCATATCACAGCACCTTCTTCCTTTCGTATAAATTTCACGTCTATAGCATGTCGCCTTCTTGGTGTAGCAATTTTAATGGCCAGTAGTGTATTTCACTAATTGCAAGTACTTACGTTTGCTAAGAGTAGTTGTCGGAAATGTGAACAATTATCTGGTGTCAATATAAAATTAGATTTCATCACTTTTCCTTGTAAGACTTCCAATATGATCTCTAAAATTAATTATAATATGAGGAATCTGTACAGCACAGATCAAACTTAGAACATAGATCATACATTAACAGCATAGATCTTTACAGATTTAAGAATTAATCTTCTTAAATCTAAATCAAATAAAATTTTAATTGAATTAAAATAAAAATACGCATCTGGAAATTGAACATTTCCCTGCACATGGCATTGAAAACATAAAAATTAAAATTTCGATCATTATTAATATATTTAAATTCAAATTAGAAAAATAAAATATATAATAAATCAATCTATATTTCTTCTTACATACTTAAAACTAAATTCGATTTTCAATACTTTCATGAGAAAAACTACTTTTAATGTCTTTAAATTTTAAATTTTTTTTTCAATATTAAAAGAGTAGTGATAAGTGAAAAAATGAAAATCTAAAAGTGTATTAAATATATATACTAGTATATAAAAGTGCGTTTCGATTTCCTTAATCAGTCCATATTGTCAAATAATCAAGAAAATTTTTTTCTTTAAATGATAAAGTTCACAATAAAAAAAACGTTTACTTTCGATTCATAATAAACTTTTACCAAAAAATTTTCTTAAAAATAAAACCATTTTATTATTGATTTTTATAATAAAATTTTTTTATTAACATTAATATTATTAATAAGTATGCGAATTCCAATTCTATCATTAATTGTCTATATTGTAGTTTTCAGGCACATAATAAAAATATCAGAAATTTACTATGCAATTATAAATTCTCATCAAATGAAAGTTACAAACTGAAATTTGTATTTATAATAATTATATTAATACAGAATTCTATAATGAATTTCACTCTCATGTTATCATTGATAATTTAAATTTTATTAACAATTCTGAACTTAGAATAGTTTTTATGGTATCAATTTTAAATATATTAAAAAATCAACTTCATTAATTATTTTTAAAGCAACAAAGATGATTTATTCCTAAAACCAGTCTTATATTCAATGTACCTATCGAGATTTTTTTTTTTTACATGTTTTCATAATGCTGATGGTCTACGATCAAATCTATAAACTTAATCACATTATTAAATAGCAAATGAGCTTTTTTTAACTTTTAGTATTAAAATTTTAGTATCAAAAAGTAAAATTTTCTAAATAACTTGATATTTTTTGCTATCGATAAAACCAATAACAACTTTCTTCCAATATTTTGAAATAATTTCTAAAAAATTTCACAACTCTATTAATTTTATAAAATTAATAAATGCTAAAGTTATAAAATAAAAAATTAAAATTACTCATAAAATATTTAAAAAACTAAGCCCTCCGGCAATTAACAGCTGCCCTTTTCATACATATATATATATAACCCACACAAATTTCTAAAAAAATTTTAATTTATATTTATCTCCAATACAGTGAAGAAGTCCAATACAAAGTTTAATATTATTTTGGATAGTTTGCTGAGAATATCTTAAAAGATATTAAAATTAATATAAATCAAAAAGAAATCTGGGTAGTTAAAATTAGTTGTGAAACATAAATTCTTATTAAAATCCTTAACAGCAATGTAAGTTTCAATACCTATATCTGCAAAAATGTACATATTACCTGGCCCACTTTTTTTTTTTAATTGTATTATTAATAAAATCACAGATTTTAATAATATATTTAACCTAAGCCATATAACCGATTAGAAAAAATGGGCACTTTCAGTTGGATTTAATTTACTGAATAACTATGTTAGATTTAATAACCACATATACATGAAAATTAATAGTATGTCAGCAGTTACTAATTTTATTTCTAGTATTTATAATTTTTATTTACTTATCAAAACAGAAGATAAATTCATTAAATTTGACACAGATATCTTATAAAAGTAATTAATATATTATTAAATATAAATGTACATTTATTAGTTATGTCGGCAAACTTTAGTCATTAATTTTAAACAATAGAATTTAACTATTACTTTTCTAAAATTAAGATCGCATGCTACAGACGACCGATGTTGCAGAGGTTAGCATCCCTTGTCTCAAAGCTGTAGTTCTCGGGTTCAAATCCTGGTTCGGGCATGGATGTTTTTCTTCTCTTTGCGTGTGTGTTACTTTATCACTTCATTTTCTGGGCGAAGATGGCACACCCACTCGGTGCCCCACTATACGAGATTCCATTATAGAGCTGAATAGAACAAAGGCTTATAAGGGCAGACGGGCATTAAAAAAATATCTGGAGCTAAAATTATTATAACTAATTTCAATTTATCGAAGTCTCTGTTGAAACTCCGTAAAAATTAATGAAATTAATTCAGATAATACAAATATAAACTACTTAAATTTCAATATAAATGATTAAGTTTTACTTTAAAATTTATGATAATAGGAAAAACTTCAGTTTCAAATCCGTTAAATTTTTTAGTTGAAACTCAGTGTTTCTAAGAGAATTTTGCAGATATATTTATCAGTCAGGTTATCAAATATTATCCATTCAATGCTTATTTTCATAATTCTATGCAAACTGTTCAATCTTTTACGTCAGATTTAATCAACAATTTAATTCCAATTAATTTTATAAATTTCCCTTTTAAAATATCTTTCACTAAACTTTAAGCAAAATAAAATAGTTTTTTTCTTGCGTCTAATTAGTTTACTAATTAATACCTAAATTTTTACTCTAACTAATTGACTTTTTCAGATAGGAAATTCCATGAAAATTTAATCCTAAAGCCC